>CM030365.1:229833546-230444389 GCA_017893485.1 Hemerocallis citrina | reverse complement strand
CCTTGGATTGTGGGTGGGAATTTCAACATCACTAGATTTGCTTTTGAGCACAAGGGAAGAGGAGCTAGCGACAGGCACCGAGAGGAATTCAATAGAGTTATCACGGAACTTGAACTGATTGATATCCCAATCAATGATAGACTTTTTACTTGGTCTAATTTGCAAGTGGTTCCGGTTATGGCCAAGCTGGATAGGATTCTAGTCTCTATGGATTGGGAAGCTTTATTTCCTCTCGCATCGGCCAGAACGATCCCTAGACCAACCTCTGACCACACTCCGATCCTCCTTGATGTGGGGAATCGGGGAGACCGTAAGCCCAGGAAATTCAGATTTGAAAAGGCCTGGCTGGAAATTCAGGGTTTCCACCATCTGGTTATGGCGAACTGGGCTCTTCCCATGGCCGGCAAGGACGCGGCATCTCGATGGTGTGGGAAAATTCGTAGACTTAGGAAGAGGCTCTGTAGATGGAATCGGGCTAGATTCTCAAACATCTGGCGTGATAAAGAGTCCTTCCTGGGAGAAATTGATGAGCTTGAGAGGGTGGAAGATACTAGAGTCCTTTCACAGGAAGAGCGAAACAGGCTATTAGCACTCCGTGATAACATTGCCAATCTGTATAGACTAGAGGAGATCAAATGGCAACAGAGGTCCAGGATTTCGTGGCTCAAAGAGGGAGACGCGAATACGACCTACTTCAATCGGGTTGCAAGTGCAAGAAGGAGATCCAATCTTATCCTATCTATTCAGACAGATACAGGAACATCGCAGGATGATAAGGTTATTTTCTCTACTTTCCAGTCTTTCTATAAGGGTCTCTTTGGGAAGAAGAATGACTTTAGGATCCTTATGGGTGAGGACTTCTGGCAAGAGTATCAGATTGCTCCAGGTCAAAATGGTTCCTCCTTGGAGGAACCTTTCACGGAGTCAGAAGTCAAAACGGCCATCGACCAGATGGGAGCTGACAAGTCGCCTGGGCCAGATGGCTTCCCTATGTTGTTCTACCAAGTGTTCTGGGAAGAAATTAAGGGAGAATTTATGGATATAATGATGGAATTTTTTCACAATGTCCTGAGGTTGGGGATGTTCAACTTTGCAGAAGTGGTGTTGATCCCCAAACGGGAGGATTCCAAGTGCGTTGGGGATTTTAGACCAATTAGCCTGATAAACTGCTCGGCTAAGATCATCACTAAGGTCCTAGCTATCCGATTGGGTGGCATTATGGACAGTCTTATCAGTAGAACACAGACGGGATTTATTAAGGGCAGATGTATCCTAGACTGCGTGGCTACTGCTGAACAAGTTATCCACCACTGTCACAAGAGCAACTCCAAGAACTTCCTCCTCAAGCTGGATTTTGAGAAGGCGTATGACTCTGTGGACTGGGAATGTTTGCTAGAGGCTCTCAGGGGAAGAGGTTTTGGGGACAAATGGATTAGATGGATCAAACAATGTTTACTTTCTAGCAAAACGGCAATTTCAGTAAATGGGAGACCCGGTCCGTCGTTCCCGTGCAAGAAGGGACTCCGTCAGGGGGATCCGCTGTCCCCACTTCTATTCACAATTATAGCGGATGTGCTCAGAGGAATGCTAGTAAACTGTCAAAGAAAAGGGTGGATATCACTGTGGCCAGCAGCACTGCTAATCAGGGCTGCACGATCCTTCAATATGCTGACGACACCCTTATCTTTGGAAATGGCTCTAGAGCGGAAACTATATGCTTTAAAGGGGTTCTTTACTGCTTTGAAGCCTGGTCAGGCCTTAGAATTAACTTCCACAAGAGTGCGCTGACTCCTATTTCACTTTCAGGAGTTGAAACTCGGGAGCATGCCACCATTCTCAATTGTGCGATAGAAGAATTCCCAATCAAATATCTAGGGCTTCCGCTCCGGCCAGGGAGGCTCACTAAAGCTGACTGGTTGCCTATTATTGACAGGGTGGAGGACAGACTGTCCGGTTGGAAAGGCAAATCACTTTCTCTGAGGGGCAGAGTGGTACTCATCAACTCTGTGTTATCCAATCTGCCCATTTACTACATGTCCTTTTTTGAACTCCCAAAGTGGGTGATCCAAAGGATTGACCGTATCAGGAAAAGATTCCTATGGAAAGGTGCAGACTCAAATAAGGGAGGCTACCACCTTATTAAATGGAATACCACTTGCATGAAAAAGAGGCACGGAGGGCTAGGCATCATTGACCTCAGAGATATGAATTTGGCACTCCTGGGAAAGTGGTGGTGGAAAGTGTTTCATCACGGCGGGGAAGGATGGCAGGACTTTATCCAACCTTACCTCCGAGGGAAAGGGACTAGAAGATTAGGCTTTCGAGTAGGATCCAAAGTCTCTCGCTTCTGGAAAGGAGTTGCTAAAGCCAGCGGTCCTTTCAACTCAGTAACTTCATCTCTGATCGGCAATGGTCGTACCACCAGATTTTGGTGGAACAAGTGGTGTGGCCCTCATACTCTTAAGGAAGATTTTCCAGAGTTATTTGCTATAACGAATCGTCCAAATATATTGGTGGCGGAAACTTGGAAAAGAGGGACTTGGAGACCGTCGTTCCAAGGAACTCTATCTCCAAGTTTGCTACAGCAACTGCATGTACTACAAAAGCGCATAGTCCAATCTGGGGTGATATGTGCCCAAGGGCCAGATCACATGCGGTGGGATCTTGAGAACAAGGGAATGTTCTCGGTTAGATCACTTTACCACCGGATCCACTACCGAGGATGCAGGCCCAACTGGGCAGCGGTACTTTGGAAGACTAAAGCACCTCTGAAAATTAGAGTCTTCCTCTGGCTTGTGCTCAACAATGCCATACTCACGAGAGAGAACCTAGCCAAGAGGCAACCTCACATTGCAACCAATTGCGGGTTTTGCAACGTACACGTGGAAGATTTGAATCATCTATTTCTTCACTGCACCAGAAGCAAGGCCATCATGATAGAGGTGCTGAGAGCAGTGGGAACAAGTGACTATCCAAGAGACTATGAGGAACTGTGGGTCGGCTCCAGATTTGCTTCATCCCGTCACGATATGAAAGATGCATAGTTTATTGCCATTGCGGCAACCACATGGGTGTTATGGCTAGATAGGAACAATTTCTATTTCCGTGCTTCATGTAATTCTATTTCTAGTAATCTTACTCATGTTATGCATCTAATTTCCTTTTGGGCTACAACTGCTGCTTCAGGAGCTAGAGGGAGAATCGCAAGGGCTTTCCAGGTAGATGATTTTGACGACGAGGAGATAGAGATCGGGCCAACTCTGGACTGATGAGTGGACGCCCGTCTCACTACCACATATTTTGTTTCTGGCCTTGTATTTTGTATTTGTGTTTTGGTTGCCTTTAGGCTGGATGATGTAACTCACCCCCCAGGATTTTGTTGGGGGTTATGTTTTATTTCCTGCACTGTACTTTGTTTTTCCGAGACTTCGGGGTTGTTTATTAATCACTTATTAATGAAACAGGGTGGCATTATTCCACCTTTTCCTCAAAAAAAAAAAAAAACATTGATAGATTTACAAATGACACTAAGATCTTCTCATATTATGATATTAGAGATATTAGAGATTAAAGTTATAAATATGCCCACTAATCATAGATATACTATTTTTAGGCACTTTCCATATGATTCTTATACTAGAGAGTCAAAGAGACATGATTTAATTATTTACTCTCCATAATAGTTTGTAATATCTGCAGTATATCGCTTTATCCCTGTGTTCTTTAGATTTCTTCTTCTTGCTAATTAGTTATATAGTATCGTTTTGTTAATACTACTAGCTATCAATAGTCTTCTTTATTCATTCAACGATACTATATATCATTAATTTTCAATGACTTTAATCTTTAGCATTTAAAACTCTTATTTATTTTCTCAATGTATAACAATTCTTTTAGATATGAGGTGATTCACGAAAAAGTTCAGTCTTCACAATCGCAAGTCCATATTTTATTATAGTAAAAATATAATTTTGCGTATAAAATAATTATTTATTTGTACCATTAAGAGCATCCACAATTGTTTGCTATAATATATAACAAAATGAGAAATAGCAAATAGCAATAGCTTTGTGGCCACAGTGGTTCGTTTCTCAAATTTTGAGATAGAATTATTCTTTTAATTGGACGGAACATGTCGTTGCGTCCCAAAAGATATTTTTGAATAATTAAATAGTAATTAGTTATTAAATAGTAATTAGTCAATTAAATATTGATTAAAATAATACTAAATATTTATTAAATAGTTACTAATAGTGATTAGTGTGTTAATTAGTGGGTTAAAGTGTCTGAAAGTGACAACAAAAGCTTCAAACATGACATGTTGTCCCGTTTGTCCAATTTTGAGATCGGACGGGACAACACCGTTTTATTTTTTTTATTTGTTATTTTTATTATTGAGACGGAATAACATGTTCCTTCTGATCTTTAAAAAAAATAATAAAAAATTCAGGACAAAACAACATGTTTCATCCGAGGAGATCAAAAAAAAAAAAAAAAAAAGGGACGGAACAACATGTTCTGTCCCCTATAATTTGAGAATCACCAATTCGTTTCTCAAATATGAGAACACACTGTAGCTATTTTGCTAAAATATGGCAAAATAGCAAACGATCGCAGACCAGCATTTCTCAAAAAATGAAAATTTGGCAAATATTGCAAACGACTATGGATGCTCTAAGATGTAGCTTAGAGCATCCACAGTCGTGATTGTCAAAAAAAGGGTAAAATACATATTTACATATAGCAAATATAGTATTTCTTGCAGTCGTGAAATGCTATATTATAGCAATTTTATATTTAAAAAATATAAGACGGATCTTGAAGATCCGTCGTAGTGAGAAATGGATAAAAAATAAATTATTTAATTAAATATTTTCTTTAGACAGATGTTGAACATCAAAAAAAAATTTAAAAAAACAATAATAAAATGGTGACAGACGGACTTCGAAGTTATGTCCTTCAAAAGCGGAAGCGTCCATCACTTTGGGTTTTTTTTGGGCCCTTTTTTCGGGTTTTTTAATTACGAAGTTTTTTTTTTTAAGCGACGGAATGTGAAGATCCGTCTGAGAATAAAAAAATAAATTTTCGGCGTGTGACGGATCATCAAGATCCGTCCTGTATAATATGCATAATTTCTATATCCACTCTCATATATAGCAATCTACTGTAGCAAAATCATTAAAATATGCATAAATAGCAAACGACTGCAGCGCTTTTTTAGCTAAAATATGCATATTATGCATAAATAGCAGACGACTGTGGATGCTCTCTTTAGATGGTAAAGATTCTGAGATGGTTGAAGATAGATTTTGTGTTCGAATCCGGAATACGATGTAGCCTTTATTCAAAATATAATTTTATAATGAGTCAAAATTCCATCTTTGAAATTTATATTCTTCACTTAGGAGAGTTCCACTAAGACTACGGAAGTATGGATGTTCAAGAGATAAATATCTAATTGATCACTATCTAGCTTGACCTTCCGAACATGTAATGGACTTTGGCCGACAAAATACTCCCAGTCATATACGGCAGCAGCCCCCACGGATCATGACCACTACTACTTGCACATTTGAGAAGAATAAATATACCAACTATTGTTGGGCAAATTTGGCCCCTTTAGGGTTTGGCTTGTACAGACTAAGTCCAACTGCGTTAGACACAAAAACAGATTAGGTATGGAGTCAAATTATTTAGTTAAACATGCAAATCAGTTAGCAAAACCTACTTGAACATTGACTGAATCAAAATACAGTCTAAAGAGTAGTAAATATTCTAAACATCAGCCAAATAATCAGACCTAGTAGTACGTAGTTCCCGAAATCTACAAATCCAACACCATGCTCTCGAATAAAGATAGTTAATTTCTTTCTTGAATTCATAATACTCAAAAAATCTGAGCAGGCTCATCATTGAGCTCGCTCCTCCCAATTCACTCTAGTATTCAATTGATTGCTTGATTGTGCTGTTTGGTTAGAAATGGTGACTCCGCTCGTCGCAATCTTTAGCCTGAATTAGGCTCCTATCATCCTAATTGCGGAGTGAATCTAGCAACAATATAAGGTACAAAGTCAGATGAGTTAATACTCATTCATCCGGCCATATCCATCTACATTCATAGTATATATTTTGCTTCCTTTCAATCGACTCAAAGATTAATTTACCCATATATCTCATGTGCAGTACTATTTTACAGACAAAGTTACCTAAGCTTAGAAACAGCTCTTTCATCCCTTCCATGTTCTAAAGCTTTAAGAAAAAGAAAAATAATAAGCCAACCAATATGAAGTCACTCACAAGTGAAACACATGCACAAGTTTTTCTTTTTCTAAAAATAATTTACGAGACAACAAGGCAAAAAAAAAAAAAAAAACAACAACAACAACAACAAGAAATAGCAGAAAAACGTACACTGTTGGCATGAAACACACCTAACCTCAGACGTATCGGAAAAATCTACTTCCACAACTTGTAGTGCTAATAGCAGAAGTGCAGTACAAGCAATAGAAACTCTCAAGAAATAGATGAACCAAGAACAAGCCGACACAATATATGGATCTCACAAGAACACAACCAATATGCAGAGATAACCAATACTTCTTATTCCCAAAGAAATACAAGGATTACAAGAAAGATTACAACTCTCAGTCTCTCTCTCACCTTTAAAACACTCGGTACAATCTCTCTTGAAGTTGAATAATGATCAGCACTTAGGATAACTAAACCCTAGAGTTTACGGCTCTATATATAGCCCCCAAGCAAACCCTAAAAGATACACACAAATATAGCGAATTGGGCATTTCTTCCGTAAGCCCAAAAGAGCAATCAGCGTCAGTGTCGGTCGACCGCAACGTGCAGATCCATACCCGAGGGCTGACCGGTCGACCGCACCCCTAGTGTCGATCAACCGTCCCCTCCTCTGTTGGATGCCTGCACTCGAAGAACCCCAGTCGACTGGGTCGGTCGACCGCAACCCTCCAGACTTTACTTTTTCTACTTGCTGCTTGTCTTCCCTTACTTCTTTGTCTTCTCCAATTTCAAGTATCCCGTGGCTATGTGTATTTGAAGCCACAATTTCTAACAAGACGGCCAAGTGCCATATTTGCATTTAAGCAGATTAAGAACCATGTACAAGATGCTATTATTTTGCAACCAATAAAAAAGTTGTCATTAAATGAAACTACCAGCATTTCATTTGATATGCATCATAAATCGAAACTTAGTCATTACCCCAACTAAAAAACATTTTTTAATTTAAAACTTCTTTAATTCTGATGCTGTTCGGATGCTTACTGCGATCGGTCAGAAAGTGAAAGTAAAATGTCACATAACATTCGGAATTAAAGTCTAAAAAACAACAGTGGTGTACAATGCACGGGCTGGTGCAGGTGATGAGTGAAAAAGAGAGAGAGAGAGACTTCAACATCAGGACAGTAAGAAACAGCTAAGCAATGAGAGAGGCCACCTACCCTTTCAGCACCACCATTTAATCAAATCCAATTAACAGCTCCCACTATTAGTGGCATGATCACACCATTATATCAAACTCATCTCATCTTCTCTCTCTCTCTCCTCTTTCTCATCTTCTCTTAGCCTCTCAAGCTCCCTTTTTAAGGGCCCTTTTCCCCATTTGCCCACCTCTCTTTCTCCCCAACACGCGTGCATCATCATACCCTCCCTCCATCTCTCCCTTTCTCTTTCTCACTCAAGCTTTTGTGTACTCAATTCTCTCTCTCTATATCTCTCTTTCTAAGTTTAGTTCCTACTTTGGGTGCAACTCCAAGGTTGGTTATATATAGTAATGTTGAGCAATTGAGGTAGTGTTGATTTGAGACGAAAAAGATTACGTATTTTGAAGATATATTTTCTTAGTGGTACTACCCTCAACTCTTATGCGTCTTTTTTTTTTTTGAATAATCCAATTACTTCTTTGTTCTCATTGCAGTTTGTGAGTACGCAATTGGAAATCTAATTTGCTTCTCTATCTGTCATCATTCACTTTTTTTTTTCTCTCGGAATTCTGTTTTTCTTTCCAAGTGACAATGAAATGGGAGCTTTTCCTCATCATTATCAAGGTCTCATCTTAAGTATTGAAATTCAAGTACGCATTCTATCAAAACACTACTCGCACTGAGAGCATGAGAAATCACGAGTCCTTTATCCAAATTATTCTATTTTGTAATTAGTGCACTCTTTAAATTTGTCGACTCTAGTAGAATTACACAGCGTTTACATCCTCAATTTGCACTCCAAAAAAAGGGTATGAGAATTCAGTAACCCCTCAAGCTTTGCTAGCTAGTTTTTTGCGAGTGTAAAAGTAGGAATGAACTGTATTATTTTACTTTCTTCTAAAATATGGTTAATGTACAGAGTTACAAAAATAGTACAACAATCATCTATTGTCTCACATGCAATAATTTACAATTGAAGAAATTTTTATTTTTCTTCAACTGTTTGTGAATTGTGATTGTCAGGTTCTACCAATTTAAAACAATGTGATTCACTGTAATAATTTATAGTCCACTGAATTCTCACATTCTACCGTAATTTTTTTTATTTTTTTAACCTTTTCTTCTGACATACAGTTCGTATGTACTTATATACTAGGATGCACGCCTGCTAAAAGTATAGTCATTAAATTAAATGAATATATATCGAATTAAACAAAAAAGTTTATATTTGAATGTTTTTGATGAGGATGACACATGCTGTTCACGTATATATTGTTGGATTTAGTTTGAACGTGTATTGCACGGATTTGATTAGTTACAAAAGTAGGGTTTTTTTGGTTATAAACCCCAACTCTCCTCTCCCATTAAAATAGTAAGTAAAGATGTATGGCATGAATTGCATCTGTCCAACACCTGTATAGTACTTGCTTAAGCAATAACATTCAATCTAAAAAATATTGGGTTTGTAAATAAACGCTGTGTCGGTGTATATCATATTCATCAATTTTGATTAATATAAATAATTCAGTATGAGTATTAGAATCGATTATTGTTCTCATCATTTTATTCGTTTGAACAGATAAAGTAGATGGCCATGAATGAGTACTTGGACGGGAAACTTGATGATGTGATCTGCAATGATTTGTTTGATAACATTGAGGACTTCTTCAACTTCACCAATGATGATCAAGTAGTAGAAGTGCCTTCTGCAGCTCCTTTTCCGCCCGTGGATGCTGAAGGATGTCGAGTTACAACCACTTCCGCGGAAAACACACTTGTAAGTTGCAGTTTCTATTCAGTAAAGTTTATTCATGAATAAAAATTTGGTGGAAATTGTTTTATGTTTAGGAACTTTCGAATATGATTCGTACTAAATTGACACTAGCTATACATAAAGATGACCATTTAACAATTTTGTTAAGTTTATTCAATAGTTAATTTGTTGGTTTCTTTTTTGAGTAACATATAGACATTTTTAAATAAGAAAAATCCCTAATCTCTAATCTCTAATATTATAATGGGAGAGTTGGAGTTGTCATTTGTCAACATACAAACTCATGTGTTGCACGTGCAACTCCAACTCTCTCATTAATTACAACAAAAACAAACAAATTTTTTTCCCACATATTTAAAATGTGTAACGCACATACAAAACAATTTTACAATAATTTTTAACACTAAACATACCAAGTACAACTTAAATTATACTTATAAATACTTGCATTGCACGTACAAATTGTAGTTTTTACTTCAAAATATTTTTTCCAATTATGTGCAATGCATGTCCAACTCCAAAACTACTTCTTAACACGTATATCGCACGTGAAAATCCTCAAACTCTTATCAAAACGTGCATCGCACGTGAAAAATACTAGTGTATTTAATGAGTTCCTTTTGTTAACTGTTGCCGCCCTGAACATTTACAAATCTTTAAGTCACTGTACGTGCTTTCTTTTTGTATCCAGTGTGAGGATATGAACACAAGTGAAGACTGGTTTTCCAAATTCTTAGAAGACGATGACGACACAAATTTCGACTTGGACTTTGCTGCTACTATGGCTACTACTACTACCGTGTTGCCAACTATCAACTGCACCACCAAAGATGAATCCGTCTTCCAATCTTTCAGTCCGATCTCTGTTCTTGAATCGAGCAACCTCAACCTCGAAAAGGGAAGCTCTTCCTCATCATCATCATCATCATCATCATCCTCCTCGTCCTCATCAGCTTCATTCACCAATGAGACCGACACTGTCTCATTGGTAACCCCTACTGTTGGACCAACCATGATGTTGGTTCCTGCACGAGCCCGCAGCAAGCGTCCCCGTCGTGCTGCCATCCCTCCATCCTCAGAGGATGGGCCTCAACTGGGTCCAATCTTCCAGCACGAATACGAGGCCTTAGACGAGTCCAGTCCACCACCAATGAAGATGAAGAAAAAGAAAAAGCACTCCTCCAATGCCAACTCCGATGGGACAACACAAGTGCAGAAATGCCTACATTGTGGAATTCAAAAGACCCCTCAATGGCGTGCTGGCCCAATGGGCCCCAAGACACTCTGCAATGCCTGCGGTGTCCGTTACAAATCAGGCAGACTATTCCCCGAATACAGGCCTGCAGCCAGCCCGACGTTCGTGCCTAGCATTCACTCAAATTCACATAAGAAGGTCGTCGAAATGAGGATCAAGGCTTGCGAGAAAAAGCCCACAAAAGTGCCGAAAACCCCAGCTGCCAACAACTGTGATCTTCTTGCATACATTAGGACTTAGGAGGGAGTGGTGATGAATGTGATCTCCTGGGTTTTGAGTTCATTTGATTATTGTTGTTATTGTTATATTTTCTTTTATCATTTTTATTTTATTTTTAAAAAATGGTTTAATTCCCCTTGTTTTGTATAGAAGAGCTAGGGGGGGAAAGGAGTAGCCAAGTAGGAGGTTATTTTTAAAATTAGGTTGAGAAGTTAAGGGGAAGGAGGGGGAGAAATACTTAGTTTATCAGGGTTTTTTAGATGAAAAGAAAAAGGGGAAAGAGGGTAGAGAATTGGAATTTGTTTAAGAGAGGGATCTATTTTGATGATATTCAGCTTGATGTATTGAATTATAAATTATGAGTAGAACAGTTTGATGGCATTATTAAATTGCAACTAATGTGTTTTTTTTTTATTTATTTGAAACTTCTAAGTAAAGACACTAAATCTATATGCCCATTCGAATATATTACACAATTCATTGACAAATATATGCTCTTAGATATGCGACTTATATTTGTCTCTACCACGTACGACAGAGTTTTCAAACAAAAGTACATGAACTTCATAGAAGAAAAACGTTTCATTGTAGTACAAAATTGAGCTATAAAAAAGAACGAGACTAATCAAAATATTTGTACTTAGTCACCAAAAGGCTTGCACTATGTTTGTTTTAAAAACCGAACTTACAAGAACACAAACACAATAATATGCAAAGATAATCAATACTTTTTAATCCTCAAAAAATACAAATATTACATAGAAATCACAACTCTGAATCTCTCTCTCTTCCCCTTAAAACACTCAGCACTTATATCTCTTCAAGTTGTATAATGATAACAACTTACCAATTCTAAATTAGTGAATATAAAAGAAAGAAGTCTTATCACTAAGTTGTAATTCAAATGGTAAGAGTTTGAGATGGAAAAATGAAGGGCTCATGGGTTGTTTAAAATTTATAATGTTTTTAGAAAAGAAAAAAAAAAATTGAGTAAGATATTTTCAAAATAGAAGGGAATGGAAGCAATTTTTCCTTGAGTAAAATGACTTTTGTGCGTGAAAAATATTGAGTAAATGAGTGAGTGTGTTTTTTCTTTTTTTGAGTTAAATTGAGGGAATGAGTTGGAAGAGTGAAGACATGGAAATGGAATGAAAAGAAAGGGTGAGGTATGAAAACCATTCACATGGACAGGAAGGTGTAAAGCAAGTTAAGTTGGGTAGTAGAGAGATGGTAGGGTTTGAAGTGGACATATGAATGGTTGAGCTTCAAATTGATGAAATTTAATATATTATGTTTGCTTGCTTCACTTTCTGTTAATTACTTGGTAGATTTCCTATCACCTTAACCTAACATGTGATTAATCAACTACAATAGGTACAAGGCCATTTATCTTACCTTGTTAGGTGAAAACTCTTGTATTCTTGATCCATACCATCTTGAATTTTATTGCGTAAATGTTAGATATATTGATTCTTCCACCATGATTTAAAGCTGAGCCGGTCAGAGAAATTGTCGGTCCAAACTTTCTTATTTAGTTTGGATTAAACTGGAAAGATTGTCGGTCAGGTTTTTTTTTTTTTTTTAAATTCTAATATAGGGTTTAATTTGGATTGAACGGAAATTAGTGTAAGAAGGTGTGTACCTCAATTATATACTTACGTACATATATTATTTGTATTTATACTCAACAATTACAATATTATCATCTTGTTGATTATTAAGTATAATATGAGAGATAATATACTCTTAACTATCCGGTACACCCGATATTTTCAACATTCCCCCCCCCCCCCCCCCCCCCCCCCCCCCCCCCCCCACCTTTTTTTTTTTTTTTTTTGTTTTTTTGATGTAAAGAAAATGTGGAATATATACATATTAGGCTAAATTTGAAAAGAAAAAAAAATCCCTTGAATTATGACCTTTATGTAGAAAACCCCCTTAACATTTTTTTAATGTAAAAAATCTCCCTGAACTATTGTTGCAAAAAACCTACCCTACCAACGTAAGACTTCTGCTATAGTTGAGGGAGGTTTTTGATAATAATACAAAAGATATATGATATTTTTTGAAACAATTTGCAAAAATGAATGAGGTTATATGATACAAGTAGAAAAGTTTTTTTTTTTTTTTTGATGAACCGGATAGAGTCAATCGACTCCAGCCGAACAAACCAATATCATTAAACGAAAAGTATTACAAAAGGAGTTTTACGAGCAGTAAAACCAAGCAAAACATGAAAAAAGAATCTGCAAGGCAACAACACAGATAAAGTACAAAGCAGCAACCAACTAACAAGTGGAACAAAGTCTCTAAACGACCGGAGGCAACGCAGTCAGACGAGCGCTACCGCAAGCGAGGGCGAAACGACCTGACCAAGGGGAAAGCATCGCAGGATGATCACAACACCTTGGCCAAGCACAGCTGCGGCTGCGATGGGACCGGCGCAGGTAAACACCCGTTCAGACGCGGCAACATAACAGCCAGATCAAGTGAAGAATCTGAACGCAAAACTCAGCCCGATAAAAAGTACGGACAATGGACGGTTGCAAATAGAAAAGTAGAAGAGTTAGATGTGGTTTTTTGAAATACTTCGGGGTTTTTTTTTTGCAACAACCACACTTCAGGGGAGTTTTCTGCATAAAAAAGATCAGGCGAGTTTTCTGCATAAAGCAATAGTTCAAGGTTTTTTTATCAAATTTAGCCTGCATATTAATCTTCTTTAAGAGACATGCAATTCTATGTTGATGCCTTCTTTAACCTGGCATCAGAATACTTTATGTGATAGAGGTTTAAGCTTATATATGTTGTTTACCTTCTCCTATTGTAGATTACCTTTTTTTTCTTTTTTTTTTCTTCTTGAATCAGATGATAATCTATCAATTAAATAGCTGGAAAATTCACAAGATATGGTTTGATACTTGGACAATACTGTTCTGCTTTAACAAATTGAATTTCTTGATTAAACATAAAAAGGAAATTCTCTGATTTAGCTGCAACTCACATGAGATGTTGATATTGCTGAGTATTAATTGTACTTTAGCCGGAAACATTGAATTAGGATTTCCTAGCAGTCTGTAGGAAACCTGTTTGTGATGGGAGACGTGGAGCGATTCACACTGTTGGATGTGCTTCAACTCATCTGTCTTGATTTTATGGAGATCATGTAGGGATTCTTTCAGGTGCACATTGCCTCCACCCAGCAGCGGTGTTAGAATTTTTATTTTCCCCAAGCGGTCACAGATTTCCAATACATTGGATCTCCAATTGCAACTGCAACTAAATAATTGTAACAACAATTGTTATCGCAACTTTTATTGCATGTAATAGCGGTCGGTTTCCCTGCAATAGAACAAGTTCCTTTTCCATCAACTAATCCAACAGAAACTAATTTATCTGACAAGAAAGGTAGCCACAAGACAAAAAATGTATCACCAAAACTAGACCCTTTCAGGTGCTTGATGTAAAACTTTCATCCTATTCTGAAGTTAACCTCTCACCATCTTTAAAGTAACAGTTTGTTTGTATATGATTGATATATCTTAACAATCTTCATATCAACTTGAATTTGAGTTTGACTGCTCCAATTTGCAGTGCTCACGATTTCATGAGGTGATACAAATATTACAACCTCTACATTAGTAACTATCTCTTGTATATTCCCTTAAAATCAAAGAATGATGGGATATGAACTGGAATTAACAATATTTAGACCTACTGCAGTCGGTCTGCTGAAAATATACATGAATTCTGTGAAGAATCGGCAGAAAATTTGTGAAAATGACTGTATAGCTTCACTTGTACAATTCTGAACTTGCTGCCTTCTTCATCGTTGAGATGTGTGAAGTATTGACTTCAAGATTACCATGATGGTATTGCATCTATTGAGACAGCTTTAGAAGCATCTAGATGGTTCAACCGACAAGTCCCAAGGAGGAATTCTGGGAGCTCTTCTTCCGTATTTCCCTGCAAAGTTGTTCAATTCATTAGGGAGTTGTAAATATTCAATAAATTGTATGCCGGGGCTGGAGTGGAAGCTAATTCCCGTAAGAGAAGTGAAAAATCACTGGTTAATGTTACCTGAACTAGAAATGCCATTTCTATCACGAGATTATTCAGATAACCGAGGACAAGACTCACTACTCCCCTAGCGACCGTTGATGATCCAATATCGACGCCAAGCTGAAAATGTCATGTAGAAAAAGAAAACAAAATTAAATTAAATCACATAGACGAATTGAATTACGTATACACACTAGGTTTGATAATCAAACATGAAATTCATTGTTCAAATACCTTTCTAGATGGGGATCAAGAGGATTTATTATGTCTACATGCTAGCGTGTGATGGAAATTCATGCCTTTTCAGGGGAATTTTCAGAAATGAAATCACAAATATGATAATGGAAGATGGGAAATATGTGAAAATCTTCCTGTTAGGCTTCGCGGCATGAGTAAAATGGGCATATTTATCAAGCAATATGCACTTTTATTTAATGTATTACACAGATGATTAATTGATGTTTTATGGGATATTGTTGCATGTGCAACCCCTGTGTCAAGTAAAATATTAAATGATTATAAAAAAATGTAATATATTTATCGACCACTGATAAATTGTTTTTAACATGCTATTCCCCTACCAAATTTCATCCATCTATCCATCAATTTATATATATAGTAAATATATATTTGTCCCTCAAATATAATCCTTTATGTATTTCAGTATTTGCTCTTATAATTTGGGACCCATTCAGATAAAGTTTTATGTGGCGAACTATGTATCACATATCAGTCCCTCCAAAAGATTTTTGAAATGCAGGACGCATGGACAAATCTATAAGATATGTGATGAGGACATCGGTTAAAGACAATTCGGGCGTTTCTACCAGCGCAGGCATCGTCTAGGACAGCTGCTTCATTAATTTAGTATTTTATTTAGTGATCATATTTGTTTTTTGGCATTTATAGCCATATATAACAGTTTTACGATTTGCACCATTTCTTTTATGCATTAGAATATTTTTTAGATTTTAGAATATTTTAAGATTTGTATCAAGATTTGTTTTGAGCATATATATAGGCCTTGAGAATAATGAGAAGTAATGCTATTTTATATTAAAAAATTTATTATGTTAAGTTTTTGCTATTCATCCTTTTTTTGTGTGAGACAATTGAGATCTAACTTTAGGATTTGTGATAAACTCTCAAAATACCCCCAAATCCATACAAATCCAAAACCCTAATCTCCAAATTACTTAAAACCCTAATTAATCCTCTCATCTTCCCCACCGCTCTCTCTCTTTCTCTCCCCTGTTCGATTTTGAAATCCAACTTCCCGATCACCCCCTCGTCTTCCCCGTCGACCACCACCATCTTCCTCACCCTGAGCACCTCGCCATCCTCGCTACTTCCTCGACGCCTCCCTGTCCTGCAACCACCTGCAACCTCCACTGTCGAAACCCTCATCCGCCGTTGCCATCATCTCTCTTCCACCCCGCACCCGAGCACCTGCAACCTCGTCGAGCCCCTTGCCACCCTCTCCAACAGCACCCACTGCCGCATCCCCAGTCATCGCCACACTGCCATTACAACCACCGCTGCTACCCATCACCTCACCCCCAACCGAGCACCAACCCTCCAACCCACGTCTGCACCCTCATCGCCACCCGCAAGTCCAAGTCAGACACTCCGCAGCCAATATCTTCGCTGGTGTTTGTTGCTGCCGAAGTTCCTGCTCGCTGCCGTCTGCTCTTCTTGCTGTATTCTTCGCTGTCGCAACCCTTGCCTGCAACCTCGGTAAACTCTTTCCACTTTTCAAATATTTGTGTTGCTGTTTTATCATCTCTATAATATTATTTGATTTATCTGTCGTCTACAAATAATTGAAATTGTGTGTTTCTACTTGCTAATTAGGGTACGAATCTTTATTGAATATGTTACATGATAAGAACGATTAAGTATTATTGTTGATTGATAGGATTGAATCTTTAATTTGGCTTGTTAAACTATTTTATATCTTGAAAATCCATCAAATCAATTAATAGTTATAATTTGTAACTTAATCTGCATTACGTGTTGGTAAATTTAATCCTTTAAAATTCTTGAAAATTCTCTATTTAGGGTTAAGTTTACATCATTTTGATATGAGAGCGAAGGTTCTTAAAACCCTAGTTCTTGCATAATTTAGGCATCATTTATTGCATTCATTTAGGATCGTTTTACAGTCTTTTTTTTCTTTTTCTTTTTTAAATCATTTCAACAAAAAAAAAAAAAAAAACTTAACGTGCATTTAGAAACGTTTCCCTAAAATTCAGCAAACACACATATCCCCACAACCCCTAGTTCTCCACCATTGGTGAATGCGTCTTCGTAGCACCATCACAGATCTTGAAGAGCCTTTCTTGTCCCTCCCAAACCACCCAATTAGAAACCCTAGACTTCCGTGTGCCCCTCCTCGAACTGGGATGGACAACTTTGATATTTCCGCTACCCTAGCTGTCATTCAAGCAACTCTTACCAATATCAATCAGAGGCTTGAGCAAGTAGAATTGAATCAAAATGTTGCCCTTGGGCTTCATCGTCAGATCCCTCAAGTGGAATTGAATCAAAATATTGCCCTTGGGCTTCATCGGCAGATCCCTCAAGGAAATATTCGTGATAATCGATGTCAAGAACGTGACTCTGGCGAACAATAAAAAAAGAACGTTAAGGCTGGCGTTCCCCACTTTGAAGGCTGTATGGAACCTCAAGATTATCTCGATTGGATCCGTGCCATGGACCATTACTTGGTGTGGTTTGACATGAGCGAAGCCCTCAAGGTTAAATTTGCCACTATGAAATTGACTGGTAAAGCTCAACATTCGACCAATCTTGAACACGCCCGTAGAAGCCAAGGCCAGGCACCTATATCCACTTGGAAAGCCATGAAAGAGAAGCTCACTGAGAGATATGTGCCCCTATCTTTCCATCCCCGAATGCTTGATTCGTGGAATCAACTCTATCAGGAAAGCAAATCCACCCAAGAGTATATGGATAAGTTCGATAACTTCCTCATTCGGTGCAATGTCTTAGCTAAAGAGAGCGAAGAACAAACTCTCTCTAGGTTCAGAGCTTGATCACGAGCCGATCTTAGGAACGAGCTAATTCATAGAAACGTGGACTTCTTGGCCACAGCTTATACCCTTGTCCTTGATATGGATTTCCTTAAAGTAAGTTTCCATTAAAAAATTAGCAATTCGAGAGATCATTCCTCTAGAATGACCTTCACTGACCCTTTTAGGCCTACGCCCGCCTCTCTTCAGTATCCTAATAAATCTTACCCCAGCAAGCTAATTCAATTTCTATCCACCTAGAAATGACAATAAAGGTAAGAACACCGAAAAAGACAACTCTAAGGTTGATCCTCTCACTAAGTGCTATAAATGTAAGGAATACGGTCATGTTGCTGGCAATTGTTCCAGCCCAAGTAGGATCAATATAGCAGAGGGTACCACTGTCATCACAGATGATTCTGACAATGAGTTTTCCTATGAGCCTATTGAAAGCGATGACTTCGGCGAAGAAGAGGATGACCAGTATCTCCACAGTATTCGGTCAATCCAATCACCTCACTTGAATGTAGTCAGATGTGCTTTGTCCCAGCCAAAAGAAGAAGATGATTGGAAGTGCACTGCTATATTTCACCCCTTTACAACTATAGGTGGCAAAAACTGCAGGGTGATTATTGACAGTGGAAGCTACGTCAATATTGTCTCTTCTGCGGTTTAGCTAAGACCGGACTTAAAGCTGAACCCCATCTACGCCCATAAAAAATATCTTAGATTGCTGCGACAGCCCTCCAAGTAACACATCGATGTTTGGTTCCTATGGACTTCAAAGCTTACAAAGAGCAAATTTGGTGCGATGTACTCAAAATGGATGTGAGTCAAGTCATTTTAGGGAGACCTTGGTTATACGACCACGATGTGACCATATATGGTCGATCCAACCAATGTGTGTTCCAGCACAACGGACTAAATATAAAGCTCATACCCGTGAGACCGTGAACTGGTCCGACTGAAACAATACTAGCTCCCTCGAGAAAGGGCGTATATGGGTTAAAAGGAACTCACGAAAGAAATGACAAAGGGGCTACAATTCTTCTACTCATAGCGAGAGAAGTCCCTAAAGATCCTAAGTCACTCATCCGGCCTCAAGTTACTCCTGTCCTACAGGAATTTGCAGAAATGTTTCATGCTGACCTCCCCAACCAGTTGTCCAAGCTACGTGACATCCAACATGCCATTAATCTGGTTCCGAGAGCAAGTCTACCTAACTTGCCACATTATCGGATGAATGCGACAGAACATGCTGAGTTCAAAAGGCAAGTTGATGAGTTATTGGCAAATGGCTTCATCAGAGAAAACATAAGTCCTTACGTTGTTCCCGCTCTATTGATGCTAAAGAAATATGGAACCTGACGTATGTGTGTGGACAGCCATGCCATAAACAAGATCACGATACAGTATCGTTTTTCCATTCTCCATTTGGATGACATGTTGGACATAATGTCTGGTGTCACAATCTTTTTCAAGATTGAACTTAAAAGTGGCTACCACCAAATACGTGTTCGTCCTGGTGACGAATGGAAGACCGCCTTCAAGATGAAGGATGGCCTGTACGAATGGATAGTCATGCCGTTTGGAATGACGAATGACCCAAGCACGTTTATGAGAATCATGACGTAAGTACTCCGTTCCTTTATAGGTAAGTTCCTTGTGGTGTACTTTGATGATATTCTCAGTTACAGTCGATACATTGGGCAACATCATGACCATTGGAAACAGGTGCGGTGTTTTGAGGAAGGAACAACTTTATGCTAATCCTACCAAATGTATTTTCCTCTCCGATCATACCATCTTTCTGGAATTTATTATTTCTGCCAGAGGAGTATCCGCTGATCCAGAAAAGATACGAGCTATTATTGAGTGGTCTGAGCCCCGCAATATTCGTGATGTGTAGAGTTTTCATGGTTTTGCCATCTTCTATCATCAGTTTGTTCAAGGATTTAGCACAATCATGGCTCCGATAACCGACTATTTGAAGAAAGGTGAATTCGTCTGGTCGAAAGAAGCCACAAAAGCCTTTGAAGAGATTAAAAAAAGAATGACTCACACACCTGTCATGAGGTTGCCTGATTTCACTAAAGTCTTTGAAGTAACGTGCGATGCTTCTAGTATTGGTATAGCTGGAGTCCTCAGTCAAGAGAATCATCTTGTTGCTTATTTCAGCGAAAAGCTGAACGAAGCAAAACAAAAATACTCTACTTATGACAAGGAGTTCTCTGCGGTTATTCAGCCGCTTTGTTATTGGTGACATTACCTCCTACCGCAAGAATTCGTCATTTTCACAGACCATGAGGCCTTAAGATTCCTTAATTCACAACAAAAGTTGAATCCGAGACATGTTTGATGGGTAGAGTTCCTACAAGAATATTCGTATACCATTAGGCATACAAAAGGGATTGATAATAATGTCACGGATGCGCTAAGTCGTTATCACATGATCTTATCTACAATACGCACTGAAATTATTGGTTTTGAGAGATTAAAAGAAAAGTATGCCTCCTGCTCAGATTTTCACGAGATCTGCACCTCTTTGAAGGATGGCATCACTCGAGTGATAGATGATTATTTCTTGAAAGACGATTATCTCTTCCATAACTCCAAACTGTGCATTCCTAGTACATCATTACGAGAGTATCTTGCTTGGGAATTGCACGCTGGTGGCCTTGCTGGATACTTTGGGCATAGCAAGACCATTGATGTTATGGAACACAGGTTTTTCTGGCCTAAACTAAAGAGAGACGTTGCGAGACTTATTAACAGGTGTCATACTTGTCAACTTGTCAAACAACAAAAATAGAACACAGGCCTGTATACCCCATTACCTGTTCCCAGTCGCCCTTGGGAAGATGTGAGTAGTGGCGTAGCCAGGATTTTCACTTAGGGGGTGCGACGCTTACTATTAAAAAATAATAAATTATAATAAATACATTTTTATTCCTAAAAAACATCATATATTAATACCAAATATCATAAACTAATACAATTACTAAATAGTCATTTTCTTTGGCAATAAAACCCTTGAAAACTTCATATTATGAAAATATTGACTGATATCTTCATTGTCAGTGATGTCTAATATGTCTCTTTCAATATATGTCACTAAACAATCATCACCTCATCTTCCAATCGGTTGCGTAATGAAGTCTTGATAATTTTCATAGTAGAAAATACTCTCTACTATCGCGGTTGCAGTGGGTAATAACAATGCCAACTTTGAGATTTTTTCTATGTAAAGCTGGTGACAAATCATTTGGGGTTGCCAGGATATTATTCATCAAATGTAATTGAAATGCAACTTCACATTGTGCGTGATGGATTAGTGTGTTTGACTTCAAATTAGAAGGTCATGGATTCAACTCCCTTTGTTGTCAAATATTTTTTTATTTTTGTCATTATAAAAAGAAATTAAAATTTCAAATCAAAGTAAAAACTAAATCCTATTTCACCCAGGACTTGAACAAAAAGAAATTAAAATTTCAAATAAAAGTTAAAAAAATTGTTGCTAGGACTTGAACCTGGGTCTCCTATGTAAGAACCAAGTATCCTAACCAACTAACCTATAACCAATTGATGAAATATCCTATATTACTCTATTTATATTACTGATCATGTACATGTAAGTTCAAGGGGCGCAACCGAAACCGAGGGGGCGCAACCGCACCCCTGGGGACCATGTAGCTACACCCCTGGATGTGAGTATGGATTTCATGTTAGGCTTACCGAAAACACAAAAAAACACGATTCTATTCTTTTCGTCGTTGACCGTTTTTCTAAAATGGCTCACTTCCTTCCATGCTCGAAAACTTTTGATGCATCTCGTGTACCTCAGATCTTCTTTGATAACATTGGGAAGCTACATGGGTTGCCAAAAATTATTATATCCGATAGGGATGTGAAATTCACGAGTTATTTTTGGAAGACCCTATGGCACAAGATGGGTATGAAATTGAAGTTATCTTCAGCCTTCCACCCACAGACTGATTGACAGACTGAGGTTGTCAGTCGGAGTCTTGGCAATCTCTTACGTACTCTTGTGGGAGAAAACATAGGAACTTGGAACTTGAAATTAACTGTTGCTGAATTTTGCCTATAACACATCTAAAAATAGAACTACCGGTATGAGCCCACACGAAGTTGTACATGGTTATCGTCCTAGGCAGCCCATAGATCTTGCCCCCATGTTAGAACATCACAGTCTCAGAGTCTGCATATACATTTGCCTCCCACATTCATGACTTGCATAGTAAAATTTTCAAGAAAATTAATGAGAGTAATTTTAACTACAAGCTAAGAGATAGAAGGAAATTTAAAACTTTTAATGTGGGTGACGAAGTGATGGTTCGGATTCGTCCAGAACGGTTTTCAGCTGGATCCGTTAAAAGGTTAAATGCACGTGCTGCAGACTCATTTAAAATTCTTCATAAAATTAATGATAATGCCTATGTCGTTGAACTTCCTAAAGTTTTGGCATGAGTAAGACTTTCAATATTGAGAATCTAGTACCTTATGAAGGCCTAGAATTTAACCCTAAAAATTCTCTTATAGATGAGCCCACCCTGCAGCCTACTAGTGAGATTCCCACATTACCCCCACATCGACAGAAAAATTGGATAATATTTTAGATGATCAGATAATCTCTACTAGAGATTGTGGTATTCAGAGATATTTGGTAAGATGGAAAAACAAGCCAGAGTCAGAGGATACTTGGATAAATCGTGAAGAGCTCCAGTGCTTGGATCCAGACCTTTTGAAGCACTATGACAGAAAGACTGGTTTTCACTCGACTGGGTCGAGCCCTCTCCACCCCGGGGAGAATGATGAGGACATCAATTCAAGATAATTTGGGCGTTTCTACCAACGCAGGCATCACTATGATAGCTGCTTCATTAATTTAGTATTTTATTTAGTAATCATATTTATTTTTGGCAATTATAGCCATGTGTAGCAGTTTTATGATTTGCACCATTTCTTTTAAGCGCCATGTGTAGCAATTTTATGATTTGCACCATTTCTTTTATGCATTAGAATATTTTTGAGATTTTAGAACATTTTAAGATTTATATCAATATTTGTTTTGAGCCTATATATAAGCCTTAAGAATAATGAGAAGTAATGTTACTATTGATTAAAAAATTATTGTGTTGAGTTTTTGCTCTTCATCCTTTTTTTGTGTGAAACAAATGGGATCCAATTTTAGGATTTGTGATAAACTTTCAAAATACCCCCAAATCCATACAAATCCCAAATCCTAATCTCCAAATTACTTATAACCCTAATTAATCCTCTCATCTTCCCCGCCGCTCTCTCTCTTTCTCTCGCCTGTTCGAGTCTGAAACCCAACTTCCCGATCACCCCCTTGTCTTCCCCATCGACCACCACAATCTTCCTCACCCTGAGCACCTCACCATCCCTGCTACTTCCTCGATGCCTCCCTGTCCTGCAACCGCCTGCAGCCTCCACCATCGAAACCCTCATCTGTCGTCGCCATCATCTCTCTTCCACCCTGCACCCGAGCACCTGCAACCTCGTTGAGCGCCTTTCCACCCTCTCCAATAGCACCCACTGCCGCTCCCCAGTCATCGCCACACCGCCACCGCAACCACCGCTGCTACCCATCGCCTCACCCAAAATCGAGCACCAACCCTGCAATCCACGTCTGCACCCTCATTGCCACCCGCAAGCCCAAGTCAGCAACTCTGCAACCGACATCTTCGTTGTTGTTTACTGCCGCCGAAGTTCCTGCTCGTTGCCGTCCGCTCTTTTTGCTGTGTTCTTCGCTGCCGCCAACCCTCGTCTGCCACCTCAGTATACTCTTCCCACTTCTCAAATATTTGTGTTACTGATTTATCATCTCTATAATATTATTTGATTTATCTGTCGTCCACAAATAATTGAGATTGTGTGATTCTACTTACTAATTAGGATAATTAGGATACGAATCTTTATTGAAAATCTTACATGCTAAGAACGATTAAGTAGTATTGTTGATTGATAGAATAGAATCTTTAATTGGACTTGTTAAACTATTTCATATCTTGAAAATCCATCAAATCAATAAATAGTTATAATTTCTAACTTAATCTGCATTACGTGTTGGTAAATTTAATCCTTTAAAATTCTTGGAAATTTTCTATTTAGGGTTAAGTTTACATCGATATGTTAACAACTAAATGCATTAAGAAACACTTTTCGGATTTACAACAAATGATCATGAAAGGACCTAATCTTTACTCAGATAGAAGATGAAACTTTCTTTCTCTTAACACATCTTAATTGTATTTTATATAAGTTGTATATTTGGGGAAAATATTTGTATTACCTCCAAGTAGTTTCTCCCACGAAAATAGTTGATTTGAAGTGCTTGACCAATCAAACATGCTTTTTTTCCCACACTTTGTTTCACTATCCAAGATCCCTACATTTCACCATAGGGGATTTTACTCAGTGCACAAAGAGTCATAACAGGCATAAAAGACCAGCATAGGCAAAAACAGACATATTCTCACATGGATACATTCTCACACGTAACTCACCTTTGATATGTATGGAATCAGCTTAAATCTTGAATCCCTGTAAGCATCATCTCCTTCGACGAAACTTCGCAACAAGGGAACTTTTTCCATTGGGGTATTCATCATATAATATAAAGCAAGACTGTGTGTGGTTGAACCTGGGACCTGTGTCCGACATTAATATAAACAATGATAAAGTAGAAAGTTGCTTACTGTTGAAGGATTTTAACATAATTGTGCATCGAGAACTATCCTATGCATGACTCCTAAAATTTCATGTGGAACAGTCACTCAGGATATGTAGTCCTCTTGAAGAACTGATACAAAATCAACATTCTGAGAGACTACCAAGTTAATATGATTTATGACTGATTAATACATACAATATAACATTTGTAAATGAATATGTCAAAAACCCTTAATTAATAAAATTCCAATGTTGAGAAGATGAACATATACCTGAATATTCACAATGAAGAAGAACTCATTGCCACCCTGAGTAGCATATTTCTGCAAAATTCATAAGATATTTATCAATTCTCTATAACATAATGAGATAAGTGGAGGGTTTCTTTTTAAATTTTCATTTGTTTAAATCACATGTCGCATCCTAACATTACCTGAACAATGCCCCCAGGTCTCCCAGCTAGATCATCTTCCCGCTTATCAGATTTTAACCAATCTGCTGCTACCATTTGCATCAACGTGCCACTGGCTTTAATCTGGTCACAACCAATAAAGCAGCCATATCATGTAAATTGTTTAAACGGTGGAATACACATCTGACACATGTCTGACATGCATCTGACACTGTGCAGCTTTTAAATGCAAAATAGATTTTCATCTTCACAGAATTGAACAGTTAAGAAATGCTGGTGCTTCTACATAGAAAATAATACCTTATGTTGATCTTGTAAGTAGGTTTCACTGCGGATCAAAAACGTTGAAGGATCTGTAGTTGTCCAACTACAAGGCACAGTACAACTTAGGTCCTTCCCAAGTGTGGCTCCGTAGCGACATAACACTGAATCTTCAAATGAGGCATCTTGCAGATCAATGTAACCCCTTTTTTGAACTGCTAAACAAACAGCAAATACTGTAAGTATATGATAAATTTGCGAAAAAACTAAGCTTGATGCATTTATTCTATCACAATAGAAATGGAAAAAATACTTAATGGGATCCACCTGCAAGATCATGCAACCTTCTTACAAAAGTAGCAGCTGTTGACTGTTTAGGATGGGGTTCCTAATCAGTTGACAATAGACAAAAAATGTAAGAATGTGACAGTAGCAATCCAACAAGTAAAACGAAAAGAAAAGTGGAAATGAAATGAGGATCATAAAGGATGCAAGCTTAATAATTTGATGACTTAGGGATCCAGCACAATAGCCATATGGATAGACTATGAGAATACAATTGTTAACTGAGACAAAAGTTAGTTCAAAAGAACTTTCCTGAACCAGTTATTACTCATGCATGATGTCCGCAATGCTTTCATCACTATCTTTATTGAGCAATGTGGCACTCAACTTAACAGAGATAACAATACCATTATAGGATTACTATTCTGTAACATATTTTAATATATCATTGGATACACAAGGAACTTGAGAGTGAGCGAGAGAGTGCAGTGGAAAGGCAGAGAAGCGCCATTTAATTGGCTACGAGCTCAATTTTCTGTCATAAGAATTTAGAGAGGAATAAATCCAGAATTGTTTTTGTTTGTGTGTGTTTGGGTGGGTGGGGGTGGGGGGGCAGTTGCACCTATGCCATCTTTTACACAAAGGGATTTGAAATACTAGAGTAGCAAAGTCACCTCTTAAAGAAGTAATAGAGAAAAACTTGTTGGTTTCTATCAGTTAGAACCATGGTTCGAGATCTCGATATTGGGTTCCGCATCGGCCTCACCATTTTGGTATCGGTTTTGGCATTCTCGGAAATATCAAGAATATCGTCTTGATGCGTCAAAAACTTTTGGTATCGTCTAAACAAAGTGTTTAATAATTAAAATAACTAAATCTTAAATCAAACATTCACGTCACCGGCCAACAGCCCACTTTCTTTTACTATACCCTAAATTTTTAATATTTCCAATTTTGTCAATAGTGTGTGGGAAAACCCCTGCTTTTGCCTAGTATATAGTATAGATGAGGATTTTGTGGTGGATGGGTACCAAAAAACTAAATGATAAGATAAGAAATGAATACATCTGTAGGAATTTGGAAGTAGACATGAACCTAAAACCACTAGTTGTTCCATCCACAAAGGGTGATAGAAATATATTTGACAGATCTGGATGACTAGGACGTAAACCTAAATGAACTTGGATGGAGGCAGTCAAGAAGTAAATTGCAGCTGCCGAAGTAACAAAACAGATGGTTGTTAACAAAGCTGAACTGTGAAAGACAGTTCATGTGGATGGCCCCAAAGATATAGGAATTTGGATATAGGATTTGTTGTTATTATTGTTGGACAGTCCTCTTTTTAAAATGTTACTCCAGTCCCAAATTCAATTATGTTTTAGCATGCAGTGCAGACGGTGCATTGGTATCAATTAGTTAATTAGCCTACAGTTGTGAAAGACCCCACGGATATACCAAAACTCCGAAGTTGTGGTAAGGGTGAGGGGTTTTAATATTTATATTCTAACACACCCCCGTAGGTTGAAGGTTATCTTTGTGGGCCAAGACATGCACTATACGCAAGACCTGGACTATACGCACGCAGTGGTATTTTTTTAAATCAAATTTTAAATTGCGCACCCAGTGGAATTCGAACTTGGGTTGCTCTATACCACTGATACCATGATACCATGTGAAAGACCTACCGATACACCAAAACTCCGAAGTTGTGGTAAGGGTGAGGGTTTTAATATTTATATTCTAACAACAGTCACGAGAGCAGATAACAAAAGGTAACAGACTCATAACCGGAAAACATTATTAGTATATGCTCTTTGTTGTTTAAATGCAGAATAAAAATTTTGCAGGTCATGAAAGTAAACACTGGTGAAGCTAATGATAAGGTTTACCTGAGAGTGCATTCCAGCATCTGAAGGCCACATGGTTTCGTTCTGGTTGTGCTCTGATTCATCAGGAAAGTCGAAGAATTCATCTGCCGCATCGTTGATTTGAAGGAATGATCCACACGAACTCGGAGGCCTAGCAGGAGACATTTGGGGCTCTTCAGCGGTTTCTAGACCCCTTCCAGTATCGCATTCAGATACGACTTCTTCTTTAATTTCCTCTTGCACAGTTTGTGGCAACCCAATGTCCCTTGTCAATTCACCAGAGGAGAAATCGGAAGTCGGGTATTTTCCAAATTTTGCTTGAAATAATTCTCTCAGAGCTGCAAAATAATACAGATTGCATCGATTCAGACTGAACGGAGTATTCTAAGATAAAGCATGCAGTGTCCAGCATGCACACACACAACAAAATTGTGACAAGTAGGACTCTGGACATGGCTCATAATATTTTAATTTTATATACCAAATTATATAATTTTGAGTTGCATAATCTAATTACCAAAATAAGACATCTTAAATATAAGAAATGTGAAAAGTGAATAGAAATTGTTGTTTATGTGTTGAAGAAGTATTATGTAGTGTCTAAAAAGTGTCCAAAACATAAGACAGGTAATTAAAATTCAGGACACATGAGACCCAAGAAGTGTCTTGTGATTCTGTGAAGTATGTGGGACATGGATGACATGAGTATTACTCCATGACAGAAGTGTGTACAGTACATAGCACAATGGAAAGACAGAAGATCAATGTCCTCAGTAACTATAATGTTACCTGCAACTCTCCCGAGCATTTGAATTGTAATGTGTTTTGCTGATGAGGTGAATAGGTAAGACTTCCAAAATTTCCAGTCGATTGCCAGCATGTGCTTAACTACAGATTGTTTCCCTCGGTTAACTGGAGATATAACATATCCCCCGCCTACAATGAAAGGATGCAATTAGAGATAATTGATCAAAGACCTTTAAATTGTTTGACTTCTTTCTATATTGATCAGAATAAACAATAAATAAACTTCCAAATTCTAAGCATACATTACTTTTAAGGCAGGAACGCACATAGCCTTTCTCAGGAGGGCATCTTTGATGGAAAACAGAGTGACACAGAATTACTGTGACAAATTTGAATTGATCGAGTTATTCTGTAATAAATAAAAATTCAAAACCACCTCAAAATACACATAAAATATACTAGTAATTACCATATGTTCCATCATCTTCTCTCCTCCAATAACGTCGTAAAAGCAAATCTCTTCGCTTCATACCCCTACAATTTAAATACGTTGCAACAAGAGACAATTAATACTCAGAATTTTAACGCTATACAATGACATTAAATAATTAGAAATTTGGAATCTGACCAAGGCAACCAATCCCCACTAAGTTTTTTGTGAATAATGTCAGTATGGCCATCTATGTGCTCGATCACTCTGCCTTGAGAAAAACAGAAGTCCCATCTGAAAAAATTATAAAAATTCAATATTGTCTACTTATAAAAGAGTTGGTACCTTATGCTTCAACCTTGCATTAACTATTTCCCTTGTATTGATCTGTTGGGATCTATTCAGCATCTAATGTTCTTGACAAATTTTACATTGTTAACACCAATTACTATTATAATATTCTAATGGTATAATAGAGAGAGAGAGAGAGAGAGAGAGAGAGAAGATTTTACTGAGATCTTGATTGTCCAAGGGACATTACAGTCTGGAAAATGGCCTCAGCAGATGTATCAACCACCCCTACTGCCATAATAGCTGGATGATCATCCCAATACTGAGAAAAGAAGCATGTATCAGTACCAATTCAAGAGCTAGGAAAATTGACCAGATGGGTATAATCCGGATGGAGAGATACCTTCCCACTGAAATCTCCATCCTTTGATTCCTTAAATAACCGCAAGCCTGCACAAATAAGTAACCAATTACAGAAGGCAGAGTCTGTATAAATAAATAAAAAAAGAATAAACCAGAATATTTACCATTATTACAGCCGAATATTGTCCAAGGGGAGGGTGCGATAACATCAGATGTTGTTGGATCAGTTTGAAGGGATGAAAAGGCAGTCCAGTCTAGCAACAACTTGCATAAGTGTGCAGAATAAGGCAAATTATTATAATGAGATAAACTAATTTTGTAATATAATATAAAGGGAGAAGATATTACCTACGGAGTGCATACGACTTCTTCCTTTCGAACGGCTCAACCTACAGTCATTAGAATAAAAAATTTAAATAAGGACACAAATAACTGGAATTGAAAATTACGATCTCTACTGAAAATTTGTATTCAGTAACATTTTTGACAGTATATTAAAATACTCTGGTGGAGCGCGTGGTTTAAAAAATAACTGAAACTAAAATGGTAAATGGTTGGATTATCAAATTTTATCTTGGGCAAATCAATTCCAATCTAGACTACTATTCCATGCACCGAAAGAATGTATTTATGATCTACTTTGGCTGAGGTGTCAAGGCATCATTCATAACTAAATTTTGTGACTTATTGACATACAATATGATAACATGTTCAAATAGTTGGCAGCTATTATGTTTTAACATTTTAAAATTCTACATCATTTAGCATAAGTAACACACATTTGCTTTTTCATTAATACTAATCGTTAGGAGCCCGATTTTATACTCTTCCTACATAATCACGTTCTTTTACTTCAATACAGATGTCAAATTGCTTTATTTACCTACAACAAGAAACAATAGAAGTTTGTAGACCGAATTTAGGAGTCACCAAGATGAGCCTTCCCTCTATTAAGGGCTATCAAATCAAATTACCGACCACGATAACCTTCTTTACCACCTCACTCAATGCCTGTTTTGGTGTACTCCTGGTCCTAATTAATTTTCTACCACATTCTATGACTCAGCTCATACTCACTAAACTCAGATGTATGTCCAAAGCATTTCAACCATTCTATCTCATTAATTAATTGTAGCATTAAATATTTGGCGAGAGCCAAAAAAATAATTTTATAGATAGTTTCCTGATGTACATCACAACATCTTCGACTTCCAATGTGGATATATGTGTATGTGTGAGAAAGTGTTCATTAATTAGCAATCATAATGATGTAAACTTAACCCTAAACAGAGAATTTCCAAGAATTTTAAAGGATTAAATTTACCAACGCGTAATGCAGATTAAGTTAGAAATTATAACTATTAATTGGTTTGATGGATTTTCAAGATGTGAAATAGTTTACAAGCCCAATTAAAAGTTCAATCCTATCAATCAACAGTAATACTTAATCGTTCTTGGCATGTAAGAATTTCAATAAAGATTTGTATACTAATAGGCAAGTAGAACACACACTCTTGTTATTTGTGGACGATAGATAAATCAAATAATATTATAGAGATGATAGATGGTATCACAAATAAATGAGAAGTGGAAAGAAGTTACCGGGTTCGAAGAAATTTCGCGCAACAGATCCCATAGCCAATCAGGATCAAGAAACTGAATCAGATATGGGGCAAATAGTGGCTACAGCAATGGTTCCCGGGTGGTGGCGATGTTGGCCGCTGGAGCTCGGGGAGAGGGAGCAGCGACGAGGTGTAGGGTTGGTGGTGGTGTCGGGGAAATAGAGGCGACGAGAAGGGGGTTAGGGATGGCGGTGCTGGGGGGTTTCGGCGTCGGCGAGGGGCATCGTCGACCAGGAGGAAAAAGGATAATGGGGGTCGCTGGCGATGGAGGGGTGGAGAGTGGCTGGCGGTTGGGGGTTGTTGGTCGGTGGTGGTGGGTGACAGTGGCGTCAAGGAAGGTTGGAGAAGAAGAGAGGGAGAATATGAAGAGGATGAGTTAATTAGGGTTTGGATTTGAGTTTGATTTGGTTAGGAATTGAAGTGGATTTGAGGATTTGGGGGTAGTTTTTGAGTTTATGACAAACCCTAAAATTTTATTAGGACTTTTCACAAACCCTAATAATTCTCTCTATTGTCTCACACAAAAAAAAAGGATGAAGAGCAATAACTCAACACAATAATTTTGTTAATCAAGAATAGCATGTTTTCTCATTATTCTCAAGGCCTATATATAGGCTCAAAACAAATCCAAAACAAATCTCAAACAAATCTCTCAAATCTAAAACAAATCTCTCAAATAAACTACATATTGCTAAATCTCAAAATAAAATAAAACAAATTTGATGTCCTCATCATTCTCTCCGGTGGGAGAGGGCTCGACCCAGTTGAGTCAAAACTAGTGATCCTGTCATGGTGCTCCAAAAGATCTGGATCCAAGCCCAGGAGCTCCTCACGATCACTCCAAGTGTCATCCGACTTCGGTTTGTTCTTCCACCTCACCAAATACCCATGAATACTACCATTTCTGGCAGAGATTATCTGATCATCTAAAATATTATTCAATTTTTCTGTTGGTGGGTAAGTAGTATCAGGTAAAGGAAAAATGTGAAAATCTCACCATTAGACTGCAAGATAGGCTCATCTATAAGAGAATTTCTAGGGTTAAATTTTGGACCTTCATAGAGCACTAGATCCTCAATATTGAAAGTCTTACTTATGCCAAAATCATCAGGAAGGTCAACGACATAGGCATTATTATTGATTTTATGCAGAATTTTAAATGGGCCTGCAGCACGTATGTTCAATTTCTTAACGGATCCAGCTGGAAACTGTTCCGGACGAATCCGAACCATCACTTCGTCACCAACATCAAGAGTTTTAAATTTTCTTCTAGTATTTACTATTAACTTGTAGTTAAAATTATTCTCATTATTTGTTTTGGAAATTTTTCTATGCAAGTTATGAATACGATATGCAAATGTAGATGTAGACTGTAAGACACTATGATGTTTTAACACAGGGATAAAATCTATAGGCTGCCAAGTGACTTGAGAATGAATGGGTGACTCAGGTACATTCAATGGAGGTGATTGGATCGACCAAATACAGTTGAGAGGTTGGTCATCCTCTTCTTCATTAAAGTCATCACTTACATGAGGTTCATAGGTAAACTTATTGTTGGGCTCATCAGCGATGATAGTGGTACTCTCTACTATATTGATCCTACTTAGGCTGGGACAGTTGCCAACAACATGGCTGTATCCCTTGCATTTATAACACTTAGTAAGAGGATCAATCTTAAAATAGTCTATTTCAGTGTTCTTACCCGTGTTATCATTTCTAAGTGAATAGGGATTTGAAGTAGGCTTACTTGGATAAGACTTGTTGGGGTGCTGAGAAGAGGAGTGCTCAGGTCTAGAGAGATCAGGAGAGGTCTAACTAGAGGAATGATCCATCAAATCGCTGGACTTGTAATGGAAACTTATTTTAAGAGAATCCATATCGAAAACAAGGGCATAAGCTGCAGCCAAGGAATCCACGTTTCTTTGAATTAGCTCGTTCCTAAGATCAGCTCGTAATCCAGCTCTAAACCTAAAGAGAGTTTGTTCTTCGCTCTCTTTACCTAAGGCATTGCACCGAATAAGGAAGTCATCAAACTTATCAACATACTCTTAGGTGGGTGTGCTTCCTCGATAGAGTTGGTTCCACGAATCTAGCAAATGGGTGTGGAACGATAATGGCACATATCTCTCAGTGAGCTTCGCTTTCATGGCTTCCAAGTGGCTATGGGTGCCAGGCCTCGGCCTCTACGGGCGTGTTCAAGATTGGTCCAATGTTGATGAGCTTTACCAGCCAATTTTATAATGGCAAATTTAACCTTCAGGGCTTCGCTCATGTCAAACCACATGAAGTAGTGGTCCATGGCACGGATCCAATCGAGATAAGTTTGGGGTTCGATACGGCTTTTAAAGTGGGAAACGTCAGTCTTAACGTTCTTTTTGTATTGTTCGTCAGGGTCACGATCTTAATGTCGATCGTCACAATCATTCCCTTAAGGAATCTGACGATTAGCATGAAGCTCAGGGGCAACAGTTTGATTTAATTTCACTTTCTCAAACCTCTATTTGATATTGGCAAGAGTTACTTGAATAGCAGCTAGAGTAGTGAAAATATCAGAGTTGTTCATCTCAATTCGAGGGGGGCTCACGAAAGTCTAGGGTTCGTAATTGGGTGGTTTGGGAAGGACAAGAAAGACTCTTCAGGATCTGTGATGGTGATGTGAAGACGCATTCACTAATAGTGGAAAACTAGGGTCGTGTGTTTGCTGAAATTTAAGAAAACGTAACCTAAATGCACCTAAGCATTTTTTTTAAAATCTGAAATGATCTAAAAAGAAAGAAAAAAAATGAAAGACACTAAAACGATCCTAAATGAATGCAAAAATTATGCATAAATGATGCAAGAACTAGGGTTTTAAGAACCTTGGCTGTAATACCCTAAATTTCCTTTTTAATAAAATATTAACTGTCACTTGTTGTGCACGTGAAAATTTCCTATGTATACTATTTATTTATTTTTATATACAAAATCTCTTTTGATAGTATGAACAATTATTTTTTCTTTCCTTTATTTTCCTAAAAAGCTTAATTTTCTAAGAAAGCCTAATACACTAATTAATTGTTTTAGCCCACTTTAATTTATTACTATTTTGTTGTTTGGCCCACAACCTAAGCCCACTATTTTATGAAGCCCACCAATTTAATAAATTAATTAAATGACCACACTTTTCATGAAGAGACAAAATATGAACAATTTAATTTATTAAAATTGTACAAACTTTTAATTAAGGGTACTAGGTGGCACGTGCGGAGCACGTAGTGTGCATTGCACACAAAGAAGGGCCGGTTTGTGCATAGGAGTGGTTTGTGTACATGGGTGGTTACCTAGTGTATGGGTAGTTACTATAACTCCTACTCTCATCCTAACCCTCCATTCTATAACCATCCATTGAATCCTAGCCCTCCAATCTACTTCAAAATTATGTATAAATACCTCATAGCTTCTTCTCATCTTAGTACAATAGAAAATTTGTTAAAGAGAGAAAAGATTAGAATGAGAAAAGATTGAGAATTTTGGGAAGAAAAAGATTGAGTAGCTTCTAGTGTGAGTGTTCCCTTGGAGGCCGGCTATTCAACCCCAACTTGAAGCTTCGGTTTTGGCAAGGAGCAAGGAGGAGGAGGCGTGCATCGCAATCTAGGAAGCTCTAAGGGATTTTCTCTTTGTTTCTTCAAAAAGGTGGGTGTTTCTCATGACTTCTAAATTAAAGACCATGCTAGGTTTTGTGCTAATTATGCAAGAATAAATGAATGTCATTATATTGCTCCTCGTTAATATTATGATTAAAATGAAATTGGAACACAAGTATAATTGTATGAAATGAATAGGGGAACTAATGAAGTGGTATGATTAATGTTATGTTTTTTTTAATCTAGCATACTGAATTGGGATAAATGTTTATCTCTGTAGAAAAAATGATGATTATGGGAAAATATGTTTTCCTTGAAGTCGTGGTTGTGTGGAAAATACTAGTCGTAAGAATCCCTACATTAATTAGCAAACCATGCTTGTGGTGATGGTAGTCAAATAAAGTTGCATGTGCGTGTTGATAAATGAACATATTGTAGTTTAACTAAAATATTGTGTACTAATCGAAAGGGAAGAAGAAACGTTTTCCATACTTTAAATTTTAATACTGATCAGTCGACCGAATATAGGTAGTAGTCGACTGACCTGGTTATAAAAATCCTTCGAGTTTAAAACCCTGCAGAACAGCCGACTGGTCTAAGTAACAGTCGACTGCTCCGTAATTTGTATTTTCGAGTTTAAAACCTTGCATAACAGCCGACTGGTCTAAGTAACAGTCGACTGCCCCGCAATTTATATTTTAGAGTTTAAACACTGCAGAACAGCCGACTGGTCAGGTGTAGCAGTCGACTATTCCGAACATTTTCTTGAATATTTTTCTTTTGCTGAATATTCGACTGGCTATGTTTTGAGCCGACTGTCCAGACTTTTTTTCAACATCTCAGATTCTAATTTTGCCTTGTGATAAAAATAAATGTAAATACTGTTTGAAAGAGATGAATGAAGATTGGATGTGACAATTTAGAAAATTAAATTTTATTTGTCCTTGCACGAAATTGTATATGAAGTGAAGTGAATTGTTCTATTGAAATTATGAAAGGTTTTATGATTATGAATGCTATGAACATGACAATGAAATCTTGATGTAATCATGAAAAATGAACTTATGAGTTTGAAATACTTGATTCTTGTGTAATTGTGAATTGAAATTGAGAACTAGAGTGTAGCTAAGCCTCATACCGGCATTGGAAAAAAATAAATTGAAATGAAATTTGAAATGAAAAGACCAAGATTTGGGTCATGTTGAACAAAGAATTAAGACCAGTATAGTAGAAAGGCTAACTCTAAAGAATTGATTTTGTTCATGATTCTAATAAACTAAGGACTAGATACATAGTAAAGATGTGATGAAAGTAAGAGAAAAATACGAGTATGAGGGCCATCGGATTGGCGGTGTGAGAGTGATTCACAGACTGCCTGCTTGATGCGTCATGACATGGCGTGAGCACTACTCCAGAATTATCGTCCCGGTGGCGACGCTTGTGGGGTGTTTTGGTGGCTATGGGTGGTGCCATTGTTCCATGGCGGAGGCTGAATTGTCCATAGTCTGCCTACTTGATGCGTCATGTCAGTACGTGGGATTCCCCTCCAGACTGCCTGGATATGGGCTCGTAGATCATAGAATATCTAGGATACTTACCGTAGTTACCGTAGTAGTTTAAGTCATGGCGAGGGATTGAACCCTATAAGATGAAGTACGATTAAGGGCTTGCCCTCAAACCTATGTAGTATGGGATGCATAGAATCCGAACAAGTGCACATTAGTGTAATATAACATAACAACTGCATTAAGGACTAAGTGCACAGCACGACACGACATCAATAGGATAGTCCCTTTAGCTTTGTTTTGTGAACAAGTTTGTGATTTTGTTAAGAAATGAGAATCGTTATACTGTTTCCGGCATAGAGAGGATGGCCGTATATAATTTCCGTCGGTTGAATAAACTGACGTACCCACAGTTTTGTATGCAGGGAAAATGATCTGATAAAGATTAAAGGAGAACTGATGCTTAGAGATTGTTCAAATATTGTTGTACTTTTATATAATAATGTTGTAATTTGCTTCCGCTGTGAAATGTAAAGTGTAAAGATTCCATGTAACTCTGATCAGATGTAAAGTGAAAAGTTTTAAATTCCTTGTAAAATTGTACGAAAGAAGCGTAAAGATCCTGTGGAATCTCGAATTCAGTTGTATTTGGAATTCAGGGTGTTACATTTGCTATGTACCAAAATAATGTAAACTTTACCCTAAATAGAGAATTTCCAAGAATTTTAAAGGATTAAATTTACCAACACGTAATGCAGATTAAGTTAGAAATTATAACTATTAATTGGTTTGATGGATTTTTAAGATGTGAAATAGTTTAACAAGCCCAATTAAACGTTCAATCCTATCAGTCAACTGTAATCCTTAATCGTTCTTGGCATATAAAATATTCAGTAAAGATTTGTACATTAATAGGCAAGTGGAACACACACTCTCATTATTTGTGGACGATAAATAAATCAAATAATATTATAGAGATGATAGATGGTATCACAAATAAATGAGAAATGGAAAGAAGTTAGCGTATTCGAAGAAATTTCGCGCAACAGATCCCACAACCAATTAGGATCAAGAAACTGAATTGGATCTGGGGCAAATAATGGTTGCAGCAATGGTTCCCGGGTGGTGGCGATGTTAGCCGCTGGAGCTCGGGGAGAGGGAGCAACGACGAGGTGTAGGGTTGGTGGTGGTGTCGGGGAAATAGAGGCGACGGGAAGGGGGTTGGGGATGGCGGTGCTGGGGGGGGGGGTTCGGCGGTGGCGTGGGGCGGCGGCTACTAGGAGGAAAGAGGACAATGGGGGTCGCTGGCGATGGAGGGGTGGAGAGTGGCTAGCGGTCGGGGGTTGTTGGTCGGTGGTGGTGGGTGACAGTGGCATCGAGGAAGGTCGGAGAAGAAGAGAGAAAGAAGATGAAGAGGATGAGTTAATTAGGGTTTGGATTTGAGTTTGATATGGGGATTAGGGTTTAGAAATTGAAGTGGATTTGGGGATTTGAAGGTAGTTTTAGAGTTTATCACAAACCCTAAAATTTTATTAGGACTTCTCACAAACTCTAATAATTCTCTCAGTTGTCTCAAAAAAAAAGAGGGATGAAGAGCAATAACTCAACACAATAATTTTGTTAATCAAGCATGTTTCTCATTATTCTCAAGGCATATATATAGGCTCAAAACAAATCCAAAACAAATCTCAAACAAATCTAAAACAAATCTCTCAAATAAACTACATATTGCTAAATCTCAAAATAAAATAAAACAGATTTGATGTCCTCATCACATAAAGAAATTAAAACATCAAAATAATTGCTTAACTAGTTCTCTTATGAAAAGGGAAGGTTAGGTGCAAACCTAAAAGGTTGCCATCTTCTTTTGGAACAAGCCACAACATTCTCTCCTTTGATCGGACAGTCCTATAAACAAGAGGCAAAATGTTAAACAAATTGTATAAACTAAACAAAAATGACCAGTGTGAAAGAAAAGATTAACCTTTACAGCTGCTTCCGTTAGGGATCGAATCCACCTAGCAGCTTCATCTGGACTTCTTGCACCTAGCTACATATGACAAATTCAATGTTCAGACCCACTAAATGTAAGCCAAAAAAAATAAAATGGGTATTAACTAATTAAGAACATGAAAACGCACCTTAAGTTGATCATTGTGATCAGAAGCATTATACATTGTAAAAATAAAGAAAACCTGCAATTTGCTACCAGAATATTCTCTTTCATTACTATGAAAATTTAAGTCAAATCAGCCTGTAAAATTAAGCATTCATCAAATTGATCTTACACTTCTATTGATGTTCTCTCTCCCATTGTCAGTGACCCGCACACATGAATCAATTAGCGCACTTCTTATAGGATCCTGAGAAAACAATGGAAAATTCATAAAATAAAGTAATGGGCATTTTATTACATATATTACTGTATCCAGTTAGAGGGAACTATGCAGTTTTACTAACTCTCTTGCAACATGTACTTGTTTAACATTCATAACTGCCACTTTTCGTTAGAAGCGGGACATGTATTTGTTAAAATAATCACTAGTTCACTACTATTACATTTTCAATTGGTTGCCTCATGTGGACATGCAGCTCTCACTAATCAGGACCACTCATCAAGAGGCTCCTCTAGAAAACAAATCAAAGCCATTTATTCGACTTTCCAACCAAACTTAAAAATCTTTTAAAGATTTTTAATTTCCAATAAATCCGTATTTGTTATGTCTTTCATAGAGTTCTCTGTTTTTCTTGTTCTTTTTCTTTTGAATTTCCAAAGGGATGGTTTTTCATCATTTACCAAAAGCTTTAATAGTTGAACCAATAACCACAATGAAAGTAAAATTCCAATTTCCTCGCATCAATCCACACAGGAGTATTGAATATAGATCTACAACTACGCAAAACAAGCATACTCGCAAAACACTCCACTACAAACAATATACATGGTTCAGCCAATTCCCACCGATGTCCGTGGAATCTCGAGAGAATTTTCATTTACTATGAAAAGAATTTCAAAAGCACTAACCCTTAGTCCTTCACCTTCTTTACAAACTTATACAAGATCTTCATCTCTCATTTTCTATGCTTCAAGAAAGTCTAGTTGTAGAACCGCAATGGAGTACAATGGGTCTACTCCCCATAAACCCTTAACAAAAATTTATACCCACTCAAAAAATTCCAGTGCAAAACTAACAACCAGTTAACTTACAACAGACAACTGGTTGTATTAACCTTCATGTATTCTTCTCTTTTCCTTATTTGAATGCCCAAACCATTGCAACAGAATCAATTGACAAATGACACAAGGTAATCCCAAAAAATGGGCATCTGGGTTCAGCTAAAGTATCTGTCACATTATGTAATTTGTTCATATATAAGTAGAGAGTCATCCAAAAATCAAAACTGAAATGATCACCATAGTCTGATCATATATATTAGGCCCTAAATTTTTTAGTATTACTGCAAAGATTGATCATAGATCACTGATTAATACTTCTTAAATTTTATGTAAAGACCTTTAAAATGTTAGCATTGACCTCTTGGATGAGCATTTTATGGAAAGTGTATATCACCATTTAAATCAAGATTTGTGTTTGACTGCCACGGATGATGTTATTCACAATGGAAAAACTCTCGTCTCCCAACCCATGGAGGTGAATTATTGAATGTATGCTTGGAGGTGAGACCAGATCATCTTTTACCGAAACGTGTATTGCATGATGGTTTGGGATGTCATCCTGGTGGTCTAGGGTGTCACCAGTAGCACAGAATTGGGGATCTCTGAGTAGGATTGTATTATCCTAGAGATGAGTAGGGGAGAGGCAGGTACATCTTAATTGCTGGATCTTATGGCTTGACAGGAACATTCGATACCCTAGAAATGAGGGCACGACCATGTATGCTAACATTACTCTTATATCTTATCCTGTCTCTGATTGAGCAGAGCTTCATTTTGCTGGCTCAAGTTTAAGCTCGCTGCAATGATACATGAGGCAGGTGCAAAAATGAGATGGGCGACAAAGACGAAATTGGCCTGCTCTAGCCTACTGTGTTTGTGTAACAGCTCGCCTCAACCTGGTTACTTTTTCAGCTCGTTGAAATAGTCTAGCATCATGGGATGTATACAGGCCGTTTTAGTTTTTCAATCAGTTCTTGTCCATCATGGTTGTCTAGGTTACCTTTTGGATCTTTCATTGCCAAATATCTGAGGATGTTGGAGATGTATGTTGAAACTTCTTTTGAACCTAACGTCGTGGACTGCTTGAGGTGTATACTTCTCCAAAAATTAGCAAGGCTTGTTTCATTAGTTTATGCAATGCCCACAACGAAAGTCAACACGCCCACAAGACCTAGATACACCAATAACAAGACACTGCAATAATCGCAAGATCTCACAACCACAAGAATACAATAATATGCAAAGATAACTAATACTTCTTATTACTCAAGAAATACAAAGATACAAAGAGATAAAATTCTAATCTCTCTCTCTCTCTCACCTTTAAAACACTCGGCACTCACCTCTCTTGAAGTTGTACAATGATAGCGGCTTAAAGCTTCTCGGTATACTAAACCCTAGGATTTACATATATATGTATAGCACTATAGCCCCCAAGTAAATCTTAAAAGATATACACAAATACAGTCAATTGGATCCAAAACCCGCAACCCAAATAAACACACAGCACCCGATGCAGTCGACTGCCGGTCGACCGCAATTCGTCAAATATGAAACACAGCGCACACGGTCGGCTACACAGTCGACTGCACTGGGCAGTCTAGTGCCAGCTGTTGCTGTCTTCGTCTTCTCTTCTTCTTCTTCTTCAACTCCAAGTTCTTCGTGCCTAAATGTATTTGAGTCCACAATTCCTAACAGTTTCTCTCCAATGAAATGGATGGCTATACTACATCCTGACTACCATGAAGGTTATCTCCATAAAAAGGCTAGCAAGTAAATTATTTGATGAAGGAAACTTGGATCATTAATGCTGCTTAATATGTCCGCTTCTCTGATTTTGTGAACGGATAAATGGAGATTATAAAACAGTCAAGTTCAATGGAATAGGAAGGTTAAAAAGAATAGAGGAAAAGAATCCACAGCTAGGGAAAGAAAGACACAATTTGTGAGTGACTGGGCATACATCTTGGAACCCCTTGGACACGCTCGCAAAATCTTTTATTGGATTACATTGCATGTTTGGAATAAGGATGCCACGTGTATATTTGCAAATCGTGAATTCGAATGGCTCAACTACGAGAATTTTTTGTATGAGAGATTGAACCCCTAAGTCCCTAACACAATTTTATGAAAATTTTTATGAAAAATAGAACATTCAATAGCATCAATAGATCGATGCGCCAGTAAATATACTATATTAGAATTGTACTTTTTGCGTTCTTGGTGATCTCTAATCATAATGGTTTGAAATATTTTCTTCAGGCATAAGCAAGAAACCCTCATTCCCAAATGTGATCTCAAGCTTAAAAACTTCATTTGGAATTCATGATCACATATCTTAGTAAAAATTGAACATTACTCAGGACTCAGTAGCAACACCAATTCATATATTGCAATCCAAATCGACAAGGCATAATAATCAAAAACCAAATCAATGTTACAAAATCTCCATGCTTACTTAAAACCTCTTTTCTATGCTTATATTTGATTTTGATGCTCATGCATGTGGTTATTCTTCTCATCAGGAAATGCCTAAACCTTTTTTCACAAAATTGCTTAACTGTTACACAACATCAATAAACCCATTCAATCCTACAAGCCAATCATGCACTGCAAAATGTTAAGAAATTCCAAACCCATCTATATACTCAACAGAACCAATTAATCCTAAGAACCAAATAATGCACTCCAAAATCAAAATGTAAACAACTTCAAAACCCATGAAGATAGTTTCAACTTCAATAAAGCCAATCCAATCAAAATGGCAGTAAATTCAAAAAATTTACAAAAAAAAAAAAAAAAAACAATCAATATATTCGATCCAATAACTCCAATTCAATCCTAAAATCCAACATGCACCTCAAAATAAACCCATCAAATCAAATCTAATCTAAACCCAAGTTAGAGAGATGCCCAAGTAGATAAAATTCACTAGAAATTTTTTTTTCTAAGGGGGAAAAAAAAAACAGAATCACAGAAGAATACCTGAGTTGTTGGTATTGGTATATTCCTATAGCAATTCAGAGAGCTTTGATCAAGAACAAAGTATCTCTTCCTGGAATACTGCAACCCAAACCGATTTGATCGAATTAGATACAACCACCCTTCCATCTTCCTACTACCTTCTCCTCCTCCTTCCTCCTCAATACCCATTTCAGATATTTTGCAAAAGAGCCCTTAAAACATAGAAAGATGGGTTCTTGTTGTTTTTTTTTAGTTTTCTTATTTTTTGGGTTGCAGTTTTGTCAGTTGAAAAGGATGAAGAAAGCTGGCTGGTTTTTTGGTATTTATATGAATATAAAATTTGGAGATTTAAAAGTGTGAGACTGAATGAGAAGTTAGACAAGTGTGCGAGTAAAAAAAAAAAGATACGTAAAAAGTTCGAATGATAGTTGTCAATTTGTCATCCTCTATGACTCTGACTCAATGCAGGTCAGGAGCGGAGAGAGGGAATCTATCCTGCTAAATTTTACCAAAGCCTCTCTCTCTCTCAGTCAGTCTCTCTCTCTCTCTCTTTTTCCCTTTTTTTCTTAATCATGTTATTTTTGGTGGAGGGAGAATTGTTTTGTTTTTATTCCTCATTTATGTTTGAGTATTATTATTGTGTCTGTGGTTGATGGAAAGGCAGGATTATATTCGGCAGGGTACACAGGTCATGTTAAATTATTAGGAGGGAATTACTCATTTGCCCTCTATTTTGTCTTTTTTATTTTTTATGGTTTTGGAAATAACTTTTAAGGGCATATAATTTATTTATTTTATTTATTCTTTTTGTGGTGATTAATGTTTTGAATATTAGTAGATTGGTAACTATATATATTCGTATGGTTACATTGTGGTTATGAACTTATAATAATAAAGATATGGACCAGGCTACACCCCCAAACCACCAAAAAAAAAAAAAATACAGTTTATTTAGTTGTGTGGCTGAGTTAATATTGAAATATAATCTATGTGCATGTAGTTAATGTGTAATAATGCCTAAGTAAAAGATTACACGAAGCTTATTGTGAGAACTGGTTTTTACATGATCACTCTCCTATACATATAATTATTATTATTATTATTATTATTATTATATAATTCATCTAAATGTTTTTGTATGTTGAAAAAAGCATTTGCAATAGATTTGCGGTATTTCATGCTTGTGGTAAATATAATAAGAATACTGATTTACATCATACAATCTGTCCTTTTCTTTTCATAAATGCTCCCTCCGTTTCAAAATATAGGTCATTTCTAGTTTCGGATACTAAGAAAAAATATAGGATTGAAAAAAGTACAAGACATTCTTGGTTTTTAAAGCTCATAAATGAACTACCAATTGTAAAATGTCATATTTGACCTCCTCTATAAATGAGCTATCAATAAGTAGTAGGTAGGAGTAGTTGAAAAGATAAGGGTAAAATTGGAAACCACTTAAAAAATTTAATTGATGGACATTTAAGATTGACATGATATTTGCATTTAAAACCTAAAGTGACTTATATTCTAAAGGGAAAAAAACCTAGAATGACTTATATTTTGAAACGGGGGAGTACATAAACGTTTAGTGAACCCGAAAATGGGTGTGAAAGCAATTTCAAAAAAAATTCAACAAAAGAACGTATATTATGTCTAATTAGTAAGTCCATAAAATTATACTATTAGTTTACACATGCAATACACGTCTTAATAAATATATTTTTAAAGTAAAAATTTTAACGTAGTATGGCCTCGAACATATACTTCTTTTATATTAGTTATGCGCGGACAATGCACATCTTAATAAATAAATAAAAAAATTTAAAAACGCTGACATAGTGAGGACTCGAACCTAAAACCTCATTCATATTAGTTAAGTGCGTACGTCATACACGTTAATAGATTGACAAATGTCATTACGGTCTTCTCCCATTATAACATTACTAGTAATATACACGTGCAATGCACGTACTAATTTTTTTTATTAAAATAAAGTAAAAAATTTTATTTGCACGTGCGATGCATGTCTTAATAAATAAGATTATATATTTTTAAAAGTAAATGTGAAGACTATAATGGGAGAGTAGGAGTTGCACGTAAGTAGATAGATTTACAACTCAACTATTCCATTATAATAGTTATTATATATTATATTATAGATAGGTAGATATAGATAGATAATTTACACGCGTGATGCACATTTAACATACTTATAAAAAATTTAAAGTAAAAAATATGATGTTGTAAGGACTCAAACCTGAGACCTCCTTCATATTAGTTATACATGTGCAATGCACACGTTGGTAGATTTATAAATGACATTAAGGCCTTCTCCCATTATAATATTAGAGATAATATTATATATTAGTTAAGTAATAAGAACGTATATAGCTTTCTTTCACCGGGTTGCCAGTCCCCGACGTAGATTCAACCTTATTCTTTCAATCCACATTGATTCTGGAATGATACAAGATGACGATGCTATTAGAGTGGCATTCCAAGCTCACTTCAAGAACCTATTTGGACGGAAGGCGGATTTGAGAGCCCCTATTGACCATAATTTCTAGCATGTTCCCGCGGTCGACTCTGACCTAGATCTTCAATCCTTGGAAGCTCCCTTTTCGGAAGGGGAGATTCGGGAGGTTGTGACGCAACTTGGAAAGGAGAAAGCCCCTAGTCCGGATGGATTCCCAATCCTCTTCTACCAGATTTTTTGGGAGGAAATCAAAGATGATCTCGTAAATATGTTTGTCGAATTCTTTGACCATAAGCTTAAGTTAGGGAGAAATAATTATGCTGAGGTTGTGTTGATCCCCAAGAAAGTAGAGTCTCTGCGGGTGGGAGACTTCCGTCCAATTAGCCTTCTTAACTGCTCAGCCAAGATTATTACCAAGACGCTCGCTAATAGATTAGGAAAGGTAATGGATGGACTCATTAGTTGCGAGCAAACGGGATTCATTAAAGGTAGGTGCATCCAAGATTGTATAGCCACTGCTGAAGAAACTATCCATCACTGCCACAGGACGAACTCTAAGAGCTACCTCCTCAAACTGAACTTCGAGAAGGCATGTGATTCTGTTGATTAGGAGAGTCTTTTGGAAGCACTGGCTGGAAGAGGGTTTGGGGATCGGTGGATCAGATGGATCAGCACGTGCCTTACCACCAGCAAGACCGCTATCATGGTGAATGGGGTAGCGGGCCTCCCTTTTTTTCATGCAAATGGGGCCTTCAACAAGGAGATCCCCTCTCCCCTCTTCTCTTCACCATAGTGGCAGACATTTTGCGGTCAATGATGGATAACTACAGAAGGGCAGGCTGGATCTCGCCGGTGGCCAGTGGAGTCAATTGTCAAGGATGTTCGATCCTACAGTATGTAGATGATACTCTTCTGTTTGGAAATGGAAACATCGGGGAAACTATGGTTTTCAAAGGAATTCTTTACAGTTTTGAAGCTTGGTCCGGCCGTAGGGTTAACTTCCACAAAAGTGCTCTTATCCTTATTGCCTTAAACCCAGAGGAGGCACATGAGCATGCCACGATCTTAAATTGTTCCATCGAGAATTTCCCCATTAAGTACCTGGGACTCCCGCTGAGACCTGGAAAGCTCAAGAAGGTTGACTGGTTACCCATCATTGATCCGGTGCAAAGGTAAAACTTTGTCCCAGGGTGGGAAAGTCATGCTCATCAATGCAGTACTCTCGAACCTACCAACCTATTACATGTCCTTTTCTGAAATGCCATGATGGGTAATTAGGAAAATTGATCGAATCCGGAAGCAGTTTTTATGGAAGGGTGCAAGCCCTGATAGAGGTGGCTATCACCTCATTAGATGGGAAAAGGCTTGCATGAAGAAGATGCACGGAGGTCTCGGCATCATTGAGTTTCGAGATATGAATCTCGCCCTTCTAGGTAAGTGGTGGTGGAAAATCTTTCACCCCAATAGAGAGGGGTGGCAGAACTTTGTTCAGGCGTACCTGCATGGGAATGGGATGAGGAATTGGGGATTCAGGGTCGGCCCACGCATATCCTGGTTCTGGAGAGGAATTGCTAAAGCTTATGAACCTTTTAATAGTTGTGTGACGGCTTATATTGGAAATGGAAGACTTACTAAATTTTGGTGGGATAAGTGGTGTGGTGACCACACATTTAAAGAGTTGTTTCTCGATTTGTATCTACAAGCGTCACAACCGCACTGCACGGTGGTCGCAACCTGGAGAAGTAGATCCTAAAACCGGCCTTTAAACAGTCTCTGGATTCGTGTTCTCAACTCAGGTTCATGGAGCTACAGGCTCATATCACCAACTCGGGAATTAGATGCTCTCAGGGGCCAGATTGGAAATCTTGGGGTCCTGAAAAGAATGACACATTCACTGTTCGCTCCCTTTATAACCGCATTCATGGACCCTGTAGAGATCCTTCGGTACAGATCCTTTGGTACCTATAAATTCTTGATCTAAAAAGAATGAAAATAATATCCTTAGTGCAAGTCATAGACAGCAAGTAGAGGAAAACATAGAATAATAGTAAGCATGTATATCAAAGAAAAGGGACGGGATCAAAGTCAATAACAAAATCAAAGATTGACAATAATATCAAAGGTCTATATTTAGTCATGCATGTAATGAATGGTGTCAATTTAAATTCTATCTTGATGACTATATATATACAGGATCAAGCATGGAATATCAAATGCAGGTTATTAATTATTTTATTAATCTATCTAGTGCACGTTCTACTGCGTTCCATTTCACAGGTTCGGCGCAAGCACACAATGAACGTTTTAGACTGATGGTGAATTTACGGATCGTGTACTCGGTAACAAGATGACAAGATATCATGATAGCGTGATAACACAATGACAAGTAGTTCTCCACCTTCCATGTAATAAATCATGCAAGTAAGAAGGCCTTTACCGAGTACATTTTTCGATCGTTCACTACCAAGTTAACCCATAATACACCGGCTTGTTATCATTTTATTTCATCCTATGTGAGCATGCAAGAAGGTGTCAAGGTTTCATTATGCTAGGTGTGACTAATTCTACTCGTTACAGACAAATCAATAAGCAAACATATTAAATTAACACAAATCATACGATCTGGACAGCATGACGTTGTTGTACGAAAACACAGATTACCGCTACTATAGAAAAGCAAATTTGGATCCGTCAAAAATTTTAGAAAATAGACTCTCTGCCGGTTCCAGCGAATATACACACGACATATAAAAGTTACAGAAACTATGGTGAAAATCCTATTCTTTTCGGGTTTTATGCTCAGCAAGAGGTTATAGATTGTATAAACACATATGAAACGGGTCAGACAACTCATCAATTAAATCTACAAAAATTCAGGGTGATTCCTACACATGTCTAATATCAGTCAAATTTATTTCATATTTTTATTTTACTGTTATCATGTTCTATTTAATTATGAAATAGAAAAATATGCATGAATTTGTGAATCTGGAAATTCAGACACAGTTGTACTAAAATACTGATATCTAACAGATTATAACTCGGAATTCAAATACGTCAAAAGTTCTGGAAAGTAGACTCATGGGGTTATAATTCATATTCAGAAATTTATTTCAAATTACAACAGCAACATGGTCGAAAATCTGATACAAAACGAAACAAACAGCAGGCCAGAATATAGTTTGATACGAATAGGCAACAACTTTATCATACAACCATACAGTTCATGCTAATTAATAATTAAGGTGATGCTAGATGTTTAACACGCATATTTCTAGGTTTAAGAGCAATTTTACAGTCATGGTAATCAATTCATTACATCAAATTCAATCTAACATATTCAATTCATCAACAATTCTATAACATGGATCTAGTTATTTTTCATGTAAATGTGTATATGCAATGTGCAAGAGGGACTAGGTTTTAGATCAAAGATGTAGGCATGATATTAAGAATATATCGGGTTAGCTCGTGTAAACTTAACGGAATTCAATAGGAATAGGATAAAAAGATTAGATCTACTTGCAGAGATCAAAGAATCTTGAACACAAACAATAAAGGGGTTCAAGGAGAGACTTGCCTTTTAGATGATAATTTCGAATATATAGAATAACGGGATGAGAATCCCGGGCGAAGAATTCACGAACGGAAGCACGTGCTCTCTACGTGCACACCAAAATAGCAAAACAACTCAAACACAGCAAATCCACTCCTTCCACAAATAGCAACACACTGATTCTCCCCTACCCGAACACCAAACAGCAAACTCAACTCCTCCTCTTCACTACCCGAACAAACAGCAACCAAATCCCTTCCTCTCCGAACACCACACGACGAAGAGAGGGAGACAGCGACGGGGAACGACAGGGGCGGCACTCGCGGTCGAGAAGAGACAGCAGCAACAAGAGCGAGGGGCGGCGACGCGGCGGCGACCGACGGCGGGGACGAACCCTGATAGGTATGAGGAGTTGTGGGTAGGATCTAAGTTTGCTACTGAGAGACGTTCTATGAGAGAAGTCTGGTTTATCGCTGTCGCCGCTACTACCTGGGTGCTTTGGCTAGATAGGAATAACTGTTACTTTCGTGAGACTAGTAATGGTATTTCTGGTAATTAATTTGACTCACATTATGCATCTCTTTTTGGGCAGTTATCGCTACTACAGGACCCCGATGGAGGATCACCAGTTTGTTCCAAGTGGAAGAGTACGACGACGATGAAGTCGAGATCGGGCCGACATTCGATTGAGAGATGAGGTTGTTATGTTCTTATTGCCCTTTACTGCTTGTTGATCCCCACCAACCCAGGGGTTTGTTGGGGGGAGTTTAGATACTGTGTTGTACTTCTGATGGATGACTGTATGTTTTGATCTTTCCCTTTTGCCCCCCCCCCCCCCCCCCCCCCCCCCCCCCCGGTTAGGGAGGAAGTATGTTTTCTTTGTATGTGTTGTAGGACTTTGTACTTGGCTCAATCCTTTGAGTTTGTTTTATTAACTCCTTATTAATGAAACAAGGTGGCCATACTCTTTATCTTTTCCTTCAAAATAATAATAATAATAATAATAATAATAATAACAACAACAATAACAACGTAAATAGGAAGTTTGCAGTTGGTGTAGCTGTCGAGGTCATAATTTAGGATGACTGTATGTTTTGATCTCTCCCTTTTGCCCCCCCCCCCCCGCCCCCCCCCCCCCGGTTAGGGAGGAAGTATGTTTTCTTTGTATGTGTTGTAGGACTTTGTACTTGGCTCAATCCTTTGAGTTTGTTTTATTAACTCCTTATTAATGAAACAAGGTGGCCATACTCTTTATCTTTTCCTTCAAAATAATAATAATAATAATAATAATAATAACAACAATAACAACGTAAATAGGAAGTTTGCAGTTGGTGTAGCTGTCGAGGTCATAATTTAGGCGTTGGGAATTAAGAAGCCAGGTGGATATGTCGTTGGTATATAATTCGCCCGCCCAACTACTACTTCCTATCTAATCTCCCTGTCCTCAAGTCATGGCTTCCTATACTCTATATATGAATATGACTTGTTAATTTGATTTTGTGTCGATGGATCTTTAATTGTATTTTAAGATAATTGGGCTTTTTACGTATACGTTCCTTCCTTACGCATGTTGCACTAATTATGCATTCATATATACCAGTAATTTACACGTGCAATGCATGTTTTAATAATTTTGAAAAATAAAAATAAGAACTCTAACGGTTGGATTTGAACTGAAAACCTCCTTTATATTAGTTATGTACATGCGTTGCACACATTGGTAGAATGACAAAATGACAAATGACACTAAGGGCTTCTCCCATTATAACATTAGAGAATAGAGATTAGAGATATATATTCAACAATTAAACTAGAAAATATTAATTTGACAGTAAATGCAGAGGATATATGGTTGAAATGCACTTTGACCCTCCATGCATGTTCTCATCATACCCTTTTATCATCATCGTCTTCCCAAAAGCCTTCCCTTAGCTTCCTCCTCCTCCACTCCTCAGATAATCCTCAATTTTCATGTTAGAATATTACTTCACATGTCAATCTTCTTGATTCTGCCAAATTCTTCTTAGATCTTTTTTGTTCCTTAGATTTCTTAGCTGCATGCATGCAGTAGTAGAGGTTTCTGGTTTTGATAGAATGATGGACCTGGACAATTAAGTTAAGCCACCCAAGGTGAATAAGATGGATTTGGGCAACAAGTTCTTGGTGTTGTAAGGATTTAAATCATACTTATGTTTTAGAAAAACTCCAAGGAAAGAATATTTTGAAGTTAATCCCATATTGTAAGGAATGGATATGTAAATATCAATTTGTGAGGGATGAATATGTACGTACAGTTTTTGTTGGGAACACATGATCGATACATGAAAGAAAGAGACCATCGATAATTTCTTGTTGCTGTTCATCTAGTGTTACTGTTGGGTCTCTCACCAACCACTTCTTTAAGTATTCAATGAATCAATTGATTCCATGCTTACAATTGATTTGTTCACTATAAAAAAATATTTTACCCATTTATTCTCGGAAAGATTTTTGTTTGATAGAGATACATGGCAGCAAACGGCATTTACAATCAGATTGTATTTAGTTGCTGGCAAGTTACAACTACAATTAGATTTTAATTATTATTATTATGTATAAGTTGCATCACCCTACATCATCTGTTTTATCACTATTTAATTGTAGTTTGTCTACAACTAAAAGTAAAGAAACCAGATGGTAGTGACAGATATAGTCGGTGGTGGTGGTAGAACATAGATTCTAATCATCTTTCTTACATAAAATATGAGTGAATGGTTTGCTTACTTCGTATTAACCAACCGTTCATCATAAATCAAGTTTGATGAATTACTAAAATTAATTACATTACTTATTATTAAAATTAGAATTACTTGAATTAAGTTAATTACAATATTTTTCATTTAAGAAAAAATTAACAACCATATTGAGGCATCCTCTCATGAATTTTGGGTAAGTTTTATATATACATATATATATATAACATCCTACAACAACTTACTTTTTTTTTTCATCTATGTTTTTTTTGTATATCTTCTTAGAAGTAAATTTCCTCTATGTATTTACATTACTTTCATTACCTATCTGTTCATCTAATTGACAAGAAAGAAAGAAACTTTTGAGATTTTAGAAGTAAGAAGAGAAATGCTAGACTTACATGAGATTCTACCCCAAACTTACATAGGGCTTGTCTTTTAGTGATTGTTGGGTCTTATCCATTTGTCTTTTAGTGATTAATGGACACACCAACCACTAAAAGACAAGCCCCATGCATGTTTGGGGTAGAATTTCATGTATGTCTAGCATTTCTCAAGTAAGAAAGATGGAAGAAGAAAGGTCCCTTCCTTTCTTAGATTTACAACTTACAATTTTGTACAATTATTAGGAAAATGAATTGACAAACTGTTCACTATCGGAGCTCAGCTATCAACTTAATTTATTAGAGCTTAGTCAAGTAATATTTATAAACCAGTGATTAAAGTCAAATCTTTTTTATGAAGGAAACTTTTCGAGGAAAAAATTATTGGCCAAATATGTAGTACATGTTTTTTTATTAAAAAAAGTTCATCCAAAAATTCATGAGAGGATTTCTCAATATGGGTGTTTATTTTTTTTTAAATCGAAAACATTCTAATTAGCTTGATTCAAGTATATATTTTAATAATAAGTAATGTAATTAATTTTAGTCATTTATCAAACTTGATTATGATAAACGGTTAATATGAAGTAAATGGACAATTCATTCATATTTTGTGGGTGCAGAGTATTCGAATCTGTAGAACATAAACAAAAATGAAGGGGCATGGACAAGCAATTGCAGCTCAATTAATATTATCTGTATTACTAGAAGAGAGGCAATTGTACCAAATTAAACTTGTAGAACAACCCAGGAATCCATCGATTATACGAAATTATATTTTTTTTTTCTATTTGATACTCATTATAAGAATTATATATATAAGCAAAGCATAATCAAGTCAATCTGTCAACGATATTAGCAGCATCATTCCAAAAGATAGATACCTTCCAATTAAAACCTTTTTTTTTGGTTAATTAAAGTGTAAATATATGGCATATGCTATGCTGGCATTAAGCCACAATATATTAAATTAAGAGGTCTAATTTGTGAATTTTTAATTAAGAATAAGATGCGTGTTAAAATTAAGAAAAAAGGAAAATTTATTTTTATGCCCTACATTTGACCCGGTTTCCATATAAATTCTTTTCCTGTGTGCTGGCACTAGAAACATGAACGAATGGATGATCATGATTTATGCCTCTGTCATTATCATCTATAAACTCTCCAAACTTTGCACATGGAAATTGTCTAAGACCACAAAATTCATCATGACCATCACAAGTTCAAAACCAACCATGAGTAGTCTCAATCAAAACTCTGTACAGCCAAACCTTGCTAAAGTATGCTGCTAATTAACATTTCTTGTACCAAAAGTATTCTTCTAATATCATACCATATCACTAGCTTACTTTGTATTGAAAATTTATTATTCTCAAGAGCTTGTCTCCATCTCTCCTTTAATGTGTTTCCTTGCCTAACCTAATCCCCATCTTGTCTTGTAGATTATAATAAACTAGAAAGTTAGGCTTCTTATAGCTAGTTAGAGAACCAAATGTAGCATGTTTGAAAACTTGTAAGGCTAGAAAAGAATAAAAAGAATAAAAAGAAAAAAAAAAAAAGGGTTGGATACTTGAAAGGGTAACCATGGATAGGTTTGAAGAAACTGTTTGTCATACTGTGATACATTTAAACTAGCTGAATCATAGTTCTCTCTACTTTTCTTAGTGTCTTGTATATGTTTAGTTTAGCTGTTGCGACACTTACAAGCTTCTGTTGGTTTAGTTAAAGAAGGGAGAAAAACCCTCTCAAAGCTGGTTTCGCAGGATGTTCTGCAAGTTTACATGGAGAGATACTTTCGAAAATAACACACATTCTTCCCAAAGTGCAAGGAGATCATGCAGGAGTGCTCATCTCAAAATTCCCTCACATCATCACAAACTCTAGATGCATATCTATTCTACCATTCTCCACATTCTAAACAAGCTATACAACACCCATGAATTTCATCAGTAATCCCAAATAATGTATATTCAGCAGCACAATTTGCAAGCATATTTATATTTTTTTCTCCAAATATGTACATGAAACAAATACAGAATCCAAGAAGCAAGCTTGGAAAATGACTTCTGAGATATGAATACAAGGTCTTTTATTTCCAAACCCAAGAAACAATGAAAACAAAATTAATGTAACGACAAAAAGCTAAGCAATTATAAATAGAAAACGAAATAAATATCAGCTAATGTAGACAAAATTAATAGGATCAAATAGAAGCTGAAGGTCTATGATAAACATGCTTCGTTCTCGGGTCGACGATGATACCCTTCCCTCCATTCACTTCGAGATCATGCCTGCAACCGATAGGATGGTCACTTGGACTCTTGGAGTACCACACAAAGAGGAAAGATGATTATTTAAAAAAACAACAATAAAATTACTCAACTGGAACACAAAATCAGGGATGGTCAACTGCTCCCGTGGTACATATCTGAATAGCTGGAGAAGCCTGTCCACGTACACAACCTTTCTCCATACCTGACATGGCATCAGAAGAAGAATATTAGAGCAAAATCAACTAGATTTCTGTTACATGCATTTCAATATAAAACCACCTGTGGTGCACAGGCAATATGAATCTATAATCTAGCATGGCCAACTGGCTACACGACTTACTTGGGATGGCAACATGGTGCATCCAGGTATGATACACATTCCACACGTGTATCCACTAATGGGAGCCAAACCCACTAAGCATGCGTATAGAGGGATTTGGGAACATACAATATCCCTCTAGAAATTCAATAGATTCGAGAGTTGAGGTCAGATTCAAAGAGGGAAAGGGTTGTCAGTTTATCAGGTTCTGTTGAGACTGCTAATAACCGCTGGTCACAAGGCCACACATACACAACTCCTTAAATTATAATATTACATGTAGTATGTTTGCTAAATTCTTATATTGGAGATCAATAGTTGATACCGGTTTGAGGTAGGGTTATTCGTACATGAGAAGCTGATAGACACAATACCATTTATTAGGTTTATGTGCACATGCACAGCTCCTTGAATTAATATAGTTGAAACGAAATAACAATACATGCAAACCATCTATCAGGCGTACACCATATATTAGGTTGCAACAGGGCCAACCCCACCTTGAGGCAAGTGAGGCAGCCGCCTCGCGCCCCCCGATTTTTTTGCAATTTTAGAGACCCCAAATTTGTAATCCCCTTATAAATATAGGCACGTATTTGCGCGTAAAAAAATATATTGTAATTAGGAGCCCCCAAAAAATAATTATTTGGTTATTTGGGTCTTTTGCCTTGGGCCCCCAGGAACTCAGGGCCGGCCCTGGGTTGCATGAGTGTGTGCGCCCATTATCATCTACAAATTTTTTCGCTTGTGGGTGCACCATGTGTATGCGTGCATGTGCGCGTGCATACGGGGTGTGTGTGTGAGATTTGAGGGGGGGGGGGGGGGGTGTACTTATCCATCAACAAATAGTTGTAGAGCAAAAATTGCAGCTTTCAACCCCATAGTCGGATGGAGAACATAAATAGCCTACAAAACAGAATAAAAGTATCGTTAAGGGGGTTTGAAGTATGACAACAAATCTTATGTTGAGTACATTATACATATAAATAGAGACACGGACATGTAGGTTACGCTGGTGCTTCCTTCCAAGTATCTGCTGTAACCGCTTCATCCATCCTAAATCTGGTTGCCTACATAACAAACAAATCCCACATTAATAGAAAACCTTTCATAGCACATAACAGAAAAAAGCATGAGCCTAGGAATTTAATTAATGAAATGTCTTATCCTGTTGTAGCAAAAAGTCAAGATAGTTCAGAAGTTGCTCTTGTCATCATACTTACAGCTGCAAAGATGCTGCAGAGTGAACGTAGACAATTGTGTAGGGTTTCTGAATTAAAGGTTCAAATTCCTGGTGGTGCATGCAAGATTATGTCAGTCTTAATCATCATATATTGTTACAAAATTTAGCAGGTACAGAAGCAACGTTGTTTTATGTTGTGTTGTGTACAACACTACTGAATTAGAACAGTCTTTGCATTAGTTGCAAATTACTACAAAAGAATTACCACAAAACACACATATATAGTTTGATGACATAGCTCCAATTGACAAGAATGCATGGTTTCAATACTAAAAAACACTGGCTGTATTAGATCGATATATTTCCTATCAATAGTTCCAACATACCCATTTCGAATATACCTATCTTGCTGACAAATGACGAGAGATGGCAGATATTGATACCAAAGCTTTTACGCATGCTAGAATGGTGACTATATATTCGCTTCATTGTCTAAGAGCATCCACAGTCGTTCAATGTAAAAAATGGCAAAATGCATATTTTGCCCATCCAATTCGACGAAACGCTGCAGTCGTCGAATGGCAAAAAAATGCATAAGTTCGTTAAAAAAGAAACAGACGAAACATGATGTTTCGTCTGTAATTAAAAAAATAATTTAGACTGAGAAAATATTAATAAAAAATACGGGACGAAACTTGATGTTTCGTCCCAAAAAGGGAAAAAAATCGGAAGTTTTTTTTGCAAAAAAAATTTGCAAAAACAATTTTTTAAAATAATTTGTAAATAATAATTGCAAAAACAATTAAAAAATTTGCAAAATAAATTTAAAAATTTGCAAAAACAACTTAAAATTTTACAAAATGTGCCAAAAGGTCCCACAAACCAGACGACACATCATGTGTCGTCCGGATTTGGTGGAAGTTTTTTTTGCAAAAAAAAATTGCAAAAACAATTAAAAAAAGAAATTGTAATTTTTTTTTGCAAAAACAATTTAAAAATTTGCAAAATCAATTTATATAATTGCCAAAAATTTAAAATTTACAAAATTAATTTTTAAAATTAATTTTTTAAAACAAAATTGGATTGGGACGAAACATGATGTTTCGTCTCACATAGGACGAAACATCATGTTCATTCCCACGCTTAAATTCATTTAACGGTTATTTTATTTGGGTTTTTTTTTTTTACTTCGGACGAAACATCATGTTTCGTCCGATCAATTAAAATAATAATTAAATAATCCAGATGTTTCGTCTGCTATAATATGCATTTTGCTATATGGAATGCTATTCGCCCCTTTCTACCGTAGCGATTTTGCCAAAAAATGGCAAAATAGCAAACGACTGTGTGAGCTACAGTAAAAAAAATGGAAAAAATGGCAAATAAGCAAACGACTGTGGATGCTCTAACAATGAAACCTTAACCCTATAATTTTCACACTCATGCCTAGTCACTGATTCCAGGAACACAGTTTCTATTAAGTTCATAGAAGTTAAGAATGCGTATTATGAACTGCATAAATCCCCATCGTCCAATATAAGCTGCAGATGGATAATAAGGTGCACCACAAGTACAATTGTATAAGACGTGTATTTCTGCTAGGTGAATATTCTCTCGCCACACTTCGTATGAAATTATAGTAATAAATTAAACTACCATAGTATACCAGTTAAATTGTTTTAAGTAAAAAAAACAGTGAATTCTGCACTTTTCTGCTGAGATCATTATAACATCACGGGAATGATGTGAAAATTGAAAAATAAAAATAAAAAAATCCATGGTAAGATGCATGTGAACAGATATCTTTACTCTACACCAAAGAATGTACCTTAATCACGTACAGAACAAATCGATCCAGATCAAGGCATCGTAGAAGAAAATGAGCTCCTACAACCACCATTACGGGCCGTCCTTCACAGTCGACACCACCACGATACCTAAAATATTGAATAAACAATAATTATATTAAAAATCATTCTAATGCCTGAATCAACTAGATTCTAAGTTCAGGTATAAGGCAACTTCTGGAAAGCAATGCTCAAGAACAATTATATTTGGCAATAACCAATTGGGAAAAGAAACCATACACGTTACATCTTGATGAATATCAAGTAGCCACAGGAATCAGTTCTTCCAAGCCATAATTTCCTTTAAATCAATGGACTAGTGCTTAACTTAATCCATTATTGGGTGCCTCAATGAGTATTCTTTAGTTCATAGAGATCCGATTAAGTTTTATGCCACTTTTCAACTACCTAAAGCAATCTACCTTTATTCAAGTCGTAGAGAAAAATAAACTCTAAAACCAGTATTGGCCGACAACAATGAACAATGCTTCAAAATCTATACAAGAAGACACATTACATATCAGTCTGATAATTGGATAAACCTGCAGGATGTGAACAAGGTATCTCCGACCCCCCCCCCCTCCTCCTCTAGGTGGGGTTGGTCTCAGTCCCTTCTCTCTATGGAAGTAGAGAGCTAGAAAAAAAGAGTAATGTTTAGGTTTATTTGGTCAAGGCTTTGTTCTGAAATTGCCAGAGGAGACAAATAACATGTCAACAAGTATTCTGCAAAGTTTGCCAATATTTTACACGACGAAACCGAAGCTTTGATACTGCAAAGAGGAGCAGGTGTTATCAAATATCAATCTTGCTGATAGCAGGAATAAAAAATACATCCCGCTGCAATTGATGATTACAAAATATGGAGGAAATTTTCCATTTCATAGAAGATAATGAACAAATCTTGTTTGAAATAAATTTCGTTCATATACACCGGTGAAACTATGGGTAGAGGTCACCCAACCGGATAATGAAAATAAGATATTCTGTATACAGGTAACTTTAAACATCAACATGAAAGCATCCTCTATGGTTTTATCAAAACCTTTTGGCACCCCACATATCCTTATTTCTTCTTTGAACCAAATTTCATTCTAGTTGCTGGCAAACTAGTGCAACTCCAATTTAACTATATAAGCATATGAATATTCTAAATATTTAATTATACAGTGGGATTGGTAATTCATTCACAATAATTAATTTTGAAATCAATGCAAGTAACATAACATAACACATCACTTAAAAGAAAACATAAGCATACTCACACAATTTTCATTTCAGCAATCTCTGAAAGATTGAGAGAATTTGCTTTAGCAAGATATCTGGAATGAAGTGAGTATTCCTCAGCAGCAGATAATGGAGCCCCACCAAGATCACCAAATCCAAGCACCTTAGCCAAATTGAAGCCACCCTGTGACTGAGCAGCCTTCTCCCACTGCTCCTTCCGGCGTTGGTCAGGGTCCTTGATTAATGACATGAATGCAGGATCAAGGTAGGAATCCAGTTTAAAAGAATTCCTGCCAGATAACGCTGATTAAGATCACAGTACATCATTGAGTAAAAAATTATATGAGACAAACTTATAAGGATTTCAATGGCACTACTTAAGAGTAAAGCTCTGTAGGATAATTGTGAGTAGCTTTGCCGAGAGAACATCGAAACTATGAGAAATTATGCCTAACTGGATTTATCCACAAGCGAATTGCATGTGCATTTAAAACCCAATGGCAAGCATATGCAGAGAGTAAGTCACAATATTAGACATTTCATGTTGTTCACTAATTCCTACTGTGTGCTTTGAAAAGACAAAAGCATGTTCAATATTCATCAACATGAACTTGATATAATTGAAGAGGCTGGCTTCACAGACGCTCTTTAAGCTATAATATCATAGATAATCTAATTTCAGATTATCAATTACACAAACAGTCAGTAAATTATATGGTAAAAAGAGTGAAGTGTGGCTTCTACAACAACCCTACCAACAAGAACAAATATGAGGGGAAAATGATCTTGGTGAAAGTCATCTTGGTGAATGATAAAACCTGACTTGTGCAAGAGTCAGCTTGGTAAGTGATAAACCTGCCTTGTGTAATCCATTCCTAACAGCAGTCTCCTTTTATCATGCAGAAGGAAAGGGGCTTTTCTGTGTGACAATGTCACAAACTAATGATGTGATGTTAGCAACATAAAGATGATGATGATGTGTGTACATGTTTGTTTTCTTTCCTTTTCTTTTGCTAACACAACAACAACAACATTCAACAACAACAAAAGTGATGCTATGAAAATTTCCCTCCAAACCACCATTCATTCAAAGCATTTTATGCAGCAGCAACAACAAAAACCCTAGATGGATCTTATATTGCAGGCATTTCTTTCCTGATTCATCCGAATCGTTACAAAAACAAATAATAAAATGCCATATCCTGATTTTCTAATCTTATCTAATATATACATTAGATTAATTATAGGAATTCATTACACGTTGTACACTAATACCTGTGCAACACAAACCCAACTTTGTCACAATCTGAGGTACCCCATTGTGCTGTGTTACAACTTACAGCTTCGCAAGCATAAGTAATATGCCAAACCCCTTTGATTTTGAAAACCAACCTCTTCGCTCTGAGGCTCATTTTCTTTGATAGTAAAAGATCATGACTTATTTGTTGATACTTCAACAGCATGTTCTCAGAATCTAATCAGGAAATTTACACCACTAGTGCATTCTCAAACATTTCCTTGATTCATCATTTCATCTTGGACCATGTCTATCTTGATTTATCATTTCATCATTTCATCTTGGATATATCGATCAGTGCGTTCCGATTTACAGTGGGCTCATGATCCGGATATCTTAAAGTGGCGATCCACAACGGCTTTTTTCTTATCTTCAAAATGAACACCTTTATCCATTAATCCATCAACTTCTCTTCAAAGTCTCCTCAATTCACTAGAGTTTAATTTGACTATTATTCTTCTATTTATTACTCTTGTATTCAGGCAAGTAACATCACACCAATTTTCTATCTTTGGCTCTATCTCTACACACACGTATATATGTAACTCAAATGAGTGCCCTAACTCATCCTAGCCCCTCCGTACCACATACCAGTGATACAGAAGGCGGTAGGTTGTTCCAACTCGACCTCCGACAGCGTGGTTGGACGCGGCGGGTCGTCTTCTCGCCATCGACCTGCAAACCCTAGTTTGAGCTCAAGACGGGAGAAGGAAGAAGACGAAAAGAAGACAATTGTCTCAAATTCTATTCATGCTCCAATGGGTTACACTGAGTTCGCTTTATACAGGCAGCGAAACATGTGCATAGCATGGAAATGGACACCAAGTCCTAACAGAATACGGTTGGAGTGGGGCCCTTACTAACCCACCACCAACCTCCTAACAATTGTTCACTACGTGCGTTGTGCACCATTATTACAAGGACTCACATGAAAGATGCACAGCTTATTTACAAAATGACCCTCCAGAAACAGAATATTACACCCGACCAGATACACACAGATACTATCAACCTTAGACTTCCATGGCGATGACTTGAGCAAGATCCAAGCTCAAGCGCTTGGAACATTCCTTCTCCCATCTAAAGGAGGTTCCAAGGAGCTTCCAAAAGCGGGGAACCTCCAATAACCCAATAACTCTCCCATGTAGCCTCAGTTGCAAGACCACCTTCCCACTGCACAAGAACCTCAAGAACCTCTGATATTGCAATTACCCTCCTCGGAACCATCCTCATAACGAACAGCTTCATTGGTTTGGGAGCTGCGTCAACATAATATGCAGAATTGAAGAAGCAACTAAGGAACCAATATGCCCCTTTCATTGGGACACATGAAACACATCATGAATTTCAGCCTCATCGGGTAACAACAGCTTATATGCAACTGCATCTAATCCTCTCTAACACCTTGTAAGGCGCATAATATAAGGATGAGAGCTTGTGTACCCTATGACCCCCAACAAAAATCTACCTATAAGGCTGGAGCTTCAAAAACACCCAATCACCTACTACATATTCCCTTTCAGATCGATGGGCATCAGCCTTGACTTCATCCTTCCTTGTGCTCTGAGCAAGTTATCTTCCAATAACTGCAAAGCCACATCCCTATTGATCAATGCTTCCTCAACTGCAGACTGAGGCACATAAGACAACACTGTAGGGGGAGCCTTTCCATAAAAGGCTTGATAAGAACTGAGCCTAGTAGAGCTTTGAACATGGGTATTATATGAGAATTCTGCCCATGGTAACCATCTCACCCATTCCTGAGGTTTGTGGGCAGCAAAGCATCAAAGATAGGTTTCTAAAACCCTGTTGGCCGGCCCATCAGATTGGGGGTGAAACGCAGTGTTTAAGCAGAGTTTTGTCTCTTGTTCATTCAAGAGCTCCCTCCAGAAATTACTAGTAAGAATAGGATCTCTATCACATACAATGCTTGTAGGCAATCCATAAAGCTTGAAGACTTGTGCAAACATCACCCCAGCTACTGACTTGGCAGTATATGAGTGGCTTAAAGGAGGAAATGGTTGTATTTGCTCAATCTGTCAACCACAACCAGAATAGTAGTGCAACCACTGCTTTTTGGCATTCCTTCAATAAAATTCATGCTAATGTCTTCCCACACATGATCCGGTATGGGCAAAGGTTGTAAAAGACCAGCTGGAATTGTGCTTAGATGCTTGTTTCTTTGACATACATCACAAGATCTGATATACTCCTTCATTTCCTTCTTCATGCCTTTCCAGTACACAACAATTTTAAGAGAGGCCCAAATTTTATCAATTCCAGCATGGGCATCTTGAGGGGATGAATGGAAATCATGTAAGAACCATTGCCTAAGTGGAGAATCTAAGCAGAGCAAAACCCTTCCTTTATGAAAGTACACCGCATTCACAAACCCATAGTGAGTATTACTAACTACCAATTTGAGTTGGATATCCTGATAAAAAGGGTTGGAAATGACTTCCTGCTGCACCAAGCTCAACCACTTTGGTTGGACAACTGTATAAGCAAACAAGGAGCTTTCCAAATCCTCATATTTTCTTGAGAGCCCATCAACAACCAAGTTGTCTCTTCCCTTCTTATACTCTACAACATATTGATATCAATGCAACTTTATCAACCATTCATGTTGAGCTTTCAGTATATAACCTCTGTTCAAGCAAGTGTTTGAGAGGTTTATGGTCAGTCTTTATAATGAACTTCCTCCCCAAAAGGTACTGCCTCCACTTTTGGACTACTAATAATATTGCCATCATTTCCTTTTCATAAGTAGATAAGAGTTTCTTTTACCCCTTTTAGCACTTGACTTAGGAATGCAATAGGATGACCATCTTGCATCAAAACAGCCCCAAGACCTGTCCCACAAGTACCACATTCGAGGGCAAAAGGCAGAGAGAAATTTGGCAGCTTCAACACTGGTGGTGAAATTAAAACTTCCTTCACTTTCTCAAATGTCTTTTGAACTTCATCTGTCCATTGGAAGGCACCCTTCTTTGTGAGCTTCACCAAAGGCCACGTTAAAGAGCTGTAGTGAGCTATAAATTTTCTATAATAACCAGTCAAACCTAAAAATCCCCTCAAAGCCTTCAGGGTTGTAGGAGCAGGCCAATCTTGGATGGCCTCAACCTTACTTGGATCCACTGCCACACCCTTAGAGGAAACTACATGCCCAAGATATTCCACTTGCGCAACTCCAAAAAAAACATTTACTAGTTTTAGCAATTAACTGGTTGTCTTGTAAAATTTTGAGCACACTCTTCAAATGTTGACAATGAGTGTCCAAGTCTGGGCTATAAACTAGGATATCATCAAAGAAAATCAACACAAACTTCCTTAGATATGGCCTAAATCGGTCATTCATCAATGACTGAAAGGTGGCAGGAGCATTTGTCAAACCAAAAGGCATAACCAAGAATTCATAGTGGCCCTCTAAATGCAGTTTTATATATATCTTCCTCATTCTAATTTGGTGATAACCACTCCTCAAATCAAGTTTACTAAATACTGTTGACCCTTGTAACTCATCCAAGAGTTCATCAATGATGGGAATTGGGTATGCATCTTTAACAGTGATATGATTTAAACCCCTATAGTCTACACACATCCTCCATCTTCCATCAGCTTTTTTAACCATGACAAAAGGTGAGGAATGTGAGTTGTGACTAGGCCTGATGATTCCACTATTTAACATTTCCTTCACAAGTATCCATCTCATTCTTTTGATGCCAAGGGTGTTTATATGGTCTTTGATTGATGGGTTTACCTCCAGGGGAAAGGGGAATGCTATGGTCACAAGGTCTATGAGGAGGGAGTCCAATATCATCTTTAAAAACCAAACAAAATTGTTGCAATACCTGTTGGATCTCTAGTGGAGCTGCTAGTGAAATTAGACCTGGACTTGGACAACCCAGCAGTGAAGTATCATGTGCAGTACCAGACATTTGAAGTAGCCAGCCTCATGTGAGACTCTTGTACATTGATTTAGCAGTGGTCACTTCTAATTCTTTTGGTACGATGACATTCAATTCTCTTGGTTGCCCTTCCAATTAAAATTTCATTCTCTTCTCCTTCATGTTCCACACCACATCTCCCAATGTTTCCATCCACTGAGCCCCCAGAACCAATTGACTTGTGTCCATAGATAGGACATAAAAATCAGCTAAAATAGCACCCCTTGACACATTAATTTAACCCCCTCACACAATCCTTGGCTATACAGGAGTCTACCCCCAGCTACTGTTACTTCAAGCTGCATGTTAGTATTGATAGGAAGCTGAATTTTCTTAAACAACTTCTTCTCAATGAAATTGTGTGTAGCCCCTAAGTCTATTAATGTTCATATAGGTGGACTTGATAGTTGATAGTACCTTGCACCCTAAAAGTCCTTGGTCTAGTACTCCCAGCAAGAGTATTCAAAGATATGGCAACCACATCAGGGGTTGTAGTGGATTTTGCATGACAATCTTCACCCATCAGCTCATTGTCCAGCTCTTCACCTGTATTATTTCCATACTCAGACAACTCATCATCAAAAGACCTAAGTATCTGCATGAAAGAGCATCCCTCATAAGCCCCCATCATATGCATAAAGGTCTTCCCTGCACACTTACGATCTCTCACAAATTTATCATCACAAAGAAAACAAAGGCCCTTTTCTCTTCTTTCCTTCATATATTGCAAAAATTGGGGATCTCTAGCTCTTGTTGGAGCACTTGGAAAATGAGCTATTGGCAATGGGGATAGTATATTGGGTTTGTTCAGAAGGGTACTACCACTTGCAACTATATTGGGTCTGGAGTAGTTTGAGGGCACTGCATTACTAGAGGAACCCTTAGTATAACCAGTAGGCTTCCAAGCTTTCTTATAGTCCTCAAGGACTGACTCCCTAGCTATTGCCTCTCTATAAGCCTCTAGAACATTTTGTGGGTGCTTCCACTTAACCTCTTTCCTCAATTCAGCCTTGAGCCCTGATATGTAGCAACTCACCAAGGAAGACATTGCTATATTCCTCACTAAATGACTGTATTTTAGAAATTCTCTATGATATTCCAATACAGTGCCATTTTGCTGCAATTTATACAAGGTGGCCTCTGGATCATCAAGCTCAGAAGGCCCAAACTGCAACAACAACTCCTTCACCATTTCCCAGTCAATCACCCCTTCTTCCTGCTGTTCATACCATCTCCACCATAATAATGTTTCTCCTTTCAAATAGTACACACTAAAAGGTAATTTCTCATAATAGCTAACTCTGAGTGTGGAAATGGTGTTCCATATGATACACTCAATTTGTGACATCTCCTGATCCATCAAAGCTTGGCTAATCTATCTTCGGGTGATTAGGGAAAAAAGTACTGGCCATACCTTGGTGTTGCCGATGATTCCTTGGTTCCTGCTTTTCCCTGGAGCCTCCTTGGTGTTCTAGGTATTGTTCTCGAACCCTTTCCCCCGGACGTTGTCCCTGGTTCCAATCTCGAACACCTAGTAACCCTCAAAAACTTCCACTCACCTCGGAATCATTTCCACTCCCTTCTAAGTGCTACTCGGGTTGCGACCGACGAGAACAATGTCGTCGCCTAGAATCCTCAAGCAATTTTTTGATTGCCTTCTCAATTTGATCAATCCTCGCATCACAGCTAGATTGCTTGTGAGCAGCATCGCTATCACTGGCTACTGCTCGTGCAATCTGATCCCTATCTCCAGATCCAGACCGAGGTCCAGTTCCAAATTATATAGGATTCTCAGCTTCTTGGCTCTGTTCCTGATCCAATTCTTGATCGATCGCAGTTTCCAGATCGTGATCAGGCTCTGATACCATTGTTCCAACTCGACCTTCGACAGCGTGGTTGGACACGATGGGTCTTCTCGCCATCGACATGCAAACCCTAGTTTGAGCTCAAGACGGTAGAAGGAAGGAGACGAACAAAAAACAATTGTTTCAAATTCTATTCATGCTCCAATGGGTTACACTGAGTTCGTTTTATACAGACAACAAAACACATGCATAGCACGGAAATGGACGCCAATTCCTAACATAATTCGGTTAGAGTGGGGCCCTTACTAACCCACCACCAACTTCCTTCTAATTGTTGTTCACTATGTGCATTGCGCACCATTATTACAAGGACTCATGAAAAATGCACAGAATATTTACAAAATGACCCTCCAGAAACGGAATATTACACTCGACCAGACACACACTGATACTATGAACCTCCAGACTGCTTCAATCTGAGACTTCCATGGCGATGACTTAAGCAAGATCCAAGCTCATCGGCAGTATATAGTAAAATGCAATTTGTTGCTACATTCCGCATATACCGCATATACGGTGGAGTCTGTAAATAGAAATTTGAAGATAAATGGGAGGAACAAAAGGGGTAAAAGTAAAAACAAAGAGGGAAGGAAGATGAAGGCAATGAATGATGAAAAAGAAGTAAAATTTCAAAACAACCTTGAAATCTGCCGATCTACAAAATCACATGCCCATGCCTGCGCATTTTCAACAAACGAAGAAGAACGACAATTCGGGTTAAATGACAAAATCAGGTTCAGATTGGGTTTCAAAAGATCTTGACCCACTTAAGTCTGATGAGCCTCGGTATAAACCCCATCCAACCCAATCACTTCTTAAATTATACACAGCTAATGAGTTAGATGTGGTTTGAGTTATACCTGTAGCTACAACTAAAATACACTAACTCATACTTCTTTCTCCCCTCCTTTACTTGCAGCCGCAAAAAAAACCTAAACCTGTCTTCATTCTCTCTTTCACCCTCCAATGGCGACGACAACGAAAATGGACAGTTACTTTAACGATTTCAGGATTGTTCTTGACATCCTTTGTGACAATTCTCTTTTTCTCATCCTCTGAATTTTTTTCTTGCATAATGTAAAGGACTATACATTTTCAAGATATGCGTCCTAAAATATGCAAATATGCGTCCTAAAATATGCGAATCCATGCAGCATAGCGCATAGGCGGAGCATAGAATCACATTTTAGAACACTGGTGCAGTACCCCTCAAGGTAGCGTACCGCATTCCCATACCCATACCAAGAACCAAATTGAACTGCGAACCTGGTAACACTCCTATACATATCTTCATATTTTCATCTACTTTAGTCTGTCAACATGCCCTATGTTTCGTATCTTCATATGTTATGTGCACCAGTATATGATAGGCATACGAGAATATTTCTGAGCTTATATAAGTAGCTGTCATATGAAAACAATTTTTACTGCTAGTGTGGTAACATCAGTTTCAGTGCCCTTCTGAACATGATCTCCTCTAGACAGCTGAGCATAACTTCTCATTCTAACGCAAAATTTTCTCCAACAACTGGAGCATCTATAGAGCACCTAAAGGCTGTCCCTCTTTGTCGGCCCAAAGGAAACTACTGATAAAAATAAGTCTGCTATTAATACTGGAAGGCTAGATAGTTGGAAGGGAAACTGATCATAATTGTATTGCAGCAAGCTTATGCAGTTATGGAGCTAATCTAAGAATAACTTAACGAGAATCATTTTATGATTTATACTCGGAAAACAACCGTTCTTTCATGAGCAAAAGGCCCAAAGTTCTCTACATGCAAAATCTTGTTATTTCTGCTCTGTGCCTCACCATAAAAAGTTCAAGAATAAAAAGATAACATGAACAAATGAAAATGATATAACCGTCCTTTGGATTTATAAAAACACAAGTGTTAGTTGAAACAGGTCTAGAAAATACAAACAAACAAAAAGTAGTCTGATTGTTTGCCAAGTCCTCAATTTAGATTATTGGATTCATCAACATAAGCAATAATATAAAGCAGTCATCAAGAATATGAGATATATTATGGCGACGGGCAGTCATCAGGAAAACCAATACATTATGGAGAAGACATAAGTGGTCTGGACCATTTCGAGGTAAATGACTACAAACCTTCTCAATGTCAACTGAACATCACTGACAGGATGATCTGCAAGAGTTGTTGCAGGTTTCGGGATAGTTGGCGGTACTGCAGGTATAGGTTTGATCCTGATTTTGCGTTCGTCTATTGTTGTCTCGCCATTCTCATCCCCTACATCTGCTGGAAGTTTTGAGACAGCAACCTCCTCTTCATGTTTATCCCTTGGAAAGTAAAGAGGAAGTAATCTGCAACCCCAAAATTACCAGATAGAAGTCAGTAAAGCACTACAACTATTTTATTCATGTCATGAAAACCTCTTCACTCCACACATTTCGGCAGTTACTATAATTCATTTCAAATAAATAAATACTAAACCATCCAAAACTGCACCTTTTATATATCTCTGTATCAGATGATGTGGTGGTGCAAAATACAACTGCAGATATTTTGTCTTTCTGCTTCTCCAAAAAACGGCGAACAGTTCCTATAAGAATAAAAGGAAAATACATTTACTGAGGGTAAACACAATTGCAGAAGATAATCAATATGCATGAGTTTATTTAGGCAGAAACAAGCCAATTATGAAAGCTATGGACATGATTTTAACATCTTGTATCACTCACTTATTGCCACATGAGCGGCTGGTTCACGAGGATAATTTTTGGTCTCCGTATAAATGCACCCCATGGCGATGCTGTACAAAGGAAACCAAGTTTGGAATGAATTAAGATAATTTCCATAATATGGTGGATTTAAGTCTAAGAACTTTAACAAAGCTATTTTTAGTTGTATATGATTACTATCACTCCCAACCTCTGAAGTCCATTCTCAATAAGAAGCTCCAAGCAAGAACGGTAGCAATGACTTAGAGCATTCTCTGCAGCAGTATGATATTTCACGGCATACTTGGGACCAACTGTATGAATAATCCTTCTGCAAGATCAAATTAACCAACATACTCCAGATTACATTGCATCAATGTGTGAGTATCCAATCAACAAATAAACATAGCAGTAATCCAATGCAATTAATCCCAAAAAAAACTATTTGTACACTTATGTATGATACGATTAAAATAGTTAAAAATAAATTCAATTCAGAAATACTGTAACAAATCAGACCTTTAACGCAAAAAATTGAGGTCGGCCACATTAAACCTTTCCTTCATTCAGGTCTAATAAGAGAGCCTTTTCTGTACTAAAAATCCTCTTTGTACTGATGCATGGTAACACAAAATAGGATAAAGTAATTACAGTTCAGCAATACACCAACAAATTAGACCCTCAACCCAAAATGTTAAGGTCAGCCACATGAATTATTTCCTTCATTCAGCTCTATTAACAACCTATCGGCCGTGTCCTATACTAAAATAGTATCACCTATTTTCTCACTGCTTCAATTCTTGCACATACTGGTCTACCACCCAAGTCCTAGTTGCTTGTTCAACTGAAAAAATTATCACTCATCCAACTTACAAACTTATCAATCTTGTATGAAGTACAAACATCTCAGGCAATTCTCCTCATCATATGCTTATTACTCAGTTATTACCCTATTATATTAATTGCTGCTCTCACCCATCTAAGCATTCTAATTTCGGCTATTTTCAGTTTACATACAAAGAACATACACAAATTGAGATGTTGTGAGTAACAAACACCAATGAAATATAAAGGAAAGGAGTCTAAGAAGCAAATGATTATGGTTTCCACTCTGTGATGATCGATTAATTGTTTTCAGGGAATTTGCAACATTTACTGTTTAACCAAATTTTTTTAAAAACCAAAAAGCATGACCAATTTATAGATGATTTATGAAATTCTTCTTCGACCACATCATATTCTACGGTCCCTGTAAACTCTAAAAGAACTTCTTATTTTTCTTCCTATTTCTCCAAGTTAGCCAATCTAAACTGCAGAAACCTCCTATAATCATGAAAAACTATCTTCGAGAATGGAAAATTATCATCCCTTCCTCATGCTCTTACTGAAGTAACAGTTTTTTCATATATCCCATATTTGTCCTATTAAGTCTAAATCCTTTAGACTCAATTGCTTGTTTCCGCTTGTATATCTTTATAAATAATCACATTACTAATACAATGCTTTTCATACTAGTTATGGAAACAGGAAACTTCATCTTGAGTTTTTTTGGGACCTCATACACCTCATACAATAGGATAAAGCTCTGACAGATAGCAATGATGATGCATCCTGAATATTTATTGTAAGTTTACAGAGTATTTCTAGTAAGTTTAAATTTACAGCTAATGCAAAAAATGTAAATCCATGTATTGTCTGTTCAAGTCTTCGATAATTTGGAGAGAATCCAGATCAACTGTTTTAATAAGTAAAGAACTTTCTCCAAGTTGATGAAAATCATATGAAGACCTCTTTGCTACTAAATGATTCCATCAACTGTTTTAATAAGTGCATAATTTCCATGGTAAACATTTCTAAATTAAAATTGAATTGAAGACTCATCACAATTGATCTTATCACTACCTTGCGTCTCTGATCATCTCTCCAACATACTTATGTACATAACTTATGATTATGCAAATGACTCTGGTCACCCCCACTAAATACTCAGTCCTAATCCTAAAAGAAGGTGCAAAACCTACTGGAAACTTTCCAGCCTAAATGTTCTTAAATGATGCTTCAAGTTCTAGATTATTATCAAAGATTGCCAGCAAAGCTTAACAAAAATATCCCATCCTCAACTAAAAAACATAGGAAGCCTCCACCAAAACTGCCTTACCTGAAGACTAATAAGTCATTCTAAATATGCACCAAGCATTAAGAGGCAAATCATATATTACTGGAACCATCGCATTATTGATGACAATAGACTTTGGTAAACTCATTGTCAGTGAACTTTGTCACATACATCAGCTTCATTCTGTATCAAACTTTCTCACAAACTTTCACCATCCCTATATGACTCTAGGAGCATCCACGGTCGTTTGCTATTTTTGCCAAATTGTCATTTTATGAGAATTGAACGTCTGCAGTCGTTTGCTATTTTTCCATATTTTGGCAAAATCGCTGCAGTCACTTCTCAAATTTGAGAAACGAAATGAAGATTCTCAAATTATTGGGGACGGAACATTCGTCCCAAATTTTTTATTTTATTTTAATGGCATCGGACAAAACAAGTTGTTTCGTCCAAATAGATCTTTTTTGTCTTTTTTTAAATGATCGGACGATACATGTTGTACCGTCCCCCCCAAAAAAAACAAAGACCGGACGGGACATGTTGTCCCGTCCCATGAGAAAAGTTCTCAAACGGGACAACATGTCTCGTTTGAGAACTTCCCCACTTTAATTAGTGTTTAGGTCACTTTCAATACTTAATTAAGGTATTAGTGTATATTTAAATATAATTTAGGTGAATTTAATAGTTAATTAATTTACTAAATGATATTTTAAATACTAAACCTAATTTAATTATAAACAAATTCATGGGACGGGACAACATGTCCCGTCCGCTAAAAAAAAATTTAAAATTTGCCAAAATATAGCAAACGACCATTGCGGCGTTTGCCTATTTTGCTATTTGCCATTTTGCCATTTTGTCATTTTGCCATATTTTGGCAATGACCGTTGTGGATGCTCTAAGTCTCCCTTCGACTATTTTATGTTCTCAACAAAATTTCCACACAAACTTGTTCACCTTCACCCAGAATAAGAAAAAAAAATCATCAGCTTTCTAAAAAAAACATGTTTCATAATGATAATGTCAAGGTAAAAGATCAAATTTGACAAAATGCTTCTAAGAGAAACAATCTTGGACCAGTTAACAAATAAATAAAGTTATTACCTAGATACAGGACCAGTCCCCCAATGGAGGCCGGGGAGGCGGTGGCCTCGGGCCCCCGAAATTTTTGCAATTTTAGGGACCCCAATTTTTTTCCTTGTATTTATATATACGTATTTTGCGCGTAATGTGTTTAAGAGGCCCCCAAATTTTTTTTTGGGTTTTGTTTTTAAAAATAGTACTTGAACCAGCTTATTTTAGTTGGGCTTGGATTTGTATGGAGATTTTTTTCTCAGATCCCTAAATCTCCATCTATTTCTTCATATATATATATATATATATATATATATATATATATATATATAGGGATCCCTTCCGTTGTGCACCACCAATGGTGCACACGGCGTGTGCACTCGGCCTTCGGACGTTTACATCGACGATCCGAACCGTTCACAGTGATCTACACATCTAAATTAGTCTAAATATGTAAAATCAAATCATTTGAAATTCATTTACCCATCCATTGAAGTGTTACAAAATTGTATGGCAGAAAATTATTGTTTTTTATAGTCACATGATGGATGGGCAAATGAATTTCATTTGATTTTACATATCTAGACTAATTTAGATGTGTAGATCAATGTCATCGGTTCGAATCGTCGATACGAAGGCAGGAAGGCCGAGTGCACACGTGTGCACACGGAGGGTAGTGCACAACGGAAGGTTTTCCTATATATATATATATATATATATATATATATATATATATATATATATATATATATATATATATATATATATATATATATATATATATCGGTTTCACAAAAAAAATTTAATAACTTTTTTTTAAAAATGTATGGGAGCCCCATTTTGGGAGTTTGCCTCGGACCCCGTAAACTCAGGGCCGGCCCCGCATAGACAACAGAAACCATAAACATAGTTTACGGGAACATTACCACATACACAAATAGATGCATACATACACCTACCTACATTGCTACTACTAACAAGATATTAAATCTCAAAAAGATCTTGTCTTGAACTCCTACCTAGCGGGAAGATCATAAGCATTAGTCACCTTTGCCATTCCAGTTCTGCAACCACCCTGCCAACCAAGAAAGAACCCATCACAATCCACAACAAACACACACACTCCATCCAAACTCCTACTAAATCAACAAAAAACAACCATACCAACGTTGCGCATTCCTCCGCCAGACCCGACCCAGCCGCAGCATGCAACCCCGGGCTACTATGCGCTTCATCTAAACTCTACCATCCAATCCAAAACAAAAACAAAACAAAACAAAACAAAACAAAAAAAAATTAATCCCATTCCCAAACTTTCCAACAAATTGTCCCCAATCAGCAACTTTTAGGGTTTCAATCACCTCATTGCTCGAATTGACGACGGCATCCACTTCAAGATTCCAGGGATTCCCTCTCCAAAGATAAATCTTGGAATTGATCTCGTCATCAACCGGAAACCTCGACTTCCCGCCATCCCCCAACCCGCCAGTTCCGGAACTCGTAAGCGGATCAGAAAAGTACGAATAAGGAAGTGATGGGTCCTCGACTGCGATCGATCTCTGATCCGAATCCGTCCACCTCGGCACCTGATCCAGCTTCACCACCGCATCCCCCTCGCTGTCCATCGGCATTCCCCCTCGCGTGGCGCTCTCCGTCACGCTCCGGTACATCGAAATCGAGTCGAATTTGGATCGAATTGCGAACTTTGATATTATAACCAGGGCAAAGATTGGATCTTTTATAGGGTTTGGGAGCAATTGAAGGGAAAATGCATCGATTTGGCAATTGGATATGGGGAATGCGTGAAAATTTGGGGGGAAAAGAAACCCTTATTTATTTATTTTTTATTTTTTTGGGGTTGTGAGATAATTGAGGAAAATAAAGCTGGTGTAGAAAGAGGAGCAGAGAGAGCGCGCGAGGGGAGCGAAATTTTTATAGGTTGTGTGTGCAAGATTGTTTTATAGGTAAATGATCGAACGGCTGGATTGGGAGAAATTTGGGACTATTCTTTGAGATACGCACTTGATCTCTGACCGCATAGGATTTTATTTTTTTAAGTTAAGTGACCTTATTTAATTGTCTTTTTGCAATGATAAGGAGCGAGGAGTGATGGAGAAGGAAGCTTTAATGAGGAAATCTGGAAATGACTAATGAGGATGTTAAACGTGGATTTTATTCCCGAGTTGACCCACTTTTGGAAACTAATTTTCGAAGATAACCCCCTTTCCAAACTCATTTTACGTGGAGCAGTTATCCTAGACCGTAGTAGTTTTATATTGTCGCCGTTTTATAAACAAGTAACTCTACTATTAGAATAGGAAACTTGGGGACGGTTTGGTACGTGGTAATGTATAAAGGAATCTAGGATTATCTCTTGATTATCTGGTTTGGTAAGACAAAAGTATAATTTTATAAATAATATTAAATTTTCAGGGTTATCAAAATAATTATTTGGGAATGATAAACATTCCCCTTGAAAAGGTGGGATTTGTTGATTCCTCCACATAAAAAAATGAGTGAGATTATTGCATACCCAAAACATCCTCCAGAAAAAATTGGACCCAACCAAATCCACCCAAATATCACACTCCACTTCCCGTCTTCTTCTTCTCTTCGAAAAAAAAAAATAATTTCAACCCCTTTTTCCGTTTCTCATTCTTCAGCTCTCGGTCTCCTCTTCACATTCCCCCAATCCACCTCCACCTCCACCTCCACCTCCATCAATGAATCAAGCCCGAATTTCAAAGCCCCCATCTCAAACAGTGAAGTCCAATCCAAAAACGGCGTCGTCGCCACCGACAACTGGAAGTGCTCCGAAATCGGAGCCTCAATTCTCTGGATGGGCGGCGGCGCGGTGGATGCGATGGTGGCGGCGGCGCCCTGCTCCGGCGTCCTTCACCCTATGGGGAATTTTGGCTGCTATTGTGAAATTGAGGAGTTGCATTTTGGTTTTCTAAATTTTTATGCTATTGTTTTTAATAATTTGTTTTTTATACCAATTATTACATGTTTTTTGTGATTTGGTATGAAATTAGTGGGGGTTTGAGATGTTGATATCATATTTACATGTTGTTCTTGTTTGAGCTGATTGGGGGTGATATGGGTTTGCCGTGATATGGGTTTGCCGGGGGATTTTATTAAGAGTTAGTATGCTATAACTTTCTCGATTAGCTGATAAATCGATCTATCTCACTTGCTCTTATAGGAGTTTTGAATATAGTTTTGAGTACCAATTTGAATCTTCACTGAAAATATTAGAAAATGTTTATAATGCCAATGGTTAGTCTGGCAATACTTCAAAGTTTACTAACGTTTATATAAAAATATGAAGCTTTTATGTGTGAATATGAAGTCATTGAAATTATACATAATTTTAGAGGAAGATTTACAAAGTCTCAAACATATAAACTTGTATAGCAATTTAAGACATTTCATTAATATATACATCAATTACTAAATTAGATAACTTTTATATTTATTTGTACAAAGTCTCATTGAAATTATACAACAATTTAAGACATTTCATTAATATATACATCAATTACTAAATTAAATAACTTTTATATTTATTTATTTTTAAATAAAGCCAAAATGATATTTTCGGTAATGTCTACTATAGAGATGGATTGATGGGAATGAATTGTTCTATACCAAACACGGTAATAAAGTATTCTCAGGCATGTAATGTCGTGTACCAAACACAGTATTGCAACATTCCCGTAAATCTTCATTCCCACCCTCATATTCTTGGGAATCCACTAATTCCTGAGAATTCTCTAATCCGCGTACCAAACGCCCCCTTGGGGTTGTAAACAAACAAATCCTAATTTTGTAGCTGAGCAAATCCGTGCAATATACGTTCAAATTAAATTCAATTAATAGAAACATTTGTAGACAAACAAATCCGTGTGTTGCCCGTGCATATCTAATCTAATATAAAGGAAGTATTAGATTTAAGGCTAGACTACATTAAAGTTTTTACTATTAATAAAATTAAGACGTGCATCGCACGTGGAAATTACTAGTAATATAAATGCGATCCACATCTTTAAAAAAAAAATTAAAAATAAAAATAAACCCATCAAATTAAATGAATATATATTGAATAAGAAAAAAAATAGTTTATATTTGAATATTTTGATTTGGGCTGCACGTGCGGTGCACATTTATATTTAGTAGATACTAGATTTGCCCGTTGACACGTGCCTACGGCACATCTTTGGAACGGTGCACCTTATTTGATCATATAAAATAGTTTTGAAGGTCGAGCAAATTAATTGAAGTAGCAAACATATTATATGAGAAACTTTTGGGGTCCAGCAAAAAACATATTATATGGTTGATGCGGTTTGTTTTTGGGAGGCGTGTGGATGCACCAGGCGTGAGTTCTTACTCGATTTTTATTTGAAGGAGGAGACTCCTATGCAGACGACCCTTGACTGGACGAACGGTACTTGAGGTAGGTGGTAGTGAGGTTAGAGGCTGATGCTCGGCTCGGATCTTTGAGGCTCGGATCTGATGGTCTCGTGTACCTGCAGACGGTCTCGGAACACCGGGGTTGGTCCCGGTGGCAGACCCTCCGACGATCTAGTCAGTCACTAAGAGAGAGTAACAGTAACTAGGGTTTTGGTGGGAAAAGATAGATTACCTGGAGAAGGAGTGGGGGTCTGGTATTTATAGAAGATGCCAACCGGGTCTGGACCCGTTTGGGGTCGGGTCTGGACCCGGTTGCCCGTGAGGCTGTAGCGGTGGAAACCCGAACGGTATAGGGCTGATGTGGCAGATGCCCGGGCGGTTTCCGGGCTAACTCGGCAGCGGCCCGGGCGGTTTTTCGATGCTGACGTGGCGGATCCGGGGGATCAGAAGGTGCGCGTATCCTGAGGGGATCCCATGGCCCAGGATGGTCCACGTCATTTCTAACCCATATCACAAGCCCCACACTCTTGTAGGGCTGGGTGAGCCTGCCGTGTAGGAGTAATTCTTCGCCTCTGTAGGAAGAGCAAGGTGGAAGGTGCGGTGAGAAAGGAGGTGTTGCTATTTCCAGAAGAGGCCAGGGGGTAGGAGGAAGGGATCCCTTACCGGAGTTTGCGCGAGATGTTAAGTGTAGAAGAGTTGGAGTGGCGCTCGTTGAGCCTCAGGGTCGGCGGGCGGGCCTCGGAGGTGGGCGAACGACCTCATCGCTAGTTGGAAGAGCGACGGGGACGTCGAGGCCGATCTCATTGGAGCTTGGCTTGCTGAGCATTTGGGGTTGATAGAGGAGCTCCGGGGGTCGACAGACAGGCCCTTGGGGTCGGCGGATGATCCTTTTGCTAGTTGGAAGAGTAAGAGGAGGTCAACGCCTGGTGGGCTGGAGATCGGCTCGCCGAGCGTAGAGGGACGGTCGGCGAACGTCGAGGGTCGGCAAGCGACCCCCTCGCTAGTTAGAAGAGCAAGGGGTTGCCAACGCCTGTTGGTTTGGAGGTCGGCGCGCCGAGCATCAAAGATTGGCCGGCGAGTGTCTAGGGTCGGCGAGCGACCCCCTCGCTAGTTGGAAAAGCAAGGGGATGCCAATGCCTGTTGGGTTGGAGATCGGCTTGCCGAGCTTGTAAGGTCGGTCGGCGAGCCCGTCGTTTAAGGAGGATTTTCTGGGGCTCGCTATTTCATCCGAGCTCCGAGCCTCCTGGGAGTAGAGGAGAGCGGTAGGGGCTCACGGTGTCATCCGAGCTCCGAGCCCCCTTGTGAATAGGGGAGTGCTGTAGGGGTTCATGTTGTCGTACGAGCTTCGAGCCCCCTGGAGTAGAGGAGAGCGGTAGGGGCTCGCGGTGCTATCCGAGCGTCGACCCTTCTGTAAAAAGATAGAGGGGGAATTGTGGCTCGCGCTACCATCCGAGCGTCGACCCTTCTGCAAGCATAGAAGGGGAATTGTGGCTCGCGATGCCATCCGAGCGTCGACCCTCTTATAAAAATAGAAGGGGAATTCTGGCCCACGATGCCATCCGAGCGTCGACCCTCCTGTAAAAATAGAAGGGGAATTGTGGCTAGCGATGCCATTCGAGCGTCGACCCTTCTGTGGGATAGAAGAGGAATTGTGGCTCGCGATGCCATCCGAGCGTCGACCCTCCTGTAAGAATAGAAGGGGAATTGTGGCTCGCGCTACCATCCGAGCGTCGACCCTTCTGTGGGATAGAAGGGGAATTGTGGCCCGCGATGCCATCCGAACATCGTCCTTCCTATAAAAATAGAAGGGGAATCGTGGCTCGCGATGCCATCCGAGCGTCGACCCTCCTGTAAGAATAGAAGGGGAATTGTGGCTCGCGCTATCATCCGAGCGTCGACCGTTCTGTGGGATAGAAAAGGAATTGTGGCCCGCGATGCCATCCGAGCGTCGACCTTCCTGTAAAAATAAAAGGGGAATCGTGGCTTGCAATGCCATCCGAGTGTCGACCCTCCTATAAGAATAGAAGGGGAATTGTGGCTCGCGATGTCATTCGAGCATCGACCCTTCTGTGGGATAGAAGAGGAATTGTGGCTCGCGATGCCATCCGAGCGTCGAGATTCATTGACTTGTCGAAAAAGTCCGCTGTGGGGAAAAAAGTCCTGGGGGTAGTTTGGGTAATTCCACGCTCATTGCTGACGTCAGGAGCGCAAGGATCGAAGCGTCTCCAGATCTTTGCGGCCGCTAGATCTTGATGATTAAGACCCAACGGCCAGATCTTAATTGCGAAAATCGAGGAGTCGTTTTCTCCTTATAAATCCCCCTTTCCCCTTCCCATTTTCTATTCTTCACTTCTTTACTCACTTTCCACTTTTCACTAGGACAGGGTTTTAACTACCGCCGGCGACTGTTTTCAGTGATCGTACGGTTCACGCTTCAGGTTAGTATTTCTATTTCAGTAATGTCGCGCAATCAGTCCGGATCCGAGGCTAGCTCGTCGGGCCGCTCTGCGAAGGAATCCGAGTCAGAGATGTCCTCGTCTTTCAGCAAATATAAGGTTAAGGAGGAGGTCGTAACAGACGCTGGGTCGGATGGTAGTGACGACGTAGTTTTTGTTGGGTCGCCACTGAGGTCCAGGAGGCCGGGAAAGGAGCCTGTGGACGAGGGCGAAGAGGAAGAGGAAGATGTGGAAGGCGAGGATGAGGTGGATCAGGAGGACCAGGATGAGGTGGATCAGGAGGACTAGGATGGGGACGACGAGGATCAGGAAGATTCGGATGCCGAGGGGGAGGAGGATACCGAGGGTGAGGAGGAAGATGAGGAGGATCAGGATCCCGAGGCCCAGGGTGTTGTTGATGAGGGGGATGATAGCGACGAACGGGAAGTCGTTCGAGGTGGCATCGGCCAGGGCACAGCGGGAAGGTCGGTAGGGGTCAGTGATGACCTCCCGCCCCTTCCACCTTTGTCGACGCCGTCTCCCGAGAGGAAGGCTCGTCCACGTCGGAAGAAGAAAGTGTTAAGTATTCCGGACAGCCCCCCTCTGCAAGATGAGTACGTGCCCAGACCGGGTTTTGAATTTCCCCTCGTCTCCTTCAAAAATCCGGGGTCGATACGGATGTACCCTGATGATATTAAGGACATCGAGCCTATCCCTCCTGTGTCGGGCGAAGAAGGTAGAGTGAAGATTCGAATGGATAGCATCTCGTGTATTTTAAGGGCGGACTACCTCCACGTTCTGAGGGCCGCCTACTTCATTCCGAGGGAGTTCGAAGTCTTCATTCTGAGCCCCGGCATTCGGCCCACAATGGTTCTCGCGCCGAGCTACTGCATGTTTCCCGAGGACGCCTTCCTCTCGGGCTTGCGGCTGCCACTGCATCCTTTCGTTAAGAGGGTTTTGAATTGGGCGAAGCTATGCCCCATGCAGTACGGGCCGAATTCTTGGAAGCACTTAGTCTGCTTTATCCTAAGGTGCCAAGAGAAGGGTGTAAAGCCGAGGTTGACGTATTTCCGTGTCATCCTGGGAATTAGCTCGCTCGGAGATCAGGAGGGGATTTTTTATTTCTCGCCGAGGCCGCATAAGAAGATCATGCATGGCCATCCGGATTCCATCAAGGGGTGGAAAAAGAAGTATTTCGTGGTTCGGAATGAGAGGTCTTGGGGGATACCCACCAGGTGGAATTTCTTCAAACCGAACCACAAGCCCCCGAAGCGAAGCGACTTGTCAGCCAAGGAGTGGAAGAAGGTGGAGAAAATAGTTGGGGGGGCACACTATCGCGTGGCCTCGGGTGACCGAGCTACACCTTGCCCGGGCCGGACTGAGCCCTGCCGACCCTAGTATGTTTCTTTCCAAATTTTTGCATCGTTCTGCCTTCGTGTTAACGTTAGCCCGTCTTCTTCCATTTTTGCAGGGATGACTTCTCAACAGGTGGACGAAAGACGGGCGTTGTTGGCCGCCGCTGAGAAGGTGAGGGCGGAGAAAAGGAAGAAGGCCGAGCAGGAGAGGCTGGCGGCCGAGAAGGCGAAGGTGGCGGCCACAGCCAGGGCGTCCTCCAAGGGGCCGGCCCCGGTAGCAGAGGAGCCCTCCCCGGCGAAGAAGGCCAAAAGGCATCACCCCCAAACGTCGAGGGCAGCTCGGGACGCAGGGGGAGCTCGGGCAAGACCGTTGAGGCCCCAGAAAAAAGACTCCCATCGCTGAGGCCTTCGGCCGAGGAGATGGTGAGCCAGCAGGGGCTGCGACCTTATGCCCCTGATTGGTCGATCGTGCAGGGGGATAGTCTGCTTGATAGGCCCGTGTCGATCGAGTTCGTCACGTAGGCCGCCACCGAACGCGATCGGATGGCCCTGGCAGTGCAGACGGCGGACCAGGCCTTCATGCGGTGGTCTCAAGCGCACATCTCGGTAAGTCAGTTCGGCGCTATTTTTCTTTTTTGTTTTGAACATGGAATTTTTCTAACCTCTTTCCCCTCGGACAGGCGATGCTTCATGGCCAGCACTTCCAAAAGTGCCTGGAGAAGGAGATCTACATCGAGAGGAGGAACGCGAAGAAGTACCTCCGTGACTTGAACAAGGTTACCGACGAGCTGAAGGAGGCTCAGACCATGGTGACCGTCCACGAGGCTCAGATAGCCTCGCTCTGCGACATCCACAAGGCGGACGTAGAGCGCCTTGAGGGGAAGATCGAGGCGGAGAAGGGGCGGAAGGCCTGGAAGAGGATGGAGGCGGCTTCGGCGGAGGCCCTGATGATAGCGCAAGATGAGGCGTATGATCAGGCCAAGTCGCATTTCAAGCAGATCTACCCCGAGCAGAGCGTGGACCACCTCTACTACGGATGGCAGGCAAACCTTCCGCCGACCCCTGGTGGCGACGAGACGGGGGGCGCCCAGGGCGAAGAAGAGGTGCCACCCCCCCTCAAGAATAGACTAGTTTCTTTTTGTTTTTATTTTAATGTAAATGCCTCGAGCGGACTGGCCACCGCGGCTTTTGTATCAATTTTTTGAAAGAAATGAAAAATACTTTTTTGTTCCGAGGCTTCGAGACTTGCGTTTTTGTGATGTTTTGCTCTTGCTTTTTGATAGACGCACGGGACCAGGGTCGCCTCCCCTGTTGCTGCCGAGGTACCTCCAGTTCGAGCGGGTGAAGAGGCCATGGAGGCAGCTTTGGCTCGCCAGAGAAAACAGGCTTGGGACCGAGCAGCCGCCGTTAATTATTTCCTGAACAAGTCTAGGGAGCTCGGTCTGGAGGTGGTGCGCCTGAAGAAGGCCATAGCCAATCGGGACTGGTGGGTAATCGAGACGGACTGGTCCCTCTCGGATGCCTCGAGCGGGCGTTCGGCTTCGGAGTCTTTCCTTCGCAAGGCCGTGGTCAACAGAGAGCTGGAGATTCGCAGGCTGAAGCTGGTGTTAGGCGCGGGCCTGATCGAAGAGGCCAGTAACTCGACCCCGGGGCGGTCTCCGATATTTCTATTGGATGAGGCCCAGCCTGATGATGCAGAAAGCTCAGTGGCGGGAGTATCTTCGCAGGCCGGCCCAGCCGAACGCCAGAAGAGCCCGGAAGGAGGCGCTGAGTTTTAATTTCAAGCCGAGCGCGAGTGGGTGAGCTGTTCTTTGTATTTGTACTGACGTTCATTGAGTCGTAAGCAATGAGTAATAATAATAATAGCATTTGTTTTCACGAACGTTGATTATCTCAGTTGCTGAAGGTGGCTGCTGTGTCTGCTGCGAAGGGGTCGCCGCCGAGGCAATCGGACACAACGGGGAAGCGGGCAGCGGCGTATCGCCCTTCGATAAGTCATAAATGGCGACGTTTCGCCTTCCCATGAGCATTAATGGCGACGTTTTGGCTTCCGCCGTTTCACATTCCCAGACGTAATAACTGCTCCCCTCAGGGGGTTATATAATCCCCACTTCCGCCCAACTATTTGTTAAGAAGTGAAAGTTGCTTGGCTTGGGTGCCTGCCGGAGGCAGGCGCCCAGAAACAAAATATTCTCCGAACGCTCCGGATCGGGGGCACACCAATCACCCTCGGACTATTTGGGGTTCGGGCCTGCAGAGCCGCGGGACCCTGGGTTGTTCGTTGGTGAGTGGTGGGCCGGCCGATCGGTTCAGGGGTTCGGGTAGAGGCGAGGCTCGGTGGTTCTCCTGCCGTCCTTGAACAATTCTTGGTTTCGGGCTTGCAAGTGCAGGAAACCCCGTGCTGTTCGTGGGCGAGAGGAGGGTCGATCGAGAGCAGAGGGTCGGTTCGGGACGGAGAGAGCAGAGGGTCGGTGGCTCCACTGCCGTCCTCGAACAATTCGGGGTTTTGGGCTTGCGAAAGCCATAAACCCCGAGTTGTTCGTGGGTGAGAGGGTGGTCAACCAAACGACTCGACTCGAAGCTCGGGGCGTCTACCGAAGGCGAACGCTCAAAACCTTGATATAAAATTTTGCTGAATCGTGGCACTGGGCCGTAGCCGAGCGTATTGGTCGAGCGGCTTCGAAGGAAGCCGCAGCCTAGCTCTGGGCTGATGACACACCGTAATCTCTTGGGGATGGCGGTGTGGGCGGTCGTTGCCTCGTGCGTCGGTTGATGGGCTTGAAGAAGCCCAAACCGGACGAAGGACGGGTGCCGAGCCCCCACACTGGGGATAAATCCAGTAGCAGGCGTAACAGGGAGTCGCCGCCGAGCGTCAGGGCAGAGGTGCTTTGAAGAAAGCCCCTGCCTTGCTCGAGGTTGACGCCGAGCTCCCGCACTTGTTCTCAGGAAAGACGGTGCGGGGGTGGCTGGCGGTTGTCACCTCATGCATCGGTTGATGGGCTTGAAGAAGCCCAAACCGAGCGAGGGACGGGTACCGAGCCCCCACACTGGGGAGAAAGCCAGTAGCGGGCATAGCAGAAGGTTGCCGCCGAGCGTCAAGACCGTGGAGCGTTGAAGAAAGCCCCTGTCTTGCTCGAGGTCGACACCGAGCTCCCGCAATTGTTCTCAGGAAAGACGGTGTGGGCGTGGCTGGCGGTTGTCGCCTCGTGCATCGGTTGATGGGCTTGAAGAAGCCCAAACCGAGCGAGGGACGGGTGTCGAGCCCCCACACCGGGGAGAAAGCCAGTAGCAGGCGTAGCAGAGGGTCGCCGCCGAACGTCAAGGCCGTGGAGCGTTGAAGAAAGCCCCTGCCTTGCTCGAGGTCGATGCCGAGCTCCTGCACTTGTTCTCAGGAAAGACGGTGCGGGCATGGCTGGCGGTTGTCGCCTGGTGCATCGGTTGATGGGCTTGAAGAAGCCTAAATCGAGCGAGGGACGGGTGCCGAGCCCCCACACCGGGGAGAAAGCCAGTAGCAGGCGTAGCAGAGGGTCGCTGCCGAGCGTCAAGGCCGTGGAGCGTTGAAGAAAGTCCCTGCCTTGCTCGAGGTCGACGCCGAGCTCCCGCACTTGTTCTCAGGAAAGACGGTGCGGGCATGGCTGGCGGTTGTCGCCTCGTGCATCGGTTGATGGGCTTGAAGAAGCCCAAACCAAGCGAGGGATGGGTGTCGAGCCCCCATACCGGGGAGAAAGCCAGTAGCAGGCGTAGCAGAGGGTCGCCGCCGAGCGTCAAGGCCGTGGAGCATTGAAGAAAGCCCCTGCCTTGCTCGAGGTCACGCCGAGCTCCCGCACTTGTTCTTAGGAAAGACGGTGCGGGCGTGGCTGGCAGTTGTCGCCTCGTGTATCGATTGATGGGCTTGAAGAAGCCCAAACCGAGCGAGGGACGGGTACCGAGCCCCCACACCAGGGAGAAAGCTAGTAGCAGGCATAGCAGAGGGTCGCCGCCGAGCGTCAAGGCCGTGGAGCGTTGAAGAAAGCCCCTGCCTTGCTCGAGATCGACGCCGAGCTCCCGTACCTATTCTCAGGAAAGACGGTGCGGGCGTGGCTGGCGGTTGTCGCCTCGTGCATCGGTTGATGGGCTTGAAGAATCCTAAACCGAGCGAGAGACGGGTGCCGTGCCCCCACACCGGGGAGAAAGCCAGTAGCGGGCGTAGCAAAGGGTCGCCGCCGAGCGTCAAGGCCGCGGAGCGTTGAAGAAAGCCCCTGCCTTGCTCGAGGTCGACGCCAAGCTCCCGCACTTATTCTCAGGAAAGACGGTGCGGGCGTGGCTGGCGGTTGTCGCCTCGTGCATCGGTTGATGGGCTTGAAAAAGCCCAAACCGAGTGAGGGACGGGTGCCGAGCCCCCACACCGGGGAGAAAGCTAGTAGCAGGCGTAGCAGAGGGTCGCCGCCGAGCATCAAGGCCGTGGAGCGTTGAAGAAAGTCCCTGCCTTGCTCGAGGTCGACGCCGAGCTCCCGCACTTATTCTCAGGAAAGACGGTGCGGGCGTGGCTGGCAGTTGTCGCCTCGTGCATCGGTTGATGGGCTTGAAGAAGCCCAAACCGAGCGAGGGACGGGTGCCGAGCCCCCACACCGGGGAGAAAGCCAGTAGCAGGCGTAGCAGAGGGTCGCCGCCGAGCGTCAAGGCCGTGGAGCATTGAAGAAAGCCCCTGCCTTGCTTGAGGTCGACGCCGAACTCTCGCACTTGTACTCAGGAAAGACGGTGCGTGCGTGGCTGGCGGTTGTCGCCTCGTGCATCGGTTGATGGGCTTGAAGAAGCCCAAACCGAGCGAGGGACGGGTGCCGAGCCCCCACACCGAGGAGAAAGCCAGTAGCAGGCGTAGTAGAGGGTCACCGCCGTGCGTCAAGGCCGTGGAGCATTGAAAAAAGTCCCTACCTTGCTCGAGGTCGACGCCGAGCTCCCGCACTTGTTCTCAAGAAAGACGGTGCGGGTGTGGCTGGCGGTTGTCACCTCGTGCATCGGTTGATGGGCTTGAAGAAGTCCAAACCGAGCGAGAGACGGGTGCCGAGCCCCCATACAGGGGAGAAAGCCAGTAGCGGGCGTAGCAGAGGGTCGCCGAGCGTCGAGCCCCTAAGCTTGTTAGAGAAACTTTTCAGGCTCGCGCTGTTATCCGAGCAACGAGCCCCTAAGCTTGTAAGAGAAGCTTTTCAGGCTCGCGCTGTTATCCGAGCACCGAGCCCCTAAGCTTGTAAGAGAAGCTTTTCAGGCTCGCGCTGTTATCCGAGCACCAAGGCCCAAGCTTGTAAGAGAAGCTTCTCCGGCTTGCGCTGTTATCCGAGCACCGAGCCCCAAGTTTGTAAAAGAAGCTTTTCGAGGTCACGCTGTTATCCGAGCACCGAGATCCAAGCTTGTAAGAGAAGCTTTTCTGGCTCGCGCTGTTATCCGAGCACCGAGATCCAAGCTTGTAAGAGAAGCTTTTCTGGCTCGCGCTATTATCCGAGCGCCGAGCTTAAGAGGTCTTTTATTGAGAAAAAAAATACGAAGCCGTAAACTTGTTTTAAGAAAGTTGGCATATTTACATTACAAGGGATTTTTACAAAAAAACAAGGCACGTCGTGCCGATTACATTCTTTATAATTTACATGGGATGGAGGCTAATCTCCTCCTAGGAACTTGATGAGGTGTTCGGCGTTCTAGGGCCTCTTGATGGCCTTACCCTCCGGGTTGGTCAGGCGGTACGTCCCTGGGCGCACAACCTCCGACACTTTGTAAGGGCCCTCCCAGTTCGGGGCCAATTTCCTTTTCTGACCAGGATTGGACACCGCCAGTTTTCGGAGAACAAGGTCTCCGAGTTTGATGTCGGTGGGATGCACCTTCTGGTTGTAGAACTTCTCAATTCTTTGTTGGTAGATGCTTATCCTAATGGCGGACTTCTTCCTGACCTCGTCTATGAGGTCCAGGTCGGCTCGCAGCTGTTCGGAGTTGGCGGCCTCGTCGAACGCCATGGTTCGGGGTGAAGGGATCCCGATTTCCGAGGGAATGATGGCCTCCATGCCTTACGTCAGATTGAAGGGGGATTCTCCTGTGGGGATCCTCTTTGTTGTTCGGTGGGCCCAGAGAACGCTGGGTAACTCGTCGACCCATAACCCCTTAGAAGAGTTATCGAGTCGTTTCTTGAGGCCGTCGAGTATTTGGCGGTTCGCATTCTCGGCCTGACCGTTGGACTGGGGGTGGCATACTGAGGAGAAGCGCTGCTGGATCCCGAGATCTTCGCAGAACTTGCAGAAATGCTTACCCGCAAATTGAGTCCCATTGTCAGTGATGAGCACTTGCGGAATCCCGAACCGACAGACGATGTGTTTCCAGAAAAACTGCTGGGTCTGTCGCTCGGTGATCGTTGCTAATGGCTCGGCCTCGATCCACTTAGTGAAATAGTCGATCGCCACAATGAGGAACTTTCGCTGGCCCGTTGCTTTTGGAAATGGGCCTACCAAATCCATCCCCCACATTACAAAGGGGGTCGGACTAGCCATTGATCGGAGGTTTGCCTGAGGAGCCCTCTTCATGGGGGAGAACCATTGGCAGAGGTCGCACTTCTTTACTAGGGCGAGGGCGTCTTGCAGCATAGTGGGCCAGTAGTACCCGTAATTTAATGCCTTCCGCGCTAGCGAACGGCTTCCCATGTGGCATCTACTGATCCCCTCGTACAGCTCCTTGAGGGTGTACTTGGCTTCGTCTGGGGTCAGGCAGCGGAGGTAGGGTCTGCCATCCGTCGTTGTATAGGATCTTTTGAAGAGGGTGGCATTGATGACCGCGAATCTTTCCGATCGGACCCAGATCCGCCTCGCTTCAGCCCGGTCTTCAGGAAGCTCTCCCTTGATTAGAAATTTTTTGATAAGAGTGGTCCAGTCGTCGGGAGGGGCTCCATCTTCGATGCACAGGGCCTCCGGGGAGTCTGTACTTGGCTTCAACAAGACTTCAATCAGGATCATGCGGTCGAGGCCTTCAAAGGATGAGGAAGCCAGCTTTGACAGGGCGTCGGCCTGGGCGTTCAGCTCCCGGGGGATCCTCAAGACAACCGATTCGTCGAAGGATGTTAACAGGCATTGGACCACAGCCAGGTACCTGATCATCCGATCGTCATGGGCCTCGTACTCCCCGGTGATCTGGTTGACCACTAGCTGAGAGTCGCTAATGGTCCTGATCTGTTTGGCGCCGGCTTGATGAGCCAGGTTGAGCCCGGTGATCATGGCCTCGTATTCAGCCTCGTTGATAGAGGCCGGGAAGTTGAGGCGGAGACAATATTGAAGGAGGAAACCATCCGGACCCCGAAGAATGATGCCCGCACCACTCCCCGTTTCGCAAGAGGATCCGTCGACGTAAACTTCCCACGTCTGGTCAGCTTCTTTGCTCGCGGGTTGCTCGGAGATGGTGCATTCTGTGATGAATTCATCGAGGGCCTGCCCCTTGATGGCTGTTCTTGGTTGATAGCCGATGTCGTACTGGCTGAGTTCGATCGACCACTTGACTAGTCGACCAGAGTTCTCGGGTTTGTAGAGCACGACCTTCAGGGGTTGATCCGTGAGTACCTAGATCGAATGCGCCTGAAAGTAAGGACAGACACTCACCCTAGGCCATATGTGCATCCGCCACTACTTGTTAATATAAAGTTATGTACTTGCAATGAACCAAAACTTCTATATCCTTACTTATTTTTTAGTTCGTGATAAAATCATTATTGTCTACCTCCGAATTTTTTTCCCCCAATGCCGGTTTGATATTGCAAATTCATACAAATAGGGATAATGAAAACTTCGCCTTATTACCTGAAGTGAAAATACCATATTTTTGCAGTTATCAGCTACAAAAGTACTGCAACGCTAACTCATACGTATTGCCCATAAATCCTAATGACAAGGAAACCTGGGGAGAAGGTGAACACAAACTTGCCTGCTTATCTGAAACAACTCTTCAACAATATAGTTCAAGTTCGAGACGAGCAATGGTGGAGGGCCCTCTCCACTGGCAGGGCCGGTTGTGAGTTCCCGGGGGCCCGAGGTGAAAGACCCAAATAATTATTTTTTGGGACCCCTAATTACAATATAATTTTTTACGCATTAAATACGTGTCTATATTTACAATGGAAATACAAATTTTGGGTCCCTAAAATTACAAAAAATTCGAGGACCTGCCTCAAGGTGGGGGCGGTCCTGTCCACTGGTTATGTCTGTCACTCAATGGGCTGAAATGTACCCTAAGAAAATCAAAGCTCTTTTCTATGCTCATTCTCTCTCCGAACTAAAATTCCTTGCCCTTCTCATCATCGAAAAAATTAAGATCCACTCCAATCAGAAAGGCCTACATTGCAGTTTCAGGTGGTGAGTTTTGCACATGAGAAGAAACTGCAGGTTTTCTAAACTGGCCGAAATCAGTTTGTAGGGAGCAAACATTGAAGATATTTGATCTGGGGGTTGGCGCGATTTTAGGGAGTTGTAACTCAGAGATGGCAATGATTCAGGCGACGTATTCAAGCGTGAAGGGGTTGGTGAGGATTCATAACCCGAGAATGGTGATTACAGTTGATGATATCGATTTGAATGTAAGGAATGGATTGAAAATGGCAGTTGAGAGTGGAGTGAATGGATCTACTATTCTTGTGTCGTTGCCAAGGAATGTTGTTAATAAGGTTTTATGGATGGCTGATCTCAGGCCAATTGCTCTGTTTAACATATTTTTCCGTTTATTCGGTAAATTAATTTTTCTGAACACATAAATTCCCTGAAATGAATTTGATGTAGCTAAGTGGAATTCTGCAGATTGGAACCAACCGCGCTGCATCTCTACAAAGACTCCTCAGGTCTCTCTCACCTTCAACATGGACAGCAAAGTCGATAATATGACCCTCAACCTTGTATCCTCCTTCCGCTGGGCCATAGGCCTACAACAATCCAACAAAGCATCATCCAGGGCGGCCTCATTCGTGCAGTCAGTGAGTGCTAGTACCCGTCCTCACACGATGAATTTGGTCTCCTACTTGAAGATGATATTGAAGTCTCTCCTTACTACTGTTGGATATATTGGTATATTCTCTCTATATAAATATTGCATGTGCATATGAGTAACACGTGTATTGAACGTACAATTGAATGGATATTAGAACGCGGGTTTGTAGGCTTATAACCCGATACCCAAACCAGTATTTAGAGATAAATACTGGCATGTGATAGCAGTCTAGGTATTCCAATCTTGATACCTAGGGTGAATATCTCAAGCAACTTAGATCTAGAGATAAACCCTAATTCTCAATTGTTAATTTCTCACAAAATCTAACAATCTTGAGATATTATTAATCAATTTGTGAGATCAATGAAATCATCGTTCGTCGGGATTCGATCGACACCGTCGTTGCCGCCATTGCCGTGTGCCGTCATTGCCGTCGTCGCCGTCGTCACCATCGTGGTCGATTCGAGACAAAGTCGCCATCTTGGTCTTCTTCTTGCTTTTGGTTGGGTCTATTTTTCAGCCCGATATCCATTCATGTGAAACCCGCGCGGGCGCCGGCGCCGCCCAGGCCAATCACCGGCTTCTTCGCTGTCCAACATTCCACCCCACCGCAGCCACTGCACGTCGCCGCATCTGGCACCGCCACCACCGGGCATCGCATCTGGCCCCGCACCGCTGGACACAGCCTCTGGCGCCGACGTCGCTGGCCACCTCTGCCGCCTCGGTGTCGGAGTCGCCGGATGCCACCACGAGCAATCTCTCTCTCCATCGATCTGTTGATCTTCGTGAGATCAAATCAGTGAAGACTCAGATCCAAAAATCTGATTTTTTCGATTGGTGGATTTTGGTGTTTCATGTTCAGGCAAGAGACCAGATCTCTGTGTGAGAGAGAGATTTTATTTTTGATAGGGAATCTCATCGGTTGAGATCTGGTGTTTGGTGTTTGGACTATTGGAACAGATCTAGTTTCAAATCCAGTCCAACAACTACTCTATTGGTTGGAGATTTGTTGTTTTGGTGTTTGGACTATTGGATCAGATCCAGATCCAGTCAAAAGAAATCAGATCTGGATCTAACCTGTGGAGACAATCCATTGTGTATTATTTTGTATTTCGTGTTTGGGAAGAAGACTGGATCTACTGCAATGTACTTCCAATTCAGATCTAAATTAAAGATAAGTTCCTCACCAAATTTAAACTGTTACTTAATTATTTGTTTGAATTTTGTTGCTGAGTGCTAAAGTTCAAAACCGTATTAAGCATTGTTTAATTAAATACAAGTTGAACAGTTATTTTGGCTATGTGCTAAAACCAAATATATATTTTTGATAAGTTAAACTGTATGTTGACTATAAAATTCGGATCTCCAATTAAATTGTTGCTAGAATTAGATTGTGCTAATAATTTGTTTAATTGACTAATCTTTAACAATTTGATGAATGTAGGAACTTTAATGTTACCTACAAATTGTGTATGTTGGAGACGATGGATTTGCATCATGGTATGATAAGTCTGCACTGCACAGGCTTCTTCATCGAATTTGGAAAAACACTTCTAATTTGAAGTGTCGGTATGATCTACTTTAATTTTCTTAGTATTTTACATGTGATGAATGTGTTAATGTTTTGTGCGTTTGATCATATGATTGAGAGCTTTATATCATAGTTATTCTCGCTCTGGAAAACTAGTATGTTTAGGGTTGTTAAGTGTTTTATCATACTATATGTATAGATATTTTGACAAATCCATTGTTTGCAATTTGTGTGAGATTACATATTTGCTTCCCTAATAATTTTTTTTTAAAAAAAAATGTATAAGATGTATAATAAATATTTGTAACTTAGGAGAGAGCATCTTTTAATGTAGAATATGACTTTATTAGTTACGTTTTGTTCTTTCTCATTCATTGTACTGTGTGTGCAAAGTTGAATTATAATATTTTATGACTCTATTAGTTACGTTTTGTTCTTTCTCGTTCATTGTACTGTGTGTGCAAAGTTGAATTATAATATTTTAGTCATTATCTCATTTAGCGTTATGAAGATGATGAAGAGCGAATAAAGGAAAGAACTCTCCGCTCAATGTGTTTAAGCAAGTGGACATTGTTAGAACCATTAGAGAAAGCAAATAATTTTATAAAATATGATAGAGTAATTTTGTATTAACTCTTATAAAGTGTACATATTGTCAATCGCATGTATAAGTTAAGTTTAACAAATGAGACAATTAATAATAATAGCTCTACATGTGTACTTGAACATAGCATAATTAGCTAGGTTTTGAGAACTATATATTCAATTGTTTGTGAGGAAATGTGATCTAATTATCAAAACTATAGGGAAAATGGAGTTAAAAGCTATTGAGTAAAAAGCTTTAACATCCAAGTTGTTTTGAAATTTAGAATCACTATGAACTATATATTAAATTGTTTGTTCTTGTTAAAACTCATAATTGCTAAATGACACTCCATTAAATATAACAAATATGAAAGTTGTGCTCAGATTATGATCACTAGAAAATTATTTAGTATGGTCTCTAGGAGCACACAACTTTTTGAGTCAATATATTCTGATATTTGTGATCTCAGTAGCTTTGTGACTAGATGAGACTATTGTTGGTCAGAAGTATTTAATCATTTTTGTAGATGATTAATATAAGTCTGTCATATATATGAAGAATGAAACACTTGTTATTCTTAATAAATTAAAAATTATAGTTAAATGCTACAAATCAAGGGTTCAGATTTGATAGAGGTGGTGAATATGTTTTAACAACTTTAGAGAAGTTTGCATTGGGCATAATCTCTACCGCACTCTACTTACAATAGTCAAACAGTATTGATAAAAGTTAGAATCAAATACTTAGTGAAATATTAAATTCTATATTATTGACTGTTGTTTGTCTTGTGTAATTATGAGTGATGTTGTATTGTTAATCATATCTCTAATGTGTTACTACACTCTAAATTGAATACACCTTGTAGATCATAGTATGAAAACACAATAATTTTATTAAAGTGAAAATTTGTGTTGCGATACATCTACTAGAGTACATGACCCTAGAAGGCCTAAAGTAGGACCTACAACAAATATTTGTGTGTTTAGAAAGTGTAGAATGTAGTTTCTGTGGACAGATGTTGGATCTATCTAATTTATGTTAGAAGAATCTAGACTTGCAGAGTTCTTTGAGGATATCTTCATCAAAGATAAATGTATGAAATAATCTAGTCCTACAGACACGTTCAATGATTCACAGTTGGAATCAAGAACCAGTCTTACTGACACTTAAAAACCTGAATGACAAATGAGCTAAGAAGAGTCTTTAGTAGACAATGAGATGATTTTGTGTCATACAATAATACTTTAATTTAGTTGATCTGCCGACAGGGGCTAAAACTATAGTAAGTAAGTGGGGTTTTGTAGAAAAAACTTAATTTTGACTGTTCAGTAGCAATTTTAATGCTTTTTAGTAGCTAACAGATTGACTGAGAAAAATGGGATAGATTTATTTGTTGTCTACTCACATGTTTATCATATTGCCACAATAAGTATTCTTCTTACCCTTACATCAATTGAAAATTTGGTCATTCAAAAAGGATAATTAAAAGGCTTTATACTTGATGTTTTGTGCTGAATAGTTTTGTACTGGAAAGTTTTGAACTAATATGTTTAGTGAACAAGATTTACAATTTAGTAAAATCATTGTATGTTCTTAAAATATGTATAGCCAACGAATAAATAATTTGACAAATTTTTGAAAGAGCCTAGTATATGAATCAAGTAACTCAGATCAGTGCCTTCAACTTTGTGGTGTGTCAAATATAGTGGCTATTATTTACTTGTTCTGTTGACAGGCATGTTCTTGGAAGTGACCTTTCTATTACAAATGAAGTTAAAATTGTGCTATCCAAAGAATTCAACATGAAAACCTAGGTACTGTGGACACCATAGGTATAAGGGTGAGCTTTCAGTTGGCAAGGGATAACTCTTAGTTAAACTCATCAAATCAAAATGTATTTCAAAAGTGGGGATATGGTGATTGAAAGTGTGTTTTGAAACACTTTATGATTATGATAAAAGGTTGACACCTAATGATGGTGCAACTGTGAGACAGGTAGATCATTCTAAAGGAAATGACAGTCTCATGTATACAAAGATCTGCACTAGAATAGATATAGCCTTTGAGGTAGGTACGATCTGCAGATTCACTAATAATTCCATACACATTTGAGTGCCCTTAAGAGGCTATTGAGATATCTGAGTGGTATTCAAGAGTTTGCTTTGTGATACTCTAGTCATTCTTTGAATGAATGGCTGATCTGATGCATTATGATGCACATAATTTAGTGAAAGTTGATAACTAGTAGATATGCGTTTACACTATGAAAAACAGAAATATTATAGAAATAAAAAGCAAACAGGCACTGTGCTATCATCCATGAAATCAGACCTCTATGTGTAATCCTCTGCAGGGAAAAAGGCTGAGTGGATTGAAAAAATTGTTGCTAGTTATCCATTAAGAAGTTTAAGTAATTCTCTAATTCTGTTATGCAACTATCAAGCTACAATGCACTGTAGCTCATAACTCACTCTATAATAGTAAGAGGAGTATATTAAGGCTGAAAGAAGCCTAGTTGAACTTTCTCATAGATAAAGTGCAATTGCGACAAGTATGGCTAATGCTCTTGCTAAGAGACTTGAAAGTGATCTAATTATCAAAACTATGGGGGAAATAGAGTTGAAAGCTATTGATTCAAAGCTTTAACATCCTAATTGTTTTAAAATTTAGTATCCAATTAGAGCCATAGAGAAGTTCAAACATAAGCATTAATTTTAGGCAAATGACATGTTTTAGATAATTTTGATGATTCCACATAAATTCCACAAATATATAATTTCATTCCAATTTTGATGGTATTATATATCTAAGGAATTTACTTAGAATAATCATATTATTCCAATACGAAATATGAAAACTTGTCGATGTGTTTCCGATGATTAAATTGTCCTAAATATCATTCCAATTTTGATGATATGTTTTTTATGGATACATGTTTCATTCCAATTTTGATGATTCAATGTTAAACCATAATTGAAACGACAGTTCTTTCATTCCAATATAAAACATAGTATGGTTCTTGTGTAGAAACTATAAAGTTCATGTACTTTATTTATTAAAGATATTTGATTGTGATGCTTGCGTTATATTTTTGCTAAGCTAATTATGAATTATACTAAGTTCTTTTGTGGAACTGGATACTTTGTGAAATTCGTTGGAATTCTTAGAAATGTATCTTTTGATATTCTTGTTTTTTATAAGCTAGTAAAGATGGAGGAGTTGGATCTGTCAACATAGATTTCAAAAATAATGATTTGCTCAAAATGGAGGAGTAAACATAAAGCAGTGTGCAAGGATAGAGTTTCAGTTAATTTCTTTCAAGAATACATTAGTCACTTGCTTGGTAAAACTTCTGTTGAGTTTAAGACTCTTGTGTTCATGAGCTTAAAACTCATATTTTGTTCTTGAAGTTTATTTGCTTTGTTTGATTTTGAAACTATGACGGATTATTCCAGTTGGTTTAGTCTATGTGAACTATTTTGAATTGGATATGGTTTGGAACTATTTAATTATATTGGTTTACTCTTGATTGAACTATTCAGATTTATAATTGTGTTGGTTCTTATGAAATTATACCTTTATGATACTTTTCTTTTATGGATTGTCATCAGCCAGTTAGTTTTATACGGAACTGATGAGATAATCTTGTACTTTATATATTGAGAATATAGGAGGAGATTGTTGATATATTGGTATATTCTCTGTATATAAATATTGCATGTGCATATGAGTAACACATGTATTGAACGTACAATTGAATGAATATTGGAACGTGGGTTTGTGGGCTTATAACCTGACACCCAAACCAGTATTTAGAGATAAATACTGACTTGTGATATCAGTCTAGGTATTTCAATCTTGATATTTAGGATGAATATCTCAAGCAACTTAGATCTAGAGATAAACCCTAATTCTCAATTGTTAATTTCTCACAAAATCTAACAATTACTACTACCTGAGGATCAAGAATTCACTACTTGCTTATCACCATGACCCTCAAGTCTCCCTACCTGAACTATCCTCAATCTCTCTGTACAACACTCCACGACCAATCGAAGTAGTGAAAGAGAGACCCAAACGGAACGGAATGTGACCGAGTTCTTCAAGAGCAACACTTCTTTCCTTCACCAGCTCCCCTGTAGCTGGGGAGCAGTCATGTTCCCCAAAACACTGGAGAGAGTTGTATGCTTCCATGAATGCGAGGAGGTATGTTTAGAAAAAATCTACCAATCAAATTGACCTCCTTATTACATTGATTATGAAATTTATTTGTTTGACTGATTTGAAGACGCGAAACAAAACCCAGTTCAGACTCTGAGATCAATAACCAATGGGTGGCAAGCGTCATGGAAGAAGTACTTGATAGACATGATGTACATGCGAGGTTATGTGAGTCTGTACCCGAATTTCCCAAACCAAGCTAGTTTCTTGACGAACCACATGGAACCAAGGGGCTCACATCAGCGCTAAAGAGAATGCTTCGACTCATGAAGGAACTGATTTTGAAGTGCCACAGGTAGGTAGGTTTTTTTTTAAATTTTTTTAAATATTTATTTTATAAATACTTGTTCAATCAGGCAGTGTCTATGAAGGGGTTGAAGGCCGCAGGGGCAAGGTGTGGGGAATTGCGCAATATTTTAGGGTCTATAAAATTAGAATTTGAAATTTATTTTCTATTTAAATGATGATGTTTTGTTGATAAAGGTTTTAGGTTTGATGAAGTGTTCACTAAAAAACCAATGCATTGACGAAGTTTTTGATAAATGTACAACATCCTGTTCTTCTAATTCATTTACAACTGGTTACACCCAAATAATGCAATCACATTCATACTAACTTCAATACACATTCACTAAATTCTTACCCCAATGGGAACACTGACTGAATGAATGAATCAGGCAATCGAGCCATCCCCACTTATCATAGTTCCACTCATCGGAAAATTGAGCAGCGCTCTAGACCCCCTCATTCTATACGCTGCTCGGTCATAAGCCAAAGCTGCCTCCTCAGCCGTCTCAAACGTCCCTAGCCACACCCTAGCTCCACGACGAGCAGAGTCCCTAATCTCGGCCGCAAACTTCCCCCACGGCCGCTGTCTCACTCCTCTGTAGCGCCTCTTCCGAACAGGCTCTTGGGCAGCTGCCTCACTCCCCAAACCATCACAGTTGTTGTGCAGTATACCATACAAGACCATCTCGTCTGAATCGTTCTCGTCCAATGGCAAGAACGGGTCAGAATTGGCCATATCTTTGACGTCAAAGGATGCCACTTTTCTGCGCTTGTCGGGGTTGGAAGATTCCATTGACGGGGAGGATAACGACGGTTTAGTGGAAGACAGTGGGGGACAATTGGGGAGTTTTGGGAAAGTTGTTGCAATTTATTTATAGGTGAATTGAGGGGGATTTGGGGGCTGTTAGCCGTTTGATAACGGCGTTAAAGTTCGGTACTGTCAAACCACGTGCAGTGTTCATTGTCCAATCATGTGGAGTTTTGTTGGAAGGGTTTGATTCTAGAAGGAAAGGACAAAGTTACAACGAGGTTCTTTAGCGTGCCATGTTTTTTAGGATTCTGTTCTATTTGACGATTTTGCCCTTGAACTACCTGAACCATTAAACGTACAATAATAACGTTTGTTTAGTGGAGATGGCGTTTGGCCGTTTAGGTGGTAATTTTGGAACACGGGTTACAGCGATTTTTTTCCCAAGCTGATCCACGTTTTAAAAACTAATTTTCAGAATATACCACTTTTTCGAGGATAGAACAGTCCTTATAGGCAGCAATATCAAATTGCAGCCTCTTCGATTTCGATACCGCAACTTACAGATACGACCGACATACATAACATACATCTTCCGCTAATAGGTTCCGAGACTTGAAATTTGTTTTCCTAAATGTAAAATGTGAAAAGTTTAAGGCAGAAGTTGAGTATAGGAGCCTCAATATAATATAGACCGCAATTCACAACTACGTCCTCAGTTATATGTTAAAAATGGGTCCTACAAAGCATATGACTGAGGCCGCAATAGCGAACTGTGGCTTATGTTATATCAAGGCCGCAGTAGCCAACTGCGGTATCGTATTTTTCATATTTTACATTTCAGAATATTTTTTCAGGGTCTCGAAGCCTATTAGTCAAAGATATATATGATATACACTTAGGCCGCAGTTGTGAACTGCGTGCAACTTATGTTACTAGTAGTTTACACGTGCGATGCACGTCTTAATAAATATATTTTTTTAAAAGTAAAAATTCAGACGTAGTCTGGATTTGATCTAAAACCTCATTTACAATAGTTATGTACGTGTGTTGCACGAGTTGGTAGATGGACAAATTACACTAAGGCTTTCTCCCATTATAGTAGTAGAGATATCGAGACCGCAGTACCTAACGGCAACCTCATATTTTTCACATTACACTTAGAACTTTTTTTTCGAATTTCAAAGACGATTAGTCAAAAATGTATGTTATGTACGTAGACCGTACCTGTGAACTGTGGTATCGTGATAAAAAATTCGAAGTTTGGTATTGTAGCATGTGCGGACTGATCTATCTTGGAAGTTAGAAGATAGTTTCCAAAATGGTCTATTTAGAATTAGTTTTAAAATGGGTCAGTTTGAAAGAAAAATAAATAAATAAATAAATAAAAATCGGTTACAGCTTGTGAAAGGGTGACGAACGCAAATGTGTACGATGACGTCATAGCAGTGATCATTCAGGATCCAAGTTCAGAATCTATCAATGTATCTGCTGCTCTCCTACCTCTTTCATTCATATCAAACTTACGTAAGCCATGAAGTATGTAATGTACGGCTTCTTCTCAACATGGCTATATATAAACCACGAGTTTTTCTTTTAATACATACTAAGTTTGGCCGTTGATACGTGTTTACGGTACGTCTTCGGAATGGTACATCTTGTTTGATTATATAAAATAATTTTGGAGGTCCGGTAAATTAATTGAAGTAGCAAACATAGAGCAAAAAACATATTATATGATTTTTTTGATTTTTTTTGGAATTATTTTTAAAGTTTTTAAAATTTTAAAATTTTTTAGTTTTTTAATTTTTTTTAATTTTTATTTTTTAAATTTTTTAAATAGAAGAGGGAGGGAGAGAGAGGGAGAGAAAAAAATATATAGGAGTTGGTTTGGGTGGGAGATTTGAATTTGAGTTTTGGGGGAAAAATATGTTTTGTAAGATTAGATCTAGGCCTTTGATTTTTGGGGGGATTGAAGGAGAGCCACTTGATAGCTTTCTTTGTGTTTTATTATATAGATATATATTTCAAAACTATTTGTAAAAACATGATTAGAGTTGATATCGGGTTTTATCAGATCGGGTCCTTCATTACCCCGATTCAGACCTGATATCTCATGGGTCCAAAAACTGAATCCGGACCCGGACTTACAAGAACCCGATCTGGGTCCTAATTAAAAAAATTATCCATCGGGTTCGGTAGCGGAAAATAAATATTTGCATGTAAGTATTTACACCCGATATCCTACGGTTCCAATAATATTTTGCACTTAAGCACATGAATAAATATTATATATACACATTTATATTCAACAATTACTATTTATATGTATATCCCTATAACACTCTTATTCAAATTTCATATTTTTAAGGTATTTTTTATCGGGTCCGAGTCGGTTCTATTTTGAGCTAACCCGGACCCGGAAGTGCATCGGGTCTTATTTTAGGACCCAGACCCGTATAGATCGGGTCGGTTCCGGTCCAATGCCAGGTCCGGGTCGTGGTCGTGTCCAGATATCGTGTAAATGTGACATTGCTAAACATGATAGTTGTCAAACTAATTACGCTCTGAGACTCAACAACTATACTCGCTATTTTCAACGACTAGCTTAGTTATTTCGTGCTCTTCATTGGAAATGACAGACATAGTTTTATTTTTTTGGGAGAAACTCGTCGTTCCCAATGGCAAGTTTAGTTTAAAATTTTCAAATAAGACTCGCCGTCCCCAACAGCGAGGTTCTTTATACCAGACTAGTTGTTGGGAACGACGACTGTGCAATTTTTTGAAATTTCACAGAGAGTGAAACTCTCTGTTGGACTTGTGGAATTTTTTAAAAAAATCTCCATAGAAAAGCTATATGTTGGGAACAGCGGAAATAAATGAACTAAATTCATTGTTGGAAACAACGAGTCTAGTATAAACTGCGCCCATTAGCGAGCCCAGTACAAATTCTAAAATTCCACACCCAATTCTGTGTATTGTTTCTGTTTACAATTATTGATAATAATTCCATTTCCAGAATTTCAACATACGTAGCACAATTCCACAAATAAATGACCATCGTATATAGAAACACAGTTCCACACAACAAAAGCTATATACAAAAACAAACAAAGGCCAACAAAATCAAACTTCAAACATCTAATGTGCTCCAACTTCAGAAAAATACAAAAAATAAATAACCATCATCACAACAACACAAACATACACTATGTTAACATAATTTATATGAACAACATCACATGTTACATGAACAAAAACTCAAAAAACTTAACCAAAGGCTGAAAAAATTTAACCGGCATGTATCTATCGGTCTTCTTTCTCTTTCGACCGCAGTTATTTTGCGCTTCTTTGGAGTTGGAGTTTTTTGTGTTACTTGGAATATGAGAAGCTCGTCATTAGATATTTTATGTTGTTCGTGTATTTGCCCCTCATCATGTGGTTGCTTCTCTTCTTCGGGTTTTGGTGGGGTAGTGGTAAGAGGCGTAGCCGCACAGAGGCATAGCCACACAATGGCTAGTGTGTTTTAACATAAATGCATCAAATGCGGGGCCCTCGCCCACCGCATCAAGAGATCACCTACACGGTGCAAGAATCTCGTGTTGAAACTCTTTCATAGCATCGGTCACAATGGAAGCAGTACTCGACAACCGTCGAGCAGCATTTCTTGCAATCTCTTATGCGTTCTCCGCCTATAAATTAGAATGTACCATATAAACATTTGTGTGATATACAAACTAACTATATGATATATCATATAATTATTATACTTTCTTACCTTCTTACCTTGGTTGTCAACGTCTTCACATTCGGTTGGAACATGGACTCCAAAGAAGAGTGGCTAGGAAATGGTTCCCTCTCACACGTTGGCATCGAAAGTATCACTCGGACTGGTCACTGGTGCAATGGTAGTGTTGCTGCTGATTTCAGTGTGGGAGCAAATAGATAGAATTTGTGAGTTCGTAGGAAATCGATTCAGTCAAACCTGAATACCTTCACCGGCGTTTAACTAGTTTCCCGCTGCTGTCGTGACCTGCGAAAAGTGCGAGACACAGGGGTTGATTCCGGCTACGCACCCTCCGACGCTCTTGTCGATAATCTGAATGATTATGAAAGAGCTTTGGGTATAGAAAGATTGATTACCTTGCAATGGTGGAAGGAGAGAGTTTATGTGGTCGCCTTAGAAACCAGTTTCGAGATGAGGATGAATCTCTACTTCCCGGTGATAGGATAGAGTCGGTTATGCCATCCATATAAAGGGATCTAGACTAGATCCTTCTCTTGATAGAGAGATAGAGTTTTCAGATCCTCCCTTGTGTATGGATGGATAGAATCAGTTACCCCCTAGAATATGGAGGTTTCAACTGGGTTCGACGAATCTGGACTCCTTTGTGGTAGGGTTGTTGTAACAATCTCTAATGCAGGTTAGATCAGTTTGTCGGGCTTGAGAACGGTCAAGCTTATCTTGTCGGGCCTGTGTCTGCTGAAATTACTGTTTTACCCCTAGGAGATTTAAGATCTGTGCCCAATTTGAACGGTCCCGATTTAGCTCTATTTTTACCCATATCATGAGCCCCCCACTCCTGAAGACTGAGTTTTACAGCCTTTGCGGAGTAGTTCGCCTGTTTTCAATGGTTTATAGAGTTTATTGGAGTTCTCAGGAGAGTTTGGATCTTGCTCGGGGTGTAACGGTGTTATTCTTAGCTTGAAAATTGCCTAAAATTATTTTTAGAACTTTCTGGATTTTTAGTATTTTTTCCAAATTTATCTGAATTTTTGGAAATTTTAAAATATTTTATCTAAAGTAATAATTATTTTTCAGAATTTAAAATAATATTCCGAATTTTTAATTATTTTTTCAGAATTAAAAAATATTTTCCAGATTTTGTAATTAATTAATCCGAATTTAATATTATTTTCTGAAATTTTAAAATAATTCGTTTAAAATAATAATTATTTTTCAGAATTTAAAAATAGTATTCTGAATTTTTAATTATTTTTCAGAATTTTTAAATAATTTTCCCGAATTTAATATTATTTTTCAGATTTTTTGATCATTTTTCTGGAATTTATTAATAAGAAAATAAATTTTAAATAATATATAATACCTGAATTAATCTGGGTCGTTAATTGGAAGAAGCACGCATTTTGGAGAGATCCATGGGTCACAAATTGCCAAAGCAAGCACTATACCCGGTTTTGGGTATACCCGGTTTGAAACCGGGTAGCCTCTTTTTTTTAAAAAAATCTGGACTGTCCATCTTGCTTGGCACGAATATTAAAGTAATCTGACGGTCGAAAAGCGCTTGAAGCTGCCGCTCTCCCCGGTTCACACGCTATCCGGTTCGCAGTGTAGGTGGAGCGTGGGGCCCACACCACATGGTGTCGTTTGAATGGAGGGTCAACGGAAACGGGACGCGCATCACGTGGGCTGGCTCAGGTCGGCTCCTGTGCAGGTGGGGTCCACGCCACGTGGGCACTCAGAGACGCAGGCTTCTGGCACTGTGGGCGTGGGTGCATCGCCATGTCAGCGTTGACTGATCAACGCACTGACGTGGCATTGACCGGTCAACCTGACCTTTTTTTCCCTTCTTCTTCTTCTTCCTTCGAGCAATTGTATTGCAGCCGATTTTTCCGGTGCTATGAAACTCCAATTGGGGTGTATGAACACTCATTTCAAAAAGGAGACTAAGATTTACAACTTCCGTTTAGATTTGGTTTAACGAATCATCCATCTTTAGGGTCGAAACTAGCTCACAATGTCTTTGTGTCCGAGAATCAGAGAAGAAGAGCCTCGGTCTCCGGAATCATCGAAGAGGAGCTCCACTCCTATGGGCTAAGAAGATGAGCTAGGATGATTCTCATAAGACCCATGGAAAGATCCGTTCTTGGAGGCAGGTGCGAGAAGCAACTCTAGGATAGAGTTTTGGCTCCGAACTTGCAGAGGCGAAGGCCACTCGGGAGGCGAGCGGAGCGGAGAGCATCACCAGGCTCTAGGAGAGAGCCATTCGGGGGACAAGTTTGAGGAGCAACTTTAGGGGAGAGTTTTAGCTCCGAACTTGCTGAAGAGAAGGCCGCTCGGGAGGCGAGCGGAGCGAAGGGCATCACCAGGCTCTAGAAGAGAGCCATTCGGGAGACAATTTGAGGAGCAACTCTAGGGGAGAGTTTTAGCTCCAAACTTGCTGAGGAGAAGGCCGCTCGGGAGGCGAGCGGAGCGAAGAGCTTCACCAGGCTCTAGGAGACAGTTGGGCGTCGAATTTGTCGTTTGAGTCCGATAAGTTTGTAGAGAGGGTTAGTGCCAAACTTGCTGTTTGGACCCGACAGGCTTGTAAGGGTGACCCGAGGAGGGGATCGGTGCCGACCTACCGTTTGGACCCGGTAGGCTTGTAGAAGCAACTTTTGGATGGAGTTGACCTCCAAACATGCTGTTTGAGCCCAACACGCCTGTAAAGGCGACTCGATGAGTGAGCTGGGTATCATATCAGATTCTTGAAGACGAACTAGTTACGGGAGATCCTCTAGGACGAGCTGGGCTCCAACACCCATACATGGAGTGAAGGAGTTGCTGGTTTGGCTCGGGAGAGGAACTGAGCACAGAGCTCATTGATGAGGATTGTCGAGCCGCATGAGCAGCTACAAAAGTGAATCAGGCCTCAGGGATAGCCCTGGAAAAGAGCTAGTGTTCGAACTTGCATGTTGGAATCAACCATTTTTTAGAGTAGTTCGAATGATCGTGTCGAGCCCCGAACCCACATACTTGCAAGTTGTGAGGGCGATTTCGAGCCATGATTGGAAACTCCGAACCAGTTGTTTAAGATTCATTAACAAGTTGTAGGAGCAATTCCGAATAGTGAGCTGCCCCGCACTTGCTTGTTTACAAGCGGCTAAGGCAATGTCGAACCAAGTGCTGGACTCCGAACTTGTTGTTAAGAGAGTTGACGAGTTGTAGGAGCAATTCCGAATGGTGAGCTATCCTGCACTTGCTTGTTTGCAAGCGGCTAAAGCAACGTCAAACCAAGTGTTAGACTCCGAACTCGTCTTTTGAGCTTAGTAAGTTGTGGGAGAAGCCCCGTAGGACAAGCTGGACTCCGAACTTACCATTTAGCGAGTCGTAGAATTGACTCGAAGAAGTAGAAATAAAGCAAGTGCAATAATAGACAAAAGTTTATGTTTTATTGAAATAAACTAAATGGCCACTTCGATGGAGCGAACCGTTATTACATGCTTTGGCCGTATCGCAATTGACAGCCTTATTGAAAACTGAAAAGCTTCTTCTATGATAGGGTGAAGGTCTCTTGGGGGAGGAGTTTGGTGCTCTCCCCAATGGACCTCCATGGATAAGGTGGAGGACGGCCTTAGGCTCGGAGTCTTGGAACTCGGTGGGCCTCTCTGTTCGTTTTTAGGCTCCTCGGGGTGGAAGTTCGGCCCCATCTTTTTGGACGAACTTGGTCAAGTATCCCTGCTGTATGAGTTCTTCGATCTCCTCCTTGAGAGCCCGACAATCACCGTATCGTGGCTGTGGTCCCTGTGAAAGCGGTACCACTTATCCCTGTTCCTCTTCTTGCCAGGGGTATTCATTCTACGGAGAGCGCAGAGTATCCCCTCCTTGTCCACCTCCATAAGAACTTATGATATATTAGCAATGAGGGGGGTTAACTCCTCAAAACAAGGAGCTGGGCGGCATTGGCCATTGCCGTCCCTTTGGGATTTTTGGGCGCTCGTATTCTTCTGTTTGTTCCCGAAAGATGATTCCTCAAGAGTAGGGGGATTGAGAGCCTCTTCCACTCGGATGTACTTCTCACTCCTAAGCAGGAGTTCTAAGAAGTCTCGGGGAGGTTTCTTGGCAAGGGACACCTTGAGGTTGGCGTTAGTGACGTTGCGCTCGAATGCGACAGAGGCTACTGATTGGTTGAGGGAGGGAATGGACCGGGCTTCGGCGGTGAAGCGCCAAACATAATCTCTTAGGCATTCACCCTTTCTTTGGTTGAGGGTCACCAGAGATACACTTGTTTTCTCGGCCCGATGGCTACTCAGAAATGAGTAAGGAAGAGCCCTTCGAACTGATCGAAGAAAAAGATGGAGGTCGGGGCAAGCTATGAGTACCATTCCCTCGCAAGCTCCTTCAGCATGGCTGGGAAGGTCTTGCAAAGGAGGGCATCTGAAGCATGGTGGATCATCATGAGAGTTTTGAAACTCTCTATGTGATCCGCGGGGTCCGACTCCCCGGTATACGACTCGAGTTGAGGCGGCTTGAAGTTTTCTGGGACAGAGGCCTCCATGATGGTGGGGGAGAATGGAGGCCTGCTCGGGCAGAGGTTTCTCGCCCGTTGCACTTCTTCCTTGTTAAGTCGGCTGAGGCATTTCTTCATCTCGTGGAGATGGCGGTAGACCGAGTCTTCTCTTCGATCATATCTTGCCGAGCCTCGGGACTCATCTTCGTATGAGGGTGGACCGGGGCTGCGGCGATGGTAGCTTGGAGATGGACGAGGACTGGGAGTGCGAATACGGTGGTTTGGAGCCCCCCGAGGACTAGGGGATTGACGGCGGTGACTCCTAGCTTGCTCAGGAGTAGGTGGCCTCTGGTCATTATTTAGGGTGACATTGAGGGCCCACTAGACTGCCGCTTGGAAGTCTTGAAACTCTGCCCTTGTGACGGGCGCATTTTGGTCCCTTGGGGCTGGTCAACCAGCAGGAGAACGACTCCTCCTTTGACGGTGTTGGGGGGACTCCCTCCGCCTCCTAGGAGAAGAAGACCTTCTGCGATCGTGTCTACGGGGAGACTGAGCCCTTGGACATTCTGGACGGGAGCCCCCTTCACGGGCCTGCCTCTCATCCAAGTGGTGGCGAAGATCTTCCTCACTCCGCAGGGTGATGATGATGTTGCGGAGATCTCCCGACTCCCTAGGGTTATGGGATGCCATGGATTCGGTGGAAGGGTTGTGTACCGAGACATGATCACGGTGAAGAGGTTGCTTTTGGGGATTAGGACGAGAGGTCCCTATGCCGACTTCTTGAGACCCGGGGGGGGGGGGGGGCTGCTGAGGTCGAGGTTGTTGAAGAGGAGGTTGTCCAGGATGCAGTGGATGGACGGGTTGAGGATGAGGTACCCTTTGTTGCTGGACCGGTTGGAAGGGCTGAAGGGGGTCCTCCGATGGCGGAGGAGGAAGAGGAGCAGAGTGGCCCGACGGCTATAGACCGCTAACTTTCCCTTCCTTGGAGGCATGGCTCGGGACTATCTTGACTGGTGCAAGAGGTAGATTCCGGCGACGCACTCTCCGACGCTCTTGTCAGTAATCTGAATGGTTATGAAAGAGCTTTTGGTATAAAAAGATTGATTACCTTGCAACGGTTGGAGGAGAGGGTTTATATGGTCGCCTTAGGAATGAGTTTCGAGATGAGGATGAATCTCTACTTCCCGGTGATAGGATAGAGTCGGTTATGCCATCCATGTAAAGGGATCTAGACTGGACCCTTCTCTTGATAGAGAGATAGAGTTTTCATATCCTCCCTTGTGTATGGATGGATAGAATCAGTTACCCCCTAGAATATGGGGGTTTCAACTGGGTTCGACGAATCTGGACTCCTTTGTGGTAGGACTGTTGTAACAGTCTCTATTGCAGGTTGGATAAGTTTGCCGGGCTTGAGAACAGCTCAGCTTATCTTGTCGGGCATGTGTTTGCTGAAATTACCGTTTTACCCCTAGGAGCTTTAAGATCCGTGCCCGATTTGAACGATCCCGATTTAGCTCTATTTTTACCCATATCAGGTAGGAGGTGCGATAATCAACCGTGTAATCCGGGTATACCATGTCATGTATATCAAACATATACACGTCAACCGCGTAATCAAAACTTTAAAAAAACAATAATGTACATTAAACAACTCTTACCACTGCAGGAGCTTTCCCTCGCTCCGCTGCAGTCGGAGGATGACGTCCAGAACCACTAGGTAGTTTCATTATGAGCCTACAAAAATGCATTATTTAATTAACTCAAATGCATACACAATACAATACGATGCATTTATCCTAAAATTCATTTTATTGTTAACAATCTTCATATTCAAAAGAAGTAAATCAAACATATACATATCACCAAAAACTAAGAAATATATGAAGTGAAAGCATTGCATTTATCGATTTGCTTTTAAACAATCTTCACGTACAAGTGTACAACAACTATCTACGAATATACTTGAACAAAAACATGTCTCCACTAACAAATGTATGGTCACCTAATTCAATTATCAGCTCTAAGACAATACATCGAACACCAATGTGCATAACCTACAATTTGATCATTTAGGCAATACATCAAACACCTTATGTGTATAACAAAAATCTATCAATTACTTGAAAGTTGAAACCCTAACCCTAACCCTACATTCTATTTAAAACATAATCATAACCCTAACCCTAACCAAATCCAAATGCATTGTATGGGTCAAATTAAAACATACCTTTCTTGTGGATAATTGTGATCTGAACACGAATGTAGTTGATAGAGATTTTTTGGAGAATGTTGGGCCTTCGGATAATTGAATTTATCAACTAACGAATGAGGTAAAAGATAAAGATGAGAGCTAGGGTTTTGGTTCAAAGAAGAATGAGATGAGTAAAGATAGAGAGAAGTGAGTGAAACGGGAGAAGAAGTGAATGAATTCGGGTGAATAAAGTGGATGCCAAGTAGACTCGTTGTTCCCAATAACGAGTTTAGTTCATTTATTCTCGTTGTTCCCAAAACGAGCTCTTCTATGGAGTTTTTTTTTTTGACAATTCACCAAGTCCAACTTCACTTTGTGAAATTTTAAAATTGTACACTCAGTGTTTTCAACAGTGAGTCTAGTTTAAAAAACTTCGCCGTTAAGAACGACGAGTCTTGTTTGAAAATTTTGAACTAAACTCGCCGTTAGGAACGATGAGTTTCTCCACACACAAACACAAAATTATGCTCACCGTTCCCATTGACGAGCACGAAATAACTGAGCTCGTCGTTGAAAGCAACGAATATAGTTGTTGAGTCCCAAACGTAATTAGTATGACAATTGTTCTCTTTTTTCAAATAGTTTTGAAAAAATACATATATTTAAAAAAAAATCTATGAAACATAACACTAACTATTTTAACATAATTTTAACGTCTTTTTTTTATTTGACTATTTTGAGTTTTAACGTAGTTTTTCGCTTTCCGACAGTAATTTTTTATTTTTGATTTTTGCAAAGTGAATTTTGCAAATAGATAGTGCAAATGTCAAAGGCTTTTCTGAAAATGAGAAGGCGCAGATTTAGTTAAATTTGTGTTTCTGGAAAATTTTTGCAGAATTTGTAAATCCAAACACCCTCTTAATGACACGGACAGGCAATCTGAACCCATTAAATAGCAGCCACCCAATATGATCGGTTTATACAATAGTCGCACCATTACCATCATTACCTCAGGGAGTCTTTAAGTATTAACTACTTAGTCGATGGGATTCTAGAGTTATGAGAAAGTCTTAACTAATCGATGCTTTGAAGAGACTATGTTTCAGCTTCCCCTCTGAACGCCATTACCTCAGAAGGCTCAAACATGATTAGTTTTTTTTGAAGGAAACCCTTAAAGATAAGGTAACATGAAAGATCTATAGCTTATAACCGTACACTATCAGTAAATTCATATTCATATTGCGGGCATCTACACCGACAAAATCCTACACAAATGACACCCCACGAACTGGGGCTAAATTCCTCAGCTTCACGCTGCAAATGCACCAGTCAGCCTAGACCGGGACTGGGAACAGTCGACGCTCAGATAGAGGCCATGTTCACAGATCTTGCATGTAACCCTCTAAAGAAGGGAAATAAAGACAATGTCGTTTCAGACCGTGTATTTATGTGCATACTGCACAACAAATAGTGCGAAGAAACCAATAAGAAAATTCAATACTGTCACCAACCTAATCAAAGTTGTTGCAATGTTTCAAAAGATTGCGGTGAGAGGTGAGAGATGAATTCGCACAAATAACAATTTCAGCAATCTATTCAACAATATGAACTTTTTATTGTCTTCTTCAGCCAACTGCTGTAATAAATCTTTGAACAAAATATGCAAAATAATAAGAGATAAACAACTCATGACATACACACCCTACATGAATAGACAAAATCTGAACTCTTCATCATACAACAAGAGCAATTATAGCATTTTTCTTCTCTTTCCTTTTTGTAGTACTAAAGTACATCTCAATAATCCCATCTAAGAATTACATAATAAGAATCAAAATCTACAAACCCTAATATACTAAGACAATGATAGTAAAATTGTTCTTTCGAGCACTTACCTATACCCACCACCTCCATAGGGCTGTTGTGATCCGTAACCACCCATCCCCATCATGGGGTTGTACATGCCCTGCCCTTGCATGGGTGGAGGGCGCACTGGAGCTCCTGGGTTCATGTTCATCCCCATTCCCATACCCATGGGCTGATTCATGCCGCCATAACCACCCATACCCATGCTTGGGCCCGGGACCATACCCATGCCCATTCCTCTTCCCATGCCCATGCCAATTCTCATCCCTAAGCCCAGGCCCATCACAGGGTTTGAAGGTGCTGCAACGCCGCCTGTACCAGCTTGGCCAATGCCAGAACCAGACCCCATGGCTTTGCCCATGGTCACAGTAGATGTCGCTGGAGCTGCTGAGCTCTTCTGTTTCCGCTTGTCCATCCGGTTTATGGCATCAAAGTCAACTCCAATATCCCCTAATGGGTTGGTCTTAGCTGCAACCCAAAACAAACATACAACAATTAAATCATTGTGCGATAAAAATGGTAATAACATAAAGGTATCTGACAGCAAAAGAAGAAAGCTAACCCCCAGAAATGTTCAGGTTGACTAAGCCTCGGTTGAGTGTGTCAGCCCAAACTGTAGATTTTGTCTCGAACTTGTCAGTTGGTAGAGCTTTTGCCGGCTGTTCATATAGAGTTATAGCTGCCTGTGTAGGAGTATGTGCCGATGACAGACCAGGTTGAGAAAGATGGTTCATAGAATTTGTTGTTTGTTGATTTGGTGCAGATTGAGGGGGATAGTTTACATTTGGTGTGGGCATATTTGTATATGTATTTGTGGGGGCTGTAAATTGTTGAGAAGCATACACCGGTGGGGCCATAAACTGTTGAGAAGTGTAAGCAGGCGGGGCAGTAATCATATTGTTGGATGCTTGTGTCATGGGAAACTCAGCCGGCATTGATGAAGGGGGTGGCATGAAATGTTGGTGTCCGTTTAAAATGGTGGGAGTGTATGTGAGACCCCCTAAGGAGTCACCAAAATCGAAATTTGGGGTAGGTTCCACCTTAGGTGCAGCTGGAGGAGCCGAAGAAGGCTGGAAAGAAGGTGCAGGTGCAATACCTTGGTTTTGAGCTTGGAAGTTCCCTTGCGGTGTCGCCTTGAATTGACCGTCTCCGAAAGGATCTTCACTAGGCTGTGTAGGTTATCAAAAAAGAATAATGATAAGGATCATTTTCAAAGAATATGATATTTTGGTACAAGGCTCGAGTTCAACTAGTTTTATAGCCACAGTTGCACATGCACTATACTTGTTTTCTGATGCCAGTTTTAAAGCAGCATATAGACAATTAGGCACCATTAGTAAACTAGTCACTGAATTATGTTCGGTAATCCAGACAGAGGCTTGGGATGGACAAAAATTCGTCACAATACATGGATATAAAATTTAGTAGTAGAGGCAGAGTTTGGCTTCATACATAAAATAGAGATGGTGAAAACCTTATGCATTGCTACTTTAAGTCATAACAGCTAATAAATGAATATGCCATCCGAAATGTATGATTTAGCATACCTTGCTTAGTGCAGAGGATGCTGATGATAACGGCACAAAGTTTGTTGCAGCAGCTGGAAATGAAGGGACATCAGCTTCAGAAGCTGGGGTAAAATCAACTGGCACTAGAGCCAATGAATTAATTGGATCTAAAGCAGGTTGGTTTGCAAATAAGTCCACTCCTGAACCATTCTCTGGAGATGGTGCAGCTGATCAAGAAAAAGAGAACAGTTTTAATTGCTTTAAACAAGTACAGGTTCTACAGCAGAAAAATATGGTTGGCGTTATTAATGGAATTAATTCGTTTACGCTTCAGTGCAATTTTAATTTTAAAAAAAACAAATTCTACCGTTTTGAGGGTTACTGGTTTTCTCCTTTTTTAGTTAATCATGCATAGGTATTAGTAGCTGATATGTAGATAATATATTGATGACATCTTGTTGATAAATATAGAAATAAAATCCATAGCATTTGGACCACAACAACTGAATTGGAACGCATTAGAAGACACAGTAAAAATGCTACATATAAATGTTACATCGACTGAATATTAGTATTAAAAACTATTTATTAAGAACAGTTCATGTTAATATTGGACAATTTTCTCGAACAGTTGAGTTTTCTGTTGAAGTTATAAATACATGTTGTAAACATGATACACGAACTGACTGAAGTTTAATCACCCGAAACATTTAAATCAGATTTAACTGTCTCTAGAACTTTCAAACACTCTTTGAAGGTTAGAAGAAACTGTGTGATAGCTAATGGTGAAGGTGGTCAAACCCATACATCTCAAAGATGAAAATTTTGGAAGACATGTACCAATCACAGTGCAGAAATGATAAAAAGAACAATTCCAAGAATGCTGCATATCTTGTTGATGTGTCATATCAGTTACGCTTTGTGCCATATTATTGCTTTTAGAATTTCCTAATGCCAGTGTATCTGCCAATTCCAATCCATGCTGTATCCACAAGTCTGGTGCCCATTCTTCTTAGCTAATTAGTGTGTGAGAGGCAACTTATTAGTTAGTTATGTTAGAGTTGACAGTTTTACACAGCACAAAAAACAGCAGGTCACGTTTCAAATTTTTCATATGTTTTTTTGTTTCTAAAGTTAACCATCTTTTCCTAACAAAATCCAAGTGTTTCGTATTCCCATTTCTTCCTGAGCTCTGCATATGTATGTTCATATTATCTCTTAATTTTCTTATGGCATCACCGCAAGATGGGGGAACAGGATAACACTAGACCCTTAGATTGCCACAACATGTTGGTATCTGAAAAATCCCATTTGTCACTCCATATCAGGAGTACCTAAACGATTAACTCATACTAGGCATCGTTTCTCTCCACCTTGTCTGCAAATGCTGCAATACATGCAAGCTGGATTACACAACGCATCAGTTACGCTTTGTGCCATATTATTGCTTTTAGAAATAAAGCATCTCCGATGTCAGGCTAATTACACAACGCTTTGGCATTCATGTATTAATTCAGGTGCCTACTTCGAGTGTTACTACAAAGAATCCTCCTTTTAACTTCAAAAATCTGATGATTCCTCATGTATTCGTATGACAATTGATAGGAAGCAACTTATATTAATCGAAAATGTGAAGAACTGTATTACTATATAATAAGTAAAATGAGAACCAACTGTCTTTTTTCCTTGATATAGCCAATGATCAAGTACATCATGCTATATAATAATCAGAACTCTCATTTAGCCAGCAAAATCCAATGCTGCATATCACCAACTTACCACTAATTATTTACCACTCATTACAATTTGACTACAATTTAGGAATACAAAATTTAGTCAGATTCTCTTAAAGGATAGGGGACTACTAGTGTACAATGATGTTAAGACAAAGTTCTTTTAGTTATTCATATTCCCTATTATTACAATATTTCCCTAAATTTTGCATTTCTTTTGTTTATATATTTAAATGTGGGCATTCATAAGTTACACTATTCACAGACAAAAAATTCCTCACAGTATTTTTTGACTGACCAAATATTACATAGGTATGAACTCTGAATGCCTGGGACTAGTGTGCCATATAACTTCACCAAGCACAGCAAGTAAACTATAAACAAATCCATGGCTATGATGTGGTTGTTAAGATCTATGGACCTAATACACTCAGCACAAGAGTATGTTGATGAAAGATATGACACGAAGATAACGAGCACGGCAACTAGAGCAGAGCAGCAACAGTAAAGTTGCAGTCAACTGCACTTGCTCTCTGTTTCGGTGGAGCTACATTGCAGTCAACTACCAAGGAAAGCAGGCAACCGCATCGGGCGGCTGGACAGAAACGGGTTGCAGATTTTTTATCTGCTTTGGGCTTATTTGTGTTTATTTTTTAGGGTTTACTTGGAGGCAATAAATATAGATGTAAACTTTAGAGTTTAGATAAAATTATAATGGAAACAACTTCAACAGAGTTTGTGTGCCGAGTGCGGTCAAAGGTAAGAGAGATTAGAGAGAGATCTCATTGTATCTTTGTACTTCTTGAGCAAGAAGTATTGGTTATCTCTGCACATCATTTTGTTCATGTGTTTGGGAGATCTTACGTTTGTGGTTGAATCTTGTTATTGGTGCATCAATGTCTTTGTGGGGCCTCCGGGCACTACAAAGTGGTATCAGACCTTAGGATTTCGTCATGGCCAATAGTAAGTCCAAAGACAAAAAATTCGACATAGGTGATTTTGCGATGTGGAAGATCCAGATGGTGGTGTATCTCCGTGAGAAAGATCTAGATGATTTGTTATTTGATGAGAAACCGAAAGAAGCACACAAGGATGCAACGATCTTGGTGGCATGGAATGGTTTGATTAAGAGGCTCTTGGGTATATTCACTTATCACTAAGTAGGAAAGCGTCATTTCATATCTCAAAAGCAAAGACCATGAATGAGGCAATGAAGATTCCCACAGATATGTACGAGAAACCGCTGGCTTCGAATCAAATTCTTCACCTGAAGAAATTGGTTAATATGAAACTGGGAAAAAAAGGTTAAGTAGCGGAACATGTGAACAATTAACGGTATGGCATACAACTAAATGGAAGATCCATGATTGAAGTTTTAAGAGAAATTACAGTCATTGTTACTTCCATATGCTCTACCCGACAGTTATGTTACGATGAAACAGACTACTACATGGACTGACATATTTGATGACTCTGCAGGATGTTGTAAGCAGTATCATGAAAGAGAATGTGAGAAGATAGAAAAATAAAGAGTTTTCATCATCTTCTAGCAATTTTGCACTTTCAGTTTAGAGGCATTTGAAATCGAAGGGAAGTCGAAGGAGAAAGAATCAGAGAAGTGTGTCCGACAATAGGTTTGAAAAATTGACAATGGTAGTGCACCTAAATGTCGATATTGCCACAAGCGATGTCACATGATACGTAGTTGTAAGGATCATATGAAGAAAAAGTAAGAACTATCAAAGCAAGCCAATGTGGTTGCCGAGGATACAACTGGTGACAAGTTATGCTTATCAGCAAGGATGGAATTGGACACGCGAGATGGGTATATTGATTCAGGTGTTTCTTTTCTTTGCACTTTGAGAATGGAGGTGTTTGAGGACTACACAGACGGTTCTTTCGGAGATGTGATCATGAATAATGGTCAACGGTGCCATGTGATTGAAACTTGAACTGTTCGCGTAAAAACAGGTGATAAAAAAGAGATTGTCTTGCGGGAGACGAGACATGTCCTAAACTTGAGAGAAAATCTTAATCTCGATGGGAAGGCTAGACAAAGAGGATACAACTGCAGATTTAGAAGTGTTAGCAAGTGGGAAGTATGAGGGGTCATTGTATTTGCTCAGAGACGATAGGTGTGTTTCTCTTGTAGTTGGACACTCAGTCGAAATCGAGACAAGTTATATGGGATACGGTCGACATCTAAGAGTTATGAGGCGGATGCAAATGGTGGTTGGAGCTAATGACATAGTGAGAAGGATTCAATAAGAGAACAAGAGTTTAATGCGGTAATGGTTCTTTGTGATATGGTAGAAACTTTGAAACGCTCTTGTGATGTTGAGAGCATTGGTATCGATGCGGAGTGATGTCGATGAGTATGGCCGAGTTGGTCACAATAAGGCTGTACGTGGTATTTTGCAGTCTGCAGACATTGTCATGTGTCGTCCACGGCGGCTTCGAGTACAGAGTGTCTTGGCCTTGAGAGATTTTGTACCATGTCCGATGTTAGTAAAGATTCTGCGGGTTATGAAGTCTTGTGACACGGGATTCAACACGATGAAAAGAGGAGTATTTCTCTGATATTCGTGTCATATGCAATAGATAATAAGGTACGTCCTTCATAAGGCTAGGAGTGTTTGTACCCTCCACGTAATGGAGGGGCGGGGGTGCTCTTGATGTGAGTGAGGGTTACTCGGTCTTTTATGAGGAGTAGGAGGCTAGCAAAGATAATGCGAGAAAAATATACGATTATTTTGGACTTTGTGTATTTGGTCCAAGTGAAAGATTGTGACGATCTGTGGACCTAATACACTAAGCACAAGAGTTTTTCGAAGAAAAAGAAAACACGAAGACAGTGAACACAACAACAAGAGCAAAGCAACAGACAATAGCAACATTGGAGTTGCAGTCGACTACGCTTGCTTAGTTGCAAATTTTTGGATCTATTTTGACCTGATTTGTGTTTATCTTTTAGGGTTTACTTTGGGATTTTGAATAAAGACGTAAACTCTAGGGTTTAGATAAAATCATAATTGAAATAACTTTAAGAAAGTTCTTATGCCGAGTGCTGTCAAATGTCAAATGTCAAATGTGAAAGAAATTAGAGTGAAAGAAATTAGAGTGAAATCTTTGTATTTCTTGAGTAACAAGTATTGATTATCTCTACATATCGTTTTATTTTTGTGTTTGTGATTGAATCTTGTTATTAGTGCATCACGGTCTTTGTAGGCGTTCTTGGGCACTACAGTAGTCAATATCCAATTATTTAAATAACATTTAATATGCAAAATATGTGAAAATTATTATACACTTAAAAGGGAAGCTCGGACAAATTAAGTTGAAAAATAGAAACACACTACCGAAGCTTCATAGAAGAAAAAAACAATTTAACCAAAAAAAAGAACAGAAAATATATTATGGAATTGCGAACTATTAGCCGAGAGAACTGAATAGTTAAAAATGGAATCTTAAATCTAAATACCTGGCATTCCACTGCGTGGGTCAAACCCATCAAATTCATCAGGTTCCTTGTTTGAGACTGATGGGGATGCACCAGGCATCAATTGATTATGGCCATGAATTGTGCTTTGTGGAGAGACTGCTTTAGCAGCAGGTGGTGAGTATGCATTTGCTGCTGTGGTGGCCACATTCCCGTTGCCCTTTGAACTGAAAATTATGTCAGGGGAGATAATTTATGTTTCCCATAAAAATAAAAAATAAGAAAATCAGATTACAACCATAAAGGAAAATGATGACTGAAACCTTTCATCCTGCACGTTGTTGTTGGAATCTCCCACTGTTTCTTCATAGCTTGGTGGTGGACTTTGCTCTGAGAGCTTGCGCTCAAGTCGTCTAATTACACAACTGTAAATCATTAGTAAATAGTACAAAGAAAGACCTTAAGATGAGAAAATAAAGAAAGAAATCTGTTATGAACCGCTCACCCTTCATCTTGAGAAGGATCATGAGCTCTACCACCATTTCTGACGCAAAAAAAGTAAATTAAATCATAACCATTATTTAAACCAGGTATGGTAGAAGCATAATTATTTTAGAGTCCACGAGAATACAATAAATTTTAAAGAAGCAAAATATGGCAAAAAACATGGAAGTCACACCCATGACGATATAATCAAAAGGAAAAAAGCTCATATGCATTCTGAACTTTAAGTAAGGCTTGAGAGTCAAGCGAGAAGTTCTCCATACCGAGATGAGTAATACCGGTCATCTTCTTCATAAGAACGGTCTCCATCTCTGTCCAAACTACTGCCTCTTTGACCAAACTGATAATCATCATTGCCACGCCCTCCTCTATAGTCATCATTTCTGTAACTATCTCGTCCATGGCGTTCATCGGAATCTCTAGCACTGCGATCTCCATCTCGGTAATGGGGGTCTCTACCTCTACCATATCTTTCGTCATCCCTGGAACCCCAATCCCTGTCCCTTCCATACCCATTCCGGTCATCACCTTTGTAGCTACCATCATAACTATCTCTATGTCTGCCTTCCGAACGATCATCATCATAACGATCACCATACCTGCCTCCAGTGGAAAATGTACTGCGAAACCTGCACGAGAACAAAAGAAAACCCATTAAGTTTTCAGCAACAGATTCCAAGCTGAACTGAGCGACTAAACTGAAAATTTAAGAGAGGGCAGGAGTTACTTGTCCCGGTTAAGGAGTGCTTTTTGTCTAACCTCCTGTATTTTCTCCTTATCATTTACTAAAGCAACAAGACTCTGGGACTTCCTTCTTACGTTGCTCCCCTGGTCTCTTCCACTTGAATCAATATATTGGAAGTCGGCCAGAGTCTGAACATATTGACATAAGAACCAGTCAAGACAGTAGCATAACCAAAGTAGAAGAAAGTATAGAAAGATAGTTAAAAATATAATTTCAATAAAACCAAAACAAAAGTAATGAATGTATTACTTGTATCTGGTAAGCATGTTCACGAATTTCATCAATTACACGTTCCGAGCCATGACCAACCAGGTACTCCAAAACAGTTAAACCCTGAAATCCCATAGTGCAAGAAATGAGGTGCTAAACAGCAGTCATTAAACAAATTAATTCAGAGCGATATAGAATAACACGGAACCCAATTATAAATTAAAACGATTCCCAGACCTTGTAAACATGTCGCCAATTTTTGCCAGTATCATTTAGCCTTTTCCAAATTACATGCATGATCATTTGGTATTCATGACTGCAGATGTCATTAGCACATGATTATATGAAAGAAAGAAAGGAACAAATTACATGCATGATCATTTGGTATTCATGACTGCAGTTGTCATTAGCACGTGATTATATGAAAGAAAGAAAGGAAGGAACAAATTAAACAATATAAACATGCAAGCTTACTAGTTACGAGTAGCCTGTGCAATATCTGCTAGATGGGATCCATGAGGTCCCCAAGGCTCATTACTTGTAGCATCAAGAATCTGAAAGGTAATGTTATCATTAACATTAGTTTTACCATTCGTTCAACAAACACAACCAAATCAGAAAACCCACTAGGAAAAAAGAAAAAACAGCATAAATAAACTACCTTCTGCTCTATTCCAGGTACTTTCAAAACTTTTTTGTTCACCTCTCGCTTGCTGCAAACAAATTTAAGAAAACAAAAATAAATATATGCTTTCCTATTCAAGCATAAACTCAAAAATTGAACAACAAGCAGAGACTAGAACTCTTACAGGTCCCGAACAGTCTGATCAAACGCTTTCTTCATGACTCCTGCAGCTGCAAAGCAAAGCCCGTCCCCCAAATCTCTAACAAACAACTCAAAGCAGCCTACATATAATAAATAACACTAAATGGTGAATAATTGGTGAAAGTGGTAACGCGTCTAATTCCTAACTAAAAGGTTGAACAACAGCGATAACATGGTGTATTTGAACATCCACAGTGAACAATGTAAAGCAGAGATAGCCAGCTTTGATAGGCCAATTACATAATCCATAAATGTAGGGTAACTGTGTGCACTGTGGTTTGTCATATAGCACGAACCTTAGGAAGCTTAAGATATCTCTAATATTATAATGGGAGAAAGCCTTAGTGTCATTTGTCAATCTACCAACACGTGTGACGCACATACATAACTAATATGAAAGATGTTTCAGGTTCGAGTCCTCACCACATAAGAGTTTTTTTTTTAATTTTAAATTAAAACGTGCATTATCCATGCATAACTAAAATAAAAGAAGTCTCAGATTCGAGGCCAGAGTACGTCAAAAATTTTACTTTAAAAAATATATATTTATTTAGACGTGCATTGCACGTGTAAACTACTAGGGTGATTTAACTGTGGATTCTTTTCTTTCTACTCATGTTAATGAATTAATCAACATATATATATATATATATATATATATATATATATATATATAGATCATACTAATATAAAAGAAGTCTCAGATTCGAGGCCAGAGTACGTCAAAAATTTTACTTTAAAAAATATATATTTATTTAGACGTGCATTGCACGTGTAAACTACTAGGGTGATTTAACTGTGGATTCTTTTCTTTCTACTCATGTTAATGAATTAATAAACATATATATATATATATATATATATATATATATAGCTCATACTAATATAAAAGAAGTCTCAGATTCGAGGCCAGAGTACGTCAAAAATTTTACTTTAAAAAATATATATTTATTTAGACGTGCATTGCACGTGTAAACTACTAGGGTGATTTAACTGGATTCTTTTCTTTCTACTCATGTTAACGAATTAATAAACATATATATATATATATATATATATATATATATAGCTCATCATAATTAATTCTTTTAGGTTTACATTCATAAGGTTTATAGAATAAAATAAGTAAATTAAATTTTTTTTCTTTTGTTTTTATCAGATCCTTGTTCTGAATAACATCTAGCACGTCTGTCAAACGATTTATGAGTAAATCACCGTTAATGCCTACCCAAGGCACAAAAGACTCGGGGCAACTTTGGTGACATACCACTAAATTAAACTCGTACCAAGTGTGTAGCAAGACCCAAAAAAAATAAAAATCTAAAATTAATTGTTTTATAATTTAAACTATACATCTTTAAACCCACAAGAAAGAATTCAGCCACTTTATTTATTCAAATAAAATAAGCATTCATATATATACACAAAAAATTGTTTATGCAAATAAAATAAGCATTCAGTCCCTCAAATCAGTAAACTTTTGCATAATTAACCTAAACTCCATCCCATATAATATTTCTCAATCAAAACTAATTACCACCAAAATTAATTAGATACAAAAAAGCAGAAACCAAATAAAAACAACAATCAATTCAATATAAATCGAAGGAAAAAAAAATCGCAGAAATCACGATCAAGATCCGATATATATATTTCGCAATAATTGTTTTTTAAAAAAAATCCTAAATTAAAAAAAAATATTTTAGCTGAATCCGCCTCAAATCAAGATAAGAAACCCTAAAAATGACGATAAAACGAACCTCAATCAAACGAAGGCCGCCGACAACAATAGATATCGGGATCGATTCCCGATCTGCGAATTTCGCGATAAATCGAATATAAAGACGAATTCAAACGATGATTTTAGGGTTTTTTGCAAAATGAAAAGAGGTATTTTTTTATTTTTCCAGCTCTCCCTCCTCGGTTTATCTTTTGGTTTAGAGGGAGAGGAGAATGGGGAGATGGAGGAAGAAGAAGAGAGGAAGAAGGGAGGAGGGAGGAAAGGACATGTGTCGGTTTCGATTGGCGCTGGGTGTGTGCGTTATTAGTTCATTTATTATTTGGGGAAAAAAGGGGAATGTGTAATGCAGTAAAAAATTTGCATTTTAGGCTGGCCAGTGTCCTGTCAGCAGCGGTCGCTATTGAAAATAGTGGGTTCTTCATAGCTATCAACACATTGTACTCCTACACTTGAAAGATCATAGAGGGTATTGTATAATTGCAAGTCACTTGGTGTAACTGATGTCGCTGTTATCAATAGCGACATCGTCTAAGTCTAACTAAGGTCACTATTCCCAATAGTGACCTCAAGTGATCTTAAAAGCGATTAGGCCAACCTGCGGTCGCTATTGGAAATAGCGACATTGGTTATACGAGGCCGCTATTGACAATAGTGACCTCAATTACACCAAGTCGTGTCCATTATACAATATTCTTTCTATAAGCTGACAAGTGTGAGAGGTCGCTATAAAGATGCAGCTATTCCCAATAGCAACTGCTGCTGACGTAGCAAGGGCTAGCCAAAAATGCTAATAGTTTGTGAACTGGCCTAAAATCGCAAATAGTTTCAAAAAGTTGCCTAGTACGGCAAAAAACTCTAAAAGATTAGGGTAATGCTACACCTATTACCAAATCTACTACTTTTTCTTTACTACCTTATATGGCACACTATTAGTGGAGGTTATTGTAGAGTAGGCGATACAAGCATCCAATAATAGTGTGCCACATAAAGTAGTAAAGGGAAAATTAGTAAATTTGGTACTAGGTGTAGCATTACCCAAAAAATTAGTTAGATGAGTGAAAGAAGAAGAAGGGCGCAAATTACGATAGTGCCCCTGGTTTACATTTTACGTTTTACTGTAATATAATTAGCAAAAAGTAACCCAATTAACAACGAAGTAATTTGAAGGCCTATAACTGTACTAGGAAAATGTTGCACAGGGAATATTAGCTTTATTGCAATTTACGCTGGCTTTTCTATATTTCTTAAATTATAAGGAATATTTTATAAATATTTGTGTAACTTCTTATTAGCATTGGTATCTGGTCGGGTCGGATCGGGTCGGATCCTTCACTATTCGGATTCGGACCCGATCCCCTACGGGTCCAAAAATGGGACCCGGACCCGGACCCGGACCCGTGAGGACCGGGTCCGGTTTCGGGTCCGGGTCCTATTAAAATATTCCTACCCGTTCGGGTAGGAGCGGAAGTATGAGCGGCAAGCGGAAGCGACGAGTGAAGTATTTAGAATAGAGGATAAAAGAAAAAAACATGAGTTTTGAGTTTGGAAAAGGAAATGTTAGAAATGAGGATGAAGGAGGAGAGGGATGATGATATAATATTTAATTTGATGTTGATTTTTTGATTTTTTTTTAACGTATCTGGATCCGGGTCGGGTTTCTTTTGAGCGGACCCGGATCCGGATCCGAAAGTACAACGAGTTTCATTTAAGGATCCAGACCCGGACCCGGATAGACCGGGTCGGTTCCGGTCTAATGCCGGATCCGAGTCGGGTCTGGGTTTCGAGTAATTATACCAATGCTACTTCTTATAGCATCTACACTTTCGTGCAATATATATATATATATATATATATATATATATATATATATATATATATATATATATATATATATGTATATATATAGAGAGAGAGAGAGAGAGAGAGAGAGAGAGAGAATAATGCTAATATGAGATTGTGAGATAAGTGAGATGAAAATATTTTTTTAAAGAGATGAGCAATTTGAGTCATCCGAATCTCGATCACACCGTTCACATCACTCCACATGTCATCTAGATGATGTGTACATAATCTCAAAACGATTTTGAGACCTCTAGCCTATGCATCAAAATGTTCAACACGTCACGAAGATTGTACGAAATACATATATATGCATTTTTTTGAACATCTTGATACATATGCTACATGTTTCTGAATTGTTTGAAATTTGGCACACATCATCTTGATGACATGTAGAGTGATGTGAACGGTGTGATCGAGATTCAGATGACTCAAATTGCTTATCTTTCAAACAATATTTTCATCTCACATTTTCATCTCACCATCTCATAATAGCATTATATATATACTAGTAATTTACACGTGCGATGCACGTTTTAATAATTTCAAAAAATAAAAATAAAAACTCTAACGTAGGGAGGATTTGAACCAGAAACATCCTTTATATTAGTTATGTACATGCGTTGCACATGTTGGTAGAATGACAAATGACACTAAGACCTTCTCCCATTATAATATTAGAGATATATATATATATTTTTAAAATAGCAAAGTTAGAAAAAAAATTGAATGGACCAAATATGATGTTTCATTGGAAGAAAAGTTTTTACTTTTTAATAATTTTTGTATTATTATAGTAATTTGAACGGCAAAATTTTTTTTTTTTGGTCTGACGAAGCACGATGCTTTTGTGTAATCTCAAAAGCCTCGAACCGGGTTATTTAGCTTTTCGTTTCATTTTGTTTAGTGACCCATAGAAAATCATATTAATCAATCAGTAATCCATAGAAAATCTAATGGTCCAAACCAATAATCCATGAAAAATCATATGCAATCCACCTCATAAAATTCCCAAAAAATTAAAAATTTTGCAATTGAGAGCTCTCCGAACTTCTATTTTTTTGGGGTATTTTAAATTATAAAAATTCGAATTTTATCATACGAAATATGATGTTTTTTCTGATCCAAAAAAAGTATTATAAAATATTTGGGACAAAGCGTCATGTTTCGTCCTCTATAATATGCATATTGCCATATCTTCTCTCAAATATAGTATACTACTGTAGCAAAAAGTTAAAATACTACAGAATAGTACACGACTGCAGCACTCTCATTGCCATAAAATGCATATCATATATATATATATATATATATATATATATATATATATATATATATATATATATATAAAATAAAACACAAAGAAAGCTATCAAGTGGCTCACATTCAATCTATCCCAAAATCAATGGACCAGATCTACTCTCACAAAACATATTTTCCCGCCCAAAATTTCAAACCCAAAAACCCAAAAATTTCAAAACCCACACAATCTCCCTCTCTATTTCCCAAAATACCCCCTACTCTCTCTCTCTTTCTCACACAGTCTCTCCCATCTGTCTCCCTCTCTCACCGTCTCCCTCTCTCTTACCTCTCTCTCTTCACCGCCCCCACCTCCGGCGCCTCTTCAACGCCCCCCACCTCCGACGCCTCTTCCGTGCCCCCCCAACCTCCCGTCGCGACCCCCCCCACCTCCAATCGCGACTCCCCAGCGCCAACCCCCTCCATGTTTCCTCTTTTTCGCTCGCCGCCAATCGCGACCCCACCCAGCCGACCCCGACGCCTCTTCCGCGCCCCCCTAACCTCCCGTCGCGACCCCCCCACCTCCAATCGCGACTCCCCAGCGCCAACCCCCTCCATGTTTCCTCCTTTCCGCTCGCCGCCAATCGCGACCCCACCCAGCTGACCCCGACGCCGCAAATCCCCTGCTCCTCCTTTCCGCTCGCCAATCCCCTCCCTGTTTCCTCCAGTCGCGACCCCCCCAGCGCCAGTTCTCGATCCTTCATCATCTCCTCATCATCCTCCTATCCTTCTCTCTCCTTCGACCCCCGATTTCGACGGCTGCGATGGCTTCCCGCTCCTCGGGCGGCCGCGATCACTTCTACCTCACAAAGTTCGCATCTTTGGTTGTTTTTTCTTCTGTGTTTTTAAGGATTTGAGATGGGTCTTGAAAAAGTTTTGATTATGTTGGATTTGTTTCAGGGGATTTTGATCCGGAATTGAGATCGGTGCTTGAATTGGCGACGGATGAGGAGTTGTTGGAGCTCGAAAACATTCTGTTTGGACCCAGGTAAGAACATGGACACATTCATATCGAGTTGGAATTAGTTTTAGTTTTCGATTATTACATTATTTTTTCGGAAGAGTATCTGTATTGGTGATGATTTTGTGTGGTGTGATTGTAAATATGAGAGTTATAGCGGGCGGCCGCGATCACTTCTACCTCACGAAGTTCGCATCTTTGGTTGTTTTTTCTTCTGGGTTTTTAAGGATTTGAGATGGGTCTCGAAAAAGTTTTGATTATGTTGGATTTTTTTCAGGGAATTTTGATCCGGAATTGAGATCGGTGCTTGAATTGGCGACGGATGAGGAGTTGTTGGAGCTCGAAAACATTCTGTTTGGACCCAGGTAAGAACATGGACACATTCATATCGAGTTGGAATTAGTTTTAGTTTTCGATTATTACATTATTTTTTCGGAAGAGTATCTGTATTGGTGATGATTTTGTGTGGTGTGATTGTAAATATGAGAGTTATAGATCAACTAGGTAGAGTTTGATCGCAGCGCGATATGCCCATATGAGGTTTGATCTTGACTATGCACACCATTACCTGCATTGGCTTCTGTTTGTCATATCGGCGTAACTAACTTTTAGGGTTTTGCTTAGTTGTGATGATTTTTCTCTTTAGAGATTATGTGTAGGTTGAACAATCTGAGTTGGAAGCTTAAGTTGTTAATTACTCAATAGCAATGTTCTGTATGTCGGAAATTAGCATGGTTGTGAAGTTTCATATCCGATGGCAGATGTTGTTAGAGCATCTGTAGTCGTCTTTAGTCATATTTTAGGTATTTGGCAAATAGAAATAGGAAAAATGGGTTTGCGCTGTAGTCGTCAAAACCCAAAATATTTTAGGTGTGGAAGTGGTTATCAGGGAAGATTGGGCCTTTAATATTTAGGATTTTAATGAGACTGGAATTGGAGGTGATATCCCTTTTTTAACTTCAAACTTAAGATTAGAAGTTTACATAGAAAAATGTGTTTTTTATATAAAAAGTAAGCAGGAAAGGAAAACATATTAAAAGGAAGAAATGTTTTTTTGACGATCCGTATGCATCTTCAGAACTGATGTCCATATTCCACCATGATAGAAATGTTGTAGAGCTTCTTTCCTCATGGATTCAAAATCTTCTCACATTACATATTGCTTATGACTAAACTTGCTGAATTCAACTTTCTATTTGATCTAAATTTCCATGCTTTTTAGAAAATCCCTTATATTCAGTTTCTGGATCAACTGAGGATTGCTTTTGACCATTTAGCTGTCATTTAAATTAATCACCTCAGGAAGAAAAAAATGTTAGCTACCGGGCAAGATCCATCATTGGTACTTGATTTTTTTTTATTAGGCAAAAAGCTGACCCTCCACATTTTGAATAAGAATGATCTTCTGTAGTTACGAATTTATATATATCAGGCAGCTTTACAAAGAAAGTGTTTATTTTCGAGAATTTATTGATCATATTGGACTGTAAGTTCTATTTTACTTCAGTTCTACGGAGGAAGTATTTAGTTTTTAGAATTGTATATAAGTCTTAGAAGTGTCGATACTAAATACTTCTTTTGTGTTGATAAAGTAGACAACAACAGTATAGGTTTGATTGAACACACAGAAGATGGTGATGATCGCCCCTAACTTTTTGTTCTGATAGGCTATTAAATGTTGATATTTGCAACAGTGACAACAGAGAGTTGTCCATTATCTTTGGATGTTCCACTTTTCTCACTCCATTCAGATCTTTTCTCACTCCATTAGCAACTGCCAAGTTTTAATAACCAAACACTCGATGCTAATATTCAGAACATGCATTGACCGTGTTCTGGTCAGGTCATGAATTGCTTTTTGTCCTAATAAACTCCGGCCTTGGTATACAGTAATATTTTAGAATTTTGATAGTATATACATCAATTTAATCTTATCATCCTTCTGTGGGTTTTATTTCTTTTATGTTCTGTATATATTTTTAAATGGAATTTGGAGTTCATATTTGATTTTAGTGATTGCATCTTTAATGGTACTTATTATATAGATTAATTAATTTTATTAGGTGGAAGCAGAAGAACAGCCAGAAATTTCAGAGGCTTATGCAGTTGCAGCAGTGCTATTCTTCGTCTTTTGCAAGGTTCCATTCACCTCTATTATTTTTTTTGTTTTTGTTTTTTTTTGTTTTTTTTGTTTTTGTTTTTGTTTTGGCATGATTCACAACTACTGTTGATGTTCTTTTTTGATTAACTGTTCTCTGCCATTCATTTTATTTATATACTTCATTGAGCATAAGCATATATGTTTTTTTTGGCATGATTCACAACTTTGGGTTTTGTATTTTGTAGGTTTTGGATGCGGATCAGAAGAGGGTAGGCATAGCTGTCTTGCTTCAAAGGAATCGGCCCTAAAACTGTTAGATTCTTCATCTATGTCCTTTCTCAACTGTGGCATGTTCGATTTGATTTATTTTTATTCTTTCACGATGTATGATGACATAGACCAATTGGCTGTAGAATAAGTACAATTGAAGGAGCATTTGTGCTAACTTCTAAATTAGCAATTACCCTAGATAGATATCGAGGAAGTTGTGATAATGCTTTTGTAAGAGTATGCTATGTCATGTTTAGATGGAAAAGGGAGGACTGGGGAGGTTGAGATGATTGTTTAACTTTAACAGAGGTAGGAGCTCTAATTTTCATCTGAGTGTGGTAATTGGATGAAACAATGAAATTGCCCAAATTGGGGGTTATGGACAGAGTTGTCAAATCGTATCAGCTTCTTAACCCTGCATATGTATAAAACATGACCTTAATCTGAATCAATATATGATCAAATTTCATGTTTTTTCTTCTTAACCCCAAAGTTTTGTGCCCAAAGTTCGGAATATATGATCAAAAAGGCAGGAAAAAGGGTTTAATTTGATTGTTTAAAAATGTACCCTTGAAACACAGTTCTGAACTATTACACTTTAAACTCAGTTTTGAAATTTTAATTACCTTCTTTAAACACAGAATGATGAATATACCCTTGGATATGAATGCAATATTTCAAGTGGATGTCTTAAGGTCATATTTTTTACATAACAAACATGTTAGATATTAGCTATTTTTGTTGATGTGAACAGTATGTTAGATACTCAATGAATACAGAAAATATATCCATTAAGTACAAACTTTAAAAACATACAATAAAATACGGAACCATTTCAGAAGTGCAAAAAAAGTGCCTGAGGTAGTACGGAAGTGTCAGTACCCAAAACATGTTTACATTCCCATAAGAACATGATTCATGGTAGAAGCATTCATGCAATATAGGTAGAAGCAGTTACTAAGTTGATATGGAAAGGGCAACAAATGCTCATGTGACTCATTTTATCTCCCTCGCTCTTCTTATCATTTTGTTCTTTCTTTCAATTTGGAATTCACATAATAAAATATCTATAGAAAACAAGATAATATCATTCAAGTGCCAACTACAACTAATATCATCTATAGAAAACAAGATAATCAACTAGGGCGGTCCGAAAACACCAACTGAAATTCATCTCCATTTACCAGCGATATACACAGTTATCATGAAAAGATTTCATTAGCTGCAAAAGATAAACGATCACAATTAGCATTCTTTAAAGAAAAGAAATTTAAACAAACTAATATTAACATAATTAATTTGTTATAACAGAGAATAATACGGGAGGATAAAAAGCTTCGCGAATAAGAACTATTTCCAATTTGAGTACATAATTATCTACTAAACAAGAATTCTAATACTACCCGTTGCTCCATCAGACAGATTCGAAAAACAATTCATAAGAGAAAACTGAATCAACCAACTTTATGGTATATTTTGAAACAAACTTGATACAACCTATGGTTAGTTTATAAATATATAAAAAAGTGCCCAAAGCTCACCCCCCCAAAATTCAACATAATCACAAAACACAGAAATAAAAATCAGTTTTTAAAAAGATCAGTTATAGCAAAAAAAATTGAAGGCAATTCTATTATATCACAAGCACATCAAAACTGCTATGTTTAACCCAAAACACAATCAATTTGAAAGAAAAATCGTTAGAATCTTCACATAAGGAATCTTTGGATTTAGTGAGATTCTACCAAAAAACTGTGCTTAGTCATTCTACATCCTGTTCATCTTTCTTGATCACCCGAAGCTTTTCTACACCATATCTCATAGTAGTTAATCATCAAAGAAGATAGATCATAGTAATTAATAGTACTTAATACGTTTTCTTGATTGGTTTGTTAAATTAATTAGAACGTCAATTGCTCCAATTAAAGAACGTCAATTGGTTAGTTAATATATTTCCAGTTCGATGAGCGTATGCTGTAACAAAAAATAAAGCACAAGGCCAATCTGTTGATATTGTGGGGATAGATTTACGCTCACCAGTTTTCAGTCACGGACAACTCTATGTTGCACTCTCTAGGTGTACAAGTTTTGATCGCATTTTTCTACTTCTACCAGAAGATTGTTTGAGCTCAACAACAAACATTGTTTATCTTGAAGTTCTTTTATAGAGGTACCATTACCATACTCTCAACATAAAATACAGGTACTTTATGACTTTGATTATCTTTCAATAAAAAAATTTCATACTCTAACTAATGAACCTTACTTGAATAAAACTTTTAATTCAGTTAGGTGATCTCCATAAACTCAAGTCACCAATATTTATTATAACTATTGAATAGTATTATGGATGATCCACAAACTATTAAATTTTCTCTAAATAGAATTAAAAAATGCATCTACCAAACTGTGCATGAGCTACCACTACCATACTCTCAGCACATCCTCTCAAGTATACAGTGTCTAAATTACCTTTTATTTCTCCCTTTTCATTCACAATCACCCCATCATTTTCTGCAAATTGCATAAATAACATAACCATGTCAAAGAATTAGAGATGCATCCAAAACAATGGGCTCCAACAAATTTTCAGTTCTTTAAACTTCCAAATTGCAATAGTTAGCAATAGTTATATCCTTTCAGATTCTTAAACTAAACACAGGTTGAACTGGTTTAGTTTGGTAGATCCTTTCTTACCACAACAACCTTCTTATACTCATTGCTCCATCACATCTGTTCTTTGTTTTCACAATTATGCCTTTTTTACAAGGGGATTGATTTGTTAGTTATAACTTAAAGGTTGAACTGTGACAAAATAAGATAAATCTTAAGCGGTGGTGACATTGGGTTTACACATGTATACATACACCACCACTGTGGCCCACATGCACCTAGGTGAATAGCAGTTGTGGGTCCATATGCTTTTCATCCATAATATTACGACACATCTGCACCTAAATAATTGTGATCTGTGGATCCCCATGCATAAATTGCTAGATATATTGAGTATGTTGGAGATATTTGTGACAGGATGAGCAGAATGGTGTGTCTAGAATGGAGTGTCTGTTAGTAAGTTACAACTTGCTTATGCAAAGGATTAAGGGAGTCAGCCCAATTTTGAAAACCAACATTGTTGAGTTTTAGCAATATTTAATGAAGTATTTCTAAATTTTATTATTTAGCAGCAATTTATTGGTTATGGTTATTATTGGACAAACTTCACATCAGATTATCAATTTTCTTCACTTACTGGTGAATAATAAGTTCGGTGGATACACTCTTATGCTGATAGAGATCTAAGAAAGATTTAGTAAGTGAAGTTGAGGATGCAAGCATCCCATGACCCAATAGGCCTCCAAACAGTAGGACAATTTTTTGAGATAATAGGAATCATAAGTACCCAAATTCAGACATTTTACTAATACTAAGATTGTGCCAATTGAACAACAATGTTAGCGGCATGTCTATCTGCTGAGAACCTGAGGATGACTCTTTTGCATTCTTCTTCAAAACATACCTCAAATCCTATTTTAAGCTGCCCCACACTTATCTGTAAATCAAACCTGTGCACCTAGACCGATAGTAGGCTTGAAACAAAGTCAAAAAACCAACAAAGAAGACAAACAAAGGAATGAATAAATTTCTCGAAGGAACAAGCACTAAAATGATCATTACCCAAAAATTTATGCAATCTGTCTCATTTATTTTGTTTTGTTTTCTTTCTTTTTGGTTTCTGAGACTTCCATGTTCAGGGTTAAGTATTGATTTGAGTCAGTCTGCCATAGCGTCAACATGGTTCATATCTCAAGAATAAAGAGGGAACAGTAGAACCTTTATGGATATAACTTTTAAAATAAGATAAAACAGGAGGTTTGGAAAAGGTTTGGCATATCATGAGACTGAGGAAGTCTATTTCTAACTGTCTTGGCAAAGTGTGAATCTATACGATCTCCATTGCCCTTTCAGATTCTTATAATCATAGCTGCAATAGTTAGCAGTGTTTTCCTGTAATAAAATATGGTTAGCAAGTGGACAACAAAATATTAAACATAACAAATATTAAACATGAAACCAACAAACATGCATTAAAATAACTTAGAAATGCAGTTTGCCATTAATTGCTGCTAATTTAATGCTTCTTCTTTTTTCCCAAATTGTCAACTACACTCAGAACCGTTATTTCATATTGACAGTTTAACTTTTGGTAGGGTGATGAAGAACATGTTGGGTTCAAACCATTGAGTTAAAAAGTATTGTCCTGTTTGAAAGGTAATGGTTTCAAAACTCTTACTATTGTTTTAAAACTCTCATTGTTTTAATTGATTGTTGTAAACTCTTACTATTTGTTTCAAAACTCTTACTTTTTTTAGGTTCACCGTTTGGTCCCATTTTTGAAGACTTGAAGCATTGTGTTTTCCTACAACCCTGTATTTTTTTTTTTTTTTTGTCATTCGGTTAGTTGGTGTATATTATGGTGGAAGATGTAATAGTTGTAATAGTTGTAATATTTTTTTGTCATTTTTGGAGATGATGTAAGTATCTGTATATAATGATGATATAATATAGTTATGTTAATACCCGTACCCGCAAAGTTGTGGAGTATTGGGTTCTGTGTTTGGTTTTTGAAAGGTTTTTCAAAAAATTCATTACATTTTCAACCAAAATTTTGGTTTTTATTTTGTATCTTGCATTATATTATGATTTTTTCTCCCAGAGCCGTATATATATGATGCCTGTGTGATGTTGCTCGGTTGAGCCTGGGGAGGATTGATATTTATTGCGTGTGATGTCATATATTTAATTGTTAGCAGAATTCCGTAAGGAATTTCTGTAAAAGGGCTAATATTTTAGGGGAGGTTATGCCAAAATTTTTACTAAATTTTCTAAAACATGTTTTCAAACGATATCTTGGTTTTTACTGTTTACATAGTGTGTTCGGTGTAATCTACTATTTATTTAATGGTTTGTATTGATCGTGTTGATCGTGTTGAATCATGACTGTGTAATGTGACTTGGATTGGGCTAGGGAGGATTCAATTACTGTGTAATGTTTAGTAAATAGTTGTTTTTTTTCTATTATTTTTCATGTCAACTTCTCAATCTCAAAAAATATTTTCCTTTTATTCTTTTAAATTAATTTTGCAGATGAAATAAAAAAGACTACAATCAAAGAGAGACAAAACAGAGCCTTGCTTTCCTCTGCAATAATAAATACACCATTGGCATACACCATTGGCTACAATCTATAAGACAAGAAGAAAGAGAATGATATGGAGATCAGTACAAAGAAAGCCATATTATCATACACCATTGGCATCATGTTTGTTCTTCCCATACTACATAGAACACACCATCCTTTGTTTGCTTACCTCATTTCTTCCTCACCTGAAATTATCTGCACTGTCATCCTCCTTGCAACTCTTCAACGTTACGGCGGCAGAAGGAAGAATGATGAAGAGGGTAAGAGGGCAGTTGAAGGTGAAAGTGATAACAAGGCCAAAGTGCAAAGAGATAGAAACTATTATTTTGAGAAGGATGAACATGCAATGAAATTGGATGGTGATGATCAAAGAAAGGAAGTCAAAAGCTTGATGTCAGATCGTGATCGCAAAACAGAATCACAGGAGAAGAGCAGCAACAATGATGAGGATGGTGAGAGGAATGTGATGGAACTCAGGGTTTGTGAAGTAGGAAGGTTTCAGAGGTTAGAGAGCTTGATCGAGAAGCGGAGATTGAGAAAGCTTCAGAGGTATGAAACTGAGAAGAATCTAATAGACATTGATAGTTACTACCATTTGGCGTCGATACCATCCATTTCAGCACCACGACGTAGTCTTTTTGATTCTGGCGGAAATTACAACTCTCTGATGCCTAATTCTGCACCGTCGTTTCTGCAGCCAAGAGCTAACCCTTTTGATCTCCCTATTGAACCTAAAGACGCAGTCAGTACACTCTCCAATGAGTATCTGAGTCATCATGATTTTGTGTCAGCAGCTACTAAACGGAGTACGAGTATATGCATGAGACAAACAGACTTAGGTGAAACAAATCAAAATTACGGTATAACAAATTATTATATCCTACGAACACTGGAATTGCACATATTGAACAAGGACCCCAAATTGATTCAGCTGATAACCAAAACAATGAAAATAGGACAGAGACAGATAATAATGTGAGTACACCAATAAGCATCAAAGAAACTCATCAAGCTGTCTATGATGTTAAGGAATTGCTCTCAAAGGAATAATATTTCATCAGAGATTCTATCGAAATTTTTACTACAATCATGCCTGTAAAATTTTAAATAATACTGCCGAAATATTTACTAAACATTTTAAAGAAAGTTAAGACGTCGCGATAACGTGCCGTATGAAACATTTTAAAGACGTCGTATTAGAAATCTATTAGGAAGCAATATAATTTCAGAGGAGGCCTGTATGGAGTAGTTGATTGAATTAGAAAGGTGGGTGTATTTGTTTACACCCACCTTTTTTTTTTACACCCACTTATTTGTTAAAATGTTTTAATTTTTTTAGAAATTTATACGCAGTTCACCCAATCAAATAAATCTAACTAAATTTACATGCAGTCCTGAATACGTGCCGTAGGCACGTGCCACGGGCATACCTAGTATATATATATAACATAAGACTTTGTATGTTCTTGGAATTCATTTCATACACAAATTTGACCTAGTTCTACTAGTATAATGCACATACGATGCACGTAGAGGGGGAATGAAAAGGACAAAAAAAACTACCAACACGTGCGCTGCACGTGTTTGCACACATACACAAAAGAATAAAATATTGTTTATTTGTTTGGAACCCCATCAGTCCCATTATAATAGTTATAGATGTTTGGTCGTCATTTAGTTAATTAAAGGTTCAAATGAAAAAGAATCAGAATCAAGTTATTATTATTTCATTGTAAAAAATGTACATATAAGATATTTTTCTCTCAATAAACTTATTATTAATAAACATGCATGTGCTACGGCCATATATATTTTTTTAAATTAAATGATGCCTCTCAACTAATCAAACATACTTTTAGCACACACACAAAAAAAAACATGAAATACATAATAAAAACTTTAAATTTTTTATTTTTTTAGTCCCAAAGGTGGCCTCAGCCAGTAGACATCAATTAGTTGATGCTACTAAAACCCTTTTTTATCCTCAGAGCAATGTTAATTATACTATTTTATGCTCATTAAGCATCCTAGACTAAATGGGTGATATCCACAAATGATTCAATACAAAATAAAAGTATTCACATAAGAAGATGATATCCACAAATGATTCAATACAAAATAAAAGAATTCACATGGGTTCCAGTTTATTATAGTAATACTTCAGCCACTACCAATTTCACTACCATTCTCTTCACTATCTTAGATGACATATCTTTATTGGTGAGTTCTCCTACCTATTCTATCTTTTTCTATCTATTGGAGTGTGCCACTAAGATAGTGAAGAAAAATACAGTAAAATTGCTAGTGGATGTAGCATTACTCAGTTTATTAAGTCTAATAATGTATTGGTAGTGTAAAAAGATAATCGACTTAGGTTCTGTTTGATATGATTTTTGAATAGTGCATATGGTTCTTAAAACATGTTTAGACTTGAACAATGTATTCAGAAATTTTGAAGTGGGTTTATTCAAAAGTACTTATAAAAAAATTGCTGTCTAGCATTTTTTCAAACCAAAAATAAAGTGGTGGTTTTAGTCTTTAAACATGTAATCATTGGTTTATTAGCACAAAATCTCTAATATTATATTGACAACCTGTAATTAGTAGACATTCATTTAACCATCTAATCTCCACCATTCATTTTTAAGTGAAAGTTATATTAACAATTTATTTAATCAACTGTTGTTACTCATCATAATACCCTAAAAGTTTAAATTTATTTACGGTATAATTATTTACAAAAGTGACACTCATATAAAATAAAAGTTTGTGCACTAGGGATAATTTATAAAGAGTATGTGTTGAGTAAATGGAGGTTTCATGTTCGGTGCCAGATAACGTTTTATTATTTACTATATAAAAACAAATAATTAAAACATGCATCGTATGTAGAGATTACTAGTAAATTTAATGTAAATATATTTTTTCTTACAACATTTTTGCTAACAGACTTTTCGGCAAAAACATATTTCGTTCTTAATAGCACCAAACATAGCCTTTGAATTTTAAATTTTTTTCCTCTTCAAACACTAAAAGTTATGGTTACTTTCAAATTTATAAAGTACAGTGACTCAGCGTGTATATTTGACATTTCTTATAAAAGGGCACTTTGGTCACACAAAAATATCATGATAAATGCGTTATTGTGACATGAAAGTCAGCATCCCACTATCTCACCGACTACCCCTTCTTTTGACCTGCTACACCCTGTCAACTCGTATAATTTACCGGTTTCTAAGTGGCCTTGGAATAAAGATCATTAAGAATATTAATCCTCTAGAAAACAAGCTGGCACTTCAATTACTTTAATTAATTAATAAATTCACTAATCCCGCTCTCTCTAATCATCGCAAATGACCGCTTCTTAATTACAACAACTCATTAACTAATTTTCAACCAAACTAAGATTAAGACAGCTCACTAATTATCTCTGATTAGCAATGTATCGCTGTCGTTGGTGAACGAAATAAAATTATGATGTGATCGGACGGCTGTGAGAGATTGATGGGTTGATGGTTTGATATCCGTCGTTGGATTTGAGATTTGCGGAATTCTGGATGGGTTGGTTTGATATGTGCGTAATTTGGTGAGTTTTTCCTTAATAGGTCAATTTTGAAACTAAATTTTAAAATAGACCACTTTGAAACTAATTCTTAAAATAGATTAGTCATCATATGCTGCATTACTAAATTGTGGCCTCTTCGATAACAAGATGGCATAAGTATATATCATAATTAATAGGCTATGAGACTTGTGGAAAAAAATCCTAACAATGTTAAAAATATGAGGCCGTGGTTGGATACTGCGGCGGCCTCGATATAACAGAGGTTGTATATGCTGAAAACTGGGTCATACGAAACATATAACTGAGGTCGCAGTTGTGAACTGCGGTCTATGTTATATTAAGATCGTAGTTGGGTACCGCGGCCATATTTTACACTTATAAATTTTTTTTCCAAGTCTCAAAACATATTAGCTATGATATGTACTTAGGCCGCAGTTCAGTTGTGAACTGTCATAGAACTCAAAGATACCGAAATTCGGTATTGCGGCCTATGGTATATCGAGGTAGCAGTACCTAATTGCGGCTTCGTATTTTTTATATTTTATACTTAGAATTTTTTTTCCCAGGTCTAGAAGTTTAACATTATATGGCATGCACAAAGAACCCAATTGTGAAATATGGCCTCGTTATCGAAGAGGCCGTAGCTCGGTAATGCGGTCTATGAAGATATATTTATTTTGGAAATTAGTTTTGAAGGTAATTTATTTTGTGAATTAATTTTAAAAAGTGACCAACTTCTCGGAAAAAAAATCCGTAATTTGAGGAAAAAGAGGAGGGTAGTTTTGGGATTCGAGATTTGCGGAGAAGTTGGCGTACGGTGGGCGTCAAAAGCGACGCGGGGTTTGGTCCGGAGACTACGGGGATTCAGTGGCGCCATTACCATCAATTGTCGTCTTTACAGATAAGTCCAACTGTCCAAGTAAAAACTTATATATGATAATTCATAAGTAATCGCATATTGGTTACCCTAGTACACAGACTATAAAGAAAAGCAATGAATTAGAAAAAAAAAACAACAAGGTTTTTACATTTGGGTCTTTAAGCAAGTAGCACCGAAAAAAAAAAAAAAAGTGGGGTTTGGAGCTTAAATCTCGCCTGTACAATCTTATTGCTTAATTTTTCTAATAAGAAAATTTTCAGTTGACTAATGTTTTTTATGTGTGAAGCTAACTTTAAAAAAGAGAGAAAATACTGATAGCAGTTGCACTGCATTTCACTATCGATATGATGAATATCATTGTTCCACGGTAAAGAAAAAAAAAAGAAAAAGCAAACTAGCACAGTTTGTTAATTAAGGTAAGGCATATGACGAGTTGATGCGGGTAAGAACACAATAAAATTAAGACCGTTCAAATTGGACACGAATTCTAAAATTTTCAGGGGTAAAATAGTAAATTTCAGCAGATATAGATCCGACATAAAGAGTTGGGCCACTTTCAGGCTCATCAATCCGATCCAGCCTACAATGAGAGGCTGCCAAAGCAGCTCTAACGCAAAGTAGTCTATGTTCATCTGAAGAACCCAGTGTAAACCTTTATATCTAGGGGCATGAGTAACCGCTTTTATCTCTCCATGCAGAAGTGAAAGTTTGAAAACTCCATATTTTTATCAAGAGAACAGTCAGTACTCGATCCTTTTAAATGGACGGGTAACCAATCTTGTCGAAACACCGGGAAGTATAGATAGATCAATATATTGAAACTCGCCACCAGAGACTATATATACATCTTGACCTCTTCAAAAACGAGTTAATTACAAATATTGCTCTCAAAACGCTCATATCTCTGAGTTTTCTGACTTGGGCGCCGGAGGGTCTATCACCGGGGTCAACCCCAGTGTTTCAAGCTGTTTTACAGGTCTATGGGAGTGATCACAGCCGTCATCGACAATCAGATCTAAGAGTCAAGTGCAGTTTGTGATGGTCAATATCGGTAAAAGTAAAAAGTCAGATCTTTTTTATTTATCTTTTTTATTTTCATTTTTAAAAAAATCACATATCTGCTTGCTCCCACATATAAATTAGTTGCAACACTAGTAATAGAAAATTTAATGGTTTTTCCCACATGGATAACTAACAAATATGGAAATTCTATATACCTCACTAAAAAAGTTGATATTTCCATATAACTCACTCACAATATTGATCAATACCAAAAAAAAAAATTTTTTTTGTTGTTATTGTCACTTTACTTATGTTAAATCTTACATTGAGTTTTAAAATAATTATTTTGCCCTCCTTTTAGGGTAGGGTAAGGGATTTAGGGTTAGAATTATGTTAGGTTAGGGTTAGAATTTTAAAAGAGGGCAAAATAGCTATTTTTAATCCTTAATTTTAAAAATAGCCTTAACCCTAAATCTTAATCCTTAATTTTAAAAGTGGGCAAATTATTACATCAAAAAAAAAAAAAGTGGGCAAATTATTTATTTTTAAACTCCTGATAAAATTTAACATAAAAAGAATAAGAACAACAAGTTAGTGAGTTATATAAAAATATCTATTTATAAGTACGGTGTATGAAATTTCCATATTTGTTAGTAACGGTGTGGAATTGACCCAAATTTTAAATCATGAAATTTATACCGACAAAATTTTTAGTGATTCCACGAGTTTGACATGTATTTATCATGACAGTTAGCATGATCAATATTCAAATGTATATGCATGTTCGAGATTTATTGGATGTTGCTGAGATCTACTTTTTCTTTCATTATTATCTTCCTTTTCAGCTAGTCAGTCGTTATCATTTCAAAAATTGAAAGGATCGTATTCGTGATATTGCTTTTTAAGGAGCTCCAAAGGCTCCCTATCATTTTTATCCGAATCATAATATCTAATATTTATTCTAAAAATTACGATTTTAGATACAATGACCTATATTAAAAAAATCTAATTAAATTTTTTTTAAAATAATAAAAAATAATAATAACAAACAAAATATTCTACTTCCGAATTTTATAGTTAAAAAAATATAATAGTAAACAAAAGATTCGCATCCTATCTTATAATATAGTTTTTTAAAAAATTTAAATAAATAAATAAAAGATTATACTCTAATACTATAATGGAGGAGTTGGGATTGTCATTTATAAACAAACCTAGCCAGGCTTTGCCGCAGGAACGTAGCCGGATGCCTTTGGTTAAAGAACCTCTCTCTTGGAGTGGAAGTTGAAAGAGTCTACCCCACTAGACTATAATCTCAATCATTCATTTTTAAGTAGGAGTTATATTAACTAGAGCTGGTATCGGGTTCTATCGAGTCGGGTCCTCCACTACCCGGACCCGGACTCGGACCCGGACCCGGACCCGGACCCGGTACATCACTAGTCCAAAAAATTGGACCCGGACCCGGACTTGCAATAACCGGGTCCGGGTCCTTGTTAAAAAAAATTTCCCGTCGGGTCCAATAGTAGAGAATAAATATTTGCACTTAAGTATTTTTGCACCTGATACCCTACGATTCTAACAATTTTTGCACTTAAGTACATGAATTAATATTATATTTACATATTTATCTTCAACAGTTAATTTTATATGTATATTCCAATAACTCTATATTCAAATTCTATATGTCTGGGGGTATTTTTTAATGGATCCGGGTCCGGCTCCGGGTCGGTTCTATGTTGAGCGGACCCGAAAGTGTATCGGGTCTTATTTTAGGACCCGGACCTGGGCCCATATAGATCGGGTCGGTTCCGGTCCAATGCCGGGTCCGAGTTGGGTCCGGATATCGGGTAAATGTGACAGTGCTAATATTAACCATTCATTTACTCAGTTGTTGTTAGTTACCATAATACTCTCAAAGTTTAAATCTATTTACGACACAATTATTTACAAAAGTGTTACTCATATAAAGTAAAAGTCTGTGCCACTAGAGGTAATTTGTAAAGAGTATGTGATGAGTAAAGGGGTGTCTCAGGTTTGAGGCCAGATTGCGTCTTATTATTGACTATTAAAAAATTATAATTTAAACGTTCATTGCATGTGCAGATTACTAGCTCATATAATTTGACGGTCCAATTATACATACTAGTAATATGCACGTGCGATGCACACCATAGTATTTTTTTAAAAGTCAATACTAAGACGTAATTTGACCTCGAACCTGAGAGTTCACTTTACTAATCACATTTTTTTACAAATTATTCCTAGTGACACCAACTTTTATTTTATATGAGTGACATGTAAATAATTATGTCGTAAAAAAATATGTAAATAATTATGTAGTAAATAAATTTAAATTTAAGGGTATTATGGTAACTAACAATAATTGAGTAAATGAATGGTTAATATAACTCACTTAAAAATGAATGGTTGAGATTAGATGGTTGATTGTCGACAAATTACAGTTTGTCTATAAATTACACAATCCCAACTCTCACATTATAGTATTATAGATGAAAATAAATAACCTATAATTTGGTAGCCCCAAACTTAAATAAATAAACAAATAAATTATAAATAACCTATAATTTGGTAGCCCCAAACTTAAATAAATAAACAAATAAATTATATATATATATAGAGAGAGAGAGAGGGGGGGGGGGGGGGGGGGGGGGGGGAGAGCACCTGATCAGGAGCAAACTCCTCCGCCATCCGTTGGATCTGCAATTTGATCAAGATCTTTATCCAGTGGCTCACAATCGTTCCGCTCAACTGACATGGTGCTGGGGGTAGTTATGTCACTTAACTTTCATCTCTCTCTCAATCCTCGTTGTCCCTCTCACTCCCTCATTCGTCTCTCCATCGAGCCCACTCCAAATTGCAGATCCAATCGTCTCCCAATCGTCTCTGCATCTCTCCTTCTCCCCCGACCTTCGAAATCCCCTAGACACCTAGACGTCTTTCTCTCCCCACCCCCACTCGACCTTCGAAACCCTAACTGTAACGTCCCTACCCCTAGCTCATACAATTTATACAATTTATAAGACATATTAGATACTATGTAGTACAACTGCCCACCACAGGCTGCCTCTCAAAAGTTGGTTAACCAATTAGGTGACTCTTGATCATAGGCTTTTTATATTTATATTATATTATATTACTTTACACTCCGATATGAGATATTTTTCACTTACTCTTACCTTCTTTCTCTCTCTGAGATGTACACAACGGAGGTGGGCCCCCATCTATGAAGCCACGTCACAACCAAAGGCTTCGTCAAAGCCTGCTGAAGACAGCAACATGGTTAATCTGGCATTCATATACCGTGCCCCCCCCCCCCCCATCCATCTATATAATAAATTACAAAGAAAGCTATCAAGTGGCTCTCATTCAATCTCTCCTAAAACTAATGGCCTAGATTGATTCTTACAAAACATATTTTTCCGCCCAAAATTTCAAACCCCAAAATTAAATTCCCCCCCCCCCCTCCCCCCCCCCCCCCCCCAAAATTTATCTCTCTTCTCTCTTCGCTTTTTCATATTTTTCTCTTTCTCTCTCTCCCTCTCTCTCCCATTCTTTCTTTAATTACTTAGAAATTTAGATTTTAAGATTTCAGGTTTGTAAAAGTTTCAGAATTTTTATGGTTTTTTTTATTGCACATGTCATATTGAAAATAGCAAATATCTCTTCAACAGTTAAATTTCATCATTTTCCATCCTTAAAGTTCTAAGAAGTTGGATTTTACACCCTCATTTAAAATTATTTTTCAACATATACTAATAGAAACATGGACTTTTATTTACAACTAATTATTGTTATACTATTCAGACTTGAACTGCATAACTGTTGTTAAACTGTTTACAGGGCTTTTCGTGTGTTGTATCGTTTCGAAAACGTGCCGTAAGCACGTACCCACGAGCAAATCTAGTACCTTGATATAATTCCATTTCGATATACTTACCACATATGCATTTACCATATGCCACGCACAATTTACCAACAGCTCACTACAACACACGCTGGATTTACCGGCGTATATTCTCCGGCGTTTTACCAATCGTGCCGGGGTAGGATAAGACCAGGATATGGTCGCAAAAATGTATAGTTATACACCGGTGGCCTCTAAAAAATGCCGGTGAATTATATCATTCACCAGCATTTTTATAAAAATACGCCGGTGAATAGAAAGCGAAAATTTATCCCCACAAATCCTCTCCCATTCACCGGCGTTTATTAATAAAAACACCGGTGAATATACAGGGATAAATTCCCAATCCTACTGCGAAACCCTTAGCACATTTCGTTTTGTTTTTTTTATACCAAACCCTAAGTTTCCCCACGCCGTCGCCCTTGGGCCTCCTTCCCTTCCTCGAAAACTCCTCTGTCGACGTCGCCATTGGGCCTCCTTCCCTTCCTCGACAACTCCTCCGTCGATGTCGCCATTGGGCCTCATTCCTTTCCTCGACAACTCCTCCGTCACCGTCGCCATTGGGCCTCCTTCCCTTCCTCGACAACTCCTCCATCGTCGTCGCCATTGGACCTCCTTCCCGTCCTCTATCCCGCTCAGTCATTTCTCTCTCAAAGCAAGTGCTATCTCTCTCTCGCGCGCTCTCTCTCTCTCTCTACTTCTTGATTTTGTGATGGTAATGGTTTGATTGTAATGGTGCAATTTTGTGATGGTAATGGTGCGATTGATTCTGTGATGTTTATGTTTGTGGGAATTTTGGGTGGTAATGGTTTGATACTCAATTTAGGGGAGATCTCGATTTAGGAGAATTTTGGATGTTTATGTTTGTGCGATTCTGCGATTCTGTGATGGTAATGGTTTGGGACTTCACTGTTTTTGTAAGGAGTAATTTGGGGGAGATTTGAAACTGAATTTGCCAAAAATGTGGCAATATACTCAGTTTCAAGTGGCTTGTTGGTTCTTGTTGATTCTTGTTGATTATTGACTGAAACTTTAGAAAAATTCGAGCATGATCATAAATTAATAAACTAGCAATGATTCTTGTTGGTTCTTCTTGTTGATTATCGGCTAAGCTAGCTTCTTGTTGGTTCTTCTTGTTGATTTTCGGCTAGGCTACCTTCTTGTTGATTCTTGTTGAAGTTAGAGAGCTTTGAGAAGTTGAACTAACTGGCTTGGATCTGAGGAGTTAGTGGACTTCGGAGCCAGGTGTTTCTAGCTCGGATTTTGCTAGGTTTTTGGAGCTCGATCATCTCCCATTTTGAAGCTTTATGTGAGGTTATATACAAGTTTATTTTACAGATCTCAGTTTATAGATCAACGAAGTGTTTTTGGTGAACATAGAATGAGAATACTAACTCGTTTGAGTTTGCTTTCTTATGCATTTGGAGATGGGTTATTATGCATTTGAGTTTTAGTTTGGTTAAGAGTAAACTGGAATTATAACGCATTTGGAGATGGGTTAGTTGCTTTTTTGTCTGAATTTGGAGATGAGATGTATCATATATCTGAAGTTGCACACTATGATTTTTTGAGGAGCAACTAGTGATGAAAATTTTTTAATTAAACTTTATATACAATTATATCATGAAAGGGGATTGCTTGGGTTTGAAAATGAGATTGTTCATGCTTGTTGCTTGGGTTTTAAGTGAATTCGGAAATCCTTTTTTGTCTGAATTTGGAGATGAGATGGATCATATATCTGAAGTTGCACACTACGATTTTTTGAGGAGCGACTAGTGATGGAAATTTTTTAATTAAACTTTATATACAATTATATCATGAAAGGGGATTTCTTGGGTTTGAAAATGAGATTGTTCATGCTTGTTGCTTGGGTTTTAAGTGAATTTGGAGATGCTTTTTTGTCTGAATTTGGATATGAGATGGATCATATATCTGAAGTTGCACACCACGATTTTTTGAGGAGCGACTAGTGATGGAAATTTTTTATTTAAACTTTATATACAACTATATCATGAAAGGGGATTGCTTGGGTTTGAAAATGAGATTGTACATGCTTGTTGCTTGGGTTTTAAGTGAATTTGAAGATGTTTTTTTGTCTGAATTTGGAGATGAGATGGATCATATATCTGAAGTTGTACACCACGATTTTTTGAGGAGCGACTAGTGATGGAAATTTTTTATTTAAACTTTATATACAATTATATCATGAAAGGGGATTGCTTGGGTTTGAAAATGAGATTGTTCATGCTTGTTGCTTGGGTTTTAAGTGAATTTGGAGATGCTTTTTTGTCTGAATTTGGAGATGAGATGGATCATATATCTGAAGTTGCACACCACGATATTTTGAGGAGCGACTAGTGATGGAAATTTTTTATTTAAACTTTATATACAATTATATCATGAAAGGGGATTGCTTGGGTTTGAAAATGAGATTGTTCATGCTTGTTGCTTGGGTTTTAAGTGAATTTTTTGAGGAGCGACTAGTGATGGAATTTTTCTTTATCTAAACTTTATATACAATTATATCACGATGTCTACATGAGTATCAGTTTCTAACATAATGTTCATGCGTGTTGCTTGGGTTTGAAAATGAGATTGTTCTTTGCCAAATAGGCTTGTAAGTGATGATGAGATGGATTATGTAAATGAAGTTGCATACTATGATTTACAGGGGAGTGATTAGTGATGAAATAATCCTGTTTGAACTTACATTCTGGTTTCAACTGACAGTTATCTCATGAGTATTATAAAAGTATAAGATTCATTTCAGTTAGTAGCATTTTTGGTTTGAAAATGAGAGTGAAAGCATTCTCTTTCACTGTTTGTAGTTCAATAATTTTAACTCCATATTTTGGTTTTGATTGTAAGAGTGCTGCATATTTTTTTAAAAAAATTATATACCTACACCGGCATTTTTACAAACACCGGTGTAGATTTAAAAAAAAATTACAGCTCCTACGGCGGCGTTTGTATAACTCCGGTGAATGTATATCAGTTGAAAAATAAGGCACTTAGAAATACCTATACACTGGCGTTTTTAGGGGTGTCGAACGGGCCCAGCGGGCCGGGCCGGGCCCAACCCGCGCGGGTTGGCACGTTTGACTGTGCGGGCCGGGCCGGGTTGGGGTCTTATGCGGGCCGGGCCGGGCCAGGTCAGATTATGATTTGGGTGGCCCGCCCAACCCGTGAACCCATTAGGGCTCAACCCGGGTTGGGCCGGGTCGACCCGCGGGTTGGCCCGTTTAATATATAATTTTTTTTTATTTTTTTTTTAATTTTTTTTGGGTATCTTAAATGAGTAAATCGAACTAATAATAATAATAATTTTACAAATGATGTATACAATTATACAAACAACCATATTTTTGTTTGATGAATATTACATTTTTGGTGAAATTATAATACTAAGTAAGTAATACTACTAGTCTACTAATAAGTAATAAATTATACAATTCTTCAAATATCCCCAAATGATGTTTAATTATAATACTAAGTCTAAGTATGTAATTCAGTAATAATACTAATAAGTAATAATACTACAATTCTTAAAATTGAATCAAATATCCCCAAATGATGTTTAATTATAATAGTAATACTAAGTAAGTAATAATACTAATAAACAAAAAAAATCGTAATAATAATAATAAGATTGAAAGAGTGAAATTGACAACAAATTTTGAAATTTTATTCATATGAATTTAAGTTGTACAATTTGAACAATTTATAACGAAATGAAGAATTCAATTCACAAATAAGTTTTATACAATAACATATTTCTTAATTCTTATGTACAATTTTAATTGACTACAATTTTTCTAATTTAACATAACAAGAAAAGCTATTGTTGTTGCTGTTGTTGTTGTTGTTGTTGTTGTTCTTCAGGCGAGTTGCTCCCACTTGTGGAACTCGATAGTGCTTTCCCTTGCGTCCTATCTTCAGCCTTCAGCCAGTCTTCTGTGCATACGAGCATCTCTAACGTCTCGGGCTTCATCCGATTCCTGTAATCTGATAGAACCCTGCCACTTGTAGAAAATGCACTCTCAGAAGCAACTGTAGAGACAGGAGGAGTTAGTAAATCTTTAGCCATAATTGATAGAATACTAAAAGTGTGTTCATGTTCTTTCCACCACTGTAAAATATCTAGTGCAGAAGTAAAAGGCTCAGCATCTTGTTGGTTATACCAATTTAATTCATTTGGTTGATTAGTCCTAGGTTTTTTAGATTGAATTTTTTCAAGTAAACTAAATGTTCTATCACCAATTCTACTTTTACCTTTAGAACCACCAGAAGAAGAACTAACTACAGAAGTTGTACTACTAGAAGCAAAACGTCTATCATAATAATCATACAAGTTATTTAACGTGGATTCAAATTTAACTAAAAAACTAGCGCAATCAATTGTTAATTCTACAATGTTATCTAAATATCCAAAAAATATTTCTATCAAATTCTTCGTACCTTCAAATTTGATACGAGGATCCATAACAGTAGCAACACAAATCAACATAGGAGGAGGAAAATAATACTTCAAAAATTTAGTAAATGCAGGTTTTACAATGTCACTAATATAGGTATCATTTAACATTTCGTTAAATGTTTGAACCATGCTAACTAATTCAATAAAAATGCAACTAGAAGTAGATTCATATGTTTTTGAAAATTTTAAAGTTGTGGTTTTAAAAGGTTCTAAAAATTTCAACAAAGATTCAGCAAAAAACCAATCGGCGGCAGTCATTTGAAAATTAGGCATATTTTGTGCGATACAAAAATCATTTACAACTGCTTTATATTCGGTGACAACATTTAGTAAATCAAAAGTAGAATTCCATCGGTGTCTAACATCCTTTGGAAATTTTCTAAAAGGAACATGTCTAGCTCTACACCAAGCTTTCCATTCTTGTAGAATGCTTGGTTTTAATGCAATAAAATGTACACAATCTCTAATTTTAATTATATATGGATCAGCTATAGCTAATGCATCTTGAACACATAAATTTATAATATGACATGCACACCTAACATGAAAAATATTGTCAGATGGAGGGTTTAATATTCTTTTTAAAGTATTAATTGCTACATTGTTGTTAGATGCATTATCAAAACTAATAGCCATAATTTTATCGCGAATATGAAAAACATCACAAATTTCTAAAATACGGTTTGCTATTTCAGCGCCACTATGGGGATACGGCAACGACGCAAGTGATATGATTCTTTTATTAAGAATCCAATCATTGTCGATCCAATGACAGGTTATTCCCATCGTTGGAATATTGTTGACACCCGTCCAACAATCCGAAGTTAAACTAACCCTACAAGTTAAACTATATAAAATTGCAATCAACGCGTCCTTCATTTCCATGTACACTTTAAAACAATCCGATTTGCAAGTATTTCTCGGAATTCTTTTAAAATGAGGGTTTAAGGCCGTTTGATTAAAATTTTCCAAGTTCCTACTCTCGGAATAGGTAAATGGTAACTCATCCTTAATTACTAATCGGGCCATTTCCCGACGAACAAGTTCGGGATCATAAGGGTGGCTATCTACTTGACCGGTCCTAGGGTTTATTCTTTGTTGGCCTTGTAGTTGATCAAGAAGATCTTTATGATTATTTAGAATGTGCCTACTAAGTGTACCAGTTCCGTCACCCTTCTTGAATTTGTATAGTTTATCACATGATTTACACACTTTCACACCTACACCCGGAGTTTCTGCGTCCGGGATATAATGATAAAACTTATGCCAATCGCTAGTTTCTCCTCTACTTTTCCTACTACTACGGGGTTGTGTGGTGTCGGTTTGTTGTTGTTCTTCTTCTTCTAATTGTTCATGTCCAACATCATCGTGTGTACCCCATTGTTCCATAGTAGGATCAATGTAATCTTGGGCGGGCTCAGTAATTGGGACAATTGGTGGCCTACGTGAAGATGAGGAAGAATCTTGTCCACTACGACCGCTACCGCGTGATCTAGACATAGTGTAGTAATGTGGTATGTAAAAAAAAATCTACAATGTAGGGGCGGACGAGCGGTGAATTATACAAAAAAAACTAAAAAACAAGAGGGTTGAGATAGAGAAGTTCAAAAAAAGAACAATAATTTTAACTACAACGCAAAAAAAATAATAACAAGAGAAAAGAGATAGAGATATTTTGATACCGTTCACCGTGGAATACGCGTATAAAATAAAACCGTGAAAATTAGAATATAATAGAAAAGATGGAGGAGGGCTTTGCCGATTTCGCAATTGAAGAGTTGAAGTAGATTTGAGTCGATGGTTGAAGAGAGTTGAAGACGTTGAATTTTGTTCTCCGATACGACCGAAATTTGATCGTGTATACGCCTCCTTGTACACTTGTTTGATGATTGCTACAATTGTTCAATTTTTTTTTTTTTTTTGATGTATAATAGTAGAGAGAGTAAGAGAGGGAGGTGTGATTTTTTTGGAGATTTTTGGGGGCTATTTATAGACTTAGAATTGGGAAAAAACAAAAAAAAAAAAAAAAAAAAAACTATCTAACGGCAGCACTGCAGCAGCAACGGCTCTAAGAGCCGTTGGCTGCACGCTGTGAAGCCCAACGGCACGCGCCCAACGGTCAGCCCGGCCTCGAACCGCGGGTTTCGACCCGTTCGACCCGCGGGTCGAACGGTCGACCCGCCACGGGTCGGTAGGTCGAAATTCGCGGGTCGACCCGCGGGTTGGCGGGTCCAATTCACGGGTTGACCGGGTTCGTGGGCCGGGTTTGGCGAATCGAATTCGGGAAAAAAGCGACCCGGGTCGACCCGGTCCTATTCACCGGGTTCGACCCGAACCCGTGAAATCCTTAGGCGGGCCGGGTTCGTGGGCCGGGTCGCGGGTGGGTCGCCGGTTGACCCGGCCCAGTTGCCACCCCTAGGCGTTTTTACGGCCGCCGGTGTATACACAAGATTTACCGGCGTTCCGTAAAAACACCAGTGTAGACCCATAGTATTCCGCGATGCTCGCTTCGGCGGCATTTGGACTGGCATTTTTATAAACGCCGGCGTAAATTCGAAAAAACACCGGTGAATCCAGCGTGTGTTGTAGTGGCTACTTCATATATTATATATATATATATATATATATATATATTCTATATATATTCTACTATATTTTTTTGAAAACTACGGGGTGTTACAATAACCCTAGCTTTCCATCTCCTAGCTCTGAGCTCCAGCTTCCGATTCCTGACGCCCCGACGCTCCTCTGTCGCGCTCTCTCCCCGACGCTCCAGCTTCTGATTCCCATTCTGATTCCGATTTCGATTCCGATTCCTGATGCCCCGAGGCCACCGCAGTTCGAAATCCCTTAGACGCTGCGCTCTCCACCCCCACTCGACATTCGAAACGCTAACTGATCTCCATCTCTAACTTGGATAGAGGTAAAATTTTGCTTATTCTGTTGCTAATTTTGTTAATTTTGTGTTGGTTTCTCTAGTCTATATTCTTGTGTTTTATCCAAAAGATAATGAGAAACACATAGATATATTCTGTCAAATCTATTTTGGCTAAATTCTGCTCATACTAATGAGTACTTCACAATTTTATCTGGCAGGAAAACTTGCCCCAGAGTTTAGCTGCTCCAAAGACTTGGTAGCTATTAGGGCATATACTTAACTAAGCTGCTGCTTAAGGTATAAGTTCATTCACATTTGGTTATATGCAGGTACATCCAACATGTACTCATATAAAAAAAACATGTACTCATCCAATTTTTCTTGATGCAATTCAGGTTTTTTTTGTGTGTGTTGGGGGGGGGGGGGGGGGGGGGGTAGCATACTGTAGGACTAAGTAGAAGGAGTGGATAATTTTGGATAGATTATCTACCCTTAATTAGTTGCTCTTTGTGAATACACTAATGGAAGAGAGCAACAGTTCTATTTCATTTTGTGATTTTTTTGTCGTCAGAAGTCCTTGTTTGTAGAATGTATGAGAATTGCATGTATCACAGTCTCTTGGTTGGATATGAAAGTACGTACTAGTATGTAGCTATTTTGGTCTGTAAGATCAGGTGTGTACGACTTGAATGCAATGAATGTGCTTTATTTTCATGGTTTGAATGATTCAATGCTATATTCAAGCTTTTGGCTCTATGCTATCTTTTGATAATATGGTATGGAAATACTTTTGGTTATATGCTGTCTTTTGGGGGTTGTTAGAGTGGAATGAATGATTATGTAATGATGGTATAGTATTCAAGTTGATAGCATGTGTAATTGCTGCTCTATTATTTGAAAAGTATTTGTTACCACTCTGTGAATTCAAGTGTACTAATTGCAGTTGTTGTTGTTATTCAAGTGTTCACTAATTGCAGTTGTGTTTACTACTTACAGTTTATAACTCAATATAGGTGATGTTCTTTGTAAATGCAGTTGACACTCAGTTTTAGAAATCTGCTACTCTTTATTATGCAGTTTAGCTGCTTCTTCATATTTTTGCTGCAGTTCTGTAAAGTTGTAGCTTGTTCAACCTCTTCTTCAACAGTTGCTCTAATGACATGCCAAACAAATTTCTTCATCATAGATTGTAATTCTAATTCATTGTAATTCATTCATACAGTGAAGAGGAACAATATAAAGCACAGAGTTTATAAAGCATCCGTTCATTCATTCATCATAGACTGTAATTCTAATACATTCAATTCAGTAAACCTTATATAGAGTGAAGAGGAACATTGTAATTCTAATACATTCATAGATAGAAACTTCAAAAATTTTAATACTTGTCTTTCTTATCTTTAGACTTCTCATCTCTAGACTTTTCATCTTTATACAAAATTCTAAAGATTATACAAAAGATTAAACAAAATTCTGAACATTGTAGGCTCAAAACAACAAGTCAAGTCTTTATTTATAGTAGTGTGCTTGTAAATGATGCTCTGCCTCTTCCCAGTTGCTCTAGCACATTCAAAATCATCAAAAGCTTCTCTCTAGAAGCTGAAACTCACAAAACTGCAGATGATGTCCTGTACCAAATAAAAACCAACAAAGCTCACAAAACTCACAAAACTCACAAAGCTGAACCTTACAAAGCTTCTCTCTAGATTTTTTTAATTTTAAATTTACGTTTATGATTATAAACAATAACACACAAATATGTAGTAAATACTAAATTTTAAAAAAAAATCAAATATATAGCAATAATATAGATCTGAACATTTATGTTTACCAAAATTCACATATAGAGTCGCCGGTTGGCAAGTCTCCATTATAAGCTGCTGACAACCAAATGACAAATCAACCATGAATGTTACGACGTTAGGTTGTATTCTACCTGCAGACGATGTCCTGTACCTTTCACGAATCTCTTCATCAAATAATGTCTCTCGCTCTGTCTGCATGTTGTATTATAGTGCATCAACACATGCATGCCATCATACGTGTATATACATTTGTATAGTACTCCCAACTTTATTTATTATCTAGTGAATGCTATTGACAAGCCAGTGCATACAATCTTGTGTCTTTACTACTATGACCACTCAATACGTACACATAATTTTTTTTTAGAGGGTTGAGACTGATCGAGTTGCAATTGACAATGTGAAATTTCATTCACGTGGTTTTGACATGTTTTGGAGCATCTATTGTCGTTATTTCTAAATTTCCTAGTAATTAGCAATTAGGATTTAGCAATAATATAAAAGTCGTTGCTATTGTTTTGTTAAAATTCCAAAAACAAATTAATATGACGGATCATTTTGTTCCGCCGTCTAACACTAATTGTATTTTTTTTTAAAGTAAAAAACGATTGGACGGAGCTTCATCCTCTATTTGTAAAATTGAATGTTTTTTAATCTGAATTATCCCGGACGGAGGATCTTCATCCGTTAGAAGGTTTTTTTTTCTTTGTCGCTACTGAAAAAAAAAAAAAAAACATAAAACATACCAGACGGCCTATGGGCCGTAACTTTTTTTTCTTTTTTTTTAATAATGAAAATAATAAATTACATAATTGCCCCCCCCCCCCCAAGCTAAGCCTATTTAAATTTATGGGTAAATAAATAATTTCAAAAAAAAAATCTAAACAAAAGGTGAGAAACATCATATTAACTTAATTTATTTACACAGAAATCAGAAAATATGGGAGACGGAGGAACTTCATCCGTCTCTCATTTTTTTTGGGGTCAAATTTAGCGACGGACGAAGCTTCATATTCCATCCGTCCAGTTTAACTTCGCAAACGGATGATCTTCATCCGTCTTCTACATTTAGCATTTCTTCATCGCCGCTTCTAAGTTTAGCGAAACACTGTTCACTCCTATTCTAAAAATTAGATTTGTAGCAAACGACAGTGAAAGTATTTTCTAACTCAGTCGCTACTTTTTTGGGATTTTAGAAAACCACAGTGGATGCTCTTATATGTGTTTCTCTTCTTTGTCTCTATATAGTATCTTAATAGTTAGTAATACTTAGAAGGTTCACTTCTGTAGTACCCCGTATTTTTAAATATTATTTTAAAATATTTATAAATGAGTTAAAATGATTTTTGGAGATTTAATAAACATTTTTCTGGAAATCTATCTTTTTACACGTGCAAAACACGTGCAAATATTTTCTTGAGAAGTTCAAAAGACAAAATTATTTTATGAAAAATTATCATTTATTATTTGGAATTTATTTATAATTTTTCTAGATTTTTCTGATATTAATTGGATCTATTTACAAATATTACGAAAAAGAAGGATCTTTTTGCAAAATTGTCATTTTGAGGGGTGAAAGTGTAAACCTATTTTCTGGACTTTTCAAACAGTACCGGCTGGAAATAAGGTGTCTATTTTTTACTTTTAAATCTCAAATTAATTGGTTTTAGCAAGTTTCCAAGTATAGGGATCTATTTATGTAAAATTATATTTTCAAGGGGTTATTTTGCAAATGTGTTTGAAAACCCTAAATCCTCAATTCCGGCCTATTTAAAAGAAGTGCAGCCGTCTTTCGCTGCACAACACAAGGTTTTTATTATTTTTTTGGAGGATTAAGGAGAGGATCTTGGATTTCGCAAAAGAAAGGTTTCTTACGAGATTTTCTTCATTCGTGATTGTTATGTTTTATTTTCTTTTGTGTATGTTGTATGCAGATGATATGAATGTTTTGATTGATCTTGGATGTTGAATTTGTTAATACTGATTTGGGGAAATTAGGGTTAGGGTTAATCTCTAGCCGCTTAAGATATTATACCCTGCTTATCAGTATTGGAATATCACAGGGCACTACCTCTAGACCAGCTTATATAGAGATTAGACTGGGTTTAGGGTACTGGGCTTTTAGCCCACTCAACCCGTTCCAATATTAATACATAACACGTGTAAACCCGTGTTGCCCCATAGAATAATATACACAATATTATCCTATTATAATGAGAATATACATATACATCCAACAATCTCCTCCTATATTCTCAGTATATTAGGCTAAGCAATGTTATAATATTGGATCACAAAAATTCAAACATTATTGAATCATAAAGAACATGGATCATAGACTAAATCAATTATAACTTGAATAGTTCAAATATGACTAAACCAAAATAATCAAATAGTTCTAAAACCATAAATGAATAGTTCACAAAGACTAAACCAAAGCAAAATCATAATCTCAAGTCAACCAAACAATAAACTTCAAAATAAACAAAAATTTTTAAGCTCAATCAAATAAAGAGTCTTAAACTTAAAATAGAAGTTTCTCCAAGCAATTGACAAACTATTCTTGCGAGTTCTTTTGTGTCTACTCCTCCATATCGAGCAAATCATCATTTTCAAAATCAAAGTTGACTGATTCATTTCCATTGCCTTTGCTGCCATCTGTTTCAAACATAACACATAGAAATCTCATGAGTCGCTTCTCTTAGAGTTCAAATGAAATGTATAAGAGTATCTAGTTCGTGCTAAAGAACTTAGTACAATTCAACATAGATATGCAAAGGTACATCATAAGCATCACAATCAAGTATCTTTATCAAAATAAAGTACAAGAACTATTATAATTTCTACACAAGAACTATACTGTGTTTCATGTTGGAATGATAGAATTGTTAGATCAATTATGGTTAAGTTCTGAATCATCAAGATTGGAATGAAACATAAACCCCATAAAAGAGATATATCATCAAAATTGGAATGATATAACAACAGTTCTAAACATCGGAAACACATCGACAAATTTTCATGCTTTCTTTTAGAATAAAAGATAATTTTATGTAAGTTTTGAAACATATATAACATCATCAAATTTGGAATGAAGTTATATATCAACAATAAGTACATAGAACTTTTCTAATTATCTAAAGCATGTCAACTGTCAAGATTGATGCTTAAAGTTTGAACTACTCTATGGCTCTCAACTTTGGATTCTAATTTATCAAAATAACTAGGGTGTTAAAACTTATCCTCAAAAGTTTTTAACCCCATTTCCCCCACAGTTTTGATAATTAGATCTCTACTTAGTCCTTTTGTAAAGGCATCAGCCACATTCTTTTCTGATCGTACATCAATAAGGGCAATTGTCCCTTGTTTAATGAGATAGTTCAACTTGGCCTGTCTAAGGCTCACAACACGTCTCTTACCATTGTAGAGAGTGTTGTTAGCTACAATATTTGCAGCTTGGTTATCACAATAAAGACTGAGAGTGGTTACTCTAAACCTTCTCAAAGGAATATCTAACAATAGCTCTTTTATCCATTCCGCTTCTTCACCAGCAGAAGATAGCGCAAAGAGTTCTGACTCCATGGATGAAAAGGCAAGACCAGGTTGTCTTTTAGATTTCCATGACACAGCTGCTCCTCCTAGTGTAAACACATAACCACTAGTGGACCTACTGTCACCATTTCCTGAGCACCACGATGCATCAGAGTATCCCTCTAGTACTGAAGGATAACCAGAGTAGCACAAAGCAAACTCTTGAGTACCGTTTAGGTATCCCAATAGCCTCTCAAGGGCATTCCAGTGTAATTGACTAGGATTGCTAGTGAACCTGCTCAGCATGCCTATCGCAAAGGCTATGTCAGGTCTAGTGCATGTCATTGCATACATGAGACTCCCAATAAGTTTAGAGTAATCTAACTGTCTCACTGTTGCACCATCGTTAGGTGTCAACTTTTTGGTATTATCATAAGGTGTATTAAACCTTTTGCAATCACTGTATCCCCAGTCCTTCAACACACTTTTAATATAGTGGGATTGGCTAAGGGTTATTCCTTGCCTTCTAAAGCCCACTCTCATACCCAATATGGTGTCCACAACACCTAGGTCTTTCATATTGAACTGTTTGGATAGCATGGTTTTGACTTCTATAACAATAGAGAGGTCACTTCCAACAACTAGCAAGTCATCAACATACAAGCAAATAATGACAATTTTATTCGATTCATCACGATAATAAAGGCATTTGTCAGAATTACTAGATTCAAAACCTAAGCTCTTTATTGTTTTATCGAATTTTTCATGCCACAATTTTGGTGCTTGTTTTAGACCATACAAAGATTTTATTAATTTGCAGACCTTATGTTCTGAACCTTTAAGTACAAAACCTTCAGGTTGATTCATATAGATTTCTTCATTGAGGTCACCGTTTAGGAAAGCAGTCTTAACATCCATTTGATGAATAACAAATTTTTCAATAGATGCTATGGCTAGAAGAATCCTTATTGTAGCAATGTGGCAAACTGGTGAATAAACATCAAAATAATCCACCCCACTTTGTTGAGTATAACCTTTAGCTACTAAGCGTGCTTTATACTTAGCTACAGTTCCATCAGGATTAAGTTTCTTCTTCAAAACCCACTTGTTTCCTATAGTTTTAGCCCCTACTGGCAAATTAACCAATTCCCAAGTGTTGTTCTGCAATAAAGAATCCATTTCATCATCAATTGCTTCTTTCCAAAGCAAACCATCCCTAGACCTTAAGGCTTCCTTAACACTAACAGGGTCAGCTGCTAGTGCATATGTCACGAAGTCATCACCATAGGTTCTAGGTATTTTATCTCTTGTGGAGAGTCTTCTTAATTCAACATTATGTGAGGGTTCAGTGTCAGTTGAAATGTGTCTAGATTCCTGTTGTGGATCATTCCTAGTGTCTGCAGGTTCAGATAATAAGATGCCTTTATCTTTGATGAACATATCTTCAAAGAATTCTGCATCTCTTGATTCTATTACTTTGTTAAGAGATAGATCTAAGAATCTGTCTGCAGTACTATCAACTGCACTACCCAAATACACACACGTATTTGTCCGAGGTCCCACTTTAGGCCTTCTAGGGTCAGGTATCCTAACAAAAGCAATACAGCCCCATGTTCTTAATTTATTAAAATTGGGTGTGTGCTTATGCCACAGTTCATACGGTGTAGCAGGTAACTTAGAGTGTGGCAACATGTTCAAAATATTATTAGCAGTTAATACAGCCTCACCCCAAAAATGTGAAGGTAATCCAGCAGTCAATAACATAGAATTCAACATCTCTGTGAGTGTTCGATTCTTTCTTTCGGCGATGCCATTTGACTGTGGTGAGTAGGTTGCTGTAGTTTCTGCTATGATTCCATGTGAGTTACAAAATTCTCTGAATCCTAATGAAACATATTCGCTACCTCTATCTGATCTAAATCTTTTAATTTTAGCATCTAACTGATTCTCAACACGGTCCTTAAATTCTTTGAATTTTTCTAGTGCTTCATCCTTAGTTTTTAACAGATAAATGTGACAATATCTAGAGTAATCATCTATAAAAGTGATTAAGTACTTCCGACCTCCTTGTGTCATAAAACTCTTGAAATCACATATGTCAGAATGTATCAACTCAAGTAGTTGTGTACTCCTAGAGACAGTACGAAAAGGTCTTCTAGTTATCTTTGTTTGAGCACACACTTCACATTTGTCATCTTTAATGGATGTGTCAATTGGCAAGTTAAAAGTTTTAGCAACATTAAGAATCTTAACATAGTTCACATGTCCCAGCCTATTATGCCATGTATGTGGACTACACAATTTGGAACTAATGTTGTTGATTACTTCATCTGCTAAACTAATTCTGTACATGCCATTAACTAAATAAGCACAACCAAAATAAAAAGAATTTACAGACAAGATAGCTTTACCACTAATCATAGTAACGACCATACCAGCATGATTTAGTAAGCTAATAGAGATCAAGTTCTTAGCTAAAGCAGACACATATTTAACATTTCGCAAAATTAAAGTTTTACCTGAGGAGAGACTGAGATTCGCTGTCCCGGTCCGAAGCACCTTCACTGATTCTCCATTTGCCATTGAAACTGATTCATTTGCAGCTTTCAGATCAGATAGTAGGCTCTCATCGTTGCAAGCATGACAAGTGGCTCCCGAGTCCAACAACCAACTAGCAGAGGTACTGGCCTTTACGTCACCAACAACACACAGAAAATTGGTGGGCTCAGTATTTCCCTCCAACAAGTTCACCTTTTCCATGTTGGGTTGTTCTACTTTGGGTAGCCTGCACTCAGAGGCATGATGTCCCCACTTTCTGTAGTTGTAGCATTTTCCTTTCTTTTTAGCAATTTTCTTCGTGACTTCTAATTTAGTTGGTTCACCTTTAGAATTAAACTTGTTCTTCTTGAACTTAGGAGTGCGTTTGGTATTGGTTAACACATTAGCAGTTGAAAGTTGTTCATTAACCAGTTCCAAATTCATCCTAGTTCTAGTCTCATCTTCAACTTTGATGCAACGTTTCAGATGTGCAAGTTTAATTTGTTCAGACAACCTATACATCTCAGTCTTAAAAGATAGCCACGAAGCAGGTAACTTATAGATTATTGCTCCAGTAAGGAACTCATCACACACAGTAATGTTTTCAGATTTTAGTTTCCCTACTAGATTCTCTAAATCTGTTACCTGAGGAAGGATTGCATTTTCTTCTTTAAAAGAGAAACCCATGAACTTATCAACTAGATGTGCCTTAGAAACTTTCTCTTCTTTCTTAAATTCATCTAGTAGGTTATCCCAAATTTGTTTAGCAGTTTCATATTTCATATACACGTCTGCAAGGCGATCTGATATGCTATTCAATAAGAATTCTCTACATAAGTCTTCATCAGTTACCCATGTTGCATCGTCAACATCTTCAACACATTCATCATATGTTGTTTGACATGTGTAGAATATTTTCATGAATTTCATCCCGTATTGGGCTTTTCTTTTCCAACTATTAAACTCAGCACTACTGAATCCCTCTAATTTGGGAACCTCGTACGGACGACTATGTTTTTCCATCACAAAGGAATAAACAATAGATTCCCAACAATAGAGATTTCTTTCTAAATAGTTACTACTTATGTGATTTAGTAAACAGAAAAATAACTGAGTTTAGAATGGACCAAATCTGGAGAGCACACAGCAGCGAGTCAAGAGAATGATCCGATCTGATCAAACCCCCAAACTCAAACAGCAATGGAAGAAAACCCCTTGATTCGATCTGATCAAACCCTAGATCCAACAGCAACAACAATGGAGTTCAGTCAAGACCGATCTGATCAAACCCTAGATCCAACTGCGACTGATCCAGAGGAGGGAGACGACCGGAACGGCGACGGCGGCGCTTGGGGTCGCGACGGCTGCGATGAGCAGGATCGCGACGGTGCGCTCTGGACGGCTCGGCGTTCGGAACCCGACGACTGAGATCTGGATCTCAACGGCGCGGCGTTCGGGATCTCGTCGGCTGCGGTCTGGATCAGCGACGGTGACGGCGTCGGCAGTCTTGGTCGAAGACAGCGACAGCCAGAGGTAGAAGAAGCTAATATCTTAAGATTGTTAATACTGATTTGGGGAAATTAGGGTTAGGGTTAATCTCTAGCCGCTTAAGATATTATACCCTGCTTATTGGAATATCACAGGGCACTACCTCTAGACCAGCTTATATAGAGATTAGACTGGGTTTAGGGTACTGGGCTTTTAGCCCACTCAACCCGTTCCAATATTAATACATAACACGTGTAAACCCGTGTTGCCCCATAGAATAATATACACAATATTATCCTATTATAATGAGAATATACATATACATCCAACAGAATTTTATTTGCTAGAAAGCATGTTTAGGGTTTGAATATGAATATGCACATTATGAATTGGATGGATGGATGAAAAATTGGATCTTGTGAATCCTAGTTGTTCGTGAATAAAATTGTATGTGGGTAATTTGAGATTGATGAATGTCCTATTAGAGATCATGGGTATGCTATTTCTTTTGGATTAATGTTGGATTGACCGAATATGGTAGATTTTATGCATGCATCTAACAAAGATGAGATTTTTATTACTTTTGAGTATTGGTTGAATGAAACTTGATTTGGTGATGTTACCAATTGATTATGGTTGTGAGTTGTAGTAGTAATTCAGTTTTTGAGAAATTTGGAGAAAGAATGTAAGAATCAAGAGATCATGTCTTGAAAATCGAAATTGATAATTTAGTGAGTTTGTAGAAATGAATCCAAATTGGGGATTTTTTTTGAGATTTGGTATTTATATGGTTTGGATCTGAATACGAAACTATTTCGGTGATCAGTGAAATCTTAAGAAAAACTCTATTTTGATTGTATTCACAATTTATGTTTTATTTGAAGGAGATTAACAAATCGCATTTTTTTATAAATTCAAATAGTTTGATTTGGTCTTTATGGACTATTATATGTCCTACAAGTTGTATTTGATTATATAAGAAATAAGCTTTTCGTAGAAATCGTTTTCATTAAGTAAAACTAAGTATCGGTTGAAATGTGCACAACCAAAAGTATGCAGTCTGTAGGTCGACAGTCGACTGGTATGACTTCTCAGTCGACCGATACGACCCGGCTGCTATGTTCTCTAGATTTTCTTGAAAATTTGTTCTGCACAGTCGACTTAGGACTTTTACAGTCGACTTCTACACTTAGGATTTATTTTCTTAAAGATTATTGAATTTTCTCTCTGGACAGTCGACCGGTGGTTTTAATAGTCGACTTATAACACTTAGATTATTTTCTTAAAAACCATGAAATTCTCTTTCTGGACAGTCGACTTACGCTTGTTATTAGTCGATTGATACTGATGTATCTTTATATTTCGGAATGTTCTTTCAAATGATTTATTCTCTAATTGTTTTAATCTATAACTTACTATTCTATACTTTATCTTCTACTGAACATATGTTTTCAAGTTGTTTTGACTGAGCAATTTATATTGGAAGATTGGTTTGGATATTTGAGTGTGAGTCTCTAGAGGATGTGTGTGACCTTAGTATACCGGCAGTTGAGATATTTATGTTTGGGCCTGTTGAGGCATTTAGTTGATCAGTTGTTTGAGTTAAGTCCGGTAGGGTACACCAACTCTAGAAGATTCGTCAAGTAATTAAACAACTTAAATGATAAGGACATGCACTAGTGGTGATATGATGAACGAGAACATGGATTATGGACCTCAGTATGGCTTGCGGTGTGAGATAATCCCCGGAATTATCCAGGTGTGAGTGAAATAGTCTCCGGAATTACCGGTGGTGTGGGATTGATCTCCGAAATTATCGGGGTCAAGGCGACGCACATGTGGTATTCATGTGATGAGGTGCCATTGCTTGCGGTGTGGGGTATTCTCGAAGATTTCCAGGTGTGAGTGAAATAGTCTCCGGAATTATCTGTGGATAGAGATTGACCTCCGGAATTATCGGGGCATGGGCTAATACTCACAGTTTATCTTTATCTCGTAGTAGTCATCGTGTTAGGACTAGCTGCATAGCGGGGAATTAAACCCTATAATGTGGAGACGTTAAGGGCTTGCACCGGACCTATGTAGAGTGGGAAGCATAGACTCCGAAAAGTACGCATTAGAGAGTCAGCATATAGACTTGTGTTTTCTTGACTTGGTTTCATGCATGTGTTTTCCTGTTTTCTACACTTGACACTTAGTCTAGTTTCACTTGATGTTTTCATGTTTCCCTGCTACGTCACATTTTATGTATTCTTATTTATTACATGTTGTCTATAAATCTATGCTTAACTTATGTCGCTTGTTTTTATGTCACTCACATCTTTATGGCTAACCCCCTTTAGTTTTGGGGGTTAGAGTTATCTCTAGCCTCATATTTTACAGGTGATTTCTTATAGCTCGGATTTAGATACTTGAGTTCAAGTGATGTAATGATTTATGTAAATGTAAAAGAAAGTGTTGTAAAAAAAAGAGAATAGTGATTTAAGGTGTATTGTATTCCGCTGTGCTATGTAAATGATTATTGAAATGAAAGTTGAAATTTTTTATTGGTGTTGGTTGTATTTAATATTACATTGAAGTTGATGCTGGGAATTGTGCCACGTATTTTCTAAGATATTATATTAGAAATTCGGGGCGCTACAACTTCTACTTTCAAAGTGAACCTAGTCCTCTAAACAAAAGAATTGTGAAACTTGTTCTTGACAAAATTTATTTATTTATTTATTTATTTTATTTTATTTTATTTTTTTAATCATGATAGAGTCAATAGACTCCAGTTAGGAACAAATATATAAATAAATAGAACTTACAAAGGGTCAGTTTACAAGATACAAACTGAGAACAAGAAATTAAAGCTATGAAACAAACTCTAAAAAATCAAAAAAAAATCAGGAAGCTAATAAGTAAATAACATCGAACAGTTGCTAGTACACGAGATGCGAACATCCCAACACGAAAGTAAACAAAAAACACACAGGGAGAGAAACATCAGAAATAGAAAAGCCCGTTGTCGAGAGATCAGAAATGCGCAAAAAGCCACCAGCGAATAACGCAGATCCCCAATGGGAAAACTAAAGCACGGCAGCCATCGGTCCATCAGCATCAGAACCAAAAAAACCACAAAGCGGAGGAGCACATAGCCTAAAGACAAAAACTGAAAACAACCGCCATCACTGCAAGAAACGACAAGTGCGTGGTCAAAGAGCAGCTCGGGCAAACTCAGGCAGTGCCGAGAAGCGCAACCAAACAAAAGAAGCAAAAGCAACGACGCTTGCAATACTAAATAAAATCGAGGTTGAGAGAAGGATCCTCTTACTGTGATCGCCACTCTCAAGAGCAACCCGAGCAGAAAAGATCAAAATCAATAGCAGGCACCCACAACTATTATTTAAATTGAAGTTGAAGTTGAGGTTGACAAAATTATTATTTAATTTTTTTTTTGGAAAATGGTAAAAGAAAAGAACCCTAATGAACCTCTTTTGGAGGTCTAAAACCTATCTCAAGATTTAGGTTCCATCGTGTTTAGGTTCGGGTACTCTGAGTTACCCAAAGTTTTGTACAGATTTTGGATGTCTTAAAAATCCATCCGTAATTTCAAGTTGGGGTTCAAAAGCCTCTAAAAACTGCCCATTCTGAAAATAAAACGCAACACTAGTACTCAGCAGACAATAGTTCAACACACAGAGCAAAAATAGCGACATGAGAACTCAACACCCTTCAGCTCACCTTCACCACTCCAGTAAGCATCGCCAGTCTCAAGACCGTAGTTCGCCGACAATGACAAAGCATGAAAGGGACGAGGAGGTAGCAGCAAGGCCAAGCAAGCATAATGGGTACCAGCTACTTCAACGAAGCAGAGCAAGGGGAAGGAACTCATCGCGCTCATCAACTGTAGAGACCGATCAGGTGAAGCACAAGGTCGTGGGGAGCGTACGAGAAGGACTACGGAGAAGGAAGACAACCAGAGGGGGGTTAGAGACAGGAGTGGGAAGAATGAATATCGTACGTCGCTGAAGAAGAGGAACCAGGAAACAATGCTAGTAGAGAAGAAGCAGAGAACATTTGCGGAGGTGACTAAAGGTGATATTAGAGGCAACATTGAAGATGGAGCTCTTCGACGCTCGCCACTGCTAGAGCAAGAGATGCTCAGGAAAAGGGAAGATGAAGATGGCGAGTGGGTTTTGGTTAAGCTTAGAAGGAATCGGAATGGTGGCAAGAGCCATAGTTCCTCAAGCGAGAGGAAGCCAGATATTCGTCCAAACTGCCACAAATGCGCAAAAGCTGGCCACTCGATCAGCAACTGCAAAAATGACTGGTTTTGTTACGTGTGCAAAGAGTCTGGCCATATCTCGATGGCGTGTCCCTGCAAAAGAAACTCCTTTTCTTTGACCTATAAAGAACCCCTGTTGCAACTTCACTTCTATCAAATGCTAGGAAGACTCGGGAAAGCTCCGCGGGAGAAAGGAAAGTGATTCATGCCTCTATTACTCTGATGCCATTAATGGCAGATTTGAGAGGTGTTGCAACAATTGCATCATGGCGAAATCACGAACTGGCAACCCACAAGAGAGAGACATTTCGGAGTTGCTCTCTACCGCATTTGTGACTTCCTCGTCGCCTACCTAGGTTGTGTAAGAAATCGCTGATAACTCGTTCTTTGTGCACTGCAGTAACGGAGAAACGGTGGCAGAAGTATTGAGATTGAAAGTCTTAGAAGGAAAGGACTCACAAGGATGGAGTCCTTTGTTACGTTAAAACAATGGTCTCGTGAGTATGGAGCGATAAAGGCTGAGTCCTTAACGCCGATGTGGATTAGACTTTACAACTTGTCATTCCATTGCGGGGTGCGTTCGGGATTCCAAAACATCCTACGTAGCTTTGGAATGTTGATTGAGATCGACAGAGGGACTCTAATGCACTCTTATCGTAAGTTCGCTCGACTGCGAATCGCGGTATCAAACTGAGCAGCCATCCCGTCGAAGGTCTTAGTAGACTTTTAAATTGAAGTTTACGAGGTCATGGTCATTGTCGAGGCGAAGAAAAGTGTATCGTTCAGAGGGATGGCCACATCGGAGGTGGGAAATTTCAACGGCAGGGATGACGAGCTGGAGGTAGAAGACGAATACAGGCCGTTAGATCTAGGTTCGACGAATCCTGGCCTCTCATCTACAGATCCAATCAGATCCGCATCTAAACCACACTCTCATATTCAAGTCCATCCGGATCGTCAACTTCAAAAAAAACCTGTCGAGAGGGACCTACCATTCCGTGGAAAAGGAAAAGGGGTGTACAGCTGGTGCCCTGTTCAAGCTAACGAAAAGCTGAGTTCTGCGATAGGTGAGGTGACTGCATGCGGCGATGTGATAGGGGGGGCGAGGTATGAGGGAAAAGGGGGTATTTTGAAGTGACTGGACGAAGAGGGGCTCGAGGCAAGTAAGGAACTGGGAATAGTGAACAGTAGGTGGCTACAGTTCTCCGAAGCGGAAATCAAGGAGTCGGTAAGGGTGGCTTTGAATGCTTTATTCACCAATAGAGCTACGACTTCATCTTTGAATGGGCCCAAGCCCAGTATCGACTTCGGTGAGGGCCCACTAGCTTTGAATCAAGTACACGACGCAAATCCTTTTATCACAGACATTTCCATCAACCTAAGGGCGGAAATTACTCAACAATTGACCGATCCTGACTCTAGGGGGGATTATTGGAGAGTTAGACGGGGTTAGAGAAGACAACTTTATCTCAGAAACAGAAACAGAAAATGGTGACTAGGAAATCAGGGGAAGCATATGCGGCAGTAATAGCAAGAAATTTACTGAGTACAAGAGGAAGGGAAAGCGTTAGATGGACAAAGGAAGGATTCAAGAGCTCAGTCGGGAAGAGTTTACCAAGATGCCAACCAAGGCACTGGATCAGGATACCACTGGTGGAGGTACTTCAACTTCCGACTTCTCTGTTTTTAATTCTTTAAATGATGATTCTCTTATCTATTTTGCTAGTCTATACGGTCTGGCCATGGGTTCTAATAGGGCGGAACAATTAGAAAATGTTGCCATTATTAGAGGGGATTCTAGACTAGCAATTGTTTAAGCCCAAGTGGGGTTGGAAGATGTAGAGGGTAGGAGTTAAGAATTGTTTTTAATGGTTTACATCTTCTGGAATGTTAGAGGAATGAGGCAAAGAATTAAAAAAAGATCTATTAATTTTACTTTGAATAAAATTCGCCCTAGTATTTGAGGGTTGCAAGAAACCAGAATAGAGAATCCTACTTCGAAGGAATTTATAACTCTTAGAGGGTTGGCAGACTTTGAATGGAGATTCAAGTCTGCGGTGGGTTATTCGGGAGGCATGGCGGTTGGGGCGGATGCGAGTCTTTTTGAGATTATAGACGAATATATTGGAATTTTTACAGTGTCAATTAGGCTAAGAAGGAGAAGCGATGACTGGGTGCATGTGGTGACTACTGTGTACGGTCCGTACGACTCGAGACAACACAATGATCTGTGGAAGGAGCTCCAAGAGATCAGGAATAAATGGGATGGGCCATGGGTGGTAGGAGGGGATTTCAACATCACCAGATACCAACATGAACATAGAGGTCGAGGTCACAGGAACGATGAACAGGAGTCGTTCAACAGGACTATGGATGAGTTGGAGTTGCGTGAGTTAGAGATGTACGACAGGAAATTTACATGGTCGAACATGCAACGAAACCCTACTCTGGCTAAGCTAGATAGAATTTTGGTGTCTATCGATTGGGAAGAAACATTCATGCTAGTAAAAGTGAAGTCGGCAACAAGATACACATCCGATCATTTGCCCCTTGTCCTAGATTGTGGGCAGGTGACCACAAACAAGATTTTGCCTTTTAGATTTGAGAAAGCTTGGACGACGATCGACGATACATGGCAAGTCATCAAAGATTCTTGGGCTGCTCACACCAACGAAACGACGGCTGTAGGAATTTGGGTGGAAAAGGTAAGGCGACTTCGCAGGAGGTTAAAAGGTTGGGCTAGACAGAAGATGGGAGAAATCAATGTACGAAGGAAAATTATAGGAAATATGATACATGAGTTGGAAACTATGCAAGAAGAGAGGGATCTACTGGGCACAGAAAAAGACGAAATGGCTACAAGTAGACTAGAGCTACAGCATATAGGGACAATGGAGGAGATGTATTGGAGGCAACGGTCGAGAATACAATGGCTTAGAGAAGGGGACACAAATACAAAATTCTTTCACAAGGTGGCAAATGGAAGAAGGAAAATTTATATAGCAGGATTATTCGTTGACGGTACATGGACAAAAAATGAGGGGATGATCAGAGAACATTTAGACAAGAAGTACCACGAGTTACTGGGCAGAAGAACCACCACTAGATGCACTCTCTCGATGGACATGTGGAGCTCATCCACATTTGATGTTAGCGAGGGTATTGAAAATAGATTTACAGAAGAGGAGGTACGCGAAGCAATTAAGCAATCGGACAGGACAAAGTACCAGGTCCAGATGGGTTGCCAATCTTCTTCTACAAACTCTACTGGCAAATCGTTAAGGTGGATTTAATGAATATCTTTAACGAACTCTATGACGGAAACACAGTGCTGGATAGACTCAACTATGCCTCTATTATTCTGATCCCTAAGAAAGGCAAAGTAAGCACGGATGAGGATTTCACACCTATTAGCCTTCTAAATGGATCGTTCAAAATTGTGAAGAAAGTATTGGCTTAAAGTTTAGCACCTCACTTAGACGATGTGGTGCCCCCTCGCAATGTGGCTTTATCCGTGGAAGAGACATCATGGACAGCATAGCTTCAGCACACGAGATAATGTACAGGGGATATAGAGGTAAATCAGAGGGAATCCTTCTCAAATTATATTTTGAAAAGGCCTACGACTCGGTGCATTAGGATTACGTGGATGAGGCACTAGAGTTAAAAGGTTCTGGACTGAAATGGCCAGCTTGGATGAAAACATGTGTCCAAGGCTGGAAATTGGCCATAAAGGTGAATGGGTGGCAAGGCAAAGAAATCATATGCGAAAGAGGACTCAGGCAAGGGGATCCTCTGTCACCTCTGTTGTTTACCATTGTAGCCGATGGCTTGGCGGAAATGATAAGGAGGGCACAAGAGCACAATGTCATCAAGGGGATTGAGATTAAAGGAGTGGCACAGCCAATGTCTATTCTACAATATGCTGATGACACCCTTTTGTTCGGGACGACCAAAACTGAAGAAGCGGTAGCTATTAAGGCTGACTTGGTATGCTTCCAAGGATGGCCGGGATTGAAAGTAAACTTAAATAAGACTAGCGTTATCCCGATCAGCGACCAACTAACAACCTCGGCGAATAATATCTCTGCCATATTAGGATGCGAGGTGGATAAATTCCCAATTAAATACTTAGGCACACTAATTAGGCCAGGATCGTTGTTAAGAAAGGATTGGACTCCATTGAATGAAAAGATTGCTAAGAAATTGGCAGGGTGGAAGAGTAGCTTTCTTTCGCTAGGGGGAAGGATTACACTGCTAAATTCGGTACTTAGCGCCATCCCACTTTATTTAATATCGGTTTATGAATTACCAAAGTGGGTCATCAACAAGATAGATAAAATTAGAAGACGATTCTTGTGGAAGGGAACCAACGGGGGTAATAAAGGGTTTCATCTGGTCAAATGGGGGAGAGTTTGTAAGAAAAGAGAATTCGGCGGGTTGGGAATTCTTAACCTCCACGACATGAATAGAGCTCTACTTAGCAAGTTGTGGTGAAAGATCTATAATCGGCGCAAAGGATGGTGGTGCTACTCGTTTGACCTGTTCCGAAAGAGGAAGAAAGATTGTTATGGAGGAAGAAGCGTGTGTGGAAAGGTATCGTATCTTTGGAGAGGAGTGGCAAAGCAAGGAGAAATATTCAACACTAATACTAGGATCAGGATAGAGAACGGGAAGAACACTAGATTTTGGAAGGATAAGTGGTGCGGGATAGGTCGTTGAACAACCTATTTCCGCTAGCAGCGGCGTTAACAGTCAACCAACACTCATTAGTGGCGGACGTATGGAGGAATGGGAAACTTAGGCTGACTGTCTCAGATCGACAGTTAACTGAGAGTATTATTTAATTCGAAGAATTAAATAGGTTCGTCCAAGCAGAAGGAGGACAAACGAGCAATGCTGCTGATGAAAGATGGTAGAATATCGATGAATCAAAACAATTTTCGGTGTCGTCAATGTACAATGGCTAAACGATGGTGGAATTAGATGTAAAGAACCAAACATCATCTGGCGAACACAGTCACCTCTAAAAGTGAAAGTTTTTTGTTGGCTGGTATACAATGATGCTATTCTGTCCATTGTCAATCTTAGGAAAAGAAACATGCAAATAGATGTCAGGTGTGAACGTTGTTTAGATGCGGAACAAAACGTCACACGCATCTTTTTCACGTGTCACAAGGCTGCCCTCACATGGGAAGTTATCTGTAGGGGTTTGGATGCGCACTGCGTCTTAAATCAACTACTGATGTGTGGGGTAGAATGAGGGAAAATCTAATCAGGATAGAGGATAGACGGGCATGGGACAGAGCGGTAGCGGCAACAATGTGGAACATATGGCTAGACCGGAATGATTTATGTTTTCACAATATTTTCTATACATTCTCAACATCAATGCATAAAATTTTCCTTCTCATCCATGATTGGGCAGGTTACGCCGGAGCATTGAAGAAGATGAAGATGAACGACGAGGTCTAGATGCATTTCACAATGGGGGGGAAGGAACGTCTATTGACACAACGGGACGCCTGCCTTTTTTACTTTTGATGTATTTGTTGTAATAGAGATGTTACTTGATATATGGTACTTAGTGGGTGTGTAGGAGGATGTTATATGGAGCATTATGCTCCTATTTTTGGATGTTAATTGGTACTACTTTGTACCATCATTAATGAGGCGATGACGGGAATCATTTTTTATAAATAAAATAATAATAATTCAGCACACACACAAAAATCACATCCATATTGTTGTTTGAGTCAGAGTTATAACTATTGTCCACTTAAAACGAATCATCTCAACTGTTAAAATTATGTCTGCTTGCCTCAGTCTCCATTTTTGGTATTAAAAAAAAAAATTAAAGAGGAAACTACTAAGCATAATCTCAACAGCAAGAACTTTCAAGTTGAAGGTATCACAACTATCTACTTAAAAATCAAGCATCCAAATAAATCGCAGGCGCAAAATTTCATGTCGATGTTTCATCCATCGACTGCCTAAGCCTCCAATAAACATGTAACATGGCGCATGCTTTACGGCAATGACATATAACTAAAGACACTAACAAAAATAAATCTCAACTATATAATTCTAAATGGGAGCTATATGAATATCCTTACCGCCTAAGAACTGATTAGCAATTGCAATTGGCAAGCTTAGGAATGATTCAGGACCACCTCTAAATTAAAATTATAATCATTATAGTACGTGTATATATATATAGTAACGAATATTGGAAACTTTTCTTTTGTTTGTTGTTGTTGTTTCTTTTTGGGTACATTTGTTGCTGTAGCTGTTGACCACCTCATATTGTACTACTCATATCCACCTAGTCTACAGTGTGAGTGAATCATGCATCTGATATGGCCAACCAGGACCTCACTATATACTCAGCAATTGTGTTCGTTCCAAATAAAATTATATGGATACCACTAAGACATAGATGAACCTAGAAATTTTACCTGTGTAGAGTCCCAAAAAAAAAAAAAAAAAAAGAGGAAACCTTACTATAGTGTTCTTTTAAGCATGTGCAATATATGAAAGACTTATTTTATTTTAATTTATTTTTCTTTCATAGTTAGGGAAATTTGACCCCCAAAATAGGAATTTTTTTTTATATGCCACTTATCAAAACTATTTGCACAAAGAGAATAGTTGCCAAAGTATTTGTGCTCGTGGACTCAACAGCTAAACATTCCCTTAGGGAAATTTGACCCCAAAATAGGATTTTTTTTTATATGCCACCTTTTGAAACTATTTGCAGAAAGAGGATAGTTGACAAAGTATTTGCGCTCATGGACTCAACAACGAAACACGCTGTTCCCAACAGCGTGTTTAGTTGTTTCATGCTCACCGTTGGGAAACGATGAGTTTAGTGCTAATTTTTTGAGAAACTTGTCATTCCCAATAGCGAGTTCAGTACAAAATTTTTAATAAAGATTCGCCGTTCCCAACGGTGAGGACATTTATACTAAACCCGCTGTTGAAAACAACGAGTTTAGTTCAAATTTTTCAATGAAGATTTACCGTTACCAACGACGAGGACATTTATACTAGAATCGCTATTGGGAATGGCAAGGATGTACGGAATTTTACAGAGAGTGAAACATTCTGTTGGACAGTGATTTTTTGAAGAAAAAAAAAACTCCATACAATTTTTTTTTGAACTAAACCCATCATTCCCAACAACGAGTCTAATGCAAATGTCCTCATTGTTGAGAACGACGAGTCTTTATTGAAAATTTGAACTAAACTCGTTGTTCCTAACATCGAGTTTAGTATAAATGTCATCGTCGTTGGGAACGACGAGTATCCATTAAAATTTTTGAACTAAACTCGCTTTTCTATAAAAAAAAAACAAAAAAAAACAAAAAAAACTTGCCGTGTTCCAACGACGAACATGAAACATCAGTGTGTTTAGTTGTTGAGTCCACGAGCGCAAATACTTTCGCAACTGTCATTTTTTTTGCAAATAGTTTCGAAAAGTGGCATACAGGGCCAGCCTTGACCAGGTGCAAGAGTCGATGTCACTATGCTTAATGAAAAATATGGAGTATTTGATGTCATAAAGTGAAACAAATGTAATCTTTATTTTTCTGGTATTGTTTTTATGTTCCCCGCCGTTATATTATATTTTATTAACATATATAAAAATACTTGCATGTCTATAAAGGGCCTCAGTTTTATTTTTCGCCCAGGGCCTAAAATACCTCAGGACCGGCCCTGGTGGCATATTAAAAAAATTCCCAAAATAGTACATTTTCCTTTTTTAAATGAAGTACAATTTAACAAAACAAAGTACCTATTAGGAAAAATAAATAAATTATCATAAAAAATTCAATACATTTTAAAATAAATAATTTGATCTTAATAAATTCAATACAGCTTTAGAAAGAACAATGAAAGAGGAAAAAAAAAAGAGTTAGATGAGGGGAAACTAGACTGGGACCGCGGTCCTGAGTATTTTAGGCCTTGGGCGAAAAATAAAATTGGGGCCCTTTATAGACATGCAAGGATTTTTTTTTTATATGTTAATAAAATATAATATAACGGCGGGGAACAAAAAACAATACCCAGAAAAATAAAGATTACCTTTGTTTCACTTTATGACATCAAATACTCAATATTTTTCATTAAACATAATGATATCGACTCTTGCACCTGCAAAAATTATAATAATAATAATAATAATAAAAATCAATCACATCTCATCTAAAATGTTTTCTTCTTGCATTTTTAGAAGCAAAATCATCAATTATATGTTCAACCTCTATATTTTTCAACCTATTTTTTTCAATACTCAAAATTGTTAATCCATTTAACCGATCTTGTGTCATAGTTGTTCGTAAATAAGATTTTAATAATTTTAATTTTGAAAAACTTCTCTCCGCAGATGCCACGGTCACAGATACAGTCAACAAAATCCTATAAGCAACCAAAGTATTTGGAAACATATCATTTTTTTTTTTGCAAACTCCATAATTTTAATTGAATGTCATGGTTTATCTATTTCATATGCTTCACTTGGTAGCATTTCTTACAATATTTGTAATTCTAAAAGTAAATAATTTGCATCAATATCAGACACATCACCATGTTTCAAAGATATTTCAAGTTGCAAACAAAATTTTTTCATTTCATCATCATCCAATGAAACTAACCGTGATGCAGTAAATAAGAAGCCAAATATAGATTCAAACATTTGCATTTGTTCAAATCTACTCTTCAATTGAGAAAGAGCCTTATCAGCTAAAACAAGAAAATAATCAGTTCTAAAATTTTCTTGAGCAGATTGTTGTTCTCTATCCGTATCAGGAATTTTATCAAAATGTCTCTTTCTAAAAATCCTACGTTTTACAAAAAATAAGGGCTCAATTTTCGTTTCAGATGCAATTTTTCAGCTTCAGTCATAGCTGAATTAAATCCATTTTCCCTATATTTTTCAAAAAATGAAACCAATCATTCCAAGTTCTTAATTGCGAAATCAAGAAGCATATCTTCAGTCTGCAACTTTTTACTCACTAAGTTTATTTTATACAAAATTTCATTCCAAATAACCAAACTTAAAATGAAATCAGAACTTGAAAATTTACCTTATGCTAACTTCTTAGTATCCCAACTCACTTTAGAATCATCAGAAATTTCTGCTAATTTAATTAAAGCTTGTTTTATTTTGGGAGCTTCATTTTTTATTGCTTTTACGCTTTCAATGTGACTTTCCCAGCGTGTAGTTAATAAAGATTTCAAAGTTAATTCATTTACATATTCAAGTAAAAGATTCCATCGCTTTGTTGAATTAGAAAACACATTATAAATGGCTTGACATGCTCCAAAAAAAGATTTTCCTTTTAAACAAGAGTTTGCCATATCACAAAGTACTAAATTGAGAGAATGACAACCACATGGCATATAAAAAGCTCTGAGATTTATGTCAAGTAACCTTTTCTGAACACCTTAGTGTTTTCTTTTCAAATTAGAACCATTATCATAACCTTGTCCCCTCACATTATCAAAATCTAAATCAAGAGAGTTTAGAGCAGCTTGTAATTCATTGAAAAGGCCCAATCCATGTGTCTTCCACATTTAGAAACTCCAAAAAAAATTCTTCTATTTTTATTGGGTAACTTGCGATATCGACACTTCGTATAATCAGAGTCATTTGTTCTTTGTGACTAGCATCAGGAGTCCAATCAAGAATCACAGAAAAATATTTGGCATCTTTAATTTTTTTATAATTGCACTTTTGACACTTGATGCTAACATTGCTATCAATTCATTTTGTATTTTATGACTAAGATAATAATAATGAATATTTTTATCTTGAATTAGTTGAAAATGTTGCATCATTACGATATCAAACTCTACTATTGATTCAAGAAAGCCTAAGAAATTTCCAATAGAATCTTCATAGATTTTATCATTTGTTCCATGAAACGAAAAATTATTCATAGCAAGACGTTTTACAACAGAAATGATATCTGACCATAACTTGTTTCCAATGGTTTGTATCTTTCTTGATTTGCTCTTGTAATTCTTTATCAATTGTTTGATTTGTGTTCAATCTGACTCGCAGTTCAGTTAAAGCTCTAAGGTTAATAAGGTGTTCATGACTATTTTCATGTTGTTTAAGCTTATCCCCAAGATGTTTCCAATCATTAATTCCTTCATCTGCTAATTTACTCCTAGTATGAACTTTTCTTACCACTTTACAAAAAAAACAAAATACTCTATCCAAATCTTTTGAGTAAACCAACCATTTTTTATAAGAAAGTTATCCATTTGTTAATTTTCGATAATAAAATCATAAGAAAACTGCCTGTATTGATTATCCTTAGGAAAATTAATATTGGTTTCTCTAATATGACCTTTTTCTACTAGAAAATCTCTCATTATCCCTCTTTTCTTTCTTTTTCTTTTTTCATACCCAGAAGCGTGCTTCTTAGCAAACATTCCTTTTAATCTAGAAATTAAAATAAAATTAATAAAGCATAAAAAATATAGAACAATAGAACCTGGATAGTGAATGTAGACTTGCAATTCGAAAATTCTCAACTCTGCATTTAAATCAATCGGCAAATTTGAAAACTAAAATTCCCAAAATTAGACGTCTAAATTCTAATACAGGTAATACTTGTATAAATAAATTAAAAAAAAAAGAGAAGGAGTAAAAAAAGAATAATGAAATTTATGTTACAACATCAACAAGAAAAAAAACTGAAGGAACACATGATCATGAAAATGAACTAAGAAATTATCCATGATTACTCTAAGCAGACTATTTTTTGCTACTACCTAACAGGAAAAACTTTTATTCATGTAGTTCTTTTTTAGTACATAATACAGTACAAATAAATTAATAGACTTGGATTGGATCATGGATAGAAAAAAAATTAACTTAACCAAAACGTGAATAGAAACTGTTACTTAGAACAGGACTTCAAGTCAGATAGTAATTAGTATGAGCTATAACCATATGCTGGTGGTGTATTAAGATGAATGTTGATTACATGATCATGCCATGGACATTACAAAGGGGCCACCCAAAAGTTAGTCTGAAATGCCAAAGGTTTGTGTATGAGTCATTATTAACCCAAAAGATATGGTTGAATGCCTTGTCGTTGTTGTTAGTAGGTCAGAACTAGTCAGTACTGAGAGTATTTATGTCCCAATCGGAACATTGCCACAAGTCTGCATTTATGAAATAATGTTGCTAGGTTAAGTTAATTTGGTCTAAAGTATTAACCTCCAATGTTACTAAAGTATATAATCCCGTATAATTTTATTTGCGAGTCATTTTTCTTTTCTCTTCACTTTGAACAAACTGAGACATACATTTTTGTCATTTCCACATCAGACTTTGGCACCACTTTTTGATCTAAAATAATTACCTTAAGATCTTGCTCTACGATGATGCCAGATCTTGCTCCAAAATATGCAACCTGTCGCGATCTATGTTCTATAACTTCCATTTGAAAATTAAGCCACATTGGCCAATTTAGTCCAAATAAAAAGCTACATTGGCCAGGTACACTTATCATGGTTATGTATATCACCCTATAGCTGTAAATTCTTAGTGAGCTTCTTCTTTTACAATCCGGTTCATAGATCACAATTTTTAGCAACATCTGTATCTGTGGCGTGCACACATTCCGTAATTGAAATGACCATAAGGTACTACCTTCCCCTATATCTGCTGCAATTTTCTTCTCTCATATCAAATCCTTTATTGGTGCTAATCATTTATTTACATCAAGCATCTGAAGTTTTCAGTTTATGTTGTTGTCTAAGTTGAGCATCCCCTGCATCATGGTCAATTAGTTCCCAGTGCAAATGTTACTATTATGTGATCCTATACTGTTATACACTTGATCAATAAAGATGCATTAGGATCAATGTCATGTGGTGTAGTCTGTAGATAGGAGCAATTGTAATAGGTCGTCGGTGTTCCCATTGAAAGCGAATAATATCGACACCCCTTTACTTCCCATGGTGCTACTTTTGTTTCTTGTTGTTTCATTTATGATTATGGTCATCATTTAACTATTGACTACATTGAAACTTAGTGTGCAATCTATCACAAAATTAAGTATACACTTGATCATTTAAGTGTGCAATCCTATCACAAAATTAATCTCCTAAAAAAATCAAAGTTGGAAATTACCAGTGAAGAACAAACTGATAAACAATCCAGCGATATTGAAACTTAGAAATTTAAACTGATAAATAAAGTGTGCAACTGATACAAAAATTAAAGTGTGCAACTGATAAACAAACTGATATAATACACTTGATCATTTAAGTGTGCAATCCTATCACAAAATTAATCTCCTAAAAAAATCAAAGTTAGAAATTACCAGTGAAGAACAAACTGATAAACAATCCAGTAATATTGAAACTTAGAAATTTAAACAGATAAACAAAGTGTGCAACTGATAAACTAACTGATATTGAAACTTAGAAATTACCAATGAAGAGCTGAAGATCCAGTGAAGATGAACATGAACTCAGTGACTCATAGCAGGAATGATATAAAAAAAAATTAAGAAGGGGAAGTGACGCCAAGGAGAGAGAGAGAGACTACTGTGTTACTGTGTACACTTAGGAACTTGAAATGTATCAATTAAGGGGACCTTTAAAATTCCAAATATTAATTACAAACCTTTTAATCTCTATCTTCAATTACTGATTGAGTGACTGGTGAGCTTAATTCATTTTTTTTATTTTTTTTTCTTTTCAATTTTTCCCTAAAATTTCTCCCACGTGCATTGCACGTGTAAAATACTAGTCCATATACTTAAAAAAATGGGTCCCTCCCCTGAATTGGGCCCTGGGCGATCGCCCAGCCCGTCCTGGGCCAAAGCCGGCCCTGGTCTAGCCCTATGACAATTGAAAAAAATATGAATGGAGTCTTCTTCTCCATTGTTGCATTTAGAATAGCCGACCTCGATTAGCATGCCTCGCTTCTGTAAGTTGATCTTTGATAAAATTGCGTCTTTCGTCAATAGCCATAAGAATGCTTTTACCTTCAAAAGCGCTTGAGTGCTGCAAATAATATTCCCTATTTTGCATGTGATTCCTCCGCCATTCAGTCTCTTGTAAATTAATGCTACTGAGAAGATATCATTATGCTCTAAGCACCATGTCCCGATGTCTTCTGTGCCTTCCGAATACCTTCCTTCAGTTCGAATGAAATTATCCAGTCTGTGGAGTTGTATGATACCCTCCCGTGTCACTTCTTCTCCTGTGAGTAACGTAAGCCTTTCATTTCTCCATACATCCGCTACTAGCGAGTCTATCGACAGCGTGCTCCTAGCAACTTCTGGGAACCTACTTAGAAGAGTATTGTTACCACACCGATAATCTTTTCAAAATTTTGTTGTTTTACCGTTCCCAATGTTACGGATGGTATTTGTATGAAAGATATCCCCTACCCTCGCCATCCCTTTCCAAAGATAGGATGTTCTTCTATGGACGCTTCTTCCCCCAAATCTGAACTTCTTCCTTCGTCGATAGTTTTGAAAAGATTTGCTCCACCAACTGTTTTGCCTCCTGCACTTTTTCCACCACCACTTGCTCATCAAAGCCTTATTCATATCCCGAAGGTCGATAACTCCTAGTCACCCGAATTCTTTCCTCTTGCACACTCTTCCCCATTTAACCAATGGAATCCCTTGTTTGTTTCGTCTATCTTTTCCAGAGAAATCTTCTCCTAAGTTTATCAATCCTGTTGATGACCCACATCGGGAGCTCATAAATTGACATTATGTACATCGGTAGGCTACTTTGAACAGAGTTAAGTAGAGTGATCCTTCCCCCAAGAGAAATAAACCGTCCCTTCTAGCCTGCCAGCTTCTTTTCCACCTTCTCTATTAGAGGCTGCCAATCCTCTTTAAGAAGCCTTCCCGGTCTAATTGGGGTACCAAGGTATGTCAGCAGATAGGTGGCCTCCTCGCATCCTAACATAACCTTGATATGGTTGATCAGAATGGATAGATTGCTGCATAGAGGTATTACACAACTTTTGGTAAGGTTTACTTTTAGCCCAGCCCACGTTTGGATGCATCTTATGAGTATGTTAATTGCCATAATCTCCTCTGCCTTTGCTGCCCGAAAATGAGCGTGTCATCCGCAAATTGCAGAATTGAGATGGATTTCGAAATACCTTTCACTCCAACTCTCGAAATAATTCGTTCCTCCGTGCCCTTCCTGATCACTTCTACTATACCATCCGCTACTAGGGTGAAGATTAGTGATGACAATGGATCTCCCTGACTTTCCTTTATTGCACGTAATTTCTTTTCCTGACTTTTTGTTATTGCACGTAAGATTTTCCTCCTCCGACGCATTTCATAATCCAGGATCTCCATTTGTCTCCAAATCCTTTTAGTTGTAATACCTCATCCATGCAATTTCATTCTATTGAGTTGTATGCTTTTTCAAAGTCAAGTTTCAGTAGAAATCCATCTGAATTGTCCCTATTTCCTCTAAAAACAATTTCGTGTGCAGATGCGACATTGTCCATAATGTCCCTTCCTTTAATGAACCCACTATGTGAGTCACCTATCACATCATTAAGGTGAGGTGAAAGTTTTGCCGCCAACACCTTTGTTATGATCTTAAAGGAGCCGTTGAATAGACTAATCGGCCTGAGATCCTCGGTCCTTCGAACCTCGTTCTTTTTTGGGATCAGGATAATGTTGGCGTAGTTTAGCCTGTCGATGTCCGCTATCTATAAATATAATTCTTGGAATATTTCTATTAAGTCCCCCTTCACAATTTTCCAGTATAGTTTATAGAAGAAGATAGGGAATTCGTCTGGTCCCGGTGCTGTCTTGTCCTAGTCCTTTGACAGCCTGAAAGACTTCTTCCTCCGTAAATGGTCCTTCTAACCCCTCATTTCCGTCTATCCTAGACCCTTCCCAGAAGTCGGGCTTTAGTCTACATCTCTGTCGATTGGTTTGTCCTAGAGCTTCCTTGAATTTATCATTTATATGTCTTCTGATCTCACCCTCATCCTCGGTCCACCTAGTTACTACTTGTATTCCAGTGATGCGATTGCGCCTTCGTCTTCCGTTTGCAACATTGTGGAATATTTTGTATTTGCGTCCCCTTCCTGAAGCCATTGAACCCTCGAGCGCTGCCTCCAGTACTGCTATTCCATTTATGCGTATTGATGCATTTGTAGTCTGCTATTTGTCAGCTCCTCCACCTCCGCTCTCAAAAGATCTCTTTCCTCCTCTGCCTCCTCTAACTCCTTGACTTTATTTTCCAATTCTTCCACTTTTCTTTTGATTTGAATGAACTCCTGTCTTGACCAATCTTTCAGCCGTTTGCGTAATCTCCTCGTTTTCGTGAACCATTTTCCAATTGCATCCGTTGAATTGGTCTCTGCATTCCATGAGTCCTTTATAATCTTTCGTAAATTGCTATTTAAGGTCCATGCTTTCTCAAAGCGGAACGCGTGTCGACTGATTCTTTGTTCATCGCCGCACTGAAGCACTAAGGGAATATGATCCGATGTAAATCTTGTGATTGATTTAACTGACGCAAGTCGGTAAGTTTCCTCCCACTTTGTAGACACGAATATCCTATCAAGCTTGGCTAAGATTGGACTCTATTGCATATTCGTCCATGTGAACTTCCTATCAGTCAGATTAATCTCCACCAGTTCTAAATCGTCTATGATGTTGTTGAATTTATACCTATCAGTAAAGCTAGCCTGTAACCCCCGTTCCCGTAAATATATATATATTTTGAATGATTTTATGTATTTTGATTATTTATAAATCTAGTAGTGTTGAGTTCATTTTTTTTTTTTTTTTTGGATTTTCTGTTAAAATCTTTTCTAATTAGAAATTATGTTTATTTTCAAATAATGGTATATTTTAACGTCAATTTCTATTTCTATTTGATCTACTAGTTATATTATATATTTTTTGGATTATTTTAATAAATCTGTTAAACTCGAATTTGCATTTTGATATACATATATTATTATTATTATGATTATCGTTGTTTTTTTTTATTATTGTTATTAGTATTATTACCTTTGATTGTTAATTTAAAAATCTGTTTCAATTGTTAATTGTATTTGTAATTATGTCAAATAAATTTCATATTGTAGTACAAAATATGTTTTGTTAAATAATTCTACATTTTCATTAGTTATTTTATTTTCCCTAATAGATTTAAACCCATTTAATACCCAAAATCCAAACCCTTTTGTTTATTGGATCATACCCTATTCAAACCCATTAACCCAAAACCTCTCCCTCCCCCCCTCTCTCTCTCTCTCTCTCTCTCTCTCTCTCTCTCTATATATATATATATATATATATATATATATTACCTTATGCTTAACCTAAACTTTGACCCTATTCTCCTGTGAAGCCCCAGCAGCCAACACCCCCTTAACCCCCTCTTCATTGTTCCTCTTCTTCATCCCTACTCCCACTCATCTATCTTCTCCCGACCTCATCTCCGAACCCATCGCTCCCCGTGCGCTGTGCCTTCCAACGATAGCCATGTCCCCTCCCCATGCACCTACAGCCACCGCAGCACCTCCCTTCTCCTCTCCTGCAGAGACCCCCGTCCTCCCTTCCTCTGCGTGTGCTCCTGACCATCCGCCTATAGAGTTGCGCCGCCGCGATAGTGCCGCTCTAGCTCTGCCAGCCCCTAAGCTGCTACCCCCGCATCCGAGCAGCAGTGCCTCCCTGTCGCGCGACACCCTGTCATCCAGTCTCCCTCCGGCATGCCCCGGTCGCCTTCAGCCAGCGACAGCAGACAGCAACATCAGTGGCAGCGACCCCCTGTCGCCGGCGTCCACCACCTGTCATCGCTCACGCCGTCGTCGTTCAGCCGTGTGCAGCGCCCGACGCTCCTCCCCTGTGCTGTTATGCTCCCGACGCTGTAGCAGTGCAGCTTCTCTGCGTTGCTACCCCCGACACCAGACATAACGACCGCAGCAGTCAGTGCACCCGCGATAGCAACCCCTCATCGCTGTCCCTTGGCCGCTGTCGCCTTCCACTATTGTGCCCACATTTCCCCCCTCCCCCTCCCCCCGGGCTGTTCTTCTTGATGAGTTGCTGTGTGATCATGGAGTTTTGATCATGTTGAACCTCAACCGTCCGATTGGATCGTGAAAATCAGATCATCACCATCATCAAGATCTTGATCTCGACCGTCGGATCTCTTTTGATCATCGTGATTGTGATCATCATCTTGATCTTGATCTTGATCTTCATTTTCAGCCGTCCAATCGACCGATCACACTTGATCTCGGCCCTTGATCATCTCGATCATCTCGTTCGTCTTCTACTTGGTGAGTTAAACATTTGATTCACTTTTTATTCTCATTCATCAAATTGTCAATCATGGTATATTTACTCTTTTGGCACTCTTCTAATTCTTATATGTTTTATATTCGATTTCGACCGTTGGATTTGTTTGATCTTCATCTTGATCACCATCTTGATCATCGAGATCCGTGCCCGATCGTGATTATCGTGATCGTTTGCTCGTCGCCGTGTCGCCGGGATTCTGATCCCGTTATTCTTTGCACATTCGGATTAATCTAACGTCGTCCTAAAGGCAAGTAATTTTCTACTCGAATAGTTATTGTATCATATTCGAGATTTTTATTGAATCTCGCAAGTAGATCCAATTTGATTATCGTGTATTGCTTATTGTTGTCTATCGTTGGGATACTACGGATTTACATAAGCGAATCCTAGTAGTAGTCTTGACTTCTTGCCATCCTTGTCTCCAATGTATAGAATCTTACAAGCATATATATAGTTATTGAATATAGAAATATAGATTATTATTGTATTTCATGTCATGACATCTCACAATAATTGTAGATTGCATACTAGTATTGATTGTTTATATGATTGATGTTAGTGTATTAGTTGTTTGTGATTAGTAAGATTATGGACATTATACATCTTAATACCATGTTCACGTAGGTATAACTTGCTGCGATTTATGATTGTTAACCCCCAACTCATCGTTCTTAACATTTTAATCATTTTATTCAAAAAGAATATGTTGACATCCTAAAAATTATCCCCTACCTGAACATTACCATGTTGTTTCGACCTATATAATGTCACCAAAATCAATAACTTCCTGAATATGAAATGTTGCCCCAGATGTCTAGGTTACTATCCCTTTAACAGAATTGAATTCCGAGTTACGGTTTGTGATATATCGGAATTTTACTGCTGCTGTGTCGTATACTTCCAGATTCTACAAACTGTTGTCACACTTAGATTTACAATTAATTTAACTATGCTACCTGTAAGATAATAACTTGAAATTTTGCATGTTGATACTAGACACACTAGAGAACATTTCGTAATTTTTTTGGAATTAATTAATGAAGCTTCAGTCCTGTTTTATATGTATAAACACAATTTTACAAGTTTTGACTGAACACAAATCATGTGTAGTTTGCTGTTTTGACACATGTTGCCACAACTTTTATGTACCTTATTTATATGCATTGGAACCGGATAGGAGTCTAGTTTCTATACCTTCTGACATATCCACATTTGCTATCCTGTAGCAACGAAAATTCTGATTTTGGTATAACAACTTACTGTTGTCCAGAATTGGGTTCCTATGTTTAAATATATATAATTGAATCTATAATGTTGAATTTGGTGTATTTAATTGTATAGAGTACATTGCATGATCTTAGAGTTGTGGGTTGCCTAGGGTCATATGGACAATGTCCCTTATTAATCGCAACCTACTGATTCTGGACACTAGAATTGGGTTCCTATGGTACAGCATTGGGTTCCTATGTTTAAATATGGTACAAAAACCTACTAATTCTTTTTTCATCTTTCTAGTGCCCCTTATTAATCGCATTACCGTATGATAATTGAATAAAGAATGTTAATCAAGCCGGTGTTAAGGGTTGACTAGGGTAGTTGATGATATAGTGACTGTACTCAAAAGTGTGGGGCTCGTGTTTCTCATGTTTTAACGTTAATGGAACTAAGTGCCACGTCAGGGATTGACGGGAGCCACCTTTAGAATCCATCACATGGAACTAAGTGCCACGTAGAACTAAGTGTCACGTCAGGGATTGACGGGGGCCAACTCTAGAACTTACGGGGGCCACCTCTAGAACCCATCACATGGAACTAAGTGTCACGTCAAGAATTGACGGAGGCCACCTCTAGAATCCATTACATGATTGTGTTATTATTGAAATGCTATATCGTACCGAGTACATGACCTATAGAATCTACCACCTTAGTTTAAACGAAATCGATTGTATGCATGAAACCTGTAGTATGGGATGCAGTAGTACATCCATTAGTTAGGATTAAAAATGAATAATAGATTTAAGACTTCATCCTATTGTCATTACATATTGCCATCTTCATAGAATAGTGTTATTGTTATTGTTTATTGTCATTGTTAATATTTATTGTTATCGTTATAAATCATCGTTATTGCACATTGTACTATTATTGCCTTGTCACTGTTCAATACTATTGATTTCATCGTCCATTATATTCATCGTTATACCGCTATTGTCATTATTCTCTGTTTTTCTACTTACTGTCCACGACTTGCTCTAAGGACATTTTTCCTCTCTTTTAGATGAGCAGCTTACATGTATTCAGGGAGATTTGCCTGATGGACTAGGAGAACAACAATGGTGAAAGACTTGTGTTGCTGCGCCATTTAAATGACTTGTGTTGCTGCGCCATTTAAACAATCATTGTTTCTCCTTTTTTTTGAAATTTAATAATTGAATATTGTTGTATTTGTGGGCTTTTGACCCATATATTATTGTTGTTGATTCCAGATGTTGGATTTATATTGTGTTGGTTATTTTATGCTTAAATTCCAAGTATTGTTATTCATGTGATTATTCCTTTAATGCATGCGTGGTGTATTACTTCCTGTTTATATTGTTGAGTTGAATCGATAACAACTTATGAATGACGCAAGTCAATCGCTGGGCCAATGTCACGTGCTTGCATTTCGTATTTTTGGGAGCGGGGTGTGACATAGCCCCTCTGCCCCTATGTTCATGTTGGTATCTAGTGATATTGAAGTCTCCTCCAATCACCCATGGATCCGTCCATCGCTCTCTAATCGCTCTAATTTCCTCCCATAAAAGCTCGCATCTTCTCGAATCATACGGTCCATACACAATAGTTACTACATGAATCCAATTATCGTTCCGCCTTCTAATTCTTACTCTAATCGTGAACGTTATAATATCCTCATCAATGATTTCAAACGTTGCTGAGTCAACATCTAGAGCTATTCCTCCCGACAAGCCTATAACTGTTTTAAACCTCCAGTCGTAGCTTACTAGTGATCTAAGTCTCTCAAAATCTTCCTCCCTAGGGTTCTCAATTTTGGTCTCTTGGTGAGCGCAGATTGACGGTCTATGTTTCGAGATGGTACTGTTAATTAATCTACTCTTTGATCGCTGCCTCATACCTCTAACATTCCAAAAGATGTATAACATAAATAACTATCTTAAAGCCCTACCCTTCTAATCTATTCTTATTCTAACAACTACTCCTATTACCGAAGTAACCTCTCAATTTCCCCTATAAGAGAGCTCACTGTCCGGAGCTGCTCAACCTCACTAGAACCTGTGGCTAGACCGAAAAGACCACCGTAGTAAAGAAGAGTATTGTCTGAAATATAATTTAAAATTGAAAGATAACAATTTAAGTTACCTCCACATGTTGACAGTGGCTCTTTTGCGTTGGCTGCTACTCTAATCAAATCGTCCTCACTCGGTCCCTGCTCCCCCCATTTGTCTAACTGCCTCTTACTCCTTCGCTGAAACTCAATTGTTGTCTTGTTTGTGCTTTCTCCCCCCGCCAACTCCCAAACTTGTTTCTCCCACTTATTAGTATCAGTCTCCGAGATATGCGAGTCATCGCGAACTCCGTCTAATGCTTCAATTCGATCTCCTCCGTCTTCGTTATAATCATCAGACTTTGCCCTAGCCTCATCCTTTTTCTTCCACGAATATAATGTCAGCGGACCCTCTCGTATGGGCTGGTCTTGATCTTTGATAAACTCGAGCTCGACAGTGGGTACGTATTCCTTATTGAGTCCATCGTTGTTGTCTTGAATCTGTAGGTCGACATTATGTTGCTTTGGATGATGGGCCGGTTTCTCCACGTTTAGTTTAGATTGTTAATGGGCTGGCATTTGATTGTACATACTGGAATTATTAATTGGGCCCAAGTCTTGGTCCAAACCCTTAAGACCCTTGATTACCTCTTCAACCGTGCGTCTCACTGTTTCATCGAAGTCTCCCCTTGTCATCTCATTTATTGTGCCCTGACCCATCGTTAACAACGTTGTCCCTTTTGCAGCTCCATCCCCTTTTTTGAGAATCCCCCTGACAGCGGTCGCTCGAGATGACATTTTTGTGGCTGCATAGTGGACCCATCCCCATCAGTCGCTCCTCTGCAGTCATTTCGAAATCCCCCCTTGTCACAGTGTCTCACACGTAGGTGACTAGGCTCATGGGTTCCCTCCAGCTGTGCAGTACACTCGGTTTGAATTGGACGCTCTTGATGCTTTCCTCTTTGATCCGACGGCTCGCCTTTATCTCGTTTATTTTTTTGAAATGTGGCGTCTTCATCCTTCCTTCGTTGATCCAACAGTGCTCTGTCATCTTCAACCCTCAATTTTTGTCCTCTTGTGAATCTGATGACGAAAATGAAAACCTATCTCCCGCTCCAGTGAAGGAGACATTTTTCTTCCTTTCTGTCATCACCTTAACCTCGTACACCTCGCCGTCGAACTCCATCTGAATCATGGACGGAATATGCTCCTTCGCCTCTACTCCAATTCTTATTCTAGCGAAGTCCCGCCGTGTGTGCATGAGTGTGTCTCTGTCGATCTCGATCAAGAATCCAAAGCTCCATATTAAGTTTTGAAATCCCGACCTAATCCAGACGTGAAAGGGTAGATTAAAGAGCCTGATCCACATCGACGCCATAGACTCTGGCTTGAACGCGAGAGAAAGTAATGTAAAACTCTTGCTGAGCTTCACCCTCTAAACCCTTCAAATCTAGCAGCGCTTGTACCGTGTTAGTGTTTTGATAGTGTGCGAAGAAATAATTCTGGCTGAGCTGTTGGACTTGCCACTTCGACTCCGACAAGCTCTCAGTATTAACGACTAATAGTTTCTCATTGTCTAAGTTAGAAGGGATCCCACTCTGGTCTTTGATCATGACACAGGAGGAGTAGCACTGTTCGAAGTCGGCCATGATGGGTGTCGGTGTAATGATCGCCTTGATGACCTTTCTCCCGCTCGATGCGCTCTCCTCATTTTTGCTTTGAAGCGATTCTGCTGTGATGTGGATAATTGGAGTAGCTGGCGACGCCGTAGTAGGCTTTGCTACCACCTTAGCTTTGTTGCACGTCGTTGAGATATGGCCGTACTGTTTGTAAGTGTAATAGAACCATTGATTGGAGCAGTCATTGATCGTATGGCCCCGTTGGGCGCATTTGTGGCACTGCAGTACATTTGCCGAACGTTGGGACTCCGTCGAGCCACTTTGGAACATCTTCCCCGGTCGTTCCACCTTTCTTGCCTTCTTGGGTCTAACTAAGACCCATTCCCCTTCGTCATTTTCTTTGATCTTCTTAGGTTTGTCCTCCGGCGATACGTGTCTCCGGTTGTTGATGTGCTCCCCATTGCGTTTAGGCCTCGCTACTTCGGCGTAGGTCTTCCTGTGAGCTCTTAGAGCAACGTCTAGGTTCTTCTCCGGTGAACGACTCCTCCGCTCAACATCTCTATCTCTATCTGACCACTTTCAACCTCTCTCCCTCGAACTTCCTCTATGGACCATTCGAGGTGGCCTCCTGTCAGTTCGCTCAGCTCCACTTTCTAGGACACTGTGACGGCGAGTCTTCCTGCCATGTCGAGTGTGCCTTCTGTCGTATTCCTCCTCTCTCTCACGCTTGCCCATGGCTTCTCCACTGTGGTAGATGCTTTTCCTATCACGAGCTTCGTCACGCTTTCTCCCTGTCATCCTTATCTCATCCTTTTTAATTTTTAATTTTTTGTATTTAAGTTTTTTGGGCCGGACAGAAGATGATTTTTTTAAAAAATTGTGTAATATTTTCGGTGGCAATTTTGTAATTTTTTTGGTGAAAAATTTGGAATTTTTTAGAAAAAATTCCAAACGGTTCTTTCGAAGGAATTTTTTTTAAAAAAAAAGAAAAAGCAATCTTTTTTTAATGCCCTTCTGATCTTTTATTTTCTGATCCTTATTTAGTTAAAAAAGTAGACGGGCCGGAATAACTTATTTCGTCTGTTCATATTAAAATAATCAAACGAAATAAGATATTCTGTTTATTATAATTTGCAAATTCTCAATTTTCTGCTATATTTATTCTATATTTTGGATTTATAGTAAACTAGTTATATATGTGCAATGCATGTATTTATTGGGTTACAATGCACGTGTTTGTTTGGTGTCAGACTCTCTCATTAAAAATAGTATTTTTCATGTGCGATGCACGTTTTGATAAAAAAGTTGGAGTAGAACGTGCGCTACATGTAAGTCGGTAGTAATCAGCACTTGTGATGAAATGCCTTAAACTTTAAAAAAATTGTATTTGAACGAGCACTGCACGCAATTTTTTAAATTTTTTGAAGAAAAAACATTGAATTGTACGTACGGTGATGTGTTACGAAATAGATTTGGAGTTGCATGTGCGACGTACGTATTTGCTTTGTGACAAAAAAATTTTAAAAATATTTGTGTGGTGAAGGAAAAAACTTTGATTTACACGCGTGATGTACGTGTTAATAAATAGAGTTAGAGTTACACGTGTAACGCATGTGTTTCATTTGTGACAAAAAAATATTTACAAATTATTTATTTGGCTACAAATTCAAAGTGACAAAGTGACGAACTCTCCTATTAATAGTAGTAGATAACAGTGAGTTATTGTTGGCTAAATTTAGGTATTTAGCCACCGACAGTGATGCTCTAACAACGATCATGGTTGGGTTTCTCATCCTTAAAAACTCAACTCATACCCGATCCTACTACGGCCGACATTTTTCTTTACTATAACTTACGCATAAAAATAACTAGCATTTTTCACGTGCGATGCACGTTTTGATAAGAGTTGGAGGATTTTCACGTGCGATATACGTGTTAAGAAATAGTTTTGGAGTTGGACGTGCGTTGCACGTAATTGGAAAAAATATTTTGAAGAAAAAGCTACGATTTGTATGTACAATGCACGTGTTTATAAATAGAATTTGAGTTGTACGTGCAACATATGTGCATATTTAGTGTTAAAAATACTATTAAATTGTTTTGCACGTGCGTTGCACCTTTTAAATATGTGGAATTTTATTTATTTATTTATTTTTTGTTATAATTAATGAGAGAGTTGGAGTTGCACGTGTAACGTACGAGTTTGTATGTTGACAAATGACAACCCCAACTCTCCCATTGTATTATTACTAGTATAATGCACGTGCGATGTATTTTTTAAAAATATGTATTATACACGTGCGTTGCACGTGGGGAAAATGTGGAGGGGGAATGAAAAGGACAAAAAAAACTACGTATTCTACACGTGCGTTGCACGTGAGGAAAATGGGGAGGGAGAATGAAAAGAAAAAAAAAAACTACGTATTATACACGTGCGTTGCACGTGGGGAAAATGGGGAGGGAGAATGAAAATGACAAAAACAATCTACCAACACGTGCGCTGCACGTGTTGACACACACACTAAGAAATAATAAAAAATTATTTATTTGTTTACAACCCCAACTCTCCCATTAATATAGTAGAGATTATTATTAGAGATAACACATAAAGGTACAAAAAAAAAAAAAAAAAAAAAAAATAAATCGACCGCAGTCAACTCCAAAGTCCAAATTCACTGCCGAATTCAAACCCCACCGTCACATCAACCCAAACCCACTATTTCTCTAGGCCCCACCATCCATCCTTCCTGCCACGCCCTCACCCGATGGCCCCGCCGTAATTCCGCTCAACTTTTAAGGCAAAACCCTACCCATCTCTCAATCCCTTTGCTCTTTTTGTTTTTTTTGGTCTCTCCGGTCACCCCTTCCCCGTTTTTCCCTCAACAAGAAGTAAAAAAAAATCTCACAAATCTTCTCCCCCAAATTTCAAATTAGGGTTAGGGTTTTAGTCCGCTCCGATCCGATGTACGACACCGGCTCTTCGTCTACTATCAGCCAGATCGACGGCGGTGCCGGAGCAATTGTTATCGCCGAGGACGGTAGCGGGGCGCCGCAGTCGAGTCAGCTCACTCTTTCGTTTCAGGGAGAGGTCTACGTCTTTGACTCCGTTCCACCTGAAAGGGTCAGAAATCCTTCTCTATCTTTCTTGGTATTTTTTGGGTGATTTTTTCATGTAATTTATTTGTTACTAGATTTGCCCGTGGGCACGTGCATACGGCACGTCTTCGGAACGACATAACAAACGAAAAGCCTGTAAACAGTAAAACAACAATTATGTAGTTCAAGTTTGAATAGTATGACAATAATTAGTTGTAAATAAAAGTCCATGTTTCTATTAGTATATGTTGAAAAATAATTATAAACGAGGGTGTAAAATTCAATTTCTTAGAACTTTAAGGATGGAAAATGATGAAATTTAACTGTTGAAGTGATATTTGCTATTTTTAATATAACATTTGCAATAAAAAAACATAAAAATTCTGAAAATTTTACAAACTTGAAATCTTAAAATCTAAATTTTTAAGTAAATAAAGAATGAATGGGAGAGAGGGAAAGAGAAAATTATGAAAAAGTGAAGAGAGAAGAGATAGATAGTAATAAAGTAATGATTTTTTTAGTTTTGGGGGGGAAAATTTAATTTTGAGGTTTAAAATTTTGGGTGGGAAAATATGTTTTGGGAGAATCAATCTAGGCCATTGATTTTAGGGGAGATTGAATGAGAACCACTTGATAGCTTTCTTTGTAATTTATTATATAGATGTTGGACGCTGTGCTGGATACGAGGAGATATTATTGGGTTGATATGATTTTGCAATGGAGTAATGCTACATCCACTACCAATTTCACTACATTTTTCTTCTCTATCTTAGGTGGCACACTCCAATTGGTGGGGGAAGAGAGAGTAGGTGGGGGAACTCTCCAATAGGAGTGTCTTACCTAAGGTAGTGAAGAGAATTGTAGTGAAATTGGTAGTGAATGAAGCATTACTCTTTTGCAATGACTTGATGGATAGGTGAATTGACATTGAATTACTCGCTGTCTTGTTTAGGTGTATAGACAGGGCCGGCCCTGAGTTGTCGGGGGCCCGAGGCAAAAGGCCCATATAATTATTTTTGGGGCCCCTAATAACAATGTAATTTTTTTACGCGCAAAATATGTGTCTATATTTACAAGCGGAATACAAATTTGAGGCTCCTAAAATTCCAAAAATTATGGGGCCTAAGGCGGCTGCCTCACCTGCCTCAAGGTGGGGGCCAGCTCTGTGTAAAGATTAAATTGAACATAGTGAATATAGTTGTCAATTAGATAAATCTGTCTTTACTATTTTATGTTTGTATTTATATAATATCTTATATGACATAGATGCATTATGTATTTGATGTGATTCCTCGCGTTAGAGTTGCTAAAAAAATGGCAATGTGTTTGGGATGATTGAACTTGCGAGTTTTCATTTTTGTGTCCCAAAAAATGTTTGTGTGAAAAGGTTCATATAATATGCTTTTTCGAATTAGTATTTTGTCAAAAAATTGTTCATGTTGCAATTATTTTGATGAGAGTGGTATATGGTAATTCGGTGGAGTACACACTTACATATGGAAGTCTGTCGTGTGACAAATGTTAGGACACTTTTGTCGGGCAAACAAATAGAGACAACGCTTCTCATGTTGTTGTAGTGTTTTTTTTTGTTTTCATCGAACTTGTTCATGCGAACCGTTTAGAATACAAAACATTAGACACTACAAGCATTACCCACCTTTTATGCATCGGGACAAATTTGTGTTGTTTGGAATATTATAACTGTAATCAAATTTTAACTATAATTGAATGCAAGTGGAGTTACAAGTAATTAGTTTTTGATTACTGCTGTAGATGGTTTTTCTTTGCAACTACAGCTGTAATGAAAGTACTAAAGTTTCTCTTTTTATTTCACACTAAATCTCATGTACCAATAATTTTCTAACAGACTACAACCACTGAGGATTCTGTAGGTGGAAGCATATTCCCTTTTGAACCTTGAGTCACACTTGCAGCAAATGAAAAATTTTGCATTTAAATTTGTAGCATATATGCGATTACTGTGACCCTAATGTTTTTTTCTATATTTATTGTGGTCAACCAAAAGCCTGAAATATGTACAAAAGAAAACATCCAAGAACAAACAAATACAGTAAAAGAACATCATAGACGGTTTTGTTTTACCAGCCATCGCAATCACAGAAGGTTTTGTTTTGCCAGCTATCATTCCTAGCTTTATGTATCCTCTAATGATAGGTAGAAATATGCCCATTTATTAAAATTTTACACGTAGACTTGCACCATTTCAATGAACAATTAGCAGAAGATGTGTCAGAAACTGAAAATAGACGTTTGTCAGGATATTCCATAGCATTCACAAATAGTAAGCACAAGAAGTAGAAATGGATATATCCAAGAAGTTAGGCTTTGCAGGTAGCGCATACGGGAATTTCAATACAATTTTTACATGATCAAAAAATGATTTTGGTTTTACATGATTTTTTTAAATTTTTTGTTATGTATAGCTAATTATGGAAGTTTGGTCATGATGCAAAAATTTCCATAGGCTTCTAAAATAGTGTTTTCTCTGCATTGTTTAATGCTAGCTACAGACAGAGAGAGGGAGAGTTTCACTCTCTGGATACTTTGTTTAAATAAGTAGTACATGATGCAAAAATTTCCGTAGACTTTCAAAATAGTTTTTCTCTAAATTGTTTTAATGCTAGCTAGCTACACACAGAGAGGGAGAGTCCACCGCGCGCACACACAAATTTGAATTCAGCAAAGATATTTAAGGAATTAAATTCTTAACAAAAAAAGTCCACTCTCAAGTTACAGTGCTATTCAAGAAATGTACTATTTGATGAAAATTCAAATTTCCAACTCATGAAACTTCCTCTGTTTATTAATTGAAAATTTTCTAAAATCATCTAATTGGAATAAATCGCAAAAGTTTGCCAAGATAAGAGGTCAAATTTTCAGCTTTAATTTAAAAATCATTAATAACCAATATGTTCTTTAATAAAATGAATGGAAATATTAGTTTTCGATGAAATCAAGAGGAATATCCTTTACTTTTCAAAGTTCATATGTAAATTTTTTAAAGGGATTTTAAGGGCAACTATAAAGTAGTACTTTTATTTAGTTTTCTAAAAATGTAAAAGGATCTCATTCAACTAAAATTTAGGACCAAAGCCACCTATAGAAAAAAATTATTCAATTGCATTTTTAATTTATCTTTCCAAAATAATGGAACTTATTTATTTATTTTTTGCTGTTATTTTTTAACGCATTTACTGTCGTTGGTTGATATAGATGTTACGTGAACTTTGATGGTCGCCCCCCGTGTAAAAAGTTTTGGCTTTGTCCCTATATATGATGATAGAAGATATATTGACTACGATGCTCAATTGTTAGACATAAGGATTACTCGATCTAACCAAGAAACCATGTAGTCATTTTTTATTCCCATCTGAATCGTCATTTTATACTCTCCATGTTGGCTATGCAATTAGATCAACTGTACCTCATGGAAGTTTATTGGAATACACATCTTTTCTAACGTTTTACTTCTCTTTTATGTTATCTTTCTGTTTTAGTTACATACTTTTAGACAGTTTTTGATGAATGTTAATGATTCATCAGCAAAATAAAATCGAGGAACTACCACACCAGGGGCGAAGCCAGGACAATTTTGCCGGGGGGCCAAGTAATAATCAAAGTTAGGAAAAAAACAATTTATAAAGTAAATATAATTTTTTGGCACAGAGATCTAGCCTTCCAAAGACTTTTAAACAAAAATAAACAAAAAAAAGTCAAACTGTCGTGATTTCTTACAAAATCCCAAAAAAGTATATTTGCCACATTCCAATGAATAAAAATAAGTGTAGCCTAAAAGAACAGTGATCTGCGTTCTTTCATAGAAGCAAATTCTTTGATAATTGTATCTATGCACAAATCTTCAGCTATTTCTCTTTCAATAAAAATCATCAAGTAGTTCGAAAGATAATCATCCTCCATCTTGTTGCGAAGCCTATTTTTCACATAACTCATTGCCGAAAATGCCTTTTCGGTAGTTGTTGTAGAAACTGGTAATGTAAGCACAAGCCTAATTAGTCGATCAACAACATGATAGATAATTGACTTTCTAGATCTCTCTAATGTTTGATATAACTCGGAAAGAGATGACAAATTCTTGAATTCACTACGATATATAATGTTCTAGTTGATACTTTCAATGTGTTTGATCTTGCTCAGAGAAATCTTAAGGGTAGAACTGGTTTGCAAGCTTGCAAATTTTCTCGTTATTAAAATATGTATATGCATCTCTTGGATCCAAAGATGTAATGCTAATTGAAGCCGATGCGCCATACAATATACATAATATGCACTTGGAGAATTATTGGAAATTAAGGCTTGTAGCCCATTTAATGCACCTCCCATGTTGCTTGCTCCATCATACCCTTGACCTCTTATGTTTTTTGTGCTAAGGTTATGAAAGACAAGGAGTTTATAGATACCATCCTTTAGGGTTGATGCCGTGGTATTGGAAATATGAAGAAGTCCAAAAAACCGTTTTCGAATGAAGCCATCCTTATCAACAAATCTCAAGACAAGTTTCATTTGCTCATTCTTTGAAATATCTCGAGCCTCGTCAATAAGAATACAATACTTTGCATCTCCGATTTCTTCTCGAATTGTTCTATTTACTTGAAGAGCGAGACATTGAAGAATTTTTTTTGAGTATCAGGAAATGTGTATGAGCCATTAAGTGGAGCTTTGTCCAACACAATTTCTTTGACTTTCTTAGAAAAGTGTGCAAACCCCTTTATGGCTCGGAGAAAATTACCACGATTAAGTCATCATGACCACACAATGCATATCCTTGAAGTGTCAACATACGAACACTATATATAGAGACATAATCGTAGACAATTATTTGCAATTTGTTGAACACTTTGTTGAGAAAGAGCTATTTGAACATGTTGACGTTGGTCCATTAGAGCAAAATAATTTCGAATTATGTGGTGATGTAGGAGTACTCCCTTCATGCTTACGAAGTGAACATTGTGGTCCGTTCATGACTTTTTTCCATTTGTCAAATCCTTTGGAAGTAAATTTATCTCGATCATTTGGACTACCAAAAAGATAACATGAAAAGCAAAATGCTGCATCCCTATGGGAAGAATACTCCAACCAAGCAAACCTTTCAAACCAAGAAGGTTGAAACCGTCGGTTGTGATCATTTCCTTTTTTTGAATATGGAAAATGACCATTTCCTTGGTATGCCCCCAATTCGATATAAGCACGGCGAACTTCATCTTGTTTATTAGAAGGATAATCACAAATTTGTCGACGCAATCCCGAATCACGCTCTAAAGAACCAATTAAATCTCCTTTACATTCAATTTCATGACTAGTAGAATTAATTCGTGGAGATCTAAGCGGAGATTCTTCAACTAAAGGAGGAGTTTGTGCATCGACTCCTAAAGTTTGAGCATTTTGTCTTTTAAAAAAAGAATCAATCGTGGATTTTCTCCCCATTGATATTTTAGAGAATGAACGGATCCTGTCCATTAACAAATTCAAAGAAATATAAGACTCATTATATATTAATAAGGTAATATCATTTCATTATGATTAAAAAAACCAATAATCTAAAGCATCAGGTTTCAGATGGCGATTAAGTTTTGCATTAGTAAAATTTTAACCCATGTTATTCATCTATAATTGAGTGTTATCTCTTGAATCACCTAACTGTTTACAAATATCATTACAATATCAGATGTAAACAATGCTCTTTATAGAAATGAAATTTTCATGACAGAAGAAAGCCCTTGTGCACTTATGTGCTTATGCAGATTATCCAATTTACTAAGAGTACTTAGTATTACGAATTCACAAACAAGACATGAAAATGCAATCCATAAGAATATAAGAAACTAATTTCACTCACTGCCATGAATATAAGAATATAAGAAAATATCCATAAAACTCACGCACTGCTTGTCTGCCTCTCGCAAGAAAATCGATGAAGCAGCACCCTTTCACTTAGGATCCGAGTCGGGAAAAATTTGGCCAATATCAGCAAACCTCATTCAAATCCGAATCACTAGCTTGGCCAATATCAACCATCTAGCAATACATCACTGTCATTAGTTTGACTATTTCTTGAAACTCCATTAGGATTAAAAAAACACTTTGCTGCATATTTGCTCCCTATCACAGGTAGCAACTAATTCATGATTAACTTATGATTACCAGGCCAACATGTTTGTTAATTATTAACTTGTGATTACTCATAGAAGTAGTTTATATATGTTACTTTCGGAAGCTTTATTATTTGCATGAAAAGCATCTAAAATTATATATACATTGATACCTTTGGCTTCATGGTGGGTTGTTAAGAAGCATTACCACAGCAAGCATCTAAGAAGAACAAGCTTCCATTTTTTCCTTATTTTATGTTCATAAAAAGGATTCGAATATTAGGTAGGAAGTGCTTCAACATGGAACATAATACAAACAATAAAGTTAAAATAGTAGAACTAAATATGAATTTGATTCTGTACCGTGATTCTGTACTGTGATTCTTTTAGTCTAACTCTAGCCCACATAAGAGAATGCAGACAAAGAAATTAACAGGGTTCATCTTCTTTCTGTTCTCTTTTCTGAGCCCCTCTCAGTATTTGGTGAAGAATCAGTAGTAGTTAAGATTGGATTGATTAACTAAACTAGACAAATTATTGTTCCCTTTCTCGGTTTTTCTTAGTTTTCTTACTTCATCTTTCTTTCTTTTCCACGTTCTTACATCCAACCGAAAGATTAAGATCAAATCTAACTGGATAAAACTTAATACCAGATTCAAACCAGAGGTTTCTAACCCATACCCCAAAAAATTAAGTTCAAATCTAACATCAGATCCAAAAATTACGGTCCGATCTATGAGATCTAGAAAGAAGATCAAGAACTCGATCGGATAGGAAATTTCATCATATCAACTAAATTATTGGAAGAAAGTCACCGTACCACGGGGCGTAGAACTCGACGAGAGCACCGCGATCTTGATCGACCTCCTTGTCGAAGTTTGAGACGGTGAGGACGATGATGTCACCGTCGGCGAGGGAGGGGGAGAAGAACAATTTTGGGATTTTGGGATTTTGAGAAGGGGAAGAGGCTCTTCAGGCTGGGAAGGGAAAATAGATTAGTCAACATACAATATATATAGGGGGGTTTCTCAAATTTTTCAGGGGGGCCAAACCGTAAATTTGCATATCTAGGGGGGTTTTTGAAATTTTTTCGAGGGGGCTGGGCCACTACGGGCCCCCACTATTCTCCGCCCCTGTACCACACCATACACTGTTAGTTGGAGAGTTGTAACCTCTAGGCAATTTCTTTTCGTCTTGTGCATAAGCGCATCACATATTCTGAGGACATCAAATCTATTTTATTTTTATTTTGAGATTTAGCCATATGTAGTTTATTTGAGAGATTTGTTTTGGATTTGTTTTGAGCCTATATATAGGCCTTGAGTATAATGAGAAAATATGCTATTATTGATTAAAAAATTATTGTGTTGAGTTATTGCTCTTTATCTTTCTTTTTGTGTGAGACAATTGAGAGAATTATTATGATTTGTGAGAAGTCCTAATAAAGTATTAGGGTTTGTGATAAACCCTAAAACTACACCCGAATTCCCAAATTAAAATTCTAAACCCTAATCTCCAAATCCAAACCCTACCCTCTTCTTCATCTTCCTCCTCTCTTCTTCCCTGACCCGCTTTGATGCCGCCAACTCCTCGTCAACCGTGACTCCGATCAGCCGACGTCACCACAACCACCACCGCAACTCCCCTCTTTCATCGCCTTCGTCGATCGCACTCCCCCAACCAGCACCATCTGATCCCCGTCACCCTTCCACTGCTGTTTTCTGCCGCTCGACAACCAGCACCACTGCCTGCAGCCTTTACTCATCACCGCCCCTGCCATCGTTCGTAGCAGACGTCACCGCCTCCTGCCCCCCACAGCGCTCCCCCTTCCCCCCTTCGCTGCCTCACCACAGCAGCCACCTCGGAGCACTTACACAAATTTCTTCGAACTCGGTAACCTCTTTCCATTCCTCCATTTATTTGTGAAACCATCTATCATTTCTATAATATTATTTAACATATTTGTCGTCCATAAATATTGAGAGTGTGTGTTTCTACCTGCTAATTAGAGTACGAATCTTTATTGCATATTTTACTTGCTAAGAACGTTTAAGTATAATTATTGATTTTTAGGATTGAATTTTTAATTGGGCTTGTTAAACTTAATTCAGTTCTTGAAAATTCATCAAACCAATTCATAGTTTTAATTTCTAACGTAATCTGCTTTACATATTAGTAAACTTAATTTTTTAATATTCTTGAAAATTGTCCATTTAGGGTTAAGTTTACATCATGTTGGTATCAGAGCGAAGATTGTTAAAACCTTAGTTCTTGCATCATTTAGTCATAATTTTTGCATTCATTTAAGATCGTTTTAGAGTCTTTTTTTATTTTATTTCTTACTTTTAGATCATTTCAGATTTATTTAAAAAAACAAAACAAAAAAAAAACTGAAGTGCATTTAGGACATGTTTCCCAAAATTTTAGCAAACACGTCCCCACGACCCCTAGTTCTCCACCATTGGTGAATGCATCTTCGCAGCACCATCACAAATCCCGAAGAGTCTTTCTTGTCCCTCTTAAATCACCCAATTAGGAACCCTAAAATTCCGCGAGCTCCTTCTCGAACTGAGATGGACAACTCTGATATTTTCAATACCCTAGCTACCATTCAAGCAACTCTTGCCATTATCAACAAGAGGTTTGAGAAAGTGGAATTGAATCAAAATGTTGCCCCTGAGCTTCGTCGTCAGATCCCTCAAGGGAATGTTCGTGACGATCGACGTCAAGAACATGACCATGACGAGCAATACAAAAAGAACGTTAAGGCTGACGTTCCCCACTTTGAAGGCTGTAGGGAACCCCAAGTTTATCTCGACTGGATCTGTACCATAAACCACTACTTCGTGTGGTTTGACATGAGTGAAGTCCTGAAGGTTAAATTTGCCAAAATAAAATTGACTGGTAAAGCTCAACAATATTGGACCAATCTTGAATACGCCCGTACTGGCCGAGGCCCGACACCCATATCCACTTGGGAAGCCATGAAAGAGAAGCTCACTGAGAGATATGTGCCGTTATTGTTCCATACCCGATTGCTAGATTTTTGGAACCAACTCTATCAAGAAAGCAAATCCACCAAGAGTATGTTGATAAATTTGACGACTTCCTTATTTGGTGCAATGCCTTAGGTAAAGAGAGCGAAGAACAAACTCTCTTTAGGTTCAGAGCTGGATTACGACCCGATCTTAGGAATGAGCTAATTCATAAAAATGTGGATTCATTGGCGGCAGCTTATGCCATTGTCTTCGATATGGATTTCCTTACAGCAAGTTTTCCCTACAAGTTCAGCGATTCGAGAGATTATTCCTCTAGAATGACCTATACTGAGCCCTCTGGACCTGAGCCCCCCTCTTCTCAGCACCCCAACAAGTCTTACCCAAGCAAGCCTACTTCAAATCCCTATTTTCTTAGAAATGACACACGGATAAGAACACTGAAAGAGACTATTCTAAGATTGATCATCTCACTAAGTGCTATAAATGCAAGAGATATGGCCATATTGCTGGCAACTGTCCCAGCCCCAGTAGGATCAACATTGGAGAAGGTACCACGGTCATTGCTTATGAGCCCAACAATGAGTTTACCTATGAACCTCATGTCAGTGATGACTTCGTTGAAGAAAAGGATGACCAGCCTCTCAACTGTATTCGATTGATCCAATCACCTCCATTGAATGTACCTGAGTCACTCATTCCTTCCCAAATCCATAGATTTTATCCCTGTGTTAGAACATCATAGAGTCTCAGAGTCTGCATCCACATTTGCATATCGCATTCATAACTTACATAGAAATTTCTAAGGAAATTAATGAGAATAATTTTAGCTACAAGTTAATAGCAGATACTAGAAGAAAATTTAAAACTCTTGATGTTAGTGACGAAGTGATGTTTTGGATTCGTCCGGAACTGTTTCCAGCTGGATCCGTTAAGAAATTGAACATACGTGTTGCATGCCCATTTAAAATTCTGTATAAAATCAATGATAATGCCAATGTCGTTGACCTTTCTGAATGTTTTGATATAAGTAAGACTTTCAATACTGAGGATCTAATATTCTATGAAGACCAAAAATTTAATCTTAGAAATTCTCTTATAGATGAGCCTACCCTGCAGCCAAATGGTGAGATTTTCACATTTCTCCCTTTACCTGATACTACTTATCCACCGACAGACAAATTTGATAATATTTTAGATGATCAGATAATCTCTACCAGAGATGGTGGTATTCATAGGTATTTGGTGAGATGGAAGAACAAGCCGAAGTCGGATGACACTTAGAGTGATCGCGAGGAGCTCCTGTGCTTGGATCTAGATCTTTTGGAGCACCATGACATGATCACTGGTTTTGACTCAAATGGTTCGAGCCTTCTCCCACTCGGAGAGAATGATGTGGACATCAAATCTGTTTTACTTTTATTTTGAGATTTAGTCATATGTAGTTTATTTGAGAGATTTATTTAAGAGATTTATTTTAGATTTGAGAGATTGTTTTAAATTTGTTTGAGATTTGTTTTGGATTTGTTTTGAGCCTATATATAGGCCTTGAGAATAATGAGAAAATATGCTATTATTGATTAAAAAATTGTGTTGAGTTATTGCTCTTCATCCCTTTTTTTGTGTGAGACAATTAAGAGAATTATTAGGTTTGTGAGAAGTCCTAATAAAAGTATTAGGGTTTGTAAAACCCGAAAATTACCCCCAAATTTTCAAATTAAAATTCTAAACCCTAATCCCCAAATCCAAACCCTACCCTCCCCTTCATCTTCTCCCTCTCTTCTTCCCCGACCCGCCTTGACGCTGCCAGCCCCTCGTCAGCTATGACCCCGATTAGCCGACGCCACCACAACCACCACTACAACTCCCCTCTGCCCGTCACCTTCATCACAACCCTTGTCGACCGCAATCCCCCAACCAGCACCATCTGATCCCCGTCGCCATTCCACTGCTGTTTTCCGCCGCTCGATAACCAGTACCACCGCATGCAGTCCCCACTCGTCGCTGACCCTGCCATCGTCCGCTGCAGATGCCGCCGCCTCCTGCCCCCACAATGCTCCCCCTTCCCCCCTCGCTGCCTCACCACAGCAGCCACCGCGGAGCACTAACACAAATTCGAACTCGGTAACCTCTTTCAATTCCTCCATTTATTTGCGAAACCATCTATCATCTTTATAATATTATTTGACTTAACTGTCGTCCACAAATATTGAGGTGTGTTTCTACTTGCTAATTGGAGTGTAAATCTTTATTGCATATTTTACTTGCTAAGAACGTTTAGGTATAATTATTGATTGTTAGGATTGAATCTTTAATTGGGTTTGTTAAACTTAATTCAATTCTTGAAAATCCATCAAACCAATTAATAGTTTCTGCATTACATGTTGTAAACTTAATCTTTTAATGTTCTTGGAAATTCTCTATTTAGGGTTAAATTTACATCATATTCTCACCTTTATTTATTTAGTTTACCTTTCTATATTCATTTTTTAATAGATCTATATTATGTAAGGGTGAAAACTCAAGATGAAGAGGATTTCTAAAGAGGTTCAATCGATATCCTCATGCCATGATTGCATTTCTCTTGGTTGTCCTGCATCTGCTGTGCTTTTATTTCAGGAAACTTATAAGAGAGACGAGAGAACATTTTTCTAAAGTTTAACACTACAGGTGCAAGCAGTTCTACTACTACTGGGTGGACATGAATTGTCGCCTTGTGATATATCTGGTGTGCCAGATAATGCAACTTACAGGGTATGAATATGAACTACTATGTCTTAAGTTTAACTAATAACTATGTCTGAAGTTTGTCTAAGATTTAGGTGTTCTACTAACTCTTCTGTTTACTCTTTTGTTTTAGGTTTCAAATGATTTTCCCCAGTCCTATGACAATGCTTATAGGCAAGCTTCTATAATGAGATACCGGGAGAAGCGGAAAAACCTAAATTTTGATAAGAAAGTCGTCTATTCAGTCAGAAAAGAGGTTGCTTCAAGGTATGGAGATTACATACTCTTCTCTATGTAATTTTTATGATTTAGTTCATTTAGTAGTGCAGGGAGGTTAGCTCAGTTTCTGAGTTAGTTTTCTACTAAGGGCCCTGGTTCTTTGAATTCTCAGGAAGATGTTCTGTGGTAGTTTGTTAGCTGTGTAGCCTTGTAGGATGACTCCTTAAGTGATACTGAGTACAGTACAGAAGAAAGCTGTTATCAGTGAGTGCTAAGCATTCAATCCTTATTTTATTTCTTACTTTTGGTTAAGTACTGCTATATTTCTAAGCTTTCATTTATGTATCATTTTTCATCTATAATATTCCATGACAAACGATTGAGTATGTAACTGAATCTCTCCATGTATTCCAGCTCTTGATCTCTATAGTATTATTTCTTATCTCAATTGTTAGTTTTGAGCTGCATTACCGTACTATAATAATCACTTGACTTGAGAGTTTGCGGTCTTCCATCCAGGTTATCACTGAAATTATTCTAGGTTGTGGCTCTGTGTCAGGATTTGAAGAATGCATATTTTCTTTGCTCAATCCATCTGCTATCTGTATTGTGATGGTCCTCTATTCACAATCTCAAACCAAGAGATGATCGTGTTAGTCTTATACCTGGCCCATGCTTGAGTTATTGATGAGTATCTTGTATGGGCAGAAGCAATATGTTTGATTCCTAAGCTTTTATGAAGACCAGTGCATACGAAAATATGATATTTTACAATTTCATTGCTCTGGTGGACAAGTTAGGTTCATGAAATTATTTATTTCATTTTTATCCCATTCTACAAATCCAGTATATTGTGCCTTCTCTTGACCATATAAACTTGCTCCTTTTCTGCTTAAGACAAGCATCTATATCATCTACTGGGCAATTGGTGGTAATTCTTAGGTATGCGCTCCGACTCGTATAGGCAAGGAAGTAAATTTAGTTCTGTAAGAAATTTCAATGCTCTATGTTCTATCCAATGTCTGCCTCTTTCATTCCCATATGGGCCGTATCCCCAAACATACGAGACCCCAAAAAATGGAAGTGGCAAAGGCTTTTTTGTTGGCTGTTAGATAATCATGCATGAACTCCCACTATTTTTACTTTTTAAGAAATTTTTTTTTTTCAACAGTTGAACATTAAGTTTGCCTTGATATATAATTCTCGTTCTAATAGCTTTATTTTCTATATTGTATATCAAACAATTCAGGATGAAACGCCACAAAGGTCAGTTTGCATCATCTAAAACAAATTATGATGAAGTACTCTCACCGTCTTCCAGTTGTGAACATGGACAAAGTAATTCTCAGGAGGAAACCGTTTCAAGCTTGTAAGTTGAAGCTCTTAAGCCTCCTCCCCCCCCCCCCCCCCCCCCCCCCCCCCCCCCCCCCCCAAAAAAAAAAAAAAAAAAAAAAACCAACCAACCTCAAAAGAGTGGCTTACATGGCCTAAATTCTTGTGGACGTCTTTTTTATTTATTTAATCGTGCACATTGAACCATTAATGTTTTTGAAGTTATGGTTTCATGCAATTATTCTCGTGGTTTTTTCCTCTTCATCTTTCTCTGTCATAATGAAAATCATCTTGACAGTTGCCAGAACTGTGGAACAAGCAAAGATTCGACTCCAATGATGCGGCGTGGCCCAGCTGGACCCAGATCTCTGTGCAATGCATGTGGGTTGATGTGGGCAAATAAGGTTGGTCCATTTCCTATATTTTATTTTATTTTATACTCAAATTTCCAATAATTGAAGAAGTCGTGAAAAATATTCTTCGGAATATCAAATATTTGTCAATAAGGTTCATTTATTTGTTCTTGTTGAGTGGTTTGTTAACTCTCCATGTAAGGCGTGTCTTATTTATCCTTTTTGATTTTGAACATATTATTAGAATACAACTGCAATTTTTCTGAACCCTTCTACAACTTCGAAGTTTTAGCTTAGTGGCAGAGACTTTCACATGGTATTATAGCAACCCAGGTTCGAATCTCACTGACTACGCAATTTAAATGCGGATTAAAAAAAATAACGCTGCGTATAGTCTAGGTCTTGGCCCATAATTTGTTGAGCATTATCTCGTTTCTTTGACCCATAAAAAAATGGGCTTTCGACCTGAGGGAGTGTGTTAGAATACAAGTGCAATTTTTCTCAACCCTTCTACAACTTTGAAGTTTTAGAAGGATCGCCGGGACTTTCACACATATAAAATACATAAAAGAGAAAACCTTCCCTGGTGTTATTTCTTTCATTTGCCCACCATATCCCCTTAATGCTTGAAGTAGAACGTGTGGATGGCAGGAATGAACCCATGATTAGCATAATATTAAAACTTGTGCACATGAAGTGCCACCACTTTGAAGTATATACATGATGCTTTATGTTATACTCAAAATATACTTAAACTTTTTGAATGGGTGGGTTTGCAGTTGCTATGTGCCATCTTTGTGATGCAGTCTTGCTGGCAGTATGCAAGCTAATCAAGTGAACTTTGCTGTTTTTACTTTCAGATACTTAATAATCACAGTCTGTGCTGTATAGAATAGTTACATATATAATATACATATTGATTGTAAATTTAAAATAGGATGTATTTTACTTAAACAAATAAATGTGAAATTTATGCATCATACTACACTGCAATATACATTTTTTCTTTTTTCTTTCTTAGGTCAATGAGTTCTGTTCTTACTTTTTTTCCTTCATCATCAGAAGACATTAAGAAATCTTCCCCAATCTCCGAGTTTTGGAAACCAATCTCTTCTTAACGTAACCGAGCAGGTAAACTTTTCTTGTCAATTTAGCAACATAGCTTAGCATAATCTCCCACAGGTTTGGTAGGTTTTGATGAGGGCATCAGTTCGAGACGATTCAGACGCTGCGTTACGCTTCTATTAACGCAGACATCGTCTGGGATGGCTGTTCTGTTAACCTAATATTTTTATTTAAATACTCATATTTGTTTTTGGCAATTATAGCCATACGTAGTAGTTGCGATTTACACCCTTTATTTTCTGCATTAGAATATTTTAGAAATTTGTATTGAGATAGGTCTCTAGATTAATGAAATAAGAATGTTTTTGATTGACTAAAATTATTGTGATTGAGTTTTTGCTCTTCATCCCACTTTTTTGTGTGAGAATTGAGAGAAAATTAGCGTTTGGGATAAATCCTAAAACTACATCCAAATCCAATATAAATTTCAAACCCTAACCCTCAAATTACTTTTAACCCTAAACCTTCTTCTTCCTACTCCGAAACCCAACCACCCACCTCTCTCTCATCACTGAACCCTACCGCCCTCTCCACCCAAACCCCCATCAGTTCCTCCACCGTCGACTGCCTCCTCACACCGCACTCCACCATCGACCAAGCTTTCCATCGCCTCCTCACCGAGCCCCTTGTAGCCCCGACCATCGAACGCCGACAACACCACTTGCTTGCATCGCCACCGTTCAACCTTGCTGCACCCGAAGCCCAACACCATCCCTATACTTCGCTGCTGTTGTTCTCCTGCGCCGCATCCCGCAACCCATTGCCATCTCCTGGCTGCCTCGCTGAAGTCCCCTACGACAGTCACCCCGACCATCTTCCTCCACCACAGCCTCTATTCGCAACCCCGGTAATTTTTTTTCTTCTTAAATATTTGTGATATTGCTTTATCATTTCTAGATTATTATCTAAATTTACTGTTGTTCACAATGTTGAGTGTGTGTGCTTTCACTTGCTAATCAGATTACAAATCATTATTGCATATTTTACTGGCTAAGAACGTTTAGGTATATAATTATTGATTATTAGGATTGAACTTTAATTGGGCTTGTTACACTTATCTTATATCTTGAAAATCCATCGAACCAATTAATTGTTTTCATTTCTAACTTAATCTGCACTACTTGTTTGTAAACTTACTCTTTTAATATTCTTGGAAATTCTCTAATTAGAGTTAAGTTTATATCATTCTGGTTTCAGAGCAAAGGTTCCTAAACCCTAGTTCTTGTATCATAATTTTTGCATTCATTTATGATCATTTAAGAATTATTTTTAGTTCATTTCAGTCCAAAAAAAACTTAAGTGCATTTAGGACATTTCCCAAAATTTTAGCAAATGCACGTCTTCACGACCCCTAGCTTTCCGCCGTTGGTGAATGCGTCTTCGCAGCACCATCACAAATCCCGAAGAGTCTTTCTTGTTCCTTCCAAACTACCCAATCATAAATCCTAGAATTCATTAAGCCTCTTCCCGAACTGAAATGGATAACTCTGATATCTTCACTACCCTCGCTGTCATTCAAGCAACTCTTGCTAATATCAATCTGAGGATTGAGAAAGTGGAATTGAATCAAAATGTTGTTCCTGAGTTATATTGTCAGATTTCTCAAGGGAATGTTCGTGACGATTGACGTCAAGAACGTGACTCTGACGAGCAATACAATAAGCACGTTAAAGCTGACATTCCCCACTTTGAAGGTCACATGGAACCCCAAGCTTATCTCGATTGGATTCGTGTCATGGACCACTACTTCGTGTGGTTTGACATGAAAGAAGCCCTAAAGGTCAAATTTGCCACGATAAAATTGACTGGAAAAACTCAACAACACAGGACCAATTTTGAACATGCTCGCAGAGGCCGAGGCACGGTACCCATAGTCACTTGGGAAGTTATGAAAGAGAAGCTCACTGAGAGATATGTGCCGTTTTCGTTCCACATCCGATTACTAGATTCGTGAAACCAACTCTATCAAGAAACCAAATCCGCCCAAGAGTATGTTAATAAGTTTGACGACTTCCTTATTTGGTGCAATGCTTTAGGTAAAGAGAGCGAAGAACAAACTCTTTATAGGTTCATAGCTGGACTACAATGTGATCTTAGGAACGAGCTAATTCATAGAAACGTGGACTCCTTAGCAGCAGCTTATACCGTTGTCCTCGATATGGATTCATTTAAAGCAAGTTCCCACTACAAGTCCGACGATTCTAGAGATCAATCCTCTAGAATGACCTCCACTGATCCCTCTCGATCTAAGCCCTCATCTTCTCAGTATCCCAACAAATCTTACCCAAACGCCTACTTCAAATTTCTATCATTCTAGAAATGACAACAAGGGTAAGAACACCGAAAGAGACTACTCCAAGATTGATCCTCTCATTAAGTGCTATAAATTTAAGGGATATGACCATGTTGCTGGTAACTGTCACAACCCCAGTAGGATCAATATAGTAGAAGGTACCGCCATTATTGCTGATGATTTCAACAATGAGTTTTCCTATGAACCTAATGAAAGCGATGATTTCGACGAAGAAGAGGATGACCTGTATCTCTACTGTATTCAGTCGATCCAATCACCTCACTTAAATGTAGTCAGATGTGCTTTGTCCCAACCAAAAGAAGAAGATGATTGGAAGCGCACTGCTATATTTCACACATTTACGACAATAGGTGACAAAAATTGCAAGGTGATTGTTGACAGTGGGAGCTCTGTCAACGTTGTCTCTTCTGCGGTTTTAGCCATGACTGGACTTAAAGCTGAACCCCATCCACGCTCATACAAAGTATCTTGGATTGATGCGACAGCCCTCTAAGTAACACAATGATGTTTGATCTCTTGTAGACTTCAAAGCCTACACGGAGCAAATTTGGTGTGATGTGCTAAAAATGGATGTGGGTCAAGTAATTTTAAAGAGACCTTGGTTATACGATCACGTTGTGACAATATATGGTCAATCCAATCAATGTGTATTCCAGCACGACGGACTAAAGATAAAGCTCATACACGTGAAACCACAAACTGGTCCGGTTGAAACAACACCAACTCCCTCGAGAAAAGGCAAGAAAGTAGTGTATATGGGTGAAAAGGAACTCACGGAAGAAATCGACACGGGGCGACAATTCTCCTACTCACAGCGAGAAAAGTCCCTAAAGATCCTAAGTCACTCATCCCTCTTCAAGTTACTCTTGTCCTTCAGGAATTTACAGATGTGTTTCTGCTGACCTCCCCAACCAGTTGTCCCCGCTGCGTGACATCCAACACGCTATTGATCTGGTTCCGGGAGCGAATCTTCTTAACTTGCCACACTATCGGATAAATCTGACAGAGCATACTGAGTTGAAAAGGCAAGTTGAAGAGTTATTGGCAAATGGCTTCATCAGAGAAAGCTTAAGTCCTTACGCTGTTTTTGCTCTATTGATGCCAAAGAAATATGGAATCTGGCGTATGTGTGTGGACAGTCGTGCCATAAACAAGATCACGGTGAAGTACCGTTTTTCTATTTTCCGTTTGGATGACATGTTGGATATGATGTCTGGTGTCACAATTTTTTCCAAGATTGATCTTAAAAGTTGTTACCACCAAATACGTGTTCGTCCTGGTGATGAATGGTAGACCGCCTTCAAGACGAAGGATGGTCTGTACGAATGGATGGTCATGCCGTTTGCAATGAGAAATACCCTGAGCATGTTTATGAGAATCATGACACAAGTTCTCCGTCCCTGTATGGGCTGGTTCCTTGGGATGTACTTTGATGATATTCTCATTTATAGCCAATCCATTGGGCAACATCTTGACCATTTGAGACATGTCTGCGGTGTTTTGAGGAAGGAACAACTTTATGCTAAGCCTACCAAATGTACCTTCCTCTCCGATCAGACTATCTTTCTGGAATTTATTGTTTCTGCCAGAGGAGTATCCGCTGACCCCGAAAAGATACGAGCTATTACAGAGTGGCCTGAGCCCGCAATATTCATAATGTGTAGAGTTTTTATGGTCTTGCCACCATCTATCGTCGGTTTGTGCAAGGATTTAGCACAATCTTGGTTTCGATAACCGACTGTTTGAAGAAAGGTGAGTTCATTTGGTCGAAAGTAGCCACGAAAGCCTTTGAAGAGATCAAAAAAAGAATGACTCGAACACCTGTCACGAGGTTGCTTGATTTCACTAAAATTTTTGATGTAATGTGCGATGCTTCTGGTATTGGTATAGGTGGAGTACTCAGTCAAGAGAGTCATCATGTTGCTTACTTCAATGAAAAGCTAAATGAAGCAAAACAAAAATACTTCACTTATGACAAGGAATTCTATGCGGTAATTCAGTCACTCTGCTATTGGCGACATTATCTCCTGCCGCAATAATTCGTTATTTTCTCATACCATGAGACCTTAAGATTCCTTAACTCTCAACAGAAGTTGACTCTGGAGACATGCTCGTTGGGTAGAGTTTCTACAAGAATATTCGTATACCATTAGGCATAGAAAAGTGATTGATAATAAGGCTGCAGATGCGCTAAGTCATTGTCACATGATCTTATCTACACTGTGCACCAAAATTATTGGTTTTGAGAAATTAAAAGATAAGTATGCCCTCTGCTCAGATTTTCACGAGATCTACAAATTTTTGAAGGATGGCATCACTCAAGTGATGGATGATTATTTTATGAAAGATGATTATCTCTTCTATCACTCTAAGCTGTGCATTCCTAGTACATCATTACGATAGTATCTTGTTTTAGAATTGTACTGTGGTGGTCTTACTGTACACTTTGAGAACATCATGACCATTGATGCTGTGGAACATATGTTTATTAGCCTAAGCTTAAAAGAGACGTTGCGAGGCTTATTAACATGTGTCATACTTGTCAACTCGGCAAACAACAAAAACATAACACATGCCTGTATATTCCATTAGCTGTTCTCAGTCGCTCTTGGGAAGATGTCAGCATGGATTTCGTCTTAGGTTTACGGAAAACACAAAAGAAACATGATTCCATTCTTGTCGTCGTGGACCGTTTTTCTAAAATGATCTACTTTCATGTTCGAAAACTTTCGATGCATCTCGTGTAGCTCAGTTCTTCTTCGATAATATTGTGAAGCTATATGGGTTGCCCAAAATCATTGTGTCCGGTAGGGATGTGAAATTCACTAGTTACTTTTGCAAGACCCTATGGCACAAGATGTACACAAAATTGAAGTTCTCTTCAGCTTTTCACCCACAACTGATGGACAAACTGAGGTTGTCAATCGGAGTCTTGGCTATCTCTTGCATTCTCTTGTAGGAAAACACTTCGGAATTTGGGACTTGAAATTGACTGTCGCTGAATTTGCCTATAACACATCTAAGAATAGAACCACCGTCCTGAGTCCACACGAAGTTGTGCATGGTTATCGTCCTAGGCAGCCTATCCTATAGATCTTGTTCCCATGTTAGAACATCACAGAGTTTCAGGGTCTGCATCCACATTTGCATTCCGCATTCATGATTTGCATAGAGAAATTTTCAAGAAAATTAATGAGAATAATTTTAAGTACATGTTAAGAGCAGATATTAGAAAAAAATTTAAAACTTTTAATGTTGGTGACGAAGTAATGGTTCGGATTCGTCCGGAACGGTTTCTAGCTGGATCTGTTAAGAAATTGAATGCACATGTTGCAGGCCCATTTAAAATTCTGTATAAAATCAATGATAATACCTATGTCGTTGACCTTCCTGAAGGTTTTGGTATAAGTAAAACTTTCAATATTGAGAATCTAGTACCTTATGAAGACTCAGAATTTAACTCTAGAAATCCTCTTATAGATGAGCCTACCCTGCTGTAGAGTTGGCAAACGGGTCTGGCGGGTCGGGTCTGGTCGAATCCGCCCGGGTTTGCACCCAACTTGGGCGGGTTCGGGTCGGGTTGTTGGGTTAAACGGGCCGGGCCGGACCGGGTCGAAGGCGTCAATTCGTGACCAGCCCAACCCGTGAACCCTTTCGGGTCCAACCCGGGTCGGGTCGGGTCGCGGGTTGGCCCAGCTAGAGTGAACTTTTTTTTACCTAAAAAATGTAATTTTAATAATAAACATAAAAAATTGTAATAATAATAATAAGTTTGAAAGAGTGAAATTGCCAAAAAAATGATATATTATTCATATGATTTCAACTTATACGAGTTTCACAATTTGTAATAAGAAATAAAGATATTCTACAAATTTGTTTTATACAATAACAAATTTCTTATATACAATTTCAATTTACTTCAATTTTTCTAATTTTAAATAACAAGCAAAGATTTAATACAATTTTTTATCCATTTACAGTTGTCTTCAATTTAATGGCCATCAATTTGTTGTTGTTGACTTGTTGTTGGTCTTGAATTCTTCATTTTGATTGCTATTGTTATTGTTGTTGTTGTTGTTCTTTCGGCGAGTTGCTCCCACTTGTGGACGTATCGAATGCTTTTTCTTGGGTCCTATCTTCAGCCTTCAGCCAGCCTTCTGTGCAGACGAGCATCTCTAACGATTGGGGCTTTAATCGATTCCTGTAATCAGTTAGAATCCTGCCACTTGTAGAAAATGCACTTTCAGAAGCAACTGTAGAGACAGGAGTTAGTAGATCTTTATGCACATTCAACAAGAAGTTCTTTATGTACATTTTGGATGTGTCGCTTAATTGTACCCGTGCCCTCACCCCTCTTCCATTTGTATGACTTCGAACATGTTTTACACACTTTTAAACCTATATTCGGTACATTTTCGTCTGGAATTTAATCATTAAATTTGTGCCAATCACTACTTTCTTTTCTAGTTTTCCTACTACTAGCCGGTTGTGTTGTTTCGGTGGCTTGTTATTGTGGTTCTTCTTCTAATTCTATGTATCATACAAACTCATCGTGTGTACCCCATTGTTGGCGAGGAGGTTTAGGGTAGTCTTCGGCGGGGTCATTTTGTGGGACAATTGGAGGCCTACGAGAAGTGCCGGTGGAATCTTGTCCACTTTGGCTATGACCGCTAACGTGTGATCTAGATATGTTGATATGTAGTAGTGTATGTAAAAAACTTAAACACAATGTAGGCGCGATAAGTTACAAAAAAAATCTAGAAAACAACAGGGTTGTGAGAGAGAAGATCAAAAAACCAACAAACAAATATGATACAAAAAATTATAACTACAAAATAAATAAAAATAGGAGAAGAGTGATATGAAATTTTGATACCGTTCACCGTGGATACTCGTATATAAAAAAATCCATAAAAATAAGAAAGAAGTAGAAGTAGAAGTCCGGAATTGAAGACTTGAAGACAGCTTGGAGGAGGGTTGAAGACTTGATCACTTGGAGGAGAGTTGAAGACTTGAAGACGTAGTTGAATTTTGAGTTCGATACGATCGAAATTTGTCGTTTGATCGTGTATGTCACGCCCCGCTTCCCACTATACGGAAATACAGGCACGCAACTGAGGCCCAGCGAATGATATACATCATCCATAAGCTGTACAATTATAAGCTCAACAAGATATTTATAACATATTCACGCAGACAAATATAATGATCGCATGAGCTAGAAATAGAATAACCATAATCTGGATAATACATCAACATCGGGTCAAGATGCCCGGAAATACAAGGTGCTAGAATTAAACAGTACGATAAGCAGTTCGCTATAACAACTAGATAAGATAGCGACTGAAAGAAAAACAACATGAAGTAGTAAGAATACAGCAACGATCGTCTAGAAAGTTTGTTCTGTGGGTCCATCAATACCTGTATAATTATTAACTCAAAGAAAAATAGAAAAGGTACCCGTTAGAGCAAGGTTCGGGCAGCAAGTAGCAACAATCAGTAAAACGGGTAATATAACAAGATATAAAATGGAAGAAACAAGAAGTAGCAGTGCAAATACAATATAGAAGGAAGCAAAGAACTGGGACAATATGATCATGTAAGTTATAACTGTAACTAGTGTATTCAAGACTTCAAGGTATAAGCAATTGATAACATAGGCTCAGTTAATCGATAATCATGTAATTAAGGATCGAGAGTCATATAATCAAGAATCATGTAATCAAGAATCAAGAGTCATGTAATGAAGAGTCATATAATCAAGAATCATGCTTAGTGAAAATCTCAAGTTTATCTCTTTTATTAACTTATCTAATGCATACAATCCTGTGTTCCATACTATAAGTTCGGGTGCATATCAATCATGTGACGTTTAGACTTAAGTAGTGAATTCTATAAGATTATGTACTCGGGTTTTCCAGTGATAGTATCAAGACATGTAATTAAAAATTATGTAATCAAGAATTGTGTAATCAAGAATAATGTAGTCAAGAATCAAGAATCAAGATCACTATTTCGGGAAACACGGCTCCCTTTCGAGTATACTCTCCTATATTGTCCACTGTTAAGTTGTACCCTTATAATCCTGGCTTATTATTCTTTTATAATTAATTATGAACATGCAGTTGATATGACTAGTGGAACGGTGAAATCAAGACAATTAATTAAGAATCTGGAAAAATATCAAGGACAATAATCATGGGTATGAGATGTAAAACGGGTACATGTATCGATCAAAATACACTAATCATTATATTCATGAAACAGAGAAAAGAGGAGAGTAATATGGATTTAGAAAATAAGGGTAGAACAAAATTTTGAAACAAAGTAGGTATGCGCATTTATAACAATAATAATAATAATAATAAAAGAATATGGTTCAAAACAAATGAGGATTATTAAAGTGAGCTGGCATGAAAAAGACAACATGCATGACATACTATTTTAGCAAATCATCACTTCCTAGCCATCAGTATACAACCTCAGAGGGTTTACCATCAAGAGATTTGCTACGATACACTTTAGACAACATCACATATATGCATTCAATTTAACATTCCCGTTGTTACAGAAAAGCAAATTCGATTTCGTCAGAGATTCTAGAAAGTAGACTCTTTTCCGGTTTCAACGCATATTCACACGATACATTTTAGAGACAATAGCTATACGTACAAATTCATTCTTCACTGGTTTCGATGTTTCGCGCGCACTTTGGAAATTCGGAGTCACAATACTAAAATTTTGATATCTCACAATCTATACATCGGATTGAGAAACTGTACGATGTTCTGGATATCTAGACTCAAAGGGCTACGATTTTCATGTAGAAAGTTTTTTGATTCAGTATCAGGAACATGGTCGAATTCTTAGTGCAAGAGACCGGTTAGTAATCCCGTGCAGGTTCAGAAATTCACGATATGCCAGTACTAAAATCGCGATATCTTACAATATATACATCCGATTGAGAAACCGTAAGATGTTCTGAATTCGGAACTCGATGGGCTACGGTTTTCACGTAAAAAATCTTCAATCCAGTATCGGGAACATGGTCGAATTCTTAGTGCAAGGTCAAGAAATTTAAAGATAGTAAGGTTGAATATTCAATATTCGATAACACGATTCGAAATGTGTTACACTCTTGAGTTGATATAGCATGAAACAAGTGACTAGAACGGAATTTGACAATAAAATATGATGATAACTAGTCTACTTGCCACGAGTCCAAGAAAAATGCTTGTACGAGAATAAAAAGAGTGTACAAGGTACTTGCCTTATAACGTGACGATTATGGTGGTGGTGTTAGCCACGGAAAGAAGAAGCGATGTCGGCACTGGACGGCGGCACAACGGCGGTAAGACGGCAGCGAGCGAGCAACGGTAGCAACAGTGAGCGACGGTGATGAGCGACAACAACAACAAGGAGATGGCACGGCATTGGGTTGTTTTTTGGGGTTCACGGGACCGTAGAAGCGGAGTTGTTGGCTCGAAGGTGGAAGGTAAAGTGGAGCTCGGGTGTTGGCTTGAGCTCTCGGGTGTGAAGAAGGCAGGAAAAGAAGAAGACAGAGGAAAAGAAGAAGAAGGGACGTAGAGATGAGTTTTGTGTGTGTGTGTGTATATATATATAGAAGAAAGTGAGATAGAAAGCATGCAAATGCATGCATGGTGTATATTATATATATAATATAATATATAGTATAGGTTAGGAGGAGGTGTAGAAAAATGTGGTTGGCTGTGGAAAAATGAGTTGGATTTGGAGTAGGAGGATTAGGAAAAATGTGGTTGGCGGTTGAAAAATGTAAAAGAAGACAGAAGATGGGTTGATGGATTAGAGAGGATTAGGAGTAGTAGGGTGGTGGAGGCAGAGTAGAGTAGGAGAAAAATGAGATGGAGAAATTGGTTGTATGCAGAAATGGAGAAGTAGGGAGGGAGAAAAAGAAACGTAGGGAGGAAGAAAATAAGGTGTAGGAGAGTTAGGTTAGCTGTTGGATTAAAAATCAGGATTAGGATTATGAATAATCAGGGTTAAAGTTTGTATTTAAACTCCGATCGAAAAATTACAAAATTATAGAATTGATCAGAAAAATATTCTGACTCTAGATAAAGAGTCCAAAGAGAAAAATAGAATTGATCTGAAAATTGAAGTACAAAAATTCACGTAATAAAATACGTACAACTGGAACAGGGAGTTACAATCCTACCCTCCTTACAAAAAAATTTCGTCCTCGAAATTTACTCAGGCGAGATATAGGATAACTTAAGAAGCAAATGCAATACTTTTCAATGAAGAGTACAACAGAAGATAAAAGAAACAAAAAGTACAAATGCACGATAACAACTAAAGACAAATTGTGCATCCTCAACTGAAGGACTCAACAATTTAATGTCTAGGCTCAGAATCTGAACCACCGACATCGCTAACATCCCAGTTCAGCTGAGTCACAAGCTCATCTCGCTTTGGCACATACTCCTCTAATTTTCTGAGTAACTCCTTAGGCGATGAAGCTGAAATCAAGATGTGTGTGGCCTTACTGGATATAAACTCCACAGCCATAGCTGAATCTATGAAGGACAGAAGTGAGTCGTAATATCCATCAACATTTAAAAGACCCACCGGTTTGCTTTGGATCCCCAGTTGAGCCCATGTGATCACTTCAAACAATTCCTCAAGTGTTCTATAACCTCCGGGCAAGGCTATGAAAGCATCAGCAGCACGAGCCATTTCAGTCTTCCTCTCGTGCATGTTAGAGACAACTCTAACATCTCCCACAGTTTTCCCAGTATTCTCTTTCGGCATTAGCGATTTGGGAATCACTCTCAAAACGTGTCGGCCACCAGCACGAACGGCATCGGAAACTAGGCCCATCAATCCTGTGCTTCCACCACCGTAGACGAGATCGATATTCCTTTCTACAAGCTCCTTGCCGAGCTCGATCACGGCTTCTTGGTAGCTAGCTCTTGAACCAGAGCTACTGCCACAAAATACACAGATCCTGCTGAATCTCGATGAAGATGAAGAAAGCTTCTTCATACCCACTTCTCATTCTTCTTGTAACGATTTTCTCTTCATCCCCACCACCGATTTTTGATCTTTTCTTTCCATTTGTCAAGAAAATCCGAGCTCATATTCTCTCTCTTTCTTTCTTGCTCCGGCCTCTCCTATTGGCTTCTCACTTTCTCTCTTCTCCGATGCTTGCTCCCGAGTTGTCTTCTTCTTTCTCTTCTCCCCTTTCTTCCCCCGCTTCTCTCTCTCTTTCTTCTCCGATTCTCTTTCTCTCTCTTTCTTTTCCGACTTCTCTCTCTTTCTTCTTCCTCTTTCTTTCTCTTTTTCTTTCTTCTTTCTTTGACTTGTCTCCTCATTTTTCTTTTTTTTATTTCTTCTTGTTTTTGTCTTTTCTTCATTAATTCACCGTCCCCTATAACCGGCCTATGATCAGTATCTGCACTTCGGCCTCTATCCATTACAAATATAACATCGAACCTTGAGTTGTTGATGATGATGAAGTTTGCTTTGAAATTCATTCCACGAATCAATAAGGGACTCTGCTACGCTTTCGCTGCGCCACTCTGATGGTGATGCTTCTCGCTGCTGATATCAAGTGATAGCGATCGACGAATTGAGCAGAATTAAGAGATTGGTAACACGAAGATGTTGGTTGTCAAATTTATTTGGTAAAGTGGGTCCCACCCACCAAACAATGTTGAAAAATTGTGGCAAAATTGGTGCCATAAAGAAAAACGGGAGAAACGGGAATGAAGAATTTGTCAGTTACTCATCTCTCATTCCTATAAATGAGAGGTTAGGGAAGAAGAAAAAAAATAAGCAAGACAAGAACAAGAACAAGAAACAAACAGAAAAGAAGAAAAAGAATAGAGTGTATATTTGTAAGGTATAATAATACCAGTTTTAGAAAATAGTGAAGAGTCTTCTCTTGGAGGTAGCGGGTATGAAGAGCCTCAATTGATAACCATCATTTAGTGGAGGACAGACTGATTCCGTTGAGGATGCACAATATTGGCCATAGGCTGGTTATAGGGGGCGATGCATTAATGAAGAAAAGACAAGAAGAAGAAATAAAAAGAAGAGAAGGAGAGAGAGAGAAGTCAAAGAAAGAAGAAAGAAAAAGAGAAAGAAAAAGAAAAACTAAGAGGAAGAAGAAAGAGAGAAGTCGGAGAAGAACGAAAGAGAGAGAGAAGCCGGGGAAGAAAGGGGAGAAGAGAGAGAAGAAGACAACTCGGGAGCAAAGCTTCGGAGAAGAGAGAGTGAGAATCCGGTAGTAGAGGCGGGAGCAAGAAAGAAAGAGAGAGAATAGGAGCTCGGATTTTCTTGGCAAATGGAAAGAAAAGATCAAGAATCGGTGGTAGGAATGAAGAGAAAATCGGTGCAAGAAGAAAGAGAAGTGGGTCTGAAGAAACTTTTTTCATCTTCATCATCTTCATCGAGATTCGGCAGGATTTGTGTATTTTGTGACAGTAGCTCTGGCAAAAGAGCTTGCTACCAAGAAGCAAACTGTTATTGTACGAGAATTCAACCAAGTGCAGATGATCTTCCCAAGAACCTCCAAATTGAAGAACACAAGACCTCAACATGTCTTCCAGAGTCTGAATCGTCCTTTCAGCCTGTCCATCCGTCTGAGGGTGGAATGCTGTACTATAATTCAACATGCTTCCCAGACTTCTCTGAAGACTCTCCAAGAATTGGGACCTGAACCTAGTATCTCTATCCGACACAATACTGACAGGAACTCCATGCAACCGTACAATCTCTAGTATGTACCTTTCGGCCAGACTTTCTGTGGACTGACCCACTCTGAAAGGTATGAAGTGGGCGCTCTTCGTCAAACGATCTACGATCACCCAAATGCCATTATGACCCTTGGGACTCCTCGGAAGCGCTGTCACGAAGTCCATGGTGATGTTATCCCATTTCCACTCCGGGATTGGAAGAGGCTGCAATAGTCCAACGATCCTTTGATGCTCTGCTTTCACTTGCTGGCAAATCAGACACTGTGATACAAACTTCGCCACTGCTCTCTTCCTGCTGTGCCACCAAAAATGTTGCGTCAGATCTCTGTACATCTTTGTGCCTCCAGGATGAATGGAATATGGTGAATGGTGGGCTTCTGCGAGCAATTCTTGTCTGACTTCTCCCTTAGGTACACACAATCGTGCTCCGTAGTGAAGTGATCCATCTGCATGAATAATCAAGTCAGTTCTCAAGCCTGTCTCTACTTGACTTCTGAACTTCTGTAACTGCTCATCACTTGCCTGGGCTTCTTTGATCTGCTCCACCAATGAAGACTGCAACTGTAACATCATAAACTTTTGTGTTGAACCTGGCAAAATCAATTCCAAGTTCAGTCTTCTCATTTCTTCCAATAATATCTTCTGCTCAGTGAGAAACATAACTGCTGGTCTCTTACTCAGGGCGTCTGGTACCGTGTTCACTTTACCCGGGTGATACTGTAGGTTGATGTCATAGTCTGCCATGAATTCCAGCCATCTCCTCTGCCTCATGTTTAACTCCTTCTGCGTGAATACATACTTGAGACTCTTATGGTCAGTGAAGATTTCAACTCTATCACCGAGCAAGTAGTGCCTCCATAGCTTCAAAGCAAAAATCACAGATGCGAGCTCTAGATCATGAGTAGGGTAGTTCTGCTTGTGAGGCCTCAATTGTCTGGACGCGTAAGCAACAACTTTGCCTTGCTGCATCAGTACCGCTCCCAAGCCTTTACCAGATGCATCACATTAAATCACGAATCCTCCTGAACCATCTGGTACAGTTAACACAGGTGCTGATGTTAGTCGATCTTTCAACTCCTCGAAGGCCTGACCACACGCATCATCCCATACGAACTTCTGATCCTTCCTCGTCAGTTTTGTCAGTGGTCCAGCAATCCTTGAGAAGTCCTGAACAAACTTCCGATAATAGCCTGCTAGTCCGAGAAAACTACGAACTTCTGACACTGACATGGGTACTGGCCAAGCCTTGACAGCAACAACTTTCTTTGCGTCTACTGAGACTCCAGCTCCTGAGATGATGTGGCCCAAAATGCAACACGATCCAACCAGAACTCGCATTTACTTAGCTTCCCAAAAAGGCGATTCTCCCTCAACGTCTGTAGAGCGATCCTCAGATGCTTAGCGTGCTCCTCCTTGTTCTGAGAATACACCAAGATGTCATCGATGAATACTACTACGAACTTATCCAAAAATGGTGAAAACACCATGTTCATCAGATCCATGAAAACAGCTGGTATATTGGTAACTCCGAATGACATTACAAGGAATTCATAATGACCATATCGGGTTCGAAACACGGTCTTCTTAATATCCTCGGTCTTCACCCTAACATGATGGTATCCCGAACGAAGATCCAACTTTGAGAAAATAAAAGCACCTCCAAGTTGATCAAATAGGTCGTCAATTCCTTGGTAGTGGGTACCGGTTCTTCACAGTCACGTTTAGTTCCCGATAATCGATGCAGAGCCAACGACTTCCATCATTCTTCTTAACAAACAATACAGGAGCTCCCCAAGGTGAAATACTTAGCCTGACAAATCCCTTATCTAGTAATTCTTGAACTTGCACCTTCAGTTCGGTTAATTCCACAGGTGCCATCCTGTAGGAACTTTTCGATATTGGCGTTGTACCTGGTTGGATCTCGATACTAAACTCCGCATCGTGATCTGGTGGCAACCCAGGTAATTCATCAGGAAAAACATCTAGAAAATCCCGTAAGATCAAAGGTGCCACTTCGCCATCAGTGCACATTGATTTCAGCATTCCAGCCTCCTTGACACGCCCAAACGGTGTATCGCCAGCATGGAACTCGAATTCCTGGCGACCTGGAATTCGGAACACTCCCTTCTTCTTTCGGCAGTCAATCACGGCATGAGTAGCTCCCAACCAATCCATTCCAAGTATGACATCAAACCCTGAGTTGTTGATGACGATAAGGTTTGCTACACCTTACAAATCTCGTGGATCACATGAATGTTAATAACCACAACACTTTCTATTCTTCTGATCCTTTCCCTACTACTTCATTTATGCATACAACTAATATCTCCATCTCATTTTTCTTCTACTCTACTCTGCCTCCACCACCCTACTACTCCTAATCCTCTCTAATCCGTCAACCCCCTCTTCTGTCTTCTTTTACATTTTTCCACAACCAACAATATTTTTCTACACCTCCTCCTAACCTATACTATATATTATATTATATATATAATATACAACATGCATGCATTAGCATGCTGTCTATCTCACTTTCTTCTGTATATATACACACACAAAACGCATCTCTACGTCCTTTCTTCTTCTCTTCCTCTGTCTTCTTCTTTTCCTCTGCCTTCTTCAAACCCGAGAGCTCAAGCAACACCCGATCTTTACTTTACCCTCCACCTTCGAGCCGATGACTCCATTTCTACGGCCCCGTGAACTCCGAAGAACAACTCGACGCTGCGCCACCTTGTTGTTGTTGTCGCGCATCACCGTCGCTCACCGTTGCTACCGTTGCTCGCTCGCTGCCGTTTTGCCGCCATTCTTATCGCCATTGTGCCACCGTCCATTGCCGACATCGCTTCTTCTTCCCGTGGTTAACACCACCAGCGTAATCGTCACGTTATAAGGCAAGTACCTTGTACACTCTTTTTGTTTTCGTACAAGTATTTTCCATGGACTCGTGGCAAGTAGTCTACTTATCATCATGTTTTATTGTCAAATTCCGTTCTAGTCACTTGTTTCATGCTATATCCACTCAAGAGTGAACCGTTAACACATTTCGAATCGTGTTATCGAATATCGAATATTCAACCTTACTATCTCTAAATTTTTTGACCTTGCACTAAGTATTCGATCATGTTTCCGATATTGGATTGAAGATTTTCTACGTGAAAATCGTAGCCTATCGAATTTCAAATTCAGAACATCTTACGGTTTCTCAATCGGATATATAGATTGTGAAATATCACGATTTTAGTACTATCATATCGTGAATTATTGAACCTGCACGGGATTACAACCGGTCTCTTGTACTGAGAATTAGACCATGTTTCCGATACTGGATCGAGAAACTCTCTACATGAAAATTATTGCCCTTTGAGTCTAGATACCCAGAACATATTACAGTTTCTCAATCTGATGTATAGATTGTGAGATATCACGATTTTAATACTGTCATATCGTAAATTCCTGAACCTGCACGGGATCACTAACCGGTCTCTTGTACTGAGAATTCGACCATGTTCCCGATCAAAATACACTAATCATTATATTCATGAAACAGAGAAAAGAGGAGAGTAATATGGATTTAGAAAATAAGGGTAGAACAAAATTTTGAAACAAAGTTGGTATGCGCATTTATAACAACAATAATAATAATAATAAAAGAATATGGTTCAAAACAAATGAGGATTATTAAAGTGAGCTGGCATGAAAAAGAAAACATACATGACATACTATTTTAGCAAATCATCACTTCCTAGCCATCAGTACACAACCTCAGGGGGTTTACCATCAAGAGATTTGCTACGATACACTTTAGACAACATCACATATATGCATTCAAATTCACTTTCCCGTTGTTACAGAAAAGCAAATCCGATTCCGTCAGAGATTCTAGAAAGTAGACTCTCTTCCGGTTCCAACGCATATTCACACGATACATTCTAGAGACAGTAGCTATGTGTACAAATTTATTCTTCGCTGGTTTCGATATTTCGCGGGCATTCTGAAAATTCGGAGTCACAATACTAAAATTGCGATATCTCACAATCTATACATCGGATTGAGAAACTATAAGATGTTCTGGATATCTAGACTCGAAGGGCTGCAATTTTCATGTAGAAAGTTTTTCGATCCAGTATTGGGAACATGGTCGAATTCTCAGTACAAAAGACTGGTTAGTGATCCCGTGCAGGTTCAAGAATTTACGATATGACAGTACTAAAATTGCGATATCTCACAATCTATACATCGAATTGAGAAACCGTAAGATGTTTGGGATATCTAGACTCGAAGGGCTACGATTTTCATGTAGAAAGTTTTTCGATCCAGTATCGGAAACATGGTCGAATTCTCAATACAAGAGACCAGTTAGTAATCCCGTGTAGGTTCAGAAATTTACGATATGCCAGTACTAAAATCGCGATATCTCACAATCTATACATCCGATTGAGAAACCGTAAGATGTTCTGAATTCGGGACTCGATGGGCTACGATTTCCACATAGAAAATCTTCAAACCAGTATCGGGAACATGGTCGAATTCTTAGTGCAAGGTCAAGAAATTTAGAGATAGTAAGGTTGAATATTCGATATTCGATAACATAATTCGAAATGTGTTAACGGTTCACTCTTGAGTTGATATAGCATGGAACAAGTGACTAAAACGGAATTTGACAATTAAACATGATAATAACTAGACTATTTGCCACGAGTTCAAAGAAAATGCTTGTACAAGAACAAAAATAGTGTACAAGATATTTGCCTTATAACATGACGATTACGGTGGTGGTGTTAACCACGGAAAGAAGAAGCGACGTCGTCAATGGACAGCGGCACAACAGCGGCAAGAATGGCACCAAGACGGCAGCGAGCGAGCAATGGTAGCAACGGTGAGCAACGACGATGAGCGACAACAACAATGAGGAGGTGGCGCGGTGTGTGGAGACGGAGTGAGTTCGGGTTGTTTTTCGGGGTTTACAGGGCCGTAGAAGTGGAGTCGTCGGCTCGAAGGCGGGTGGTAAAGTGGAGCTCGGGTGTTGGCTTGGGCTCTCGGGTGTGAAGAAGGCAAAGGAAAAGAATAAGACAGCGGAAGAGAAGAAGGGACGTAGAGATGAGTTTTGTGTGTGTGTAAATATATATATATATATATATGGAAGAAAGTGAGATAGACAGCATGCTAATGCATGCATGGTGTATATATTATATATAACATAATATATAGTATAAGTTAGAGGTATAGAAAAATGTGGTTGGCTGTGGAAAAATGAGTAGGATTAGGAGTAGGAGGAATAGGAAAAATGTGGTTGGCTGTAGAAAAATGTAAAAGAAGACAGAAGAGGGGGTTGACGGATTAGAGAGGATTAGGAGTAGTAGAGTGGTGGACGCAGAGTAGAGTAGGAGAAAAATGGGAAAGTTAGGCGTAGAATTAGGCAGGGTGGTTTGGCTTTGAGTGAGTGATTAGCGGGAGCGGGTTAGGATTAGGATTAGGATTAATCAGGGTTTAAAATTTGTATTTAAACTCCGGTCGAAAATTCACAAAATTATAGAATTGATCAGAAAAATATTCTGGCTTTAAATAAAGAGTCCAAAGAGAAATAAAACTGATCTGAAAATTGAAGTATAAAAATTCACGTAATAAAATATTTAAAACTGGAACAGGGAGTTACAATCCCACCCATCTTACAAAAAGATTTCGTCCTCGAAATTAATTCAGGCGAAATATAGGATAGAAAAGCAAGACACCTACTCGAAGATATGGGGGTACTTCTTCTGGATTTCTTCCTCGAGCTCCCATGTCGACTCACCTGGCGAGTGAGGATTCCAAGAGATTGAGCACTTTCTCACGCCTGTTCAATATAGAAATTGGTTGAGCTTCACATGATAAGTCTGGACGTACAGATAACTCTGAGTAGTCGACGATATGGTTGACATCTCTGATGTACTTCCTGAGTTGGGAAACTTGGAATACGTCATGAACTCCTGATAACACCGGTGGTAGCCCGAGCCTGTAAGCGACATTGCCCACTCGTTCCACAATATCGAATGGGCCGATGAATCGGGGACTAAGCTTGCCTCTGCCTTCGAAACGGATGATGCCCTTTGATGGTGATACTTTGATCCCTTCATATTTGATCAACTTGCTTGAAAAGTGATGACGACCTATTTGATCAACTTGGAGGTGCTTTTATTTTCTCAAAGTTGGATCTTCGTTCGGGATACCATCAAGTTAGGGTGGAGACTGAGGATATTGAGAAGACCGCATTTCGAACTCGATATGGTCATTATGAATTCCTTGTAATGCCCTTCGAAGTTACCAATGCACCAGCTGTTTTCATGGGTTTGATGAACATGGTGTTTTCACCATTTTGGACAAGTTTGTAATAGTATTCATCGATGACATCATGGTGTATTCTCGGAATAAGGAGGAGCACGCTAAGCATCTGAGGATCACTCTACAGACGTTGAGGGAGAATCACCTTTTTGGGAAGCTAAGTAAATGCGAGTTCTGGTTGGATCGGGTTGCATTTTTGGGCTACATCATCTCAGGAGCTGGAGTTTCAGTAGACCCAGAGAAAGTTGTTGCTATCAAGGATAGGCCAGTACCCAAGTCAGTGCCATAAGTTTGTAGTTTTCTCGGACTAGCAGGCTATTATCGGAAGTTTGTTCAGGACTTCTCAAGGATTGCTGGACCACTGACAAAACTGACGAGGAAGGGTCAGAAGTTCGTATGGGATGATGCATGTGGTCAGGCCTTCGAGGAGTTGAAGATCGACTGACATCAGCACCTGTGTTAACTGTACCAGATGGTTCAGAAGGATTCGTGATTTATTGTGATGCATCTGGTAAAGGCTTGGGAGCGGTACTGATGCAGCAAGGCAAAGTTGTTGCTTACGCGTCCAGACAATTGAGGCCTCACGAGCAGAACTACCCTACTCATGATCTAGAGCTCGCATCTGTGATTTTTGCTTTGAAGCTGTGGAGGCACTACTTGCTCGGTGATAGAGTTGAAATCTTCACTGACCATAAGAGCCTCAAGTATGTATTCATGCAGAAGGAGCTAAACACGAGGCAGAGGAGATGGCTGGAATTCATGGCAGACTGATATCAACCTACAGTATCACCCGGGTAAAGTGACACATTCACGCAGGCAAATATAATAATCACATGAGCTGAAAATAGAATAACCATCATCTGGATAATACATCAACATCGGGTCAAGATGCCCAGGAATACAAGGTGCCAGAATTAAAACAGTACAATAAGCAGTTCGCTATAACAACTAGATAAGATAGCGAATGAAAGAAAAACAACATGAAGTGGTAAGAAAGCAGCAACGATCGTCTAGAAAGTCTGTTCTGCGGGTCCATCAGTACCTGTATAATTATTAACTCAAAGAAAAATAGAAAAGGTACCCGTTAGAGCAAGGTTCGGGCAGCAAGTAGCAACAATCAGTAAAATGGGTAATATAACAAGATATAAAATGGAAGAAACAAGAAGTAGCAGTGCAAATACAATATAGAAGGAAGCAAAGAACTGGGACAATATGATCATGTAAGTTATAACTGTAACTAGTGTATTCAGGACTTCAAGGTATAAGCAATTGATAACATAGGCTCAGTTAATCGATAATCATGTAATTAAGGATCGAGAGTCATATAATCAAGAATCATGTAATCAAGAATCAAGAGTCATGTAATGAAGAGTCATGTAATCAAGAATCATGCTTAGTGAAAATCTCAAGTTTATCTCTTTTATTAACTTATCTAATGCATACAATCCTGTGTTCCATACCATAAGTTCGGGTGCATATCAATCATGTGACGTTTAGACTTAAGTAGTGAATTCTATAGGATTATGTGCTCGGGTCTTTCAGTGATAGTATCAAGACATGTAGTCAATAATCATGTAATCGAGAATTGTGTAATCAAGAATAATGTAGTCAAGAATCAAGAATCACTATTTCGGAAAACACGGGCCCCCTTCCGAGTATACTCTCTTATATTGTCCATTACTAAGCTGTACCCTTATAACCCCGGCTTGTTATTCTTTTTTAATTAATTATGAACATGCAGTTGATACGACTAGTGGAACGGTGAAATCAAGACAATTAATTAAGAATCTAGAAAAATATCAAGGACAATAATCATGGGTATGAGATGTAAAACAGGTATATGTATCGTATCGATCAAAATACACTAATCATTATATTCATAAAACAGAGAAAGAGGAGAGTAATATGGATTTAGAAAATAAGGGTAGAACAAAATTTTGAAACAAAGTAGGTATGCGCATTTATAACAATAATAATAATAATTAAAGAATATGGTTCAAAACAAATAAGGATTGTTAAAGTGAGCTGGCATGAAAAAGAAAACATGCATGACATACTATTTTAGCAAATCATCACTTCCTAGCCATCAGTACACAACCTCAGGGGTTTTACCATCAAGAGATTTGCTACGATACACTTTAGACAACATCACATATATGCATTCAATTTAACTTTTCCGTTGTTACAGAAAAGCAAATCCGATTTCGTCAGAGATTCTAGAAAGTAGACTCTCTTGCGGTTCCAACGCATATTCACACGATACATTCTAGAGACAGTAGCTATGCGTACAAATTTATTTTTCACTGGTTTTGATGTTTCGCGCGCATTCTGAAAATTCGAAGTCACAATATTAAAATTGCGATATCTCACAATCTATACATCGGATTGAGAAACTGTAAGATGTTCTGGATATCTAGACTCAAAGGGTTATGATTTTCATGTAAAAAGTTTTTCGATCCAGTATCGGGAACATGGTCGAATTCTCAGTACAAGAGACCGGTTAGTAATCCCTTGCAGGTTCAGAAATTCACGATATGCTAGCACTAAAATCGCGATATCTTACTATCTATACATCCGATTGAGAAACCGTAAGATGTTCTGAATTCGGAACTCGATAGGCTACGATTTTCACGTAGAAAATCTTCAATCCAGTATCGGAAACATGGTCGAATTCTTAGTGCAAGGTCAAGAAATTTAGAGATAGTAAGGTTGAATATTTGATATTCGATAACACGATTCGAAATGTGTTAACGGTTCACTCTTGAGTTGATATAGCATAAAACAAGTGACTAGAACGGAATTCGACAATAAAACATGATGATAACTAGACTACTTGTTATGAGTCCATGGAAAATGCTTGTACGAGAATAAAAAGAGTGTACAAGGTACTTGCCTTATACGTGACGATTACGGTGGTGGTGTTAACCACGGAAAGAAGAAGCGACGTCGGCAATGGACGTCGGCACAACGGCGGTAAGAATGGTGGCAAGACGGTAGCGAGCGAGCAACGGTAGCAACAGTGAGCGACGGTGATGAGCTACAACGAGGAGATGACACGGCGTCGGATTGTTTTTCGAGGTTCACGGGACCGTAGAAGCAGAGTCGTTGGCTCGAAGGTGGAAGGTAAAGTGAAGCTGGGGTGTTGGCTTGGGCTCTCGGGTGTGAAGAAGGCAGAGGAAAAGAAGAAGACAGAGGAAGAGAAGAAGGGACGTAGAGATGCGTTTTGTGTGTGTATATATATATAGAAGAAAGCGAGATAGAAACCATCCTAATGCTTGCATGGTGTATATTATATATATAATATAATATATAGTATAGGTTAGGAGGAGGTGTAGAAAAATGTGGTTGGCTGTGGAAAAATGAGTAGGATTAGGAGTAGGAGGATTAGAAAAAATGTGGTTGGCTGTAGAAAAATGTAAAAGAAGACAGAAGAGTGGGTTGACGGATTAGAGAGGATTAGGAGTAGTTGGGTGGTGGAGGCAGAGTAGAGTAGGAGAAAAATAAGATGGAGAGATTGGTTGTATGCAGAAATGGGGAAGTAGGGAGGGAGAAAAAGAAGCGTAGCGAGGAAGAAATTAAGGTGTAGGAGAGTTAGGGTAGCTGTTGGATTAAGAATTAGGATTAGGATTAGGATTAATCAGGGTTAAAGTTTGTATTTAAACTTCGATCGAAAAATCACAAAATTATAGAAATGATCAGAAAAATATTCTGGCTCTGGATAAATAGTCCAAAGAGAAAAATAAAATTGATCTGAAAGTTGAAGTACAAAAATTCATGTAATAAAATACGTACAACTGGAACAGAGAGTTACAGTGTATATGTCTTGCTACCTTGTTTGTTCAATTGTTCACAAAAATTGAAATGAATTGAGTAATAATAATAGAGAGAGTAAGAGAGTAAGGTGTGAATTTTTAGTGTGGGTTTTAGGGGTATTTATAGGGAAAAAATAAGAAAATAAAAAAAAAACCAAAGATAACGGCTAAAAGAGCCGTTGAGCTCTCGGTTAGGGGGTTGCGGCCCGTTGGACCCGCGGGTCGAACGTTTGACCTGTACAGGTCAAATGGTTCGCAACCGCGAGTCAACCCGCTAGTTCGCGGGCGGGTTGAGGACTGTTCATCCGGGTTATCGGGCCAGGTTCAACGGGTTGAATTCGCAATTTTGAGGACTCGGGTCGACCCGTTAACATGAACGGGTTCGACCCGAACCCGAACCGGTCAATCACGGGCCGGGTTAGGCGGGCGGTTCGCGGGTCGATCCGGTTCGTTTGCCATCCCTACCCTGCAGCCTACTGGTGAGACTTCCACATTTTTCCCTCTACCTGATATTACTTACCCACCAATAGAAAAATTGGATAATATTTTAGATGATCAGATTATCTCTACTAGAGATGGTGGTATTCATAGGTATTTGATAAGATGAAAAAACACGCCGGAGTCGGAGGATACTTGGATTGATCGTGAAGAGCTCCAGCGCTTGGATCCAGACCTTTTGGAGCACTATGACAGAAGGACTGGTTTTGACTCGACTGGATCGAGCCCTATCCCACCCGGAGAGAATGATGAGGATATCAGTTCGAGACAATTTAGACGCTTCTATCAACGTAGACATCGTCTGGAATGACTGTTCTATTAGCCTAATATTTTTTCAGTACTCATTTGTTTTTGGCAATTATAGCCATATGTAGTAGTTGCGATTTGCACCCTTTATGTTATGTATTAGAATATTTTCGAGATTTGTATTGAGATTTCTTTTGAGCCTATATTTAGGCCTCTAGATTAATGAAATAAGAATGTTTTTGATTGACTAAAATTATTGTGATCGAGTTTTTGCTTTTCATCCCTCTTTTTTCTGTGAGACAATTGAGAGAAAATTAGGGTTTGTGATTAACTCTAAAACTACACCCAAATTCAATATAAATTCCAAACCCTAATCCCCAAATTACTTTTAACCCTAAACCTTCTTCTTCCATACTCGGAAATCCAACCACCCACCTCTCTCTCATCACTGAACCCCACCGCCCTCTCGACCCAAACCCCCATCAGTCCCTCCACCGTCGACTACCTCACACCGCACTCCACCATCGACCAAACTTCCCATCACCTCCTCATCGGGCCCCTTGCAGCCCCGACCATCAAACGTCGACAACACACCAGCCTGCACCACCACAGCTCGACCTTGCTGCACCCGAAGCCTAACACCAGCCCTATACTTTGCTGCTGTTGTTCTCCTGCGCTGCTTCTCGCAACCCATCGCCATCTCCTTGCTGCCTCACCGAAGTGCCCCACGACAGTCACCCTGACCATCTTCCTCCACCACAACCCCTATCTGCAACCCCGGTAACTTTTTTCCTCTTCTCAAATATTTGTGATACTGCTTTATCATCTCTAGATTATGATCTAAATTTACTGTCGCCCACAAATGTCGAGTGTGGGTGCTTCCACTTGCTAATTAGATTACAAATTATTATTGCATATTTTACTGGCCAAGAACGTTTAGGTATGTAATTATTTATTATTAGGATTGAACTTTAATTGAGTTTGTTATACTTATCTCATATCTTGAAAATTCATCGAACCAATTAACTGTTTTAATTTCTAACTTAATCTGTATTACGTATTGGTAAACTTACTCTTTTAATATTCTTGGAAATTCTCTAATTAGGGTTAAGTTTACGTCAGGTTTCATTTGCATTCCAACTGCAACCAGTTTATAGTAGAAAATGCAATATTTAGGAGAGGTTGCAAGTGCAAGTGAAACAGAATTTTTTCACTCAAAATCCAGTTGCAACACACTTGCACCGAAAATGAGTGCAAGTTAAGAGTTGCAAGTGAGCCCTTTTTTTTGCAACTACAAAACAAATTACTTATTAGTTACTTACCCAAACAATGCAACTGGGCATTTTGCAACTCAGTGCATCTTATGATCTTAAGGCCAGTTGTAATGAATTTGGGTTTTACCAATATTCCCTTAGAGCATCTGTAGTTGTTCCGTATATTTTCATAATTTGAAAATTATAGGGAAAAAGTTGTAGTCATTCACTATATTTGGAAAATTTTGGTTTTGAGGAACAATGTCCCTCGATATTTGAGAGACGATATAGGATTTTCCCAAATATAGAAATCGGAAGATCATATTGCGTCCGTCGTAAAATTTAATTGTTTTTTGTTTTGCGTCCAGTCAAATTTCTTTTTTAAAAATTTGTCGGATGCAAGTTCATATTGCGTTCGATCGAATTTTTTAGAAAAAAAGCTTATGACGCAAGATGAAATGGCATCCAAGAGAAATCCCCCCCCCCCCCCATGCTTCTGAAGAAAATTTCTATAGCATAGGATCTATAGGAATTTTTATGCATGTGTATTACATTGTGATTGGTGTGAATTTTATGATCAAGGGCTGATATGGAATGGACCTAAAGGAATTGTTATGTGTTCCTATGCATACAAATTATTTTTTTTTAAAATAATCAATTGTGGGGATCAATGGCTGAGATTCAAGAAATGATACATCATCCACCGTTCATTCAAAATTTGGGTTCAAACGACTCCAACTCGAACTCAGAATTCCTATTTCTATAAGCTAAATATAGGAAATTTGAGTTGGAACGACTACTGATGCTCTTATGCAGCCGTAATGGGGATTTTTCAAAACCAAATATTATTGAAAGCAATGAAACATGAAGGCTCTGCTAGAGTATGCTTTCTACCTTTTTTTAATTTTTTTTTTTTTAAATTTCATTGCAGAATGATGTGAATGATTCTGAAATCGGGAGCAACAACTGCCTTATGTATTCCGCAACATCGAATGGGCATGAGATTCAGTCCATTGATATTAGTAATGGCATGGATCCTGCTTTGTGCTAGTTTCTGTTTTCAGGGATCATAAAAATAGCTTCATCATACAAGTTCTATATTCTTTTGTAATTAGAGTTACCATGGATGCCCTAGAAAGTTGTAGATTGAGAGGCTAGGATTTTTGTTGATATTACTAATGTATTGTACTGTTCTTTGAAAGGTTTAATGATTTTACATTTAAATATGGTGGGTTTACATTGTGTATCTACAGAATTTATGGGTGGCGGAAACTCTCTCTTAAAAATTAAAATGTCAGTATTTGATATCCAAGTGTAAATGGTTCTGCCTTTTTTTTCTATCTTATAATACCAATTTGGAGAAATGCGATAAATTACATATGGTAGGCCAAGGGTGTGTTTAACAAGTGGAATTTGGAGAAGAAAGTACACGATTCTCAAATCAAATTCTCATTGTCCTATGTTTAACTTTCTTCGAACTCTCAGACTTTCCTAACGGCTGTCACATCGACAGAAGAAATGCTTGTTATGTTTGTTCAAAGTTCTGTATGATATTGGACCAAAAGACAGGGAACTGCTTTTGTTGGACCCACCCAAAACAACTCCTATATTTTTTTTCCCTCTCTCTCTCTCTCCCTCCCTCTTCTATTCAAAAAATTAAGAAAATAAAAATTTTAAAATTGTTATAAAATTAAAAAACTAAAAAAATTTAAAAATTTAAAAACTTTAAAAATAATTCAAAAAAAAATCCAAAAAAATTATATAATATATTTTTGGCTCTATGTTTGCTACTTCAATTAATTTGTTGGACCTTCAAAACTATTTTATATAATCAAACAAGGTACACCGTTCCAAAGACGTGCCGTAGGCACGTGTCAACGGGCAAGTCTAGTTTATATATAAATTAATATCATGTATAAAAGAGATGGCACGTCATTTTTATGGACTAAATGTATATAGAATGTGCAATTGTTTTTATTATTACTAGTAATTTACACGAGAGATGCACGTTTTAATAATTTCAAAAAATAAAAATAAAAATTCTGACGTAGTGAGGATTTGAACCGGAAACCTCATCTATATTAGTTATGTTAGTTATGTACGTGCGTTGCACATATTGGTAGAATGACAAAATGACAAATGAGACTAAGGCCTTCTCCCATTATAATATTAGAGATTAGAGATTAGAGATTAGAGATTTGGGTGTTTGTAATTCCTTGGTGTGGTTGTAGTTTGCCCAAATGCACAAATAGTGCTGGTGGAAACAGAACTAGTTGGTGTTTGCCTAAAAAGAGTTCATTGGAGGCTAGTAATAACACCTGCCTTGGCATTTAAATTATAGTTCTTGGAATTCTTTGCGAAAAGGTATATGGGACTTATATTTATCGTTTATTTTAAAAAAAATGGTGTAATGAATAAGTTGATGGTTTTGATATATTCCTAGTTTCGTATCCACATGAACAAATGTTAGAATTTTTTTCCCGCCCTACTTTTTTTTAAAAAATTTCCAAAACGCCCTACTCGCTTTCTGAAAAAGCGAGTGGGGGTAAAATCCCATCGCTTTTTCAGAAAGCGAGTGTGAGGCTTTGGTTTTCGCTAGCCTAGACTCGCTTTCTGAAAAAGCGTGGGGGTAAATCCCACCCTCGCTTTTTCAGAAAGCGAGTATCGATTGGGACTTTTTTAGCTCTCAGATCTCAATTTGGAGCTCACTTTCTCTCCATTTTTACTCTTGCTTATCTCCCTTCTTACTTTCTCCTTAACTCCGAAACCCAAAACCCTAGCTACCCAAAATTAACCTCCTACCCACAAAATCTCCTTTAAATCTAAATATATTCACTTAATCTTTTCCAACCTTGTCACCTTCCACTCTCAAAATCCTAAACCCATCTTCCGAAAGATCCATATTTTGGAATTTTGATAAACTTGAAGAGGATAGCAACTTCAACTCTTCTACCCAAATATCTACCGCTATATCCTTCCGAATAAGCTTGTGAAGGTATGATTTATATCACCTATTATTTTATACATTTTTATAGGTTTTGTTTGTGGATAGATAATAACTCGTATATTCGTATAAATATACGTAGGTATGGATTACGATATTCCTATTTGGTTATACTTTGGTGATGAAATAATTCGTGATCCAAAGATTGGTTGTTGTTATAGTGTCGTTAATCCTGAAATAGTTTGGACACCTCATACCATTACATTAGCAGAAATAGTTGAGAAAATTTATGAAGTTACTAATTGGGATAGGGATCAATGGAATGTGAAAATTTTAGCTCGGTACGCAGCAGGAAAAAGAGATAGTCAGTATTTTATAACAGTGCCCGTATCTACTGATAATGCTATGAAGTCAATGATTGCTATGACACTTTATCCCAATTGTACTTGGTCTGCATTGGAGTTATATATTCAGCAAATCCAAATTATGAATGCTCAGCCACATGATAATCCTAGTTCAAGCTTCGTACGAGAAGTACCGACACAGCAGATGAGGTTTAATCCCGTTCAAACTTCACAAGCAATCCCACTGTTCCCACAAGAAGACACGTTCACAAATACAACAAGCCCGGATTCTACAAATGTTGAGTTGCCACGTCATCCTAGTCCGGTTCATGACCATGTTCGAAATGACAATTTATTTGAATTATTTCAAAATGCTACCTTTAACAATGACCTATTAGATGATGATGAAGAAGAGGAAGAAATAGATGATGAAGTTGATGAGAGTGTAGAAAATGATGATGGGTCGGAAGATGATGAATATGCAAATGTAAACACAAATAATAGCAGGTCTAATGAAGTGAGAGCTACTGATAGCTATGCCTTTGTTAATGCTCATGTTATTGAGGAGATGACACAAGGTGCTAGAGTACATCAAGTTCCACAAGAGTTGTAGACAAATTATACATTGGACATGAGTTTATAAGCAAAGAGTTGATTCAGCAGGCTGTGAAGCTGTATTCTATCAAGAAACATCGTGAATTCGTCACATTGAAATATTCACCGACACTGTACACCGTTAAATATAAATTGGCACCTAGAAAACGTACAATTGAGGAGATGGTACAAAATTCCCCAGTAGTAAGTAAGGGTGGTTGTCCTTGGAGATTACGAGCAATCGTTCCAAAAGGCGGGACAAATTTCGTGGTGAAGACCTCATACTTGTACGAATCCCACGTTGAATCAGGATCACTGTAAAGTTGATTCTAACCTTGTTTGCAATTTGATTGTGAGTGTGGTGAAGTCTGAGATAGGTTTAACACCGCGGGCCATTATTGAGATAGTGAAACTACAATATAATTATCAGATTTCATATAAGAAAGCTTGGATTGCAAAACAAAAAGCAATTGAAAGGTTGTTCGGTACCTTCGAAGAAGCATATACGAAGTTGCCTTTTATTCTATCAGCAATTCAAACAGCAAATTCAGGAACCGTTGTACACTGGGATAAATATCAGTCTAGGCCTGACTAGAAAATATTCAAGGGAGTATTTTTGGCATTTGGTCATTCGATTGAAGGTTTCAAGTCTTGCAGACCTATTATTAGTGTTGACGGAACTCACTTGTACAATAAGTACAAGGGTTGTTTGTTAACTATTGTTTCCCCGGATGCGAATGATAGCTTATTTTCCTTTGCATTTGCATTAGTTGATGGAGTGAGTATAAATACTTGGACATGGTTTATGAGTTGCATTCGGTATTTTGTCACCGATCGAACTGAGTTGTGTGTTATCTTCGATCATCATGCTGGTAATTTGTCTGTTATGGACTTACTGTTAGGGATTTCAACCGAAACCCCTGTTAGAATCTTGTTGAGTTATTCGATGCAATCAACACAAACCACCAAGCACATATGAGATCATACCAAACACACCAAAGCACACACAAATTTATCCCGGTTGGGACTTTCGCCTTAATCCGGGAGAGAAGAAACCCAAGATGTTATTCAACTAGAGAAGATACAAGAATATTACAATTCTCACCACAACCCTCTCTCAAGTCTCACCAGTAAGTACTAGTTGTTTACAATTAGAGAATCACTCAATCTCTCTTTCAATGAAGTACTCTATCTCTTGGCTCTCAATGGAGCCAACAACAATAATATATAGAGATCTAGAGAAAACCTAGTTTAATATCTTGATATAATAGCCTTTGGATATACCTGAAGAGATAGCCCTACGATATGAGCCGTCAGATCTGACTTAAAGAGCAAGTTGGGCTTCTCACGAATCACCAAGACCCGACCCAATTTATCCATCAGCGCTGCGTGCGGTCGACCGCACCACAAGGTCGGTCGACCGTCCCCCTCTCGGGAACTTCTGCAGAGTTGGGCGGTCGACCGCACCCCATGTACGGTCGACCGCAACTCCACCTGCTGATGCTGCTGACTGTTTTCCTTACTTCCACTCCGTCTCCGATCGTCTCGATTCCTCCATCGTCTCATCGTCTTCTTATCCAACATAGTATTCAAGACATAAACCCAACAATCTCCACCTTAGATTGCATACTCATGAATCCACACCTGTGTGATTTAAAACCTTCTAGACTCTTTTTCTTCTCTTCTTGCAAATAACTCATTTCAATGGCTTCCTCTGTTAGTTAAATCTATCTCCACCTTTTTTTTCCCGCTGTATGCCCCCTTTAAGTGTACACCCCAGTAGATGTAATCATGGAGGTGCCACCCTCCACACGAACTCCACCTACCTCAAGGCTCTCTCCACCTTCTGACGATATTCGAACGTCGCAGTCTCGCTCGGATGATTCTAGTGACGGCATACTAGATGGTGCTTTAGGAACAATGAGCTTCAAACCACTTGGCCAAGATTTCCTATTCCTCCAAAGTTGGTAGAGGTTGTGCTGACCCTGCTTAATCCCCTTCTCACCCTTCATCACCTTGCGATAACTTTTCCAAAACTGAACGAACTCCACCTGGATCTGTGTACCTGCAGTCCCGAGCTTCTATAGTTCTCATGGAAATAAGGCTCCACTTCATCAAAGGAATATACATGCCCTCCTCTAGTGTGTATCCCCTTCTGTTTATCATCTTCGACTCATTAGTTTTCTCACCCCTTACTTCATAAGTCATGTCAATCTTCGTTCCCACACAACGACATGAGGCAAACTTATAAGTAGAAACCATTACTTCACAAATCTTATCAACCTTCGTTCCCACACAACGATATGATGCAAACTTGCAAGTAGAAACCATCTTCCTCTCGGAGCAAACTTGAGAAGAACTAACTGAATAAAAAGAACAACCGGAAATCACATCTAATGAACTTGAAACAAAAGCACTGTTTAAGCCATCACCTGATTCAACGGCACTGAATTTGGCACCCCTCTGACTCAACCGCTTGCAATAGTCTCTCATGTAATGCTTAATCCCTTTGGACTGGTGATCACGGACCTTACCTCTACATACACTTTTTCTTCCAATCAAAGTACAATTCACCTCCAAGCAACTTATAAAAGTTGACGCCGATTTCTGACTCTCCTTCCTAAGTGCATCCTCCTCCAACCCCTCGATCATACATGATATGAAAAACTTCTCCTTGGTAGATTTCTCATCTAGCACGGTTATCATGTTGGATGGATTTGGTGGTGAATATATCGAGTTGGAAACCCTTAGATCATCTGCGTTGAACGCCTTCAGTTCAGATAACTCCATACTGAACTCCACTTCATAATCTAGAAGAGCAGTACTTTCCTTCATTGAGAAACCCCACAACTTTCTTTGCTGGTACATCCGACCCTGTGATGACGATCCCGAGTAGTCAGTTCTGAATCTTGCCCAAAGACTTGCCGTGCTTCTCCTATACCTGACTTCGCTCGTCGATGAAAACCAGATTAAACCCAAGGCTTCTGAACATATCTTCTTCCACTTCTCCTACTTTGTGCTGATTTGTAACGCCCCGAATTCCAAATAAGACTGAATTTGAGATTTTACAGAATCTTTACTTCACTTCGTACAATTTTACAAAGAAATTAGAACTTTTCAATGATACATCAGAGTTTAATACACTTGTTTACACAGCGGAAAAAAAATACAACAATGAAATAAAATACAACTTGTACAATTTAACAATGTAAATCATCACTGCATCATAACATCTTCATGGCAAAGTCCATTACCTGCATGTCAAGCTGTGGAAACGTCAATCACTTACAACTAACAAAAATGTTATACTCGGCTATCCTCTCTATGCCGTACATATAACGATCTCATTACTTTAACAAAATCACAAAAGTTGAATGAACAATAAAGTGTTAAATAGTTATTACGCTAAACATGTAAGTGTATGTAATGCCTTAATGCCTAATGCACATATTTTTATACTAGGATGACACTAATGCACACTTGTTCGGATTCTATGCATCCCATACTACATAGGTCCGAAGGCAAGCGCCTACGTACTCCACAATAAAGGGCTCGATCCCTCGCCATGACAACTACCCAGTAATAAAATAAGGTTTAGATCATTCCACGAATATGGATCCCAGCCTCGATGGCTATTATAACGGATCCCTCATCGTGCGAATCATCCCGCAAGTGCCCCCTAGCCCCGGTATATATATATACATTGGATACGGCAAACTATTCGCCCGACTACGCTGAGTCCTGAATTTAAAAATAAAAACCCGTCTCCCACAGAGCAACTACAGACCGCCGACTGGATCTATAGCCACGGAGTCCACTGCCGACTATATAGAGGCAACTCACTTACGTTTACCCAGGTTTACTACATCTTCACTTATGTGCCTAATTATTTAGTTCAAGACATGAATGAGTTATCATTCCTAGAATTAGTTTTACCTCCTACCGGACTTGTTCACAAAATACGAGATCACCCCATGGCAATATCTCAAAATCATATCTCAAATCTTTTCTTTTAATAGTGCCGGTAACCAAGGTCTTACTAACTCTTAAATCATAATTTTTCATGTACAAGAATCATGAGTACACATACCCTTTAATAAACATGTCTTAAACCTAAATAATTTCATCTTTCAACTTAGTCACAGAATAATCATAGTCTTGACACTATTCATGATCTAGTTATTTATCCATATTCTTTTTAAACAAACATTCCTTTCAAGAAACACAATTTCACTACATGAATTGTTATAACAAATCTAAGTTATCACAATGTCTCCATTCACTATAAAATATTTCTTAAACAACTACAAGTGTAATCTCTTTAAAATCACATCACAAAATATTACTTTATTTTTCTTCACTACAAAGTACCATACTCAAAATTCCATTTCTCTTCATAACTCAAAATATACAAGAAAGCATTCTCAATATTTTGCATTTCATTTATCATCAACAGTGAAGTTTATCCCTAGAATTTTTCTTATAAAAAATTCCTCCATAATGAGAAAAAGAAACAAAACCTTTAAAAAAAAAAACAAAATGGGTGCTCTGGGTTTCGAACCCATGACCCCCGGTCACCCAGTCAACTCCCCAAACCCAATCCCGCTAGCAAGTGAGCCCATTAGGCTCTGGCACCAAATTCTTAAGCAGAAAGACTCATATACTGACTCTTAGTTTCGGGATAAAATTAAAAGGATAAAGAAAATAATTATAACTATCAAGTTTCGAACCCAAGATCTTTTATAAACAAAGCTCTGTGTTGCACTGGCTAACCAGTAAGTCCAAGTGTATTTTCTATTTAGAAAATGTACTAATGTACTTTTGTTTAAACTATTCAGAAAGTGGTTCTTTTTCATGCAACTTGTTTGTTCAAAGAGCTAAATTTTCCTAGGAATTTGAAATAAACTTTATCTTGACTAAGATTATATTTTTTTTAAAAATAAACAACAAATTTTAAATTCTTTTAAGCCATATTTCCATTTTTCTTAGACAATTCTTCTTTTCAATTTACACCTAGACTTGCATTTCTCAAAACTTGAATTTAAGAAAATATTCTTCATGAAAAAATTTTGTTTATTTTCCTCTCATAACAATTGGGAATTTATAGCATGCCAACATGTCTCAATCATGAGAATTTCACAAAAATCTCCTTCATGAAATTTTTTTATTTTCAAATGCAACAATGCAAAATATACATATGTCAACACTAACTAATTTCACTTTCTTCTTTCTTAGTCAATAGATCCTAAGGCATGGTTTGCATATGACATTTATCAATACAATTTTCACATATTCAGCAAGTACAAAATTTGCAAGCACATTAACATGATTCATGGTATAAAGAATTTCTTCTTTTTAATTAGCATGATATCTACAATCACAACAAAATCATCCTCATTCATAGCATGATACCCTAGCATGAATTTTATCATATAATTTTCATATCAATATCTTCTTATACTACTCATTTTAGCATGCATATTCTACACTAGAAAATAATGAAACCACCCACCTTAATTGAAGTTTGAACAATGAAAGGAAAGATGGAACACCACTTCTAGCTCCAAAGCAACTCCTAGCTCCTAGCAAGACTTCTCCTCCTAACAAGAGTTCCTCCTCCTAGCAATAGTTTCTCCAAGCACAAGAACCGTCTTACTCTCTTTCTTTTTCTTTCTTTCTCTTATTTTGATATTGTTTTGGTGTAAAAGAGAAGTAGGAAATGGGGTTCTATTTATAGAATTTTGTTAGTGTCTAAAGTGCAAAATTCTCAACCTACTAACTCTCTCTTTTAATTCTTACAACCCTTCATTTTCTTAGCTCCTAAAACCTCCAACTCTTCATGCTCCCAACCTTTCACAATCTCAACTCCCAAAACTCCAAGCTCTTCCCCTTCCCCCCTAGCCCAAACCCGGCCACAACTATGGTCAAAACCGGCCAAACATGTGTGCATACATGCACATATGCACATACAAAATTAATACAATTTTACGGTTCTAAATATGTACTAAAAGTTGTAACTTGTCATGTATTAGTCCAAGCTCAACTTAATTTAGGATTTTACTAGTGGGCTTGATTCATGGGCTCTTATTTTAATTACTAGTTTAATTATCCTAGTGGGCTTTCCCTTAAATTAATCTATTGGGCTAGGATTTATTCTTTAGGTCCATGGGTCAAAAGAAGGCTAATTAAAACTTGTGCATGCTAAAAATAGATAATGAGAGTAGCAAAAGTGAGAATAAAAATTTGCACGTGCATCATACGTGCAAAAAATCGAGAAAATGCTTTTTTAATTTAAAATAAAATATGGGGTGTTACAACACTCCCTCCTTAGAATAGTTCCGTCCCCGGAACTACACTTAGGAGCGAGGAAAAATACAAAGAAAGAAAAGTTTACAAAAATTTTAGTGGAAGAGTTCAGGGTGATTCTTCATCATCTTTTCCTGTGATTCCCAAGTGGCCTCCTCAACAAACTGGTTCCTCCAAATGACCTTGACCATAGGTATTGTCTTGTTTCTCAAGACCTTTTCTCGACGATCCACGATCTCAGTTGGACGCTCAGCATAGCTCAAATCTATTTGCAAACCTTCAGGCACTTCTGGTAAATGATGACTCTGGTCTAGGACATAACCTCGTAGCATGGAAACATGAAAGACATTGTGCACTTGGGACAACTCTTTTGGTAGTTCTAACCGATAAGTTGTCTTCCCAATTCTCTTCAATATCTTGTAGGGTCCAATGTATCTCGGGGCTAATTTTTCTTCCCTTCCGAACCGAATCACCCCTTTGGTCGGAGACACCTTCACAAAGACATAGTCACCTTCATCAAATTCCAGATCTCTCCTCCGGTTGTCGGCGTAACTCTTCTGCCTACTCTGTGCATCGACCAACCTCTTCCTGATCAACTCGATCTTTTCTGAGGTCTGCTGCACAATCTCTGGTCCATACAGCTGCCGCTCTCCCACTTCATACCAACAAACTGGTGCCCTGCATTTCCTTCCATATAGAGCTTCATACGGCGCCATCCCCATGCTTGCTTGGAAACTGTTGTTGTAGGAAAATTCCACAAGAGCTAAATGCCTCTCCCAGCTGCCACTGAAATCCACCACACAGCATCTCAGCATATCTTCCAGCACCCTGTTGACTCTCTCAGTCTGCCCATCAGTTTGAGGATGAAAGGCGATAATGAAATCGGTCTTTGTCCCCAAGGCTGCTTGAAGACTTCTCCAGAAATGCAAAGTGAAACACGCATCTCGATCGGATACTATTGACAGCGGAACTCTATGAAGCTTCACAATCTCACCAACATACATCTCTGTCAACTTCTTTATTGACCAAGTAAGCTTCATTGCTAAAAAGTAAGCTGATTTGGTGAGTCGGTCCATTATCACCCAAATTGTATCATTGCCTTGGGAACTCTTGGGTAAACCTGTGATGAAATCCATGCCGATACAATCCCACTTCCATTCTGGGATGGGTAATGGCTGCAACAAACTGCCGGGCTTCTGATTTTCTGCTTTGACTTGATGACAAATTACACACTTGGCAACGAACTCAGCTATATCACGCTTCATCCCTGGCCACCAGAAGTATAGTTTTATATCCTTATACATCTTGGTACTCCCTGGAAGTACTGATAATAAAGTGACATGTGCTTCCTGAAGAATACTCTCCTTCAGTTCTGCTAGATCTGGCACACACAGCCGCTTGCCATACCACAACACTGCATCCTTCACCTGGAACTCTGCTAACTTGCCAAAACCAACCTGCTCTATCATCTTCTGGATCTCTGGATCTACCTTCTGACTGTCGAGGTAGGTTGAATCCTCAACTGGGCTAAGGAAGTTTCCAAACCTTGCAAAACCACTTCAATTCCAGCTCGATCAAGCTCCTCTGCCAATTCCTTCTGAGATGTGATCAGTTGGGACAAACTGTACTTTCTGCTGAGCGCATCTGTCACTACATTTGCCTTGCCTGGATGGTATTTGATCTCAGGTCGGATATCTTCCAACACTTCTAACCATCTCCTTTGCCTCAGATTCAGGTCCCTTTGCTGATAGATATATTTCAGACTTTTGTGATCTGTGTACATGTTGACCTTCTCTCCGTACACATAATGCTTCCATTGCTTCAAAGCAAAGATGATTGCTGCCAGCTCCAAATTATGGGTTGGATAATTCTTTTCATGTGGTCTCAGTTGCCTAGACCCATAAGCAATTACCTTTCCTTCTTGCTTCAGCACACAGCCTAATCCGCGATGGGAAGCATCGCCGTAGATATCATAGTCGACTCCTGCTCTTGGCAACGCCAAAATGGGAGCGGTAGTCAACCTTTCCTTTAACTCTTGAAAACTAGCTTCACAGTAATCCGACCATTTGAAACTCACATTCTTCCTTGTGAGCCTTGTGAGTGGCACAACTAGCTGGGCGTAACCCTGAATAAACCTTCTGTAATATCCAGTCAAGCCCAGAAAGCTCCTGATCTCCTTCACTGTGGTCGGTCTTGGCCAGTCTTTCACAGCTTCAACTTTCTGCGGGTCAGTAGCCACTTACTCCTTAGAAAGGATGTGACCCAGGAAAGCGACTTCGGTTTTCCAGAAATCACAATTGGATAACTTCGCATACAGCTGATGCTCTTGTAGCTTCTTCAGGACTTCTGCTAAGTGCTTGGCATGCTCTTCTTCTGTCTTGGAATAGACCAATATGTCGTTAATGAATACAACAACAAAAGAATTAATGAAAGGACGCAAAACTCTGTTCAACATGTCCATGAAAATAGCCGGTGCATTTGTGACTCCAAATGGCATGACTAGAAACTCATAGTGACCATGCCTAATTCTGAAAGCCGTTTTGTGAACATCTACTTCTTTCACTCGAACTTGGTGATATCCTGATCGCAAATCTATCTTTGAGAATACAGCTGCTTCTTGTAGACGGTCGAACAAATCATCGATTCGAGGAATTGGGTACTTGTTCTGTACAGTAACCTTGTTCAACTCTCTGCAGTCGATACGCATCCTCATTGATCCATCATTCTTGTTCACCAAAAGAACTGGGGCTTCCCACAGTGATGCACTTGCCTGATGAATCCTTTGCTCAACAATTCTTCGATCTGCTTCTTGATATCATCTTGTTCAATTGGTGCCATTCTGTATGGTGCCTTGAAAATAGGTGCACTTCCTGGTTGAACAGTGATGCTGAACTCTACATCTCGATGAGGGGGAAGCTCTGGTAGATCATCATGAAATATAGCTGGAAAATCTCAGACAACTGGGATTTTCTTTACTTCATCTGGAACCTTCTGCTCTGACAATGCTGATACCATCTGCTTACACTTTCTTTTACCTTGGAATGTAATAGCTGGTCCCCTTGGAGCCTTCACCACAACTTCTTTGCTCTTATATTCGATAGTGACACTGTATACTGACATCCAGTCTATGCCAATAATGATATCGACTCTAAGAACTGCCAATTCAATGAGGTCGATGCCCAAGAGCCTGCCTCCGATTTCAAGATCACACCCTTCATAGTATCGATCAGTTGTCAAGTTTTCTCCTGACGGAGTAGCCACAGATAGAACCTTGCCAGTTTTTTTTTTTTTGTTCAACTCCTAATCTTTTTGCAAATAAGGGTGACACAAAAGTGTGCGAAGATCCCGTATCAAATAACACTGAAGCTTTTATTCCATTTATTAGAATGTCTCCTATTACATATGAGTGCTCTCATTATATAACATTTATTACATAAGTGGAAAAAGCAACAAAACAACTAGGCTTCATCTTCCATACCAGTGATCACATGGTCCACATCATCTGCATCTGCCTCTATCAAGGCGAACACCCGCCCTTGCTTGAACTTCTTTTGCCCACGGTTGGACTGCTGTCGAGTTGGTCCTCCCCGTTGAAGCCGAGGGCAATCAGACTTGAAGTGGCCCTCCTTACCACACAGAAAACAAATCTTAACCGACTGTGGCTTGGTGCACCCAGTAGATATATGGCCTGACTCTCCACATCTGAAGCACGTGAGTACCCTTCCTGCCACTACAACAGCATTAGTGCCTGTTGGCTTGAAGCGCTGTGCTGGGGGCTGACTTCTGTAGTTGCTTGGTGTTGCAGGCCTCTTGCCCATACTCCAATTGTTCCACTTGACGTGCACAGCCTGGAACTGGTTCATGTCAGACTCAATTGTAGCGGCCCTTCTGACTAGCTTCTCGAACCTCCGAATGCCCAAAGGTATCATCCGGGATCTCAGACTTGGTCTCAGCCCTTACTCAAATTTGCGTGCCTTCTTGGCTTCATCTTGTACTATTTCAGGTGCGTACTTGGAGAGCTAGTTGAACTTGGTCTCATATTCCCGTACCGACATTTTGCCCTGTTGCAAGCTCAGAAATTCCATGGCCATCTTTTCCTGAACATCCAATGGGAAGTAGTGGCTCTGGAATTCATCAAGAAACTCCTTCCAAGAGAGTTTTACATTGCCCAGGGCCCTTTTTAGCGATTACCATCAAACACCTGCATCCTTTTCTAGTTGAATGGTAGCTAATTTCACCTTGTTGGCCTCTGAGGTTTCTAGTACATCAAACACTATCTCGATCTATCTGATCCAGTCGTCAGCTGCGTCTGGATTGGCCTGTCCTTCAAATACAGGTGGCTTCATCCTCTTGAATGATTCAACCAACCTGATTGCTTCCGGAACATGCACTGCTGGCCCTGGTCCCCTGTTTCCAGTGATATTTGTGGCGACAGCATTTGGGGTTTGATAGACTCGAGCCAGTTCAGTCTCTAGATCCAGTCCATTTTCACCGTTTTGCCCTTCGCCGTTCATGATCCTTTGTGCCATTTCTGAGTCATAAAAGTTATCATTAATCATCATAGATACAAATAGAATCGCTTCAACAAAATTTATTCATTCTCAAATTTAAACTCTTTACATTCAGAAAGAAAAATTTTGTTCCAGTACATCCATTATAGAAAATAGGCTAAATTTAAAAAAAGTACACAAAGGTTTGGGCCAGTTTAAAAAAAGTGCACAAAGATTTTTTTTTAAAAAAAGGACACAAAGTTTAAATTAAGTCCACTGGGTTAACTAGGCTTAGGGTTAGGGTTAGGGTAGGGTTTAAAAACCACTTTCATCTTTCATTTTGTTTAAAAAAACCACATTCATCTTTTATTTTGTTTAAAAAAATATCACTTAACTAATCAGGTGTTTAAATAAACCCCCCTAAACTAACCCTAAACCTAACCCTAACTAACCCAGGGGACTTAATTTAAACTTTGTGTCCTTTTTTTAAAAAAAAAACTTTGTGTACTTTTTTTAAACTGGCCCAAACCTTTGTGTCCTTTTTTAAATTTAGCCCAGAAAATATCCTAGATTCTACGGTTTCTCTTGGCTTCTCTGAGCTCTTTCCGTAGTTCTTGGATTTCCTTCCTTATGTCTTCGAAGCTCTGTTGTCACTCTTCCTTGTCCCAGCGAGTGATATGATCCAACTTGGCAAAGTGTCAATCATTCACGAGTCGGACCTTCTAAGCTCGCACACTTGAAAGCTCAGCTCCCGGATGCTCTCCTTGTCTTCTGCCCTTTGTAACTCCAAGTGGTTAACTCTCCACTTTTGAGCGTCCAATTCCCGTCGAAGAAAAGCAACAATGTCATTTGGGTTATCTGGAACAAGTTCTTCTTCTAGGGAGTCTTCGGGGAGATCAGGCGGGGGTGGAGTAATCTCCCTGGATTCGGGAAATTCTTCTTCTATCTCAAATGGTTCTTCTTCTTCCTCCTCCTCTGGTTCTTCTTCTGGGTCATCTTCTTCTTCTTCCATTGGTTCTTCCTCTTCATCCTCGAAGTGGACAAACCAAGACACCTCATTTTGGGGATCATGCTGATTGGCCGTCTTATAGGGAAAAGGAGGAGAAAATTTCATCTCATAGCGCAACACTCTCTATAAGTTGAAACTCATATGCTAGTGTCCACTCTAGGGTGTCGTTCTTTATAAATTTGTACTATTTGTGAAGCTTGCTCTGATACCATCTGTAACGCCCCTGTCCCGAGCTCGGACAATTATACAATTTAGAATACAAATTATTTATAGTATAGTACAATTGCCCACCACAGGCTGTCTTTCAAAAGGTGGTTAACCGATTAGGTGACACTTGATCATAGGCTATTATATTTTAATATTATTTTATTGCTTTGATCTCCCGATATGGGATTATTTTCAATTTCTTTTTCTCCTCTTTTACCGTGAGTACACAGTAGAGAAGCCTTTCAAAGCTTCTGCCACGTCACCCATCTAGGTGACATCATCCCACAAGGACCACACAAGCACAACGTGCTGTGTTTTCTGTCTCCCGTGGCCCCCACCAATCCATTTCATTACATTTATAAACCAACCAACTATCTTTACTTTCAACATATTTATTTATATACTATTGTACTATATTTTATATACCATTATACTCTTTTGAAAATTACGAGGAATTACATACACCCCCCTTCAGAAATCAGCATTCTCGCTGAGCATGAGCATGCACAATCTAGTGCAGGATCTCCTTTCTACCCGATGTGGAGCATCTGCTTTTTTATCTGCCCGACTATTCATGATTCTGGAGTCCACCGTCAAACCAATCATAGTCCCTGGGCAACCACAATTTCGGAGTCGACTGTCAAACTGGGTATATAGTCCCGGAGTCCACCGTCTGACTAATCATAACAAGCAACCACAGTTCCGGAGTCCATCGTCAAACTGGGTCCATAGTCCCGGAGTCCACCGTCAGACTATCTAGACATGCCTACACTGGGTGTCAAAAGTCGGCTCTGATACCATTTGTAAAGCCCCTGCCCCGAGCTCGAACAATTTATACAATTTAGAATACAAATTATTTATAGTATAGTACAACTGCCCACCACAGGCTGCCTATTAAAAGGTGGTTAACCGATTAGGTGACTCTTGATCATAGGCTATTATATTTTAATATTATTTTATTGGTTTGATCTCCCGATATAGGATTATTCTCAATCTCTTTTTCTCCTCTTTTACCGTGAGTACACAGCAGAGAAGCCTTTCAAAGCTTCTGCCACGTCACCCATCTAGGTGATGTCATCCCATAAGGACCACACAAGCACAACATGTTGTGTATTCTATCTCCCATGGCCCCCACCAATCCATTTCATTACATTTATAAACCAGCCAACTATCTTTACTTTCAACATATCTTTTCAACATATATATGTATATACTATTGTACTATATTTTATATACCATTATACTCTTTTGAAAATTGCGGAGTGTTACATGATTGGTCTCCCTTTATCTCCTTTTAAGACTAGATCCAAGTCTTGTTGAACCGATGCTTCATGCATGTCCACCTTCAAGAGATCAAAGTTGATCTTGCCTTTGAACCGCTTGATCTTGTGATATGATCCGCCATCATCTCCAAGGAACTTGAACAAACCCTTGAACCCAAATCTCTTATACCAATTGTTAGGAATTAATAGGATCTTGTTGAGTCTTTGACACAATCAACACAAACCACCAAGCAAAACTAGATCACACCAAACACAACAAAGCACACACAAATTTGTTCCGGTTGGGGCTTTCGCCTTAATCCGGGGGAGAAGAAACCCAAGATGTTATTCAACTAGAAAAGATACAAGAATATTACAATTCTCACCACGACCCTCTCTCAAGCCTCACCAGCAAGTACTAGTTGTTTACAATTAGAGAATCACTCAATCTCTCCTTTAATGAAGTACTCTCTCTCTTGGCTCTCAATGGAGGCCAACAACAACAATATATAGAGATCTAGAGAAAACCTAGTTTGATATTTTGATACAATAGCCTTTGGATATACCTGAAGAGATAACCCTACGATAAGAGCCGTCAGATCTGACTTGAAGAGCAAGTTGGGCTTCTCACGAATCACCAAGATCCGACCCAATTTATCCATCAGCGCTATCCGCGGTCGACCGCACCAAAAGGTCGGTCGACCATCCCCCTCTCGGGAATTTCTGTAGAGTTGGGCGGTCGACCGCAAATCCACCTGCTGCTGCTGCTGACTGTTTCCCTTGCTTCCACTCCGTCTCCGATCATCTCAATTCCTCCATCATCTCATCATCTTCTTATCCAACATAGTATGCAAGACATAAACCCAACATTTGCAAAATGGAGCTTGGAACGAACCTAATGCATATCATCATTATTGTATGCGTCATTTCGCTACAAATTTCTTCAGTAAATTTGGTAGCAAGTCAATGAGGAAAAAAGCCAAAATTATAGCGTGTCAAAACCAACCCAAAAAGTTTATGACCGAATTCGCTGAACTTGAAACCATCAATGTCGAGGCGGCTAATTGGTTGAAAGAGAAACCGGTTGAGAAATGGGCACTTTATGCAGATGATGGTCAATGATACGACATAATGACTACAAACCTATCAGAAGTCTTCAATTCAGACTTGAAAGGTGTCCATAGTTTACCGGTAACTGCGATTGTGGAGATGATATTTTATCATCTAAATTCTTACTTTACTACTCGTCGACAGGAAGCCAATAAGCTTTTATTTGAAGGGAAGATTTTTGCTCGAAGAGTACAGGAATTGATCGATAGTCGCGATGAGAGAGCAAACCAACATGAGGTTACAATGTTTCATTATGAACCTGGAGTTTTTGCCGTCAAGACGGGTCTACGCATGGTCGGTGGAGAAAGGAAGGGTGGGAACTTGCACACTGTTAACTTGGGTACTAAAATATGCACATGTATGAAATTTTAACTATATCATATTCCATGTTCTCATGTATTGGAAGCTTGTGCATATTGTGCAATCGATTACAAGCCTTTTGTTGATAAATTTCACCTAGTTACTTCATTAGCACAAACATGGGCTCCCCTCTTTCATCCAACTCTGGATCCAGCATATTGGCCTACTTTTGATGGACCACGACTCGTAGCTGATGCAAGTTTGCGACGTTCAAGGAAAGGCCGACCTAGATCTACGAGAATTCGCAAGACATGGATGTGAGAGATAGGTCTAACACGGGTACGGGAATGAAATGTTCGAAATGTGGGTTGTATGGACATAATAAGCGGCGATGTAGTAGTAAAGGATCTCAAAATATTTAATCTGCAGGCAAATTCGAATGTGTTTGTGTTTGTAATTCTACCATGTAATCTGAAGTTTCTACTAATTTGTATGAGTTTAATTCCAAAAAGCGTTAATTCCCATTTGTTTCCAAGTCAGTATAAAGTTTAGAGAGTATGAATGAATTTGTATGCCGCATGAAGTTGGAGTACATATGAATGTACATGGCAGACTACATATGTATGTTGAATTTTTTTCACTAAACTCGCTTTCTCAGAAAGCGAGTCTCATTTAAACAGTCTCGCTTTCGGAGAAAGCGACTATGGAGTAGTTAAATTTCCATACATTAGCTTGATCTCCGGAAAACTATCTACTCAACAGTCGCTTTCTCAGAAAGCGAGTGTAGGTGAAACCACATCGCTTTCTCAAAAAGCGACTATTGAGTAGATAGTTTTCCAGAGATCAAGTTATTCTCTGGAAAAATAACTACTCAACAGTCGCTTTCTCAGAAAGCGAGGAGATCTTACCTACATGCTTTTTCAGAAGGCGAGTGTAGGCGAAACCTCCTCGCTTTCTCAGAAAGCGAGTGTTGGGTAACTAGATGTCCAGAGATCAGGTTGAACTCTGGAAATCTATCTACTCAACACTCGCTTTCTCAGAAAGCGAGGTTGTTCAAACTTGGGTCTACTGGGAAACAATTTGTACAGGCTCAACACTCGTTTTCTCAGAAAGCGAGGATCTCAATACTGACTCGCTTTCTGAGAAAGAGAGTGTAGGCATAAAAAACACCACTTCAAGTTGCAGATGCAGTCGGCACTGTGGCCTACAATTGTAACGACCCGAAAAATGGCATATGGCTATTTTGCATCAAAATGTGTGCGCGATTGAGAATTTCACGCGAATATGTATTTTCCGATAATAATTATTTTTATCGAGAAATATAAGATATATTGTCTACTTTATTTTATCATTATTATTTTCGAAGATAAAATTATTTTATACGGATTATTACAAGTCGTTTTAATGTATTTTGTATTGTTGGTGCTATTAAAGAATAGAGTTGGGGTTTGTTTGAAATACTTTGGAGGTCTGCGGGCCTAGTTGTAATTATTCCTTATATATATATTTGTATTATATTTTTTTTTATAAAAACCCCCCCACCCCTTCTCTCCTCCTTCTCCATCTTCTTCCTGTTCTTTCCATCCCGAACCCGCCGAAACCCATTCGGCCTCCCCGCTTCTCCCGCTCATTCCACTTCGTTCCTTCACCAAATCCAAATTAAATTGAGGGATTGACTAATTGGAGGGTCCTCTACGTCGTGGCGGAGTCCGTTTTTCGAAAGAGTTTCGAAAAGATAAACCCTAAATTTTATTTTTGTATAAAATTTAGTGGGGTTAATTTATTTGGAGTAAGAGGATTATGGTAGGGAGATTAGAAGATGTTAGAGGTAATAGAGGCGAGAAATTAGTATATTATTAAAGAATTTGCAGGTTGTTAATAAATTAAGGTCTTGGGTTTGTAAAAGAAAATTATATATGTGAGAATTATCTCCCTTATGGTAGTAGAATTTTAGTAGAACTATTCTAATAAGTTGGGGGTCATTTTGGTAATTGTTTGGGGAATGAAAATCCCTTAGACATTAGATTTTTACGTGCATCGCACGTGTATCCCAGACATTCAATAAAACGTCTGTATGATAGTAAGATAATTAGTATTATTGTTTTCCCGTGGCTGGTTTGAATGATTTGAGCCTTAATTGTGTTGAAATTTGATAATAGGATACGTTGGTGACTTTGGATGCAGGGTGGCGCTTCGAGTCTTCGCGGGACAATTTGTGAGTATGAATTTATTTATGTATTCTGTGTTTTAAGAAAAAAATTATAATAACCTGAATGGTTAGTATGAATTACGGATAAGGCGTGTTTGGATCGAGGGTATCCGAACAACGTATATGTGTATATGGGGATGAATTATATTTATATGATGATATCAAATATGGTGAGTATGATATCTCTTATTTTTACGCACATGGTGCGTTATGAAGGTTTTAAATTACGATTCGCTACGTACTTCCGATTACGTATCTTAGTGTAGCATGGATGTTTTGAGCTAAGAATTCGTGTGGACACTGTTGCATGTGTCCACCACTATAGCTTACATTTCACAAATTTTCGAGGTCGTTGATACCTCAAAAATTGTGGAGTGCAGCTGGTCTGAAAAGGGCAGAGCTGAAGCCGGTTGCTTTTGGACTGAAGTCCAAAAAGTCATAACCAATTGTATATGTATGATATTGCTATGAACCTTGAGAGTAGCTCTGGGTATGAGTTTATTTGATGATTCTCAAGTTCTAGAAATTCTAGAGTTCATTAGTAAAGGGTAGTGAACGCTCTGCTGGAAGAGTGGCCGAATTCATGTGCTATGATGGAAAAGTCGTAGCTCTTTGTGTGAGATGAATTTAGACGAAATGGTATGTGTGTAGATTGAGAATCTCAAATTTCATGAGCACGGAACTCAAGGTCAACTTATTGTTGAACTTCGAGGTGGGCTATGTTCAGCCTAGTATAAGTTGACTAGTTGGTGAAGATGAGAGACTGTGAACTATTGTTAAGAATTTTGGGAGTTTGACCAACTAGAGAGTCGTAGTAGGGAGTCATAGCTTTCTAACCCATCTGGAGTTTTGTAATTCCAGTTTATAGGTTGAGAGTTATGATTTTCCAATGACGGAACAGACCCAATCTTAGTTAAAGTATTATTGGCTAAGAAAAACCAGTTTCTCTCTGTTTGTACACCTGATGGAACTTGTGCTTCCGAGAACTCAAATGATAGAGTCTGAAAGAGTCAAATTAAGAAGTCGAAATAGACACTCCCACCTTTCCATAGGACCCGGAATCGAGAGTTTCCGATGAATGAGCAAACTCTTATGATATTGGAAAGGTACAGCGAGTGCAAGAAGAATGTACTATTGAGAGTACATGAGGTTTTATAGTATCAAGTAATTTTGTATTGTGTGTTGAAAGTTATGGACGTGCAAGCTAGCGACCTGTTGATTAGACTAAACTTCAAGTTTAAGTTGGCTGCAGAACGGTGGGACCGTTGTCTGCCATACGGTGGGACCGTATATATATTTATCGTCACAGCTGTTGACTGCAGAACGGTGGGACCGTATATATTTATCGTCACGGCTGTTGACTGCAGAACGGTGGGACCGTTGTCTGCCATACGGTGGGACCGTATATATATTTATCGTCACAGCTATTGACTGCAGAACGGTGGGACCGTTGACTGCCATACGGTGGGACAGTATATATATTTATCGTCACAGCTGTTGACTGCAGAACGGTGGGACCGTTGTCTGCCATACGGTGGGACCGTATATATATTTATCGTCACGGCTGTTGACTGCAGAACGGTGGGACCGTTGTCTGCCATACGGTGGGACCGTATATCCTTATCGTCACGGCTGTTGACTGCAGAACGGTGGGACCGTTATCTGCCATACGGTGGGACCGTATATCTTTATCATCACGGCTGTTGACTGCAGAACGGTGGGACCGTTATCTGCCATACGGTGGGACCGTATATCTTTATCATCACGGCTGTTGACTGCAGAACGGTGGGACCGTTGTCTGCCATACAGTGGGACTGTATATCCTTATCGTCACGGCTGTTGACTGCAGAACAGTGGGACCGTTGTCTGCCATACGGTGGGACCGTATATCCTTATTCGTCACGACTGCTGACTGCAGAACGGTGGGACCGTTGACTGCCATACGGTGGGACCGTATATCCTTAAGTTCGTCACAGCCATTGACTGCAGAATGGTGGGACCGTTGACTGCAACCTCATTGCCACGTTCTATCGGGAACAGGAAGTAGACCAAATTAGAATGCATTGCATAGCGAGGGTTCGAATCCCTAAACTTAGAGACAACGGCTTGATTTGGAAAGTGTGTAGTATGGGATGCATACATTTCCAAAGTCTCGCTTGCATTAGACTAAGTATGTTGGCTTGACCAGGGTCACATGTAGTATGGGATGCATGTGCATCCAGAATCTTGCTGACATTAGATTAAGGGCATCTGTTCTATATTCTGTATTGTGCATTAGACTTAGTTCAGGGCATACACAAACACTAGAAAATTAGGATACATGTTTATTTTTCCATTTAAGATGAAGTATGAGTGTGGAAGTGATGTATTACGAGACGTGATGATATATGTTGTAAGAAATGAATGAATGCGGTGTTATGTGATATGAGATTGGGAAAGAAGATAAGTCGTGAGGTTGTAATTGCAATGAATGGTTGCTTAAGGTGTAAAGTGATGGGCCTTAAGCGACAAATCGGAATGATTTCCAAACTTATGATAAGTATGCTGTGAGCAGGCATGGATATGCATACGGGAAGTGATGCAGTGAGTATTTGATGTGAAATTCTATTTATGATATTTACATGTTCAGGTTATCTTGGTATTCATAAGTTCGTTATGTTTACTTATAAAGTTTAATTTAGTTGCTTATTAATAAATCATACTCACACCAGAAATGGCTAACCCCTTAGTGTTTGGGGGGTTAGGGGGTCCCTGGACTACCCTAGGTCCCTACTGTTACAGGTCCTCAGCGGTGCAGAGGTGAGGTATAGGTTCAGGTTCCGGTGGAGTGGAGCTTCACTTTACTATTTGTTGTTATGATTTAATTGTAAATAGTAAAGGTTTTATGCTCTAAATTGTATTTCTGATGTATAAGTATGTGGATGATGATGGGAAGTAGAGTGTGGAGTGGCATGATATGGTTTGGACCCGTACCCATCTCGTTGTGGAGTACCGGGCGCTGTGGTAAGCTTTTACAAGTTATTTTCTAAAAACTTACTACGTTTTCAAAAGGATTTATGGTTTTTAATTGATAATTGATAAACCGTTATGAGTTTGGCCCCCAGAGCATATATATATATTGCCTGTGTGATGATGCTCATTTTGGCCTGGGGAGCCCGTGATATTATTGCCTGTGATGTGAGCTACGGAATTTAGAGCAGAATTCCGTAAGCTTTTTGTGTTTCGGGGTAGAAATTACAGGGGAGACTCTGCCGAAATTTTCCCTGAAACACAACTATCTTAGTTTATGGTTAAAGTGATATAGAAATTGGAAGAATTGAGTTTGGAGTCAAAAAGGAAAAAGGGCAGGCGCTGCAGTTGGTATTACAAACTGATATTTGTAATTACTGCGGGGTAACTCTGTGTTGAATAAAAGGTTTTAATTTCCAGCATTTTGTGTGTCGTGACTAATTGAAGGAAAGATCTTGGCATGTGCCACGGTTTCTCAGTTATATGGGAATCGGTGCGCTACAACAATACACTTCAATCATTTTCATTACAATCCACTTCTTGTATTCTCGCAACAATCACACACATACATAACACACAAACACAAACATTCAAAACTTTCAAACAATGAAACAATTACACTCACACACCCCATACGAAATTACATTGCTTCATACATTCCAAATTTATAAAAGTTCACGACATTAAAAGATACATTACAAAACAATGAAAAAATAATACAAAAAAACTTCACAGATCGAGTGTGAAGAAAGTGGGGGGGTCTCCTTTGCCTTTTACCACGTTGTGGAGTGGCATGGGTGACACCGTACATGGGACCCGGATCCTCTTCTTGTTGTTGTGTCCCCTCAATATTTCTTGTATCTCATCCCCTTCATCTTCTTCTTCGGAATCATTTCTCGGATAAGGTAGGGGTCTATGGACAACTTTCTTCCTACGAATACCACAAGCACTGGTTCGATGTACAGGAGTAGTTAGTATAGCATCTAAAGTTGCTCCCTTGCCCATAGCATCAGCTTGTGCACGACACGACGTAATCATCTCGCGTGCAAAGTCCTTCATCGGTTCTGCGAAGTTACTCCTCAACACAATAACATATTTTTTAGCCATAGTCCAAGTATGGCTCATCTACAAAACATGAGAAGTTGAAATATAAATACAATGCATATGTATATATTAACCAAAATTTTAGGAAAACTTTAAAAGAATACAACAAAACTTAACAACTTACGATTTTACGAAGAGCCGATGCCTTCGGTTGGAACATAGGCAAATTCATCGAATATTCATCTGCTGGTTCGGCTGCTGGTCAACGAATCAGGACTACCACACCAGCTGGAGTTTGCACTATCGGAGAGATATAATGTCTAGTCATCCTCTCATACCAAGCCATATAAGTCGCATGTACCGATCCATCAAACGGAGGAATGTCACCAATGCAACAGGAATATTTTAAAGGAGACCAAACTGACGTAGCACTCTATTAGCATAGTAGAATTCAACTGTGCCAAAGTTGATTAGTGGTGCCTTTGTCAGCCACAGATCTCGCATATACAAGCAAATAGGCGGTAGTCGAGCCACACGCGTCTCCGTGTAGGGCTGCCATACGACGAAATCATCTGCCAACCTATCTAATTCATCTCGAAAGTACATCAGACATCTGTTGGGGTTGACCGTCCATGTGAGATTGCCGGACCAGTAAACACCGAGTAGAGGTAACATGTGCTGGTCCTCGGGGAGATGGATCCAATTGGGTGATTGCCTCCAACTAACATGAACACGCTCCCAACTACAAACTTGTAGTAAGATCATTGTTCCATTCATCTGCACCGAACCAAGACTAACGTTACACAAACTCCTGTAGAGGGATGACAACGCGGCACTATACCAACTGTACTGTCCGACTCTTTCCAGATCGGCAATCAATGGCAGGTACATCAAGGACACCGAATGACCAGTTGAATTCGGAAACATCACACCGCCAAATAGTGTAAGGATGTACGCCCTGCAATAGCACTCAACCTCCGCCTCAGTGAAATCTTCATTCAATCTATTCTTGAAAATCTCCTTCAACCACTTCAAGCGAATGAATTTTCCATTTACTGCCCCGATTTTGACTTCGATACCAAGGTATTGTTCCACAAGATATACCGGCTCGAAGTTCATTGTACCGGTCACTACTTGCCCATCGACCGGAAGACCGATTAGTACGAAAATGTCCTGTAGTGTTACAGTCATCTCCCCAACTGGTAGGTGAAAGGTATGTGTTTGAGGCCGCCATCTCTCAAGAAGTGCGGTAAGAAGAGGCCGATCACATTTGATGGAGCTCATCAGTCCAATTCCATATAATCCACAGTCTCGTAGAATCTCATGAATCCGTGGGTGCATAGAAAGTGGATGACTCCCCCTAAATGTACACTCCTTAGATTTACCTTTCCACACGTCCTTCGAACAGTGATGCAATTGGAGAGTAAGGACTGTAGGGTCGAGAGGACCTGGACCTCCAGAAGGGGTATAAGATGATGAAGAAGGGGCTGATGAAGAAGGGCCCGCCTCATTTGGATCAGTTGAGACCTATACAACAATAACATTTGAATCAATAGACCGAAATTATATTTTATTGTATGATAATCAAACTAATCGAATATAAACAATTATTCACTTACATTAGTACGCTGGGTACCACCACGACACGACCACATCCACCGCAAGGAGGTGGGCCAAAAGAAGTATGTGGTCCGTCACCGTGAGGATGTCTACTACTCGATCCTTCCTCCACATTACCTATCGTGCGTGCCCTGTATAATAAACGAGAGTATACTACAACTTAAAACAATTGTTATTAACTATACCAAAATATATAATCTACATATATCTACATATTTATCCAATTTTTACACTATATACCTACATATACTCAAATTGGAATATACTATATACCTACATAAATGAAAACTCAACTTAATGTTTCAAATTTTTGTTACTTGTCTTTTTGAAGATCCAATGTTTACTTGGAAAATCAACAAATTTGGGTGATTTTGGGTTGAATTAACAAAGATACAATGTTAATGCTTCAAAATTAACACAAAAATTAACAAACATACAATGTTAATGCTTCAAAATTAATACAAAATTAAAAAAGCAAAAGTATGAGAAATACACCGTTAAAGTAGGGTGATTGAATAGGTAGATAGTGAATAGGAGCTCGAAGAAGTTCTTCAACCGTACTCTTTATCCCCAAATTTGAAAATCAACAAACTCTTGGATATTGGGGTTTAGGGTTTTTAGGGTTAATCGAGGATGAGATTTGTAGATGAGAGAGAGGTGGAAAATCGAAATGAGATGAGAGATGCAAGGATTTTTTGGGTTAATCAACCAAATTTTTGGGTAAACAGACCAAAACGAGAAGAGAGATATTAGGGATTCAGGGTTAGAAGTCGTAGAGAAGATAATGAGTTGAAAGAGAATGAGGGTCAAGAATCAGATCTGGGGCTTTAAAAGCCTCAATCGATACTCGCTTTCTGAAAAAGCGAGGGTGGGATTTACCCCATCGCCTTTTCAGAAAGCGAGTCTAGGCTAGCGAAAATCAACGCCTCACACTCGCTTTCTGAAAAGGCGATGAGGTAAATCTCACACTCGCTTTTTTTAAGTAGGGAGATTTGAGAATTTAAAAGGTTGGGCAGTTTGGAAAAACTTTTAAAAAGAGAAACAGTTTGGGAAAAAATTCCAAATGTTATTAGTAAAGATTATGGGCCGTTTATATTATTTGAGTAGCGATGTGCTCAGAACTTTCATGCATAAACCGTACTCTACTGACTAAAACGATAGCTATCAGTACGTTGCATGGATGAAATTGAATGGCATAATCATGGAGTAAACATTCATGCATAGACGACTGCCGATTTACAACAGTGGAGTAAACTTGTGAACACATCTTTGCATTTATAATCATAATTCTTATTTACTGAAATGTTAAAAAATATTAATTGAATGGCATATTGCATGTATTCACAATCTAACAAATTTCACTACTTCCCTGATATAACGCCACACCTTCAAAGCAAAAAAGAAAAAGAAAAATAAGAAGAAAAAAAGATTGTAAATCGAACATGAGAACATTTGCTTTCATTAGTATTAGTATTTTACACGTGCAATGTGTTACAAATAATGTTTACAAAATTTCTTTTACAAAGAAAGATAGAGAGGCACAGGAAAAACCGAGAAGGGAACAGAGGAGGGTAATCCGAAAGAAAAAGAAAAGGAAAATAAATTAATCAACTTACAGTAAGCAAATGAAAAGTACAACTCCAAGAAAGCCGAGGCCTGTGTATCACACAGTGTCCTTAAAACAGATTTCGCCTCTCTCCGGTTGCTGGATTGAACGGAGGCGTCTGTCTCCCAGGATGCAACGACTTGGAGCGATCCCGTAGGCACCACGTACCACTCCCGAACCGAGTACAAGCGCTTGAACCTATTACCGACTTACCAACAACAGCAGAATGGACGAACAGTACAGAAGAAGAAGAGAAGAGGATCTGGTTTGTTCAGGGAAGAAAGTAAAGGGGAGGCCTCTATTTATAGAGCCTGGGTTATTCAGTAACGGCAGACAAGACATTAACAGCCTTTACTGTAACAGCAGACAAGGCATTAACAGCCTTCACTGTAACGGCAGATAAGACATTAACAGCCTTTACTGTAACGGCAGACAAGGCATTAACAGCCTTCACTGTAACGGCAGACAAGGCATTAACAGCCTTTAACAGCCTTCACTGTAACGGCAAACAGTGAATTGAATGCCTTCAGCGTAACGGCAGACAAAATATTAAATACAGCACTGAAACGGCAGACAGAACCGTTTCTGCATTCATTTCAGCCGTTACAAAAAGAAAACTGTAGCAAAAAGTGGCTCTACACGGGGTGGGATCAAATCGGTCCGGCATTCGTGTCCGCAGGTCGTGCGGGCGCACACAACTCGCATGTAATCCGGTCCGTGATTTGCACCCCCCCCTTCGCGTGCGAGAGAGAGCCTCTCTTCTAGCCATCTTACAATGCTTAGAAGGAGATTACTATATATCCTCTTCTATTTCCTTTGTTATTTCCGATGTGGGACTATGTTCCCTTAACCCATTTTCAAAAATGAAAACGTCTCACTTTGAGAGATAATTTCTCATTCACCCCTTAACCGATTTTAGCGAACCAATATATGATTTTGATCTACTCATGAAGGAGAACACAAATCAATCAAGATCTCTCAATAATTCATTGAGGATCTTACTCAAAAAATTGCTCAAAAATCGGTTCGAAAATGGTGTCTAAAACACTCATTTTCTAACAATCCCCACATGAATGAAAATTGACGACCACAGACAGGACAGACTGACAGGACAGACTGACACGACGGACTGACCCGACAGACTTGGTGATAGAATTCGACGATTGATTTCTGCATAGGATAGGTAGGTGTTACCCTTTGAACCTTCCCTTATGAAAATATGTTTACTTTACTAACTAAACAGTAGACGCGATGTCTTTGAACTGTTCTGCCATTTGTGTAAACGATGACATATCTCACACATAAATCTTTCTAACGCTTTTTCAGTTCTCACTGTTATGTTCGTTTTGGCCATGAACATACGCCTGGTTCTGCAAGATTTTAACAGGAATATTGCCCTATATTATTCCCTTGGAAGCGGCCCTTCTTCCATCTTACATAGGTGATTTCTTACTTAAGAGAAACCCGCATTACTCTGCTCGGATATCCGACGCATAAGAATCATTAAAAGCCTAGCTTAACCTGTTACCTTGCGGGCATCACTGTTTCATTATGGGAATGGACATGAAAAAATCCCCACAGTGATCTAACTTGGTCTTTACAATTTAGTTGTCCCTTTGAACCTAGATCTTGGGATCTCCAGTCAATTAGGTTGGGTTTCCATTGTATCGACTTATTCTTTCATGGGCTTTAGTCCCATTCCCCTCGATGATTTATCAACTAACTCTCTGTTTAACCCTTTGGTTAGTGGATCCGCAATGTTATCTTTTGACTTTACATAGTCCACAGAGATAACCCCAGTAGAGAGTAGTTGTCTAATGGTATTATGTCTTCGATGAATATGTCTAGATTTACCATTATACATATTGCTCCGTGCTCTACAAATTGCAGATTGACTATCTGAATGTATGCAGATTGGAGGCACAGGCTTCGTCCACCTTGGAATATCCTCAAGGAAGTGGCGTAACCATTCAGCCTCTTCCCCACATTTGTCTAATGCGATAAATTCTGATTCCATCGTGGATTTAGCGATCACTGTTTGTTTCGAGGATTTCCAAGAAACTGCTGCACCACCTAGTGTAAACACATAGCCACTAGTGGATTTTGAATTATCACTCGATATCCAGTTCGCATCACTGTATCCTTCAAGTACAGCCGGGTATCTCGTATAGTGCAGCCCGTAGTTACGAGTAAAACGCAAGTACTTCAGTACTCTTATAATTGCTTGCCAATGCTCGCTTCCAGGATTACTCGTGTATCTGCTTAGTTTACTTACTGCATAGGCTATGTCTGGTCTTGTACAACTCATTAAGTACATTATACTGCCTATGATTCTAGAGTATTCTACTTGAGAAATACTCTCCCCTTTATTCTTGGATAAATGTAAAGTTAGATCTATTGGAGTTCTCGCAATTCCAAAATTATCTTTATCAAATTTTCCAAGAATATTGTCAACATAATGTGACTGGCTTAAAATAAGCTCGTCTGATGTTCTTGTGATTTTAATTCCCAATATAACATCAGCTAGTCCCATGTCTTTCATGTCAAACCTCGAGTTTAACATGTTTTTAACAGATTTAATTATCTGATCATTGCTTCCAATAATAAGCATGTCATCTACATACAAACATATAATGACATATCCATCTTCTGTGTCTTTGACATATACACATTTGTCACATTCATTGATCTTGAAGCCATTTGTCATCATGACATTGTCAAATTTTTCATGCCACTGTTTTGGAGCTTGTTTCAAGCCATATAATGACTTCACCAGTTTACACACTTTCTTTTCATGTCCTGGAGATGAAAAACCCTCAGGTTGTTCCATGTAGATTTCTTCATCTAAATCTCCATTAAGAAAAGCTGTTTTTACATCCATTTGATGTACTTCAAGATTGCGTCGAGCTGCTACGGCAAGTACCATCCTAATGGAATTTATTCTCGTCACAGGAGAATATGTATCAAAGTAATCAAGACCTTCCTTTTGTTTATAACCTTTAATTACAAGTCTTGCCTTGTATTTATCAATTGATCCATCAGGTTTTATTTTTCTCTTGAAGATCCACTTGGAACCTAAATGTTTACTACCCGGTGGAAGATCCACTAGTTCTCAAGTATGGTTTTGCAAGATAGAATCAATTTCACTCTTGATGGCTTCTTTCCATTGAGGACCATCACTAGAGTTCACCGTTTCCTTGAAGGTTTGGGGTTCTTCTTCAAGCATAAAAGTCAAGAAATCCGGACCAAAAGATTTTTCCGTTCTTGTTCTTTTACTGCATCGAGGTTCCTCCTCAACTTCTTCATTTTGGTCTTCACTATCTTCACTGATAGTCTCATGTGTTCGTTTGGAGGAACTTGGTTCCTCCTTTGACTTACATGGAAATACATCTTCAAAGAACGATGCATTTCTAGATTCCATTATCGTGTTCTTTGATATCTCAGTGATATCAGATTTGTACACCAAGAACCGATAGGCACTACTGTTAAGTGCATAACCAATGAAAATACAATCAACTGTTTTTTGTCCTATTTTCATTTTCTTAGGTGGAGGTACTACCACCTTGGCAAGACATCCCCACATTCGCAAGTAATTGTAGGATGGCTTTCTTCCTTTCCATAATTCATATGGAGTTTTTTCTTCTTTCCTTTTGGGCACCTTATTCAAAAGGTAGTTAGCTGAAAGAATAGCTTCTCCCCACAAGTTTGGTGGTAAACCAGAACTTATTAACATCGCATTCATCATCTCTTTCAATGTACGATTCTTTCTCTCAGCAACACCGTTGGACTGAGGAGAATAAGGCGCTGTGGTTTCATGTATAATCCCATGCTTAGCACATGTGTCAGCAAATGGCGATTCATACTCTCCACCTCGGTCGCTTCTTAGCGCCTTAATTTTCTTATTGAGTTGATTTTCAACCTCATTTTTATAGAGAACAAATTTCTCTATAGCTTCATCTTTGCTTTTAAGCAAGTATACATAGCAATATTTTGTGCTATCATCTATGAAGGTAATAAAATATTTATTACCACCTCTTGTTTGTATCATTTTCAAATCAAAAATATCAGTGTGAATTAGATCAAGTGGTTCGGTATTTCTTTCAACACTTTTAAATGATGATCTTGTTAGTTTTGCCTCAACACAAGTTTCACATTTGTGTTTGGAATCAATTTGGAACGTTGGTATGTGATTCAAGTTAATTAGTCTTCGCAAAGTATCATAATTAACATGTCCTAGTCTACCATGCCATAAATTGGAAGACTCAAGCAAATAAGTAGAAGAGCTAGCTTTATTCATATTCTTGACCATGGTCATTACATTGAGTTTGAACATTCCACCACTCATATATCCTCTACCAACATACATTCCACTTTTAGACAAAACAAATTTGTTCGACTTGAACACTAAACGAAAACCGTGGTTATTAAGCAACGAACCAGATACCAGGTTCTTACGGATTTCAGGAACATATGCAACATTGTTCAGAGTCAGTTCCTTTCCAGAAGTTATCTTCAAGATCACCTTGCCTTGGCCCTTTATTTCTGAAGTAGCCGAGTTTCCCATAAACATTTTCTCCCCATTCTCTAATGGTTCGAAAGTGGAGAACATACTTCTATTGGAGCACACATGTCGAGTAGCTCCAGTGTCAATCCACCACTCCTTCGGGTTTGAACCTAACATATTCACTTCTGATATCACAGCTGAGAGGTTGATATCGGAGACATCTTGAGCAATTCCTTGAACCAAGTTTGCTTCTCTGTTCCTGTTACTCTTGGGAAGTTTGCATTCAGTGGACTTGTGACCCATTTTGTCACAATTGAAGCACTTGCCTTGAAACTTCGGCTTCTTGGAGATTCCTCCCTTAGGCCCCAACTTCGGACCCTTATTGTTGTGCTTGTTGGAACGTTGTTTATGTTCCATTACATTTGCCTTAGCTGCATGGCTGAGGAGTCCAACCTTTTCAGATCCCCTATTGTCTTCTTCAATACGAAGCCTGACAATGAGATCTTCAATGCCCATTTCTTTTCGCTTATGCTTTAGGTAATTCTTAAAGTCATTCCAACCTTGTGGTAATTTTACAATTATACAAGCCACTTGGAAACTTTCACTTAAGTTCATACCTTCAGCATGAATCTCATGCAAGATTAGTTGTAGTTCTTGAACTTGACTGATTACTGTTTTAGAATCTACCATTTTATAGTCTAGGAAGCGGCCCACAATGAATTTCTTGGCGCCGGCATCCTCAGTTTTATATTTATGTTCTAGTGATTCCCAAAGTTCTTTAGCTGTTCTTTTGTCAATGTAAACATTATACAAAGAGTCGGCTAATCCGTTCATTATGTAATTTCTACACAAGTAATCAGCATTTTTCCAAGCATCCACAGCGGCAATGACTTGGTTATCCTGCTCATCTTTCTTAAGATCTGGAGCATCTTCGTTCAAGAACCTTGCAAGATTCAGTGTGGTCAGATAGAACATCATCTTCTCTTGCCACCTCTTAAAGTTCTGCCCGTTGAACTTCTCAGGTTTTTCCCCATGGGAGACTGAGACAGGTACAACGGTGGGCATTGGCACTCGTGCCGCGGCAACAATCGGTTCTTGCGTTGTATCAACAACCGGCACATAGACCGTTTCAGACACAACAGCATTGTCCAATGCAGTAGTCATCGTGAATCTGAAATTTACACAACACGAGTGTAAGTTTTCCAGATAAAAGAAATAAAAAGAAAAACCGTGCCTCAAAATCGAAAATGAAAGAAATCGAAAATCTGTTTTAAGAATGTTACAAATAATGTTTACAAAATTTCTTTTACAAAGAAAGATAGAGAGGCACAGGAAAAACCGAGAAGGGAACAGAGGAGGGTAATCCGAAAGAAAAAGAAAAGGAAAATAAATTAATCAACTTACAGTAAGCAAATGAAAAGTACAACTCCAAGAAAGCCGAGGCCTGTGTATCACACAGTGTCCTTAAAACAGATTTCGCCTCTCTCCGGTTGCTGGATTGAACGGAGGCGTCTGTCTCCCAGGATGCAACGACTTGGAGCGATCCCGTAGGCACCACGTACCACTCCCGAACCGAGTACAAGCGCTTGAACCTATCACCGACTTACCAACAACAGCAGAATGGACGAACAGAACAGAAGAAGAAGAGAAGAGGATCTGGTTTGTGCAGGGAAGAAAGTAAAGGGGAGGCCTCTATTTATAGAGCCTGGGTTATTCAGTAACGGCAGACAAGGCATTAACAGCCTTTACTGTAACGGCAGACAAGGCATTAACAGCCTTCACTGTAACGGCAGACAAGGCATTAACAGCCTTTAACAGCCTTCACTGTAACGGCAGACAGCGAATTGAATGCCTTCAGCGTAACGGCAGACAAAATATTAAATACAGCACTGAAACGGCAGACAGAACCGTTTCTGCATTCATTTCAGCCGTTACAAAAAGAAAACTGTAGCAAAAAGTGGCTCTGCACGGGGTGGGATCAAATCGGTCCGGCATTCGTGTCCGCAGGTCGTGCAGGCGCACACAAGTCGCATGTAACCCGGTCCGTGATTTGCACCCCCCCCCCTGCGCGCGCGAGAGAGAGCCTCTCTTCTAGCCATCTTACAATGCTTAGAAGGAGATTACTATATATCCTCTTCTATTTCCTTTGTTATTTCCGATGTGGGACTATGTTCCCTTAACCCATTTTCAAGAATGAAAACGTCTCACTTTGAGAGACAATTTCTCATTCACCCCTTAACCGATTTTAGCGAACCAATATATGATTTTGATCTACTCACGAAGGAGAACACAAATCAATCAAGATCTCTCAATAATTCATTGAGGATCTTACTCAAAAAATTGCTCAAAAATCGGTTCGAAAATGGTGTCTAAAACACTCATTTTCTAACACAATTTCTAACACAATGCACACCTTAATAAACTTATATTTTTTAAGTAAAAAACTTAGACGTAGTGTAGTCTTTTATACTAATTATGTACGCACGATACACATAAGTTGGTATGTTTACAAACGATAAATTCAACTCTCTCATTACTAGTAACTAGTAATTTACACGTGTGATGCACGTCTTCATAAATATATATTTTTAAAAGTTAAAATTCTGACGTAGCCTAACCTCGAACCTGAGACATCTTTTATATTAGTTATGCACGGACAATGTACGTAAGTTGGTAGATTTACAAACGATAACTTCAACTCTTCCATTATAATAGTTATAGATTTTCACGTGCATTCACGTCTTAATAAATATATTTTGGTCTCGAACCTAAGACATCCTTTATATTAGTTATGCACAAGAGATACACGAGTTTGTTTGTTTACAAATAACAACCTTAACTCTTCTATTATAATATTACTAGTAATTTACACGTGTGATGCACGTTTATATATATATATATATATATATATATATATATATATATATATATATATATATATAATTCCAGTGTTGTCTGGCATCGAACCTAAGTCCTCCTTTATATTAGTTATGCATATACATTGCACGTGTTTGGGTTATACTGCACGTATTTGTTTGGTTACAAATAAAGTTTGTTTGGTGACAAACTCTTCCATTAAAATAGTAGATTTGTAGCGCCCCGAATTCCGTACACAAAACTCGAGACACAGTCAGAATCTTACTTCAAACAAGTGTTTAATACAAAAAATTGACAGGAAATTAAATCTTTTATTGCATCCCAGAATGTTACATTGTACAATACAATCTTACATAAATTTAACATCATGAATTACATCAATAAAATTTACTGAACAAAATTTATAATCTCCACTTGGATGCTCCACGCAGCTCGAGGCCCCTACTCCCACGATCAAGTAGTCTTGCAACTAATCAGACTGTGGGCACGTCAGTCAAATATAACTGACGCAATGCTGATAAAACTAGCGACTCTCCAAAACTCAAGAACCAATATTTGATGCAAAGAAAAATGTGCAGTCAAATCACAAGTGTAAGTGTATACCATGACCTAGAATCTAATGCATAATCCTCAAATTGCACACGATGCTCCTATTCTAATGCATGCTTGATTTGGAAACGTATGCATCCCATACTACATACTTCCCAATTCAAGCTCGCATTCTCCTGATTGGAGAGTTCGATCCCTCGTCATGCATCATACTTGTTTACTCTTTCTTGTTTCTAACATTTATCTGGTGACCGGTAAAGTTGTAGTTTATGCAGTCTATCCGTTACTGCTGCGGACCGGTGATCTTTCTTCACTCCCGAGCAGCCTGGTGATCACTCCATTTTGTTGGGACCGGTGGTCTTTCTCCACTTTCTGACAGGCCGGCGATCATTCAACCTTGTCGGAACCTGTGGTCTTTCTCTACTCCCGAACCATACCAAAAGTTATCAAACATAAGGCGAATCGTAGGGCCTCCCTTACTCGCCAAGAGACACAGAGTTTAAACTCCTGCTCCCTATTTATATCGCTAGCATAGAACATTTCCATTTGTACAGATAAATTAGAACATAGATAGTTATTTACGGGTCTGTCCCCTAGCTTCCGACAGGAGATTGCGGCACATTTGTACGCCTCTGTTCTACCTACTAGATCCTAGAAATTAACAGTCGAGACTACGCCTTCCGTTCCCCTTGACAGGTGAGACGGCGCCGCACGTTTCCTCTTGAAAGGTGAGTACAATAACCCAACTAGAGCATGTTCTTACAATTAAAAATAAGGCTAAATTTTAAAAAAGTACACAAAAGTTTTTTTAAAAAAAAGGACACAATGTTTAAATAAAGTCCACTGGGTTAGTTAGGGTTAGGGTTAGGGTTAGGGTAGGGTTTAAAAAAAACCACTTTCATCTTTCATTTGTGTTTAAAAAAATCACATTCATCTTTTATTTGTGTTTAAAAAAACATCACTTAACTAATCGTATGTTTAAATAAGGCTAAATTTAAAAAAATACACAAAGTTTTGAGCCAGTTTAAAAAAAAGTACACAAAAGTTTTTTTTTAATTTAAAAATGACACAATGTTTAAATAAAGTCTACTGGGTTAGTTAAGGTTAGGGTAGGATTTAAAAAAACCACTTTCATCTTTCATTTGTGTTAAAAAAAACCACATTCATCTTTTATTTGTGTTAAAAAAAATCACTTAACTAATCATATGTTTAAATAAACCCCCCCGAACTAACCCTAACCCTAACCCTAACTAACCCAGTGGACTTTATTTAAACACTGTGTCCTTTAAAAAAAAAAAATTTGTGTATTTTTTTTAAACTGGTCCAAAACTTTGTGTACATTTTTTTAAATTTAGCCTCTAAATACCCCCCCCCCCCCCCCCCCCCCCCGCGCGAACTAACCCAGTAGACTTTATTTAAACATTGTGTCCTTTTGTTTATAAAAAAAAAACTTTTGTGTACTTTTTAAAAATTGGCCCAAAACTTTATGTACCTTTTTTTTAAAAATTTAGCCTAAACAATAATGACGTATTCTATTCCGGTCTTTAAGACACTACCACTAGTTCACCAATACTAACTTGGAACTTATACACGAGCCTTGTTTTAAAGCAACTAGCTATAATTTATTAGTGAAAAGATTAGTGAAAACCATACGACTGCTTCCTAGTTAATTACCCTAGTCTTTTTATCCAAACTCAATTGTCCCAAGTGGAATCCAACTCGGCCTCCAAATCAGGCCTAAGAGTTGGCCCAACTTGGCCCTAACTTGACCCAACGACAACATCGACTCAACCGTTCGCCCTTGCTTGGATTTCGACCATGTCTTCAGCCCGCGATCAATCCCTCATCGGATAGCGATCCCGTCGGCGCACGAAAACTGTCTTTATCTGTTGCACCCGAATTGACATGGGCTTCTATCTACCCAAGTAATTATGTAGTATTAATAGGTCCTAGGGTACAATTTCACTACCCTAATCATCAACAAGTTAATAGCACTCTTGGGTAATAGGATCATCCCCAAACGTCAATTTAAACCAGGCTATTCTAACCTTAGGCAAGCTGGGAAATTTAGAATAATAAGCAAGTTACACCAATTAACAAGAATGAGATAAATAACTTATTCTAATCTTAAACACATTAGATGTATACTTGCACAACTCTAACATGATCAAAACATGATTCATGAGTTAAAATAATCATCCATCTAAGTCTATTCTAAAGCATTAATATGATGGTAACTTGTATATATTCAAAACAGCGAGCTAACTATTCAACGTGCAGCTTGTGTTGTTTGCAAAAATCATCATAATACCATACTCAATGAAATTTAAAGCTTTTAGATTCTACATAAAGATCACTGTGTCTACTTTAATTTCTCAGTTGGAACTTCATTTTAGAGATGGAAAAGGCCTCAAACTGATATGCATGTAAAATTCCAAAACTGATAAAACTGTTGACCAATTGCTCATCAAACTCATTTAAAAATAACAAATGATATTCATTATTTATAAAATTTGGTAGGCATATTCTAGACAAAGAGAAGCATCACATACACAAATCTTAGCTAAAAATTCCAAGTATTCAGAAAGATATGAAACTTTGAATTGGGTATAGTTTACAAGACTACATGCACACTGTTTCATAACAACAACAAGAAGTTGTATTTTATAAAAATAGCAAATTTTACTCAAAAATCATGAAAATTGGTGGGGATGTTCTATACTGGTTTGAGATAATACTGTAAAAATTTCAGTCTTAAATTTTTTTTTATCATGGAGATATAGTATTCAGTAACTAAGTATGAATAACAATTCAGAATCAGAAAATAAATCTGTTCAAGCAACATTTTTGTATTTTCTTTAAATAGTAAACATCATCTAAATCTTATGAAAATTGGTGGAGTTACCATAGACATGTATGAGAAGCTAGTGTAAAAATTTCAGTTCTAAATTCAAAATAATTATGGAGATGTGAATCTTTGAAACTAAGCATGTACAGTCAAGGCAAAACAGAAGATATGTCTTGTTTCAGTAACATGTTTGAATTTTATTTAAAATATCAAACCATATTCAAAAATTATGAAATTTTGTGGGGTTATCAAGGACATAAGTGAGAGACTAGTATAAAAATTTCAACTCCAAATTCTAATAGATTACATTGATATGAATTTCTTACATAATCTTTGCAAAACTACCACAAGATTATGTCTTTTCTAGTAATTGGTACACTTAGTACATGTATTAAATCTATAAACATACAGTTAATTTTGATTCACATCATCATGCAAGTCAAATCAGTAACATTCATCACAATTAAAATAAATCAAGCATGCATAGAATTTTAAAAGCACCCACATAAGAAGATGTTGATTGCTTCTTCTAGCTTCTTCTTCCCTCAAGCTCTCTTCATCCTTCCTTGGCCTCCTCCTAGCTTCTTGCTCTCTTCTTGACTCCTTAACTTAAATTCAACAACAAAAAGGGAGAGGGAGTATTTTTGATAGGTGAAAAGGGGTTTAGCGTGAAAGAAACAATAAGAGGAATGAAGATTTGGAAAATGAAGTAGAATGAAGGGCTCACTTTTTTTTGTCCTTTATTTTTGGACGGCCATGGAGGGGGTGAGATGAGGGTGGCGGTGATCATAGCTCCTTGTGTTCCCCAAAGTTAACATTGGAACTCAAAATCATCACGAACAAGCTCATGGTTTTCTCATTTGACCCATGGTTTATAATGTAGGGTTTAATTTAGGTATATGATAGTATATGATAGTATATATACATATATACGGTTCAATTTAGGTATATGATAGTATGTGATAGTATATATACATATATACATACATGTGCACAAGTATCAAGGCAAATGCATATATAATTATCATACAAAACAATTGTTAAAAGAAACACTTGTATAGTATGTCTCAATTATTATCGAGATAACAAACAATTTAATTAGAAATACCCCAATTCTGGTTCACAAATGCACATTCGTTGAGTTCGAAACATACTGAATAATATGTTTCATTATTTTCTCAATTAAAGAAATTGAGGAAGATTCTATTAATATGTGTGTGGTAGGGTAAAAATGGCCTGGGGCCCAACCAGGGCCCAGGACAGCTCTCGCTCAAAAATGAGAAAAACAACAATCTGGCTCGGCTTCGAACCACTACAGGGTCGGCACCGAGCCGCAAGTTCACCCCCACAGAACTGGTCTCCTCGTATCCGACGAGCCTCGATGGCCCTCGGCCTCCGATCCGCGACAGCCCCAAGGGCCGTGCGCCCAGCCTGGCGAGGAATGAGGATGATCTGGCACAACCTAGGCCATCCGATTCCCTCAGAGGCACAGGAGCCCCATGATCAGCCATGTCAGCTCCAAATACCACCTAGGGCTTTGCCACGTCAGCCCTATACCACTCTTGGCACTGCCACGTCCGCCCTAAACCCCCTGGGCCTCCTGCCACGTCAGGCCCATGGGCTTTCGGGTTCAGACCCGGCCCCCAAGCAGATCCAAACCCGGTTGGGATTCCCTATAAATACTAGACCCTCACCCACCTTTTCAGGTAATCAATCTTTGCCACCTAAATTTCCCTAGTTACTGCTACTCTCTTACAGAGACTAACTAGATCGTCGGAGGGTCCGCCACCGGGATAAACCCCGGTGTTCCGGGACCGTCTGCAGGTACCCGAGGCGAGGCGAGCCGAACCGATCCTCGAGCGCCGAAGCGAGCCTCCCGCTCATCGTCCCGTGCCGCACTCTTCCCTCATTACAAATTGAGTCCGAACTCACACCTGGTGCATCCACACTGCGACCAAAAACAAACCGCATCAGGTTGGCACCGTCTGTGGGAACATTTATCCGGTGCGGACGACAGTCCGAGCCTCGCCACCAACGCTCTCCCTCGACCCGATCTCCCATGGCTCCCCGAGCCCGAAGATCGGCCCGTTCTGCCCGACCAGACGGGCCTCCTCCCGAGGGGGCCCTCGACGGAGGGCAAGCATCCAATAATCCGGGTGGAAACCCCGGACCCCAGCGAAGCGCTTCACACGTCGCCGAACCCGACCTTCGTCGGGTCATTATGAACAGAAGGGCTAGCCAGGCTAGGGGAGGGACCGCTTCCAACTCGGCCCCGAACCATTCCAGGCCTACGCAAGGGGGATAGGCCATCGGCACTCAGCCGCATCGGCCGAATTCCTACGCCCCGACCCAACCCTTCCGACCATGGCGCGGTCACCAGGGGCGAGTTCAGAAGCTTCAGAGATGAAATCATGGAGGCCCTCCATGGAGCGCCGAGGTCCGCGACCTATGGCCGAGCCCCTCAAATGAGCGAAGGGAGAAGCCACACTCGTGCGCCGACTCCCCCTCCTGAGCGCACAGACGAGGTGCTCCGACGCCTCCTAGAGATGGAGAATCGAATCGAGCGCAGCGGCGACAGGAATCCCAACCTAGTCCAAGGACGGGGGCCTTCTCGACCTCCATTTTCCGTCAACATCATAGAAGCGGAGATCCCCCGGAACTTCCGGCCTCCGCAGTTCGAGACTTACAACGGCGAGGGTGATCCAGCTGATCACATGTAGGGCTTCAAAACCCTCATGATGATTCACAGCGCTTCGGATCCCCTGCTGTGCCGAGCCTTCCCGGCCACCCTCTGGGGTCCGGCCAGGGATTGGTTCTCCAAACTCTCCCCTGACTCGATCTTCTCGTTCGACTAGCTGGAAGCCAGCTTCCTGGCCCACTTCATCACTAGCCGGAAGAGCGAAAGGACGAGCACTTCCCTGCTCGACCTCAGTCAGAGGGAGGGGGAGTCGCTCCGTAACTTCGTCAAGAGGTTCACAACCGAGGCCAGATCCGTCTCTGCCCTCGACGCAGGGGTCGCCTCGGCAGCTTTCCGACACAATGTCCGCCACAACCAGCTAAAGGTCTCCTTAGCAAAGAGGCCACCTCTGGACTTCCCTGACCTTCTCAACCGGGTCGAGAAGTACATACGAGCTGAAGAAGCTCTGAACCCAGAGGGCAGCAAAGAAGTTGTGGGGAAGGGCAAGCGCAGGGTCGATGAGGCTGAACCTGCCAAGAAAACAGCAAAGGAAGGGGTCGGCGCGAAGAGGGCACCTCCGGTCCCTCGCTTCGAAAGGTACATTCCCTTGACACATAACGTGTCTGCCATCCTCTTAGAAATCGAGGATAAGGGCATTGTCCAACTACCTCCCCGATCAAATAACAACAAGAAGCGAGATCAGCGCTTCTACTGTCGTTTCCACAGAGATCATGGGCACGAAACCGACCAATGTCGGGCCCTGAAAGACGAGATTGAGGAACTCATCTCACGAGGGTACCTCCGAGAATTCACCAGAGAAGGCCCACAGGATCGGCGAGATGCTAGGAACCGGAGGCCTTTGCCTCCGAACCCTACTCCGAACCGCATCCAGGATCGGGACCCCGAACCCGAGGGAGCTGCGGATACGCCATTCATCTTGCACTGTGTCCACGGGGGGCCAATGGGGGGAGAGTCAAATACTTCCTGAAAAGTCTTCATCCGAGAGGTGAATGCTGTCCAAGACAACCCCTCGCCCAAGTTGCAACCGGTGCCTGTCTCCTTCTCCGGAGAGGACCTCGAAGGCGTTCGCCTCCCTCATTGTGACGCCCTCGTCATTGGCCTCCACATGGCTAATTGTGAGGTTCGACGAATTCTCGTCGACAACGGCAGCTCGGTAAATATTCTCTTCCTCGAAGCCTTCGAGAATCTCAAGCTATCCAGAGGCAAGCTCAAGCCAGCCGGATACACCTTGCATGGGTTCTCTGGCGTCCCTGTCGTGATAGAAGGGATTGTTACTCTCGACGTCACCGCGGGATCGGCTCCTGTCAAGAGGACCGAGTCCATGGACTTCATGGTGGTAAACGTCAAGGCGGCTTACAACGCCATACTCGGCCGACCCGAATTATGCACCCTTCAAGCGGTACCTTCAGCTTACCATCTGAAACTTAAATTTCCCACCCCGCAAGGGGTCGGCATCGTCCGAGGTAGCCAAGAAGCAGCACGGTCGTGCTACATGACCGCCGTCGAGGGGGGTGTGTTCGCCCTCGACGCCGTTGAGCTCGAACCCGAGAGGGACGACCCCGCTCCCGAGCCTGTCGACGAACTGGAGGAGGTCCCGTTCGGTGCCGAGGATGAGTCAAAATGGTTCCGGGTGAGCCGCTCGCTCCCCGAGGACTTAAAGCCAGGTATAATCGCCTGCATCTGCCGCAACGTTGATCTCTTCGCCTGGAAGCCCTCCGACATGCCCGGGATCTCCGAAGACTTGATTATGCATCGGCTGAGCGTCATCCCAGACTCTAAGCCGGTCGTCCAAAAGAGGCGCAAAGTCGCCCCGGAGAGGCAGCAAATTGTGAAGACAGAGGTCGACAAACTCTTGTCTGCTCGATTTATTCAGGAAGTCAGCTACCCCGAGTGGTTGGCTAATGTCGTCATGGTGAAGAAGGCAACCGGGGGCTGGCGGATTTGTATCGACTTCACGGATTTAAATAAAGCATGTCCGAAAGATCCTTTCCCCCTCCCCCGCATCGACGCTTTAATCGACGCAACCTCGGGGCATGAGCTACTGTCCTTCATGGACGCATTCTCAGGGTACAATCAGATCCGGATGTTTCCACCGGACATCTCCAAGACCTCATTCGTCACCGACCAGGGTCTTTTCTGCTACCGCGTTATGCCCTTCGGGCTAAAGAACGCCGGAGCCACATACCAACGGCTCGTCAACAGAATCTTCAAAGACCTGATCGGCCGCAACGTGGAAGTCCTTGTCGACGACATGCTCGTCAAGAGCCGGGCCGGGCCGGACCACGTCGCCGACCTCGAGGAAGCCTTCGGAGTCCTCCGGCATCACAACATCAGGCTCAACCCGGCTAAATGCGCCTTCGGCGTCTCCACTGGAAAATTCCTGGGGTTCATCGTCAGCCAGCGCGGCATCGAGGCGAACCCCGAGAAAATCCAAGCTATTATTGACATGGCCCCGCCCCGGAATGTCAAGGAGGTTCAGAGGCTTACGGGCCGGTTGGCTGCAATCGGCCATTTCCTCTCCAAGTCAGGGGAAAAGTCTCTCCCCTTCTTCAAGGCTCTAGGCGGAAAGAGGGGCTTCGAGTGGGGTACCCATCAACAAGAGGCCTTCGAACAGCTGAAGCAGTACCTCGCCAACCCTCCTCTCCTCAGCAAGCCCGAGCCGGGCGAACCACTATGGCTCTACATGTCCGCCTCGAATAGCGCACTCAGCGCCGTCCTCGTCCGAGAGGAAGATGGGGTCCAGAGGCCATTGCACTATGTGAGCAAAGTTCTGCTCCCCGCCGAGACGAGATACGCAAAGATAGAGAAGGTGGCCTATGCTTTGGTCATGGCAGCCCGGAAGCTTCGTCTTTACTTCCAGGCCCACTCCGTCCAAGTACTGACCGACCAGCCACTGAAGACTGTCCTTCACAAGCCCGAAAACTCCGGCCGCTTAGTCAAGTGGTCAATTGAGCTGAGTCAGTTTGACATCAGCTATCAGCCGAGGACGGCCATTAAAGGGCAGGCCCTCGCCGAGTTCATAACTGAATGCACCGTCTCCGAACAGCCCAGCATCGAAGGCTCGGACCCGACCTGGGAGGTCTTTGTCGATGGATCATCATGCAAAACGGGGAGTGGGGCTGGCATCATCCTTCGTGACCCCGACCAATTCCTACTTCAATACTCCCTCCGCCTCAACTTTCCGGCCTCCAACAACGAGGCAGAATACGAGGCCATGATCGTCGGACTGACCCTAGCCCACCGAGCCGGTGCCCAGCAAATCCGAGCCTACAGCGATTCTCAGCTCGTGATCAATCAGATCACCGGGGAATACGAGGCTCGCAACGATCGGATGATGAGGTATTTGGCGGTGGTCCGACGTCTCCTGGCGTCCTTCAACTGCGCCGCGGTTATCAGAGTCCCTAGGGAGCAGAACGCTCAAGCAGACGCGTTGTCCAAACTCGCCTCTTCCTCCTTCGAGGGTCTCGATCAGACGGTGCTCATAGAAATCCTCCTAAAGCCAAGTATCAACGATCAAGACCAGGAGGCAATGTGTGTCCAAGACGGTGCCAGTCCAGACGACTGGACCACTCCCATCCGGAGATTCTTAGTCAGTGCCGAGCTTCCTGAAGACCGAGCCGAAGCTAGACGAGTCAGGGTCCGAGCTGAAAGGTTCGTCATGATTGATGACATCCTCTTCAAACGCTCATACACCTTGGCCGACGGTAAGCCGTACCTCCGCTGTCTCACCAGCGACGAGGCCAGCTACGCGCTGAAAGATCTTCATGAGGGTATCAGCGGATGCCACATGGGGAGCAGGACGCTCGCTCGGAAGGCCCTGAATCAGGAGTACTATTGGCCGACCATGCTCCAAGACTCGCAAGACCTAGTCAAGAGATGCGGCCCATGCCAAAGGTTCTCCCCTATCAAGAGACTTCCTCAAGCCAATCTCCGATCCCTGGCTAGCCCTATGCCATTTGCCATGTGGGGCATGGACCTCGTGGGCCCCTTCCCCGTAGCGGTAGGGCAAAAGAAATTCTTGATAGTTGCCATCGACTACTTCACCAAGTGGCTCGAAGCCGAGCCTCTGTCCAGCATCACCGAGCGCCAAGTACAACAATTCTTTTGGAAGAACATCATTTGCCGGTTCGGAATCCCTCGGGTCCTCATCACGGACAACGGAACCCAATTCCAAGGTCAGAACTTCCAAACTTTCTGCGCAGACATCGGCATCCAGCAACGTTTCTCCGCTATTTGCCACCCCCAGTCCAACGGCCAGGCGGAGAACGCGAACAGGCAAATCCTCGACGACCTCAAAAAGCGCCTCGACAGTTCCCCCAAAGGGCTGTGGGTCGAAGAATTGCCTAGCGTACTTTGGGCGCACCGAACCACCAAGAGGATCCCCATGGGAGAGACGCCGTTCAGCTTGACCTACGGGACGGAGGCAGTTATCCCCGTCGAGGTCGGCCTGCCTTCTCCCCGAATCATAGCCTTCGATGAAGCTGACAATTCGTCCGGCCTGAGGGCCAACCTGGACCTCGTCGCCGAGGTCAGAGAGAAGTCTTCAATCCGGAGAAGCATCTACCAACAACGGATCGAGAAGTTTTACAACAAGAAGGTCCACCCCACAAACATCAAGGCGGGGGACCTCGTGTTACGAAAACTATCCGTCTCTGATCCAACCAAGAAGAGGAAATTGGCTCCCAACTGGGAAGGCCCATACCGTGTAGTCGAGGTTGTACGCCCTGGTACATACCGACTGGCAGATATGGACGGCCGGCTGATCGGCCGACCCTAGAACGCCGAACACCTAATGAAGTTCCTGGAAGAGCGAACATAGGTTCTAGCTTGGCTAATGTAAATAGTATTTTTTGTAAGCTGTCATGTGTAAAGGGCCGTTTTAGCGACCCTCCCTATAATGTATAAAAGAAATCTCTTTTTGTCAAAACTCCAAACGCCTCGGCAGCCCCGACCTCACACCGGACAATGGGATCGGCACCCGAGTCCTCACTCCGGTATCGTCCCCAACGTCTCGGTAGGTCCGACCCGGCTTCAGGCCAGGGAGTCTTCCTAACGCCCCGCGCCGATCCCTCACGGATCGACGGGGCCGAACCTCACCTCCGCCATCATCCACTACACTATTGGCCAGAGCAAAGAATGAAAAGAATTCTTTATTCATATTCCCTTATTAGTTCAGAAAAAACAAACAAAGACCATTACAGGACCACTCCACTCATCTCACACTGGAGGAAGTCGCCATCTTAGGGCCCCTCGGGTCCGACGAATGGCGGGACCACTCCGACCGAACGACTAGGAGCCCTCTCCTCGTCATGGTGGTCCTTAGGCTCAGCCACGGTCGACACACCAGCCACAGAGCTCTGGGCATCAACTGGTCGCACACGCTCCAGCAGCAGCAATGCAGAGGGAACCCCCTCCGCTCGCCGACCCACCGAGGAGGATGCTGAGACACCTAGCATCGTCTTATAACGGTGTATCTCCATCTCCTTCTCCACAATGACATCGCGAAGTAACCTCTCAGAGGAGGGCCTCTGCACCGATGCACTCAACATGGTATATCCAAGACCGACACTGCCGAGGTCCCGATCCACCATCGCCCTCCTCAGTCGGCTCGCCTCCTCACTTAAGGCTTCAGACTTATTCCGATAATAGTTAAAGGCCGCATCAGTGTCACGAGCCCCCTTTCGGTAGCGAACCAATGTGGCCTCCAGGGCCTCAACCTTGATCCGGAGCCACGCCACGTCGGAACGACGGGGGTCCACCTCAGGAAGGGCAGCCGCAACCTACAAGAGAACCAGCCCACTCAAAACACATCGGCAAAAAATGGTTCGGAAATATCCGAGGTCAAAACACTTGGCCAGTCAAAAATCATCTTTTATAAATGGATTTACTTCATACAAAAAATGCGGTGGCCAGCCCGCGGAAGGCAAATACAATCGAGAGATGGAAAAAGAAAGACAAAATAATACAACTTGTTTTCCCACCTCAGCATCGGCCGGGTTCACAGGGGGGTCGACAGCCGGGTCATCAACGGGCCCTTCTTCATTAGGGGTCTTCGGTGTCCCCTCAATCTCCATGTCGTAGTCGAAGTTGGACAGGTCGAGCGTCGGGTAGAAGTGCCTCACATGACTGAGGGCCTTCGCATAACACTCGTCCTGGGCCTTGATCACCATGGTCTGACCCGCCTCAGTCAACTCCTCCTTCTCCTTGGCGAACTTCTTCTTCAGAGCCGCCGTCTTCTTCCCCCATTCCGCCTCCTTGGCGTCGAACTCGACCTTCATCTTCTGCTCCCTCTGGTGCGAGCCTTCGAGCTCTATCTTCAGCTCCTTCATCTCCTGCACGGCCTTGTCAGCCCGGTCTCGCTCCCGCTTCAAGGCCGCCTCATAAAGGCCCCTCACGTGGGCCCCCTGCACGGTCGCCTGCAGCAACCAAGCACTACTGAGAAAACCTCCTTTACAAACATTTCACAAGGCAAGTGAGGTCGGCAGACTTACCAGCACATTAGCCTGCGCGAGACGCGTGTACGCATCCTCCAGGCCCTCGGCGTTCATCTCCGCGCGGTCCCGAGGGGTCGCCAGCTTAGCCGCCACCTCGACAGCCTGGCGCCCTCGGGTCAAACAGTCACCCTCGCGGATCGACCAACCCGGCACCCACGGTCGCCGCAACCTCTCCTCTACCTCTGCCTCCACCAGGGGACCCTTCCCCTTATCAAGATCGGCTGCCTTGCCCTGGTCCGAGCCCCCCTGAACCGCCACGTCCTTGCCCGTCTCCGAGCGAGTCCTTTTGGCCCTCGGCTGAACTGGGGCCTCGGAGACCACCTGGGACGACCCCCTCGTCTTCATCGCGTCCCCCTTCTTCTCGGCCTTCTCCTTCTTCATGGCGAGCCTCTTTGCCTTGATTGATTCAGGATCCATACCTGCGAAAAGATCCATTAAGAACAATGAGCGCAAAAGAACAACAAGACCAAGAGAAAGGAAACAACTACATACAAAGCACGGCCGGGCTCAGTCCGACGCTCGCCAGGTGACCCTCCGTCACCTTCGGCCAACTGATACTGTGGGACAGACGGAGGCGCTCAACGAACCTCCACTCCTCGGCTGTCAGATCCCTCGGCCTCGGCGCTTTAAAGCTCGGCTTAGAATGGTTCCATCGAGTAGGGATGTTCCAAGGCTCCTCACTCCGAATCACCAAATATTTTTTCTTCCACTCCTTGATAGAGTCCGGGTGACCGTGGACGACCTTTCCCTTACTCCGAGGCGAGATATAATAAACACCCTCTGACTCCCCCGACGAGCTGATCCCCAGCATCGCCCAGAACACGCTCAACCGAAGGGGCACCTTCTGCTCCTTACACAACAGCACGAAGCAGATGATCTGCTTCTAGGAGTTCGGCCCATACTGCATCGGCGACAGGGACGCCCAATTCAACACCTCCCGAACAAACGGATGGACCGGCAGCCTCAGTCCAGAGATGAAGGCGTCCGCTGGGAAGACGCAATACCAAGCAAGCAGGGGGTCGGTCGGGCGCAGGGTGGAGTTCGGCAACATGAGCTCGTAGCCGGGCCTATGTGGTACGCCAACTGCAAAGCCTCCAAGTCACCAGCCTCCAAGACGGTCGGAAGCGTGTCCATCTTCACCCTCTTCCGGCTCGGCGAAGATGCCTGGACCCCAAAAAGCTCCTTATCGGAAAGGTCGTCGGGGTACCGACGGAATGGCTTCAGTTGTACGGGCGACCCTGTCCTTAAGTTATGATAAACAGGTGCCTGGCTCGAGCCACCGGCCCTCGACCCCTTCTTCTTCGGAGCCCTCTTCTTCTTGGCTCCTTCCGGCGAGGGGGTAGATAATCGCCCCAGACCGGTCGGATTTTGAGGCCCTTCGGCTTCACCCTCCTCTGCGCCACTCTCCTCTTCGGAAGCCAACTCTAAGATCTGGACTTCGTCCGAACTGTCGCTTGCTTCCTCCGACTCGCTACTCTCCACCACGAAAGGTTTCCGGGAGCGTAACGGCCTCACATTGTACACCGGCTCCTCCTCGCCTACCGGCTCCTCCCACGAAGTCGAATCGGAAGGCTTCTCATCATGTACAGACTCCTCCTCCAACACTGGCTCCTCCCACGAAGTCGATTTTGAGGCAGGTTTCCCTTCCCCCCTCGACGTCGACGCTGACGAGCCAGACTGAGCCCTATCCATCTGTGCCTAACAAAAGAAACTTACAAACTAACCTTTTGAATGCCTCGGACTGACGAGCCGGTGCCGCTAAAACAGTCAAAGCCGAGCGCTGAAGTGTTTGATTTCTTTTTAAGAAGACAGTAGAAGATAAGTAAACAGAATGGAGAAAGGGGGGGATATTTATAGAAAGAGAGGCGACGCCTCGATTTTCGCATTACTGTTCCTCGAATAGCGCGCGTCTGCCACCAATGGAATCGCGCCACGTCATCCTCGAAACTGGCGCTGCTGAACTCACCTAGCGCCGGTTGGAGACCCCACAGAGGTCGGTTCGGATGAAGCATTCGGCGGAGAAAATTTTTACTTAAGATTTAAGGCGTCGTCCTTAGACAGGCGCCCCGGGCTCCAGAGCTCGGTCGGCTCCCCTCTCACCCGCGAGCAGCCCGGGGCTTACGGCCTCGGCAGTCGAAACCCCGAACTGTTCGAGGGTGGGACAGAAGCCACCATCGTCTGGAACCCTATCGGAAAGCAGATCGGCCCACCTCCAATCGGAGACGACCCATCTATCCGAGGCTCCTCAGCCCCAGGTCCGGAATTCGGTTGAAACCCCTCCCGTCTGGATCTTTCTCGGGCAAACAGCCGTATCAGGGCCGTCCGACCCAAAAAAGGATCCAGACGGCAAAGTCACCACCAGTCCGAGGTCCCTAGGGTTAAAACCTTTCAGTACCTTGCCCCCCGAGCCCGGACTACGGCCGCCATCTCTTCTGCCTTGTTCTCCCCCGATCCTGACACTCACATCGAGGCCGTCAGGAATGGGAGAAGAACAAGGCAATAGAGTGACCACCCGTCCAACGCTCTCAGGGTCAAAAATTTGCAAGAGAGAGACGTCCGCCGAGGCAGACACCTCTGATGGCCGAGGGACCACCCTTGCTGTGATCGCTGTGGGGGGAGGGGTATTTATAGCCTCCCCCATAGACTGGCCATTATGACATTGGGAAAGCCAATCGACGGAAGCCCATGCGCCACGCATTTATTAGGCGGCGCCATTAATGCCCCTAGGAAATTGGAACATTGCACAGATCCCGGAGCGCCTTCAATGCTCCGCAAAGACGGCGGGCCACCCCGCTCAAACCTTCTAAGGCACCACGATTCGCCATCACCCTTGCTGACCCATAATTCCTCGCCAGCTCGAGGTTTGGTCTAGCATCAGGGTAGTCTTCTCAGGAAGGCCCAACGGCTCGCCATCACCCTTGCCGACCCATAATCCCTCGCCAGCTCGAGGTTCGGTCTAGCACTAGGGTAGTCTTCTCAGGAAGGCTCAACGGCTCGCCATCACCCTTGCCGACCCATAATCCCTCGCCAGCTCGAGGTTCGGTCTAGCACCAGGGTAGTCTTCTCAGGAAGACTCAACGGCTCGCCATCATCCTTGCCGACCCATAATCCCTCGCCAGCTCGAGGTTCGGTCTAGCACCAGGGTAATCTTCTCAGGAAGACTCAACGGCTCGCCATCACCCTTGCCGACCCATAATCCCTCGCCAGGTCGAGGTTCGGTCTAGCACCAGGGTAATCTTCTCAGGAAGACTCAACGGCTCGCCATCACCCTTGCCGACCCATAATCCCTCGCCAGCTCGAGGTTCGGTCTAGCACCAGGGTAATCTTCTCAGGAAGACTCAACGGCTCGCCATCACCCTTGCCGACCCATAATCCCTCGCCAGCTCGAGGTTCGGTCTACCACCAGGGTAATCTTCTCAGGAAGACTCAACGGCTCGCCATCATCCTTGCCGACCCATAATCCCTCGCCAGCTCGAGGTTCGGTATAGCACCAGGGTATTCTTCTCAGGAAGACTCAATGGCTCGCCATCGCCCTTACCGACCCATAAACCCTCGCCAGCTCAAGGTTCGGTCTAGCATCAGATAGCCTTCTCGTGAAGGCCCAGCGATTCGCCATCCCATTTCCTCGACCATAAACACTCCTCCACGGCTAGCTCCCGCACCCCCGCAGGAGTGGGGGGCTTGTGTGGTAGGGTAAAAATGGCCTGGGGCCCAACCAGGGCCCAGGACAGCTCTCGCTCAAAAATGAGAAAAACAACAATCTGGCTCGGCTTCGAACCACTATAGGGTCGGCACCGAGCCGCAAGTTCACCCCCACAGAACTGGTCTCCTCGTATCCGACGAGCCTCGATGGCCCTCGGCCTCCGATCTGCGACAGCCCCACGGGCCGTGCGCCCAGCCTGGCGAGGAATGAGGATGACCTGGCACAACCTAGGCCATCCGATTCCCTCAGAGGCACAGGAGCCCCATGATCAGCCATGTCAGCTCCAAATACCACCTAGGGCTTTGCCACGTCAGCCCTATACCACTCTTGGCACTGCCACGTCTGCCCTAAACCCCCTGGGCCTCCTGCCACGTCAGGCCCATGGGCTTTCGGGTTCAGACCCAGGCCCCCAAGCGGATCCAAACCCGGTTGGAATTCCCTATAAATACCAGACCCTCACCCACCTTTTCAGGTAATCAATCTTTGCCACCTAAATTTCCCTAGTTACTGCTACTCTCTCACAGAGACTGACTAGATCGTCGGAGGGTCCGCCACCGGGATAAACCCCGGTGTTTCAGGACCGTCTGCAGGTACTCGAGGCGAGGCCATCCGAGCCGATCCTCAAGCGCCGAAGCGAGCGCCGAAGCGAGCCCCTCGCTCACCGTCCGACACCGTACTCTTCCCTCATTACAAATTGAGTCCGAACTCACACCCGGTGCATCCACACTGCGACCCAAAAACAAACCGCATCAATGTGCATCTCTCAAACGTGCACGGATTAATATACAAAATAGTTATAAACTATTTTGCGGGGTCTTACATTATTACTATTAATTTACAAGTGCGATGCACTTCTTAATAAAATATATATATATTTTAAAAGTAAAAATTTCGACGTAGTCTGACCCTGCACCTGAGACCTCTTTTATATTAATTGGAAGATTTACAAACGACAACTTCAACTCTCCCATTGTAATAGTTATTAGTAATTTACACGTGCAGTGCACATCTTAATAAATAAATATATTTTTTAATGTAAAATTTTTGACGTAGTATGACTTTGAACGTTAGACCTCTGTTATATTAGTTACGCACGGGTGATGTACGGGTTTGTTTTATTACAAAATTAGAATTTGTTTCATTGTTTGGTTAGGAACCCAACTCCTCCATTAAAATAAAAATAGTAGAGATATATTAGAGATTAGAGATAGAAAGTGATTAATGTATGCTTGCAAAGTTACATCCGATTCCAGGTGCTATAATACCAGCAATTATAATCTTTAAATAAAAAATAACCATCAATTATTACTGTAACTGTCAGCAACATTTTAAGAAAGAAAAATGAAAAATGAAAAAAAGGTAGTACTCAAGGATGAATATCATGTTCCTTCACGAATAACATCTATTAGAGTAACATCTATTAGAGTATATGTAGTCGTTGAAAGTTAAAATTTGGGTATTTGGCAAATCGATATATAAAATTTGGAAGTGAGTTGTAAACGTCTAAACCCAAATTTTGGCTTTTCAATGTAAAAAAAGACGGACAGAAAATCATTTCCTGTTGGAGCAATATATATATTTTTTTTTCCACAAAATAAGGGATATATCCCGTCTGAGAAAAAAAAATCTGAATTAAAGAGTCAATGAGCCCATAATAAGTTCTATAGGCCTAAATGTATAGGCTTTTAAAACAATTGGAGAAGGAAGGGCCTCCGATGGGATATCATCTCCCTTTCCGATATTTTTTTTATTTTAAAAACCACTCTCCCGTCCGATATGTTTAATTAAAAAAAAACATTCTGATTACCATTGGACGGGATATCATATTCCGATTGTCAAAATTTCAAAAATGTTGTATCATCTCTCAAATATGGTCAACGACTGTTCACTTCCAATCCAAAAAATGAAAAAATGGCCAACAACTGCAACTCTTTTTTTTGTGCCAATTTTTACATTTTTTGGAAAAATGGCCACCAACTACAGATGCTCTTATTGACTAAAAGCCTAAAAGACCAGTAATTTGCTGCACTCCATTTCTTTGTATAGTAGGGTAACTTTTCGCATTTGTTCCCCTTTCAATTGTAGCATACACATGCAAGTAAATTGGCATGATTTAACAGAGTACTCAAGGATAACCTTCAAATATCTTGGAAACAAGTAGTGAAAACCTTTGTCTTGAAGTCTTTGAGGGCCGGCCTTATGAGTTGTTTTTCTTTATTCACCTCCATTAAGGATCTCCTTCGTCGACATCTTGTGAGTTGTCTCTATCCAAAGCCGAACATTCCTTTGTTAGTTGTTTTATTTGTTATGGCTCTTCAAAACTGGTTCCGCTTGAGTGGCCTTTGTCGCATACATCCAAACTTGTGGATGTGGTTCAAGTTCCAAAATGCCTATCTTCATCAAATTCACATTAGATCAGATGATTTCCATGACTCCATCAAATAAGTGTGACTTGAGCAGGTGGGCTGCTTCTTTGCAAGAAGTGCAGAAATAAAACAGTTTTCACTTCCTGAATTAACCAAAGACAATTTACAGCTGCAACAACACAATTGACACAATGACTTCTCAGTATCAGTTATAAACATTTTTGTACATTGAAATCTAATGATCTATATGAATTCATGGTTCTTGTCCATAGCCCAGAAATATATACCTTACCTTGTAATATCTTGTATTTTGATGACCCGATCAACAATCCATGGATAACTGAACCTTACATCTTCAAAACAATAACACTGGATCACTACAGCAGCTCAGATCTTGAAAAGCATACAAAACACAGCCTGCACCCATGAAGCCATTCAAAACTTATAAGGAGATTAGACATTTGAATCCCATGCTACGAATATAGCTCTGTTGTATAAGATTACGAGTTCTCATAGTCTAGAGACAATATACAAAATAAGCACTATCAGTTATATACAAAATAAGCACTATCAGTTTTTTTAACCAATTGTATACACATTAAAAACATTTCACTGCAAATTTTGTCCAACATTACAATGACAAATGATGGAACACAAGTGTCATCTGCACCGAAAGCTTAACTTGTACCATATGTAACTTTCATATGTTATTATAAGAGATTTCATGTCACAACTTGGTCGATTTACTCAACTTAGTTTGCCTAAATTGTTCTTATACTCAATTGCAACTCTAAAACTTTAGCATAGTAGACCCAGTCGTTCATCTCATTCTTGCTTTGATCCTTCTCATTTTCAAGATCATTATCATTCACTCACATCACAACAATCATGTGAAAATAAAAACTCAATGCAAAATTTCATATTAGACTAGGATATTTAGGATAAATTCCTCACCAAAAGTTAGGTGTACAGAGTACATACATGTTTTTCATGTCGGTTTTGTTTACCATTACTCATCCCAAAATCAATATTATCTATAGGATGACCTAATCAATCCCACACCTCTCGGTGATTATAAATGACCATAGGCACTACAACAACAACAACAACAACAAAGCCTTTTTCCCAACTAGTTGGAGTCGGCTACATGAATCTTGGTTTTCCATTCTGTTCGGTTTAGTACAATATCTTTTGTAAGGTCACAAGCTATCATATCTTTTTTCACCGTTTTCATCCAAGTTAGTTTGGGTCTTCCTCTATCCCTAACTCTACCCTCAATACTTATCAAATCACTCTTTCTAAGGGGAACACTACTAGGTCCACGTGTGACATGTCCAAACCACCTGAGGCGATTCTCTCTTAACTTATCTTGGATTAGAGCTACCTTTAGCAAGTCTCGTATACGCTAGTTTCTAATTCTATCCTTCTTTGTTTTACCACACATCCATCTTAGCATCCTCATCTCCGCTACACTCATTTTTTGGACATGTTTCTTTGTTGCCCAACACTCTGCTCCATACATCATTGCTGGTCTAACAGCCGTCCTATAAAATTTTTCCTTCAACTTCAAAGGTATACGTTTGTCACACAAAACACAACTGGCACTTCTCCACTTAATGACCATAGGCACTAACACTAAGGCACCCAAAAAATATTTTACATAAATTAAAAACAACTGTATAACTAAATCCTAACATCCATAAAGAATGCACATATATAGCTATTTCCTCATGTCTAGATTTCAGAATTTCCTTTTGTCTTGTGTCCATGTAGGAGTATAACACAAACCAAAAGTACAAGAATAAGTGGCAACATTTTGGACATTCAAGGTGGAACCATGTCACTAACTGCTATGATTTCCGTAGACTAATCAAGAGGGAGCATGTTTCGGTTTGCATGCGTGAAGAGCCACAAATATACACAATCAAATTACAGGAAAGGAAGATACCTTGTTCAAGCTATTTCTCAGATAAGATTTCTCATCCAGATCCAATGCTAGAAACCTGTTATCAGCATCATACTCCAAGCATTTTCTCCAAAATAAGAGATATTTTGTATATATCTTTGCTATTGCAAGATCCCTTTTGACAAAAAGCTGAGATCATAAAGTCATACACCTGACAATCTAGAACCAAACCCTTATCCAGCAATTCCTCAAATAACCTTAACATATCAGCAAACCTCCCTCCCTTAACCAACCCGTGTGTCAAATGTGCAAGCACCTCCTGCGAGTACACAACTTGTAGGCTCTTAAAAAAATGAATAGCCTCCGAATGCTTCCCATCTCTACACAACGAATCAATACTCATATTATAGCTCACAGTATCGGGAGAAATGTCATTCTTTTGCATGTAAGCAATCAAATGAGTAAGCTCATCCATCTTCCCCGCCAAAAGGTACTGATGCATCAAAATATTGCACGACACAATATCAGGAGCAAACCCTTTGCTTTCAAATATACACTTGGCCTTGCAAAAATTCCCAACTTTGCAAAGACTATAAATTACAATATTAACACTCCTTGTATCTGGTTGAATCCCCTTCTTAAACATATCAGTAAACAACTTCAAAACCCCCAACCATTGCTCAACCTCACAAAGCCTACTCATAACAGTATTGTAGCTAACAACATCAAATTCCAATCCCAACTCCGAGCTCCTCTCCAACAAGAGCTTAGCTTCCCAAACCCTAGACTCCCGACACTTGCAATCCAACAAAATATTCAAAGTCACCACAGTAGGACTCACCCCGTTCCCCACCATTACATCCAACAATCGAAAAGCAGCTTCCGTCTGACCAGCCTTGCACAACCCATTCATGTAACTATTATACGAAACCGCATCAGGCTCCCAACCCTTGATGGAACTCTCTCTCAACACCTTCTCGATCCCTTCTAAATCCCCCCTCTTGCAAAGCCCATGAATGAAAACATTATAAGCAACCGAATCGGGCAGACACCCTCCCCTCTCCATCCCCTCCAACACCCTCTCCGCCTCTTTCACCATCCCTTTCTCGCAATACGCCTGAATCAACGGCGTCCATGTGTGACAATTCGGCACACAATTCCCCTCCACCATCTCATCTATAACCTCTTTCGCCTCCTTGATCCTCCCCTCTCTACACAGCCCACTAACCAAAGACGAATAAAGAACCACATCCGGCCTACACCCCCACGACGAATGCATCTTCCTAACAACCTCCCTCGCATAATCAAACCTCAAATCCTCACAATGCATCTTCACTAAATTAGTACACATTACAACATCCGGCATTACATTCTCCACCACCATCCCGTCAAACAGAACCTTTGCCTCCCAGTACCTCCCCTCCTTCACCAACGCATCAAAAACCGTACTGTAGCACACGACATTGGCAGCACAGTTCTCTCCTTTCATCTCATGAAACAACACATGGACCGCCTCGTCGACCCGGCCTGTGTTGCACAGTCCGGTGATCAGAGTGGAGTAGGCGGTGACGTCAAGGCGGGTCCCAGACTGGGCGATGGACCTGATGAATCCGTACACCCAATTGAACTGGTGCTTCGATTCGGATAGGGAATACAGCTTGAGGAGGACGGTGCAGCAGGCGACGTCGGGGACGATGCCTGATGAGGTGAGTTCGCGGAAGAGGAGGTCGGCTTCTTGGAAGCGGTGGGAGGAGACGAGGGCGTTGACGACGGTGGTAAAGATGAAGAGGTTGGGTTGGTAAAAGGGGGAGCTTTTCATTTGGTGGAGGAGGTGGAGGAGGTGGTCGGGGTTGTTGGAGCGGGAAAGCGACGTCAGCAGGGACTGGTACTGGAGAGGGGAGAGGGTTTTGGGGGGATTGCGATTAGGGTCTGGGGTGGGGGTGGGATTGGGATTGCGGGAGGAGAAGAAACGGGATGTGAGATCGTCTTCGTCGGAGGGGGAAGGGGAGGAGGCGGAGGTGAGGAGAGAGCGGCGGCGGCGGCGGCGGCGGCGGCGGCAGCGGTGGTGGAGGAAGTGGAAGGAGTCGAGGGTTTTCATGGCGAAGGAAGCGAAGGCCGCCATTGATGAAGCTCCAGATTGAAGGAGGAAAGAGAGAGAGAGGAGTTGTTATTTATTTATTTATTTATTTATTTATATTTTTTTTATAATATAAAAACGGGTTGGGAAGATGGTGGAGTCGGGTTTGGATGTGGGAGTTAGGATCCGGATGTATGGAGATGTTGATTAACTTTTGGATTTTGAGAGGTGGTATTTTTCGACCTGAGGTATAATAAACCCAGGCGATTTGAATTGCGATCGATACTGTTCCTTCGTCTTCATCCTTCAATCCCCAGATCCGGCCTCTCCTTCCTTCCTTCCTCCACCCTTCCTTCGTTAATTCTGTTCATTTCTTCCTCCTCTACAAATCCATATCCCCCGTTTCCCCTCCCTCCCAGTATTCAGCGAGCTGTTTTCCCCCCTCTTGAATTCGGTCGAGCTCTCCGTCACCTCCTTGGGAGCAACGTCTCTCTTTTCAGCTCTCCGAAGTCTCTTCCAAAGGAGCGGCCTTTCTTCGGTGACGCCCAGTCCTCTAAAGGTGCGGCCTTTCTTGGTTCGGTAAGTGTTATTCCACTGTCGCGTTCCCCATCCCGCGGCTAGTCAGGTTGTCCACTGATATTTCGCTTGTGAGTTCGCCGGAGCACTGTAAGTTCGTCTGAGCTCTTAGTTTACTTCTTTTCTTGTAATATTAATTTTGGGAGTGGTGTTTGGGGTTGTTTTTGTGCGCCGCTGTGTCTTTAGAGCGCCGTATCGGTCATCTAGCTGCGTTCTCGTCCAGCTTGACCGATCTTTTTATCCGGTGCTGTGTTTCCCTTTGGGGATTATTACTTGCGGTGGTTTGCTCAGCGCCGAGCTGTTAGCACTGGAGCAATTTCGATTGTTCTGTTTTTTCTCTCTTCATCTAAATCATCCTATTTCTTTCTCTTCCTATTGGTGGGTGCGATTGCCTCTCTGTGGCTTGTGTTGTTCACTTCTTGGCTGTGTTGTTTCGGAGGGTGTGGCTGTTCTTTGTTGGGACCCTTTTTCCTGTTCTATTCCTCCTTTAGTGTTTAGAGTTGAGCCATCTAGGGCTGATTTCTACATTGGCCCTCTCTGGGCCCGTATTTTGTTCTTCCAGTTTAGATTCAGTTCTGGTATCGATGGGGGACTCGCCTCACCATCTTTTGGCTGATATAGTAGTTCATCGAAGCTCTCCCATCTCCTCTAACTCCCGTACCCCGCATTGTTCTGACTCTCATCCGGTCTGCTTCAGATGCCTTCTACCAGGGCATTTTAAACGTGAGTGTGTTAACAAACTGAAGTGCTTCTTCTGCGATAAGTTTGGTCACTCTCGTAGTCGATGTTTCTCCCTTCAGAAACTCCTGGGTCTTCCCAGAGGCCATCCCATTCCGGCCAAACTCCTAGCCTTCCTTAATTATCCCCTCTTAAAACGCAAGCTTCACGCCTGCTTGGCTAGTAATCTCACTATTGTTAATGCAAAGGATCTCGTCTTCTCAGTTGTTGATTCTCGGCCAACTAAGAACTTCACCTTTCCCTTCTCTCCCGATTGTGGTCTTCCTGCTTCTCTGCGACCTTCTAATATTGCTAACATTTTGATGGAGCGTAGGGTTTATCCGAAACTCGTATCCTTCCCACGCTCATTTTCTTTCAAGGTTCATCCACGATCTAACTTAGGGATCCCTTCGTTGAGTGGGAACTCAAGTAAATATCCTGGATTGTTTTCATCATACTTCTCTTCTCTTTATCGGTCCCGTTGTGCGAGGGGGTTCACTCGGCAGTGCCGATCTTTGGATCCCCAAGTGCACCCAAGCAAGACTTTTGTCTCTGTTGAGGTCCCCTCTTTAGTGGTTAATTCTCTTTGCGCATTAGGGATATCTTATCCCAAATGGTCTAAGTTTTCTTTTCATTATTCGGGATGCTTATTTTCTTTGTTTCAACATTTAGGAGTTATATTGTGGCTCAATAAGCTCCTAATGGATTTTAAACCTCTCTTGTCCTCTATCCCCCCTAAGTCTCCTACGGTCACGGATGTCTCTTCTTGCCCCCGTCGTTCCTCTTTGATTAACGCCATCCCTATTGCCTCTTCGGTTGCCCCAAGTGGCTTCTTTACCCCATCTCGCTGCATCGAAGCTAGTTCTCCTGTCCTCGAGTCTACTTCGCCCCCTTCAGCGATGGTAGCTAACACTCCTGTGAAGCGAAAATACAATAAGAAAGTCTATAATACTTCGCAGATTCGAGTGAGTGCCCGTATTCAGGCGCGGAATGTAGCTTCTGCGGCAGGTCATCACCTGGTGCGCAGTTGAGACTTGTTTATGCTTTGCCATCCGTGGTTTAGACAGTCTGTTTTGGCCTCCTTTGAGCTGCTAGAGTTCCCAGGGACTGCTAGTGGAGTTGGTGGCTTTCGAGTGAGGAGTTTTCGGCTTCCTGGCTCTTGGCGCTTTCTTTCCGTCCTGATCTTCCTTCGGTTTCAAGTTGCCCGGTTGGCTCCTCCAGAAGCATTGATTATCCCGGATGATGGCTCCGCCCCTGCCCTTTTTTTAACGGTGTGGCGCTTCGTTTTGATATCGCACCCTCCGTTTGGCGTGTTATTGAGCCATTTTTATTATATTTGTGTATTCTTGTTTCTGTTTTACTCCTTGTAAAACCTCTGATTATTGTCTGTAATTTAACTGTTATTATTGATTTATATATATTTTGATGGCTGGAGCCGTTTGGCTCTATCCGATTCATCAAAAAAACACTTTTGGATTTTGAAAAAACTCGCTCTGTACTTGTTTTTTTTTATTAATATTATCTTGTTCGTTTGGCTGGAGTCGCAAGACTCTATCCGGATCATTAAAAAAAAATTTAGATTTTGAAGAGTAGAGATCATATTATATATACCGATTTATTTATGAAGGCAGTAAAATTGAGAATATGAGATTATTGAGTGTTAGGAGATATATTGTAGGGGAGGTTTGAATGAATTCTTTCTCATTTTTTGAGTGAAAAGTGATATATGTTTTGGAAGATAAGAGTTATGTGCTCACACATAATTTATAGGTATTTTGGAAGAGTAGAGTTAGTTGCTTGTGTATAAAATTTATAAACGATTCATGTTGCTTGATTGCATTTCTCATATTAAAGATTTGTTCTTATAATTATATACTAATACTGAAGATGAATTAAGAATGAAATAAATTTTAGTATACCCATTACATGTTTCATGAGTTTTGCAGATAACTCACCATTATTTTTTTTAATGTTTTCCACACTATGGGACAAAACTTGTTATGGATCGTCATACTCTGCTTAAAAAAGTGCTCACGTGATCGAATTTGTCACCTTTGACTTGGGTTTTTTCTCTCTAAAATGTCCCTATTGTTTTCCGTTGTACTATTATAGGATTAACTAACCCTAATTATGATTTCCAAACCTAACTCTATTTATATTGTCCATGTTTAAGAACCCGAAAATGCTCATGTTTATTTGAATGTATTAAAAAATTATCAAAATATTATATGTATTAGGCAGAGATAATATGTAGTAGGAAGAGAGAGAATACATAATTAGAACACTAACCATACGAATAGAAGGGTCAGAACACCTCAAATTTAGGGGTGCGGTGGGGATGGCAATCTGCAACAAGTTTTGCCCAATAGTATGACAAGCTGCCCAAAAAGGATACAGGGTGAGCTATCTGGCAACTCATGAAACATAGGGTGAGTTTACTGAAATTTACCTATTTAGAATGTGATAGAGGAAGAGATTTTACAACTCAAAGCACTAGATCATTATGGTAAAGATTTATAGTTTGCATAGTTTAATTATTATACTCAATGCTAGGAGGGTTGTTTAGTTTCAATGCTAAGAGGGTTGCTAGTGGGAAGGAATTTAAAGAAATATTGTGATTTTAAAATCATTGTGTTTTTAAATGAAAGTCACAATGATTTCCAAATATCCATGTGACTCTTGTTGGACTTTCAAATATACACCTAGCATGATTTAGGAGCGATTCTACTTGAATTTCATATACATATTATTATTGTTATACATGACTATGAGTTAATAAACTAATAATAATGAAAGTAAATTGCTTTATTTATTATTGTCCAATCAAATATTAGGTTTACTAAATAACTCATGCAGTTTAATTTTTTATAAAATCAATATGTTGAAGCAAATAAAATTGGTATAATGGATGTGTAACGTTCACCTACCAACAAGGAAAGAAGAAACAAAACAAAAAGATTTATTTATTTATTTATTTTTTTATGTTTTGAATATCTTGATAATTTACTAAATTCTTTTATTGGGATGCTCATCTACTAAGCAAAAAAAAAAATTATAAATATATTTTTTTGTAAAAAGAATTTATAAAATATATGTACTGCACATAACTTAAAAACAGACAGCAAACTAATACAGTACCCACCTTAGGTGGTTAAGTGAATTGACCAATTTTACAAATTGATCATCTACTTTGGTCTAAAAGTACAAATGAGTTTCTCACTTTTAACCCCCACTAATTTAAAGACGAAGAATGGATAGGAGAACATTTCATGTAAAACAAGATATAACAACCATATGTATTAAGCATGAATTTGCAACTGATAATCTTATTTTGTATGGTCTATACGTTGACCTAAAAATCATTAAATAAAGAAGATTATATGGAGAATTTGCACTCTGTAGCTTGAACAAATATGACCACCTCCCAGACTCATCTCCTCACCGGGCGATGTTCGAGCTTTATATTTTATTTTCTGCATTGTAATTTGTTGTACTTTCTTTCGGTACTCCGAAAATGTTTTAATAAAATCTTATTAATGAAATAGGGTGACATTATTCTATATTTTCCCTATAAAAAAAACTAACTCGTTAATCACCTCAACTTCCATCGCTATCCCCTCTGTCTTTCCAATGAAAGCATTGGAAAACACACACCTGTACACACGTAAGTGGTTTATTTAGATGTGTTTTTTCCCTCTGTTCAGATGACTCCAATATCTAAATGATAAACAAATATGTCCACCTCCCCCACCTCCCATACTTATCTCCTCCCAGAGCAATGTTGGAGGTTTATATTTTATTTTCTGCATTGTAGTGTTAGAACCTGAATATAAAATAATAAAAATTCCAACAGAATTTGTGAAGGAATCAAAATCAATTGAAGAAAAATAGTAAGTAGAAAATCTGCACAGAGTCGAGATTTGAAATCTCTGTCCTTAAAGCAGAATTTGCCCCGTAGTGTGACGGTTTCCGGCAAATTGCTTCCCAGGATACAACTGTACCTTCTCTGAAGAATGCAGCACCCTTGCTTCAGAGACAACGAACTGTTGTCTGTGTTGTACTCTCAGTTAACACTGACGCAGAGGAGAAGAAGAAGAAAAGAAATGTCAAAAATTCTATCTCTGTATGTAAGCCTCTGTCTGGTTATATAGAGGAAATTGGATTGGAGACTGTTCAGCAGCTGCCATTACTCTGTAACAGCAGAGTAATGGGGACTCTTCAGATTCATAACTGGTGAGCCATTACTCTGCTGTTACAGAGTAATGGGCACCAGTTACTGAATTTGAAAAGTCTTTTCAGTTCAGTAGGGGAAGAGTTTGTCTGGGCAAAAAGAAATAAAATAAAAATTTAAGCCAGACCAGACCGAACCAAGCCGGGGCCGGACCGGGCGCGCGCGCGTGTGTGTGTCATTTTGGCTAAGTCCTCTCTCCACTACACGTTAGTGGTAACCCCCGGGCCACGCTCTTTAGTCCAGTTTTCTAGTATATATATACTAAACAAGATCGTTTCCAATTTCCGATATGGGACTATCTATATTCTCCCAGTTGCCAAGTTAGTACATTTCAAGTACCCAACTTTGGATCAACATTTCTCATTCATACGGAATTCGTTTTTGGCAAGTGAGTATACTACGAAATAGTACTCGTCGAGATGATCGCAATCCACTCATTTTCCGGTGCCGCCGGTGGCCGGAGCTTGCCGGAATCCGGCCCGGAAAATTGCAAAAGTTAATTCCAACAATCCCCCACATGAATGGAAATTACCAGACCATGTAATCCAGACACGACAGAAAAAACAAAAACATGATAGAAAGACTCTGAGAGTACAATCGAAAAATCACTGCATCAGGAATGGTAGTAATTTTTCAACTTTAAACCACCCTTAGTAATTAGCTATCGGATTCACTTGACCAGGTAATGATCATGATGTCTTCAACTACCCGGGCGTTGATGTGAACCTAGACAATAACTATCACACAGTTTCATCTCCTCACAGAACTAAGTTCTCTTGTTGTGTTCATTTTGGCCTTGAACATCCCTGGTTAATCGTGAGTGAATTTGGAGAATGTAGCCTCTCTTCATTCTCCTAGAAACAGCCCCATTTCACACTCACAAGGTGATTGCCCATAAAGAGTATCCTGCTATATCCCACTTTTATTTCAAAACTATGGGAATCATTAAAAGCCAAGCTTATCCTAACTATTTGCAGGCAGCACTTGTTTTATCATCCTAAGAATGGGTATGAGATGTTAATCTCTCAGTGCTTTCGTTGATTCAACAAGATTTAGATGTCCCTTTGAACCTAGATCTTGGGATCTCCAATTTTTAGGTAGGGTTTCCATCAAGTATCCTCTTTCGTCATAGGCTTTAAACTCATTCCTCTTGATAATCTCACAACCTGCTCTCGCGACAGACCTTTAGTAAATGGATCCGCTAGGTTGTCGGCCGATTTTATATATTCTATAGAGATTACTCCATTTGAGAGCAGTTGTCTAATGGTTTTGTGTCGCCTTCTGATATGACGAGACTTACCATTATACATACAACTCAGTGCCCGTGCTATAGCCGATTGGCTGTCACAGTGTACACATAAGGCAGGCACTGGTTTTTCCCACATTGGAATATCCTCTAAGAAGTTTCGAAGCCATTCTGCTTCCTCTGCCGCTTTGTCTAAAGCAATAAACTCAGATTCCATGGTGGATCTGGCCAATAGCGTTTGTTTAGAGGATTTCCATGGCACAGCTGCACCACCAAGTGTGAAAACATATCCACTTGTGGATTTTGAGTTCTTTGAGTCCGATATCCAGTTGGCATCACTGTAGCCTTCCAATACTGCTGGATATCTGGTGTAATGCAGCGCATAACTCTGAGTATGTCGCAAGTAGTTCAATACTCTAGTTATTCCTTTCTAGTGACTTCGTCCTGGATTACTCGTGTATCGGCTCAGTACGTTTACCGAATGTGCTAGGTCCGGTCTTGTACAATTAGTTAGGTACATCAGACTACCAATTACACGTGCATATTCCAGTTGTGATATGCTTTCGCCTGTATTTTTGAACAGGTGAAGACTTGGATCGACGAGACTTTTTGCTGTCCCATTGGAATAATTCTTGAATCTTTCAAGTACTTTCTCAGCATAATGAGCTTGAGACAAAGTAATCCCCTCAGATGTCCTGGAAATTTTGATTCCTAGTATGACATCTGCAACTCCCAAGTCTTTCATGTCAAACTTGCCACTAAGCATGCTCTTAGTTTGTTTGATAATGTCGTTATTGCTTCCAATAATGAGCATGTCGTCTACGTATAGACAGACCAGAATGTATCCGGTTGGAGTATCTTTGATGTAGATACATTTATCACATTCATTTATTTTGAAACCATTTGACATCATAACATTGTCAAATTTTGTATGCCACTGCTTTGGAGCTTATTTCAGGCCGTACAGTGATTTTACAAGCCTGCACACCTTATTTTCCTGTCCAGGAACTACGTAACTCTCAGGTTGTTTCATGTATATTTCTTCTTCTAAGTCCCCATTTAGAAATGCAGTTTTAACATCCATTTGATGTATTTCCAGGTTACGTAGAGCTGCAATAGCTATCAACATTCTTATGGATGTTATTCTTGTAACTGGGGAATATGTATCGAAGAAATCTAGGCCTTCTTTTTGCCTAAATCCTTGTACCACAAGTCTAACCTTATGCTTCTCTATTGAACCATCTGGTTTTAATTTTTGTTAGAACCTGAATATAGCCTTATGCTTTAAGATTGTTAGAACCTGAATATAAAATAATAAAAAATTCCAACAGAATTTGTGAAGGAATCAAAATCAATTGAAGAAAAACAGTAAGTAGAAAATCTGCACAGAGTCGAAATTTGAAATCTCTGTCCTTAAAGCAGAATTTGCCCCGTAGTGTGACGGTTTCCGGCAAATTGCTTCCCAGGATACAACTGTACCTTCTCTGAAGAATGCAGCACCCTTGCTTCAGAGACAACGAACTATTGTCTGTGTTGTACTCTCAGTTAACACTGACGCAGAGGAGAAGAAGAAGAAAAGAAATGTCAAAAATTCTATCTCTGTATGTAAGCCTCTGTCTGGTTATATAGAGGAAATTGGATTGGAGACTGTTCAGCAGCTGCCATTACTCTGTAACAGCAGAGTAATGAGGACTCTTCAGATTCATAACTGGTGAGCCATTACTCTGCTGTTACAGAGTAATGGGCACCAGTCACTGAATTTGAAAAGTCTTTTCAGTTCAGTAGGGCAAGAGTTTGTCTAGGCAAAAAGAAATAAAATAAAAATTTAAGCCAGACCAGACCAAATCAAACCAAACCCAGGGCCGGGGCCGGAGCCGGGCCGGGCCGGGCGCGCGCGTGCGCGCGTGTGTTTGTCATTTTGGCTAAATCCGCTTTCCACTACACATTAGTGGTAACCCCCGGGCCACGCCCTTTAGTCCAGTTTTCTAGTATATATACTAGACAAAATCATATCCAATTTCCGATATTGGACTATCTATTTTCTCCCAGTTGCCAAGTTAGTACATTTCAAGTACCCAACTTTGGATCAACATTTCTCATTCATACGGAATTCGTTTTTGGCAAGTGAGTATACTACGGAATAGTACTCGTCGAGAGGATCGCAATCCACTCATTTTCTGGTGCCGCCGGTGGCCGGAGCTTGCCGGAATCCGGCCCGGAAAACTGCAAAAGTTAATTCCAACATGTAGTTCCTTGTACTTTCTCCCGGTACTCCGATGGTGTTTTATTAAAATCTTATAAATGAAAAAGGGTGGCGTTATTCCACATTTTCCCTATAAAAAAAAACTAACTCGTTAATCTCCTCAACTTCCATCACTATAATATCTCCCTCTGTCTTTCCAATGAAAGCATTGGAATACACACACCTATACACATGTAAGTGATTTATTTAGATGTGTTTTTCCCCAATCATGTTTAGATGACTCTAATATCTAAATTGTTAAGATAAATCAAAGAGATGAAATTAATACTGAAAATTGAAAATGAGAAATAACTGAGTACAATATCTCCTATATATAGGAGTGAACCAAATACAAAATTAGCCTAATACCCAATATGGGACTATAATATCTAACACCCCCTCCCAACTCATGGTGGGTCAAACAGTGTGAGTTTGCCTACTAAATATCCAAATCTCTGAACAGTATGAGATTTGGTGAAGAAGTCTGTCGTCTACTGTGATGAGGTAATAAAATGAAGTGAAATGGTCCCTACTTCAAAGCGCTTACGAACATAATGACAATCAATCTCTATATGATTTGTTCGCTCATCCAAGACCGGGTTGCTTGCAATGTGTAGTGCACTCCCGTTATCACAATGAAGAGGAGTAGGTCCTGAAAGAGTGACACTCATATCTTATAAAAGCCAACGAACATGAACAATCTCTCTAGTAGTAGCTACCATTGCTATGTACTCAGCTTTGGTCGAAGAACATGCAACAACTGCATGTTTCTTACTTCACCATGAGATCAGTGACTCACCAAGAAATAGACAGAAACTGGTGGTAGACCGTTTAGTAGTAGGATCACCTGCCCAATCTAAATCAGAATATGCACTCAGTTCTAGTTTGGATATAGCATGCATGAATTATGAGCAAGTAATAGTGCCCAGAAGATATCTGAGAATCCGACGAAGAGCACCGTAGTGAACTGATGTAGGAGCAGAAACAAACTGACTGACAATATTGACTACGTGAGCAATATCGGGTCTGATCATGCATAAGTAGACAAGCTGTCCGAAAATCTGTCTGTATCGAGTGGGATCAAAAAGGAGCTCACCATCAGTGGGACAAAGCTTCACATGAAGCTCTAAGGGTGTATCGGCTGATCGACTGTTAGAAAGGCATGCAACGGAGATAATATCTGATGTGTATTTCTGTTGAGAGATGAGTATTCCCTGAGATCTATGAGCAATCTCTAGACCTAGAAAATAATGAAGTCTGCCAAGGTCTTTCATATGGAATTGTTGGTGAAGGTACTTATGGGTGGATGCAATGGCTGCAGAGTCATCCTCAGTAATGATCATATAATCAACATAAAAGTAGCAGAAGTACCCTCCCCTGCGATGATGACCGCATAAACATAGAATGGTCCTGAAAACTCTGACTAAAACCAGCCTTGGTGATGACAAGGCGAAAGTACTCAAACCAAGCTCAAGGGGCCTGCTTCAAACCATATATAGCCCGACGCGGTCGAAAAACATGACGAGGAGTAGGGAGGCCAGGAGGAGGACCATATAAACACCCTCAGATAAGGTACCATGAAGAAAAGTATTCTTCACGTCCATCTGGTATAACGGCCACTGACGGATGGCTGCAACATCAAGAAGAGTGCGAACAGTAGTCATTTATGCAACGGGAGCAAATGTCTCATCATAATCAATGTCATGCTCCTGAGTAAATCCTCGACCTACTAGACGAGCCTTGTGCCGCTCAATAGATCCATCAGGTTGATGTTTGACATTGAAGATCCACTTGCAACTAATAGGCTGAATGCCTTTTGGCAGAGGAACGACATCCCAAGTGCCAGTCTGATCAAATGCACTGAATTCCTCTGCAATAGCTTTCATCCACCCGGGATATTGAATTGCGTCATTATAGGTTCTGGGCTCACATGTAGAGTGTATAGCAGTGAGATATGCATAAAACTGTGGTGAATAGGAAGCTGGGGTGGCAAAACCAAACTGGTCAGAAGGACCAGTGGCATCAGGTGTATAACGTGCCGGAGGAATACCAGAAGTGGAACGTATAGACTGACGAAGCAGTGGTGGAGTAATAGGGTGTGGGGGTGAGGACGGTGGAGTGGATGCATGTGTCGGTGGAAGAGTGGGTGGGGCGAGTGCTGGCAACTGAGGGGATGCAGGTGGTGTTTCAATAGGGGGAACAATAGGTGTAAGGCCTGTAGGAAATGTGAATGGAGCCAGAGGAGTGGGATCAAAAGATACTTGGGAAGATGAAGTCGGGGAGTTAGCAACAACTGGGAAATCGAGAAATCTGGTATCCTCAGGGGGAGTGAGGTAGTAAGGGGAGTCTTCCACAAAGGATATATGTCGAGAAATGCGGACACGACCCGCCGATGGATCAAAACAACGATAACCTTTGTGTTCGAGACTGAGACCTAGGTGAACGCACTTAGCAGCACGAGCAGAGAACTTCGTGCGCTCAGTAGGAGGGAGAAGGACGTAATAGGTGCACCCAAAGATACGGAGCATACTGTAGTAGGGAGGTGAGTGATAAAGAGCCTCATAAAGTATCATACCAGCTAGGGCAGATGAGGGAGTAATGTTAATGAGACTAACAGAGGTCATAACAGCTTCAGCCCAGAAAGAACGAGGGGCGGAAGAGGAGAGTAAAAGAGCGTGAGCTGTCTCAAGGATGTGACGATGTTTGCGTTCAGCTACCCCATTCTGCTCATGACTGTGAGAGCATGATTGCTGAAAAAGGATGTCGTGAGACTGAAGGATCGATCTCATAGTGGTTGAAGTGTACTCACGAGCACTGTCTGATCGGAAATTCTTAATGCACACACCAAATTGAGTGAGAATCATAGTCGTAAAGAACTGGTAAATATCAGGTATCTCATATCCCTGACGCATAAGAAAAACTCATGTATGTCTAGTGAAGTCATCGATGAAGGCAATATAACAGAGATAGCCTTTCCACGAAGGAACGGAAGAGGGTCCCCATATGTCGAAATGAACAAGTTGAAAAGGATGAGTGGTTTGAGAAGTGCTTTTGTGACTAAAGGGGAGTGCGATATGTTTAGCCAAATGACAACCCTGACAATCAGATAAATGTTTAAAAGTAAGGGAACTAAGGGCACCACTACGGGCTAAAGTCTGGAGTCGAGACGTACTAATATGACCTAAACGTCTGTGCCACAGATCAGCATCAGAGGAAATAATACCATCAAAACTAGAAGGAGAGTGATGTGCACGAAGAAAATCTAGATGATATAGACGATCCTGACGACTAGCATGCCCAAACTCCTCACCGGTGCATGAATCAGTAATAGAACAACCGAAAGAGTCAAAAGTAACGACAAGACCACTATCGCATAACACACTAATAGAAATAAGGTTTATGGATAAATGATGAGCATAAAGAACATATGGTATTGTGAGAGTGGGAGAGTTAATTGCCCCTGAGTGTGTAACTAGAAATGGTGACCCATCAACGGTGTGTAGAGATGGAAAATGAGATGGCAGTGCAGTGCAGGTGGTGAACAGTATTTGATTACTAGTGAGATGATGTGATACACTAGAATATAAAATCCAGAACGTATTCATACCGGGAGTGGCAGAAAATGCAGGAGCAGAGGAGCCAGCATTGATAGACTGATCCATGAGCTGTAGTTCCAGCTGAGTGAGGCATTGCTGAAGATCAGCCCAATCAACAAGAGACGGCAAGGCTGGAGTGACGGGCATAGCCGAGGATGTGAGGTAAGAAGCACTGCGAGGAGAAATAAGACTAGCGCTGCTGTGACTGAGAGCACAATGTGGAGGAAGATGCTGCTGGTGTCTAGATCGGGGTAGGGAGCAGGGCGATGCTACCGATAGCGGAAGTAGAGGTGGGGTAGGGTGAGAAATGATGTTGGGAGAAGGTAGGAGGCCGGAGGCAGACTGAAGGTGGTGCTGCTGCTGTTTGAATCTGGAGGAGACGATGGAAGTTGGGTTTGGAGTTGGAGGGTTCGGATTTGGAGGTTGCTGGAGATGATGATGAAGTTGATGACGATGATGTTGCAGACGATGTTGAAGACTGATGTTGATGTTGATGTTGAATTTGGAGTTTCGGCGATGTTGAAGACGATGTTGGACGTAGTGTGCTTGATTTCTTGTTGATTGATTTCCATCGGTTTTTTACGAGGACGATAACCTTTTTTTCAATTTTTTTCTTTTTTTTTGGCTTTTGGAGTTTGAGGATTTTTTGGATGCAGAAATTTAAGACAAAAAAAATTGTATAATTGCTTTGATACCATGTTAAGATAAATCAGAGAGATGAAAACAATACTGAATATTGAAATTGAAAAATAATTGAGTACAATATCTCCTATATACAGGAGTGAACCAAATACAAAATTAGCCCAATACCCAATATGGGACTATAATACCTAACATAAATGATAAACAAAAGTTTTTGCCATTTCATTTTTTGATGAATACTCAAGATTTGCCAGATTTTCTAGATTTATCTTCAATATTGTATATGACCATCTTACAGCTCTTTGGTTTTTGAGTAATGCAAGGGGTGTTTCGTCTTGGATCGGAAATATCGAAGATCTCAGGAAAATGTAATCATATCAGATGATCATTTCGGATACTTAGTAAACATATTTTTTTGTTACAATATATTATATGTTCTATATGTCATTTATCATATAAAATATTGTATAATATATCTAATGACATGAATCAATCATGGTAAATATTCACAGAATTTAACAACATTATAAAAGAGAATGTAATATAAGTATATAACTAAATTGAATTTGTGTTGATTAAAAAAATGTATTTGGTAATAGACTTACTTGACTTTGCATATGCATAAACAATAGAGAAACAAAATCTTCACATTATCTTAGTTTAAGGTATTACATTGAAAGACTTTTCTGCAAAAAGTAAAACAAAAAAAAAGTTATATAATTACAATATTCACAATAACATTAGTGTGTTTATTTACTAGTTTATAATACTCTGTAATTCTTACGACTTGTTGCATTCTTGTTGCAGGTCCAAAATTATGCATATAAAGTAAATTTAATATTTGTGTGAATTTTTTGATCAATGGCTGAGATGAAATAGGCCTATAGGATTTGTTATGTGTACCTTTGCGTAGACTTTTTTTTAATACAAATGTGTTGGACTAAAATGTTTTTTTTCAATAGTTGAAATTCAATACACAAAATATCAATCCACTATTCAACCAAATTTTGGGTATCAATCGCTACAACCCCACTCAAAATTCATATTCTAAAATCCAAATATAAAAATTTTGAATCTTACCAACAACAGATGCTCTTATAGCTCGTTGTTTCTATATTCATGTGGCAACTAAGGAAGAAATATGTGAAAGTCTTCAATAACATGCACTGTCATCCTTCAAATGCTCCTAACAATGTTTCAAATACGGATAATTATTAACCATACAAAGGTTATTTTAGTTCTTAATTTAGATTATTACAAAACAAGTACAAGGCTTTATCCGGTAGCAATGGTCGTGGTTGATCGGATGAATTCTGGACAAAAATTGCAACTCATTGCACGTTCATCTTAACGTGTTGCCAACTTGTTTGCAACTGTAATTGTCAAACACACAATATATGAGATAATCTCTTGGCAAAACTTTTCTTTTTTTGATGTTAAAGGTGGAATACCGCTACCCTGCTTTATTAATAAGAAATTAATAAAACACCCCGGTGTGCCGGGTGAAATAAAAAAGTACAGTGCAGTAAATAAAACATAATCTCCCAACAAAAGTCTGAAGGGTGGATCTAATCATCGATACAAAGTACAACCGAAAGTACAGTAGATCAAAACAAAATACAAAGTAGAAAAAGTTGCGGCTAATGGAAATCCAATGTAGCATGTTCCATATGAGTATGAGTGGCACCTCCCTCTTAGAGGCAAAACTTCTACTATAGTTTTAAGTATTGCAATAAGATTAGCTTCCTCAGGCTTTCCACACACTCTTTAAAGAAGGATATGATAATAAAGATTTATTTGTTTTGAAATATCAAAAATAAGGAAAAATACTACTCTCGACTTAAATCTTAACCATATATTTTAAAAAATTAAAACTCCAAGTTGTATAACAATTCATTTAAATTTAAAGATTAAGAAAATAACCTGTCAAGTGCATTAGGGAGTTGTTGTAAATTTATGTTGCATCTGTATTGCCATCTATTCCCCTACAAAAGGACTCCAAAAGCAAATTTTAAAAAAAGAAGAAAAAGAAAGAAAAAAAATAAAAAACACTAATCAATTAGAATATGCACTTCTGGATTTAAACTCTGTTTGACAAAGAAATTCATAGGTAGGCACTAGGCACGTTCAAAATTTTAGGAAACGCATGTATAATCACAACTGCATTTGAAAAAATATAAATTTCACATAACCATTCCCAGTTTAGAACTTGCGTTCATGCATATGAAACTAGCTTGCCTCAGTTCGCAAATTGAACGACCGTGCCTGTCTAAACTGCCCTGAAATTGCTCCTCGCCTTGGCCGCACCCCAAATGTCTGTGACCTCTGCAGCATCTCCACCATTGATGGCGTCTGAAAAGTCACACTGTTCATCGAATCACCGCGAGCAGTTGCTCTCTGCCATGCGTGCGAGCTCAGCCCAGAAAGGACATACGCCCTCCCCGACACATTGTATCGTTGCCGGCTCGACATCCGCTCCCGAAGCTCCTTAAGCTCCGCATCAAGATCCGCACACACACGATCTCCGGCTCGCCCTGCCTGAGATTTCAACAGCAATCTATGACAATTCTCAAGAATGCTTGCAGCTTCCTTTAAGTCACTGCGCTCAGCTGCTGCCTTTGCTTCGGCCATGGCTTTTGCCACCTGAAGCCGGTTTCGCTCACGGTCGACCTCCATCGATATTATTTGCTCAGCAACTGAAGCTGGCCTTTGGATATTCACTTCATTGCCTTCCAATAAGGTAATCTCATTTGAAACCGGGTCTTTATAAATGCAATCTACAGTAAGCAAAGTCATCTCCTCAGAGGCTTGAGGAAGAGTAACATTCACCAGAAAATCCCTCTCTTCTTCTGCATACAAATCTCCCACATGAATTAATCCAGTATGATGATCTTCATTCAGTTCATTCACATAGCTCCCAGACTTTATAGAACTTATCTTTACACCGGGGTATACAGATTCTAACCTCACCTCCATTACTTGAGCAACGACACTTAGCAGCCCACCGATGCGTTGAGCAAAAGCATCTTGAATCATACTCTCTGATTCAATGTACGAGAAGGTCCCACCAGAGTTTTCAGAGATTGCGTGCATCGATGCAGGGTCATGGTCATCTCCAAACCCGAATGAGTGAACAGGTATTGTGTATTGGGTGGGCAAGGCTGCTCGCTGTGTGTCTTGCCCGTCAGAGAGTAGTATGATACTGGAAACGGGGTTCCTCTCCTTTCGTTCTTTAATTATTTTCATTCCTTTCTGAAGGCCTTCACTGATGTTGGTCCCACCTCGGCATGCCAGAGAGTTGATCGCTTGCATCGCCAGCTGGCAACCGGATTCAGACATACGACGAAGGTGGAAGAGCCTGTGTGCTGATGTTGAGAAGGCGACAACAGAGAGTCGATCAGATGGACTGAGGTTTTGGATCAAGAAACACATGGCTCTTTTCAGAAGTGCCAGCTTCGTGCCTGACATGCTGCCACTGATGTCAACTACAGCGACAAGGTCAATGGGGGCATGGGCATGTACGGATTGTGGAGCTTTAAGATGGATTAAGATGGCAAAGTTATCTTGTGCGACCGACTGTTCAACTGCTTTGAACTCGGGGTACATCTTTATGTCTACAGTTTGGAGGCATTCATTTAAAGATGATGGAGATGAAGAAAGGAGATCTAAAGCTTCATCATCATTGAAAGTAGCTGGCTCTGGTGTTTGGGAGGAGGCGTTACGATTAGGGCATGGACGATTACGACTGCGACTGCGACGAGAATGGTCATGTAGGAGTGTCATAATGTCATTGGAATTGTTGTCATGTAGGCGGGACCAGTTGACTGGATTTACACAGGTTTGTCGGTGAGGATGATCGGAGGAAGGAACCCTGCAGGGGATTTCTTTCCATTTGGCACGGCAAATTGGGCAGATGTAATTTCCATGCTTTACATTTGAAGAAATGCAGTTAAAATGGAAGGTGTGGGAGCATTCCGCAGTGAAAAGAGCATGGCCAGGCTTCATGCTACCCAAACAAATAGCACATGTTTTCTGAAACATAAAAGCAAACTCAGGAATTAATATGGTATCAAACTCCAATAGTGAGGTAACTTAACTATATTAGTTCAACTAACTGGAAATTTGGCACGGTATTTCAGACATAAAATTACAGTTAAACCCCAATAAAAGAGAAAGCACCACTTCAGTTGTGAGTAAGCTGAAATATTACTTGCTATAAACAGCAAAAGTAATGGATATGTTATACGAGAGGGAGAAAGGTCAGCTTGCAAAGGAACAATAATGAGAAAAGAAATCTTTTGATATAATACACAAGAATAATATACACAAAAAAAAGAATTAATAAAGGGAACAAATTATATTTCATTACACCAACTATGATAAGAAGTTCTTCATTAACAATAAAGTGGGGGAAAAGAGGTTTCACATATATGCCAAAACAGCTACTGAAAGATTAAAGACTAACATGCTAGAATGACATTTTCAGTTTAAGTATTTAACCATTCCATCCAAAATTCAAATTCTGAAGAATATTAAATGACAGAGAGGGTTTCCAATTATAACAGTAGATCAAATTTGTCTCAGCTTGGTCCATAGTAGCAATCTATTCATAGAATATCCAACATCACCAAAATTATCATGGCAAACATTCGGGATGATAGGAAATGCTAGGTCAAGTTCATCAATTCATTTGAGCTTCAGTAAATGACATGTATAGAAAGCACCAGTTATCAATGTCTGTTGGATCCAAAATCCTGCTAATACCAGTCATATAACAAATTGGGATTCGGGGAGTAGGGGGAAGAGCTCATTGATTGAAGGAGCAGAGAAGAGCAGATCTAAGAGACAAAGATTCCGAGAAAGGTAAAGGCGACAGTTGGGTCATAACAACTACAGCCTTATTGTTCGACACCATAGCCAACCAAAACAAAACAAAAAAAATTGATTCACGTATTATGTAGTCCAGTCTCACTTGGATAGCTTGTGAATGATTTTGATAACCATTTTTTAAAAAAAATTTACCTTTCATATTATATGTCATATTCTCTAATTTTGCTGAATATTTTCTGCTAAGATTTTTTCTGGAAATTAATATATAAAGAACATTTGAGTATCCATCCAAACAAAACTAATGGAAGACACTGACTAGATCAGAACCTCTAGAGGTTTAGATATGAACTAGACAAAATCAAGCCATACCGGATAAACAGGTTTGTGTGAACTACCATTACATAATAGTCAAAGAGCAACCTTATCTTCAACAACACAAAATGTTGGCATGAAAACAACTAACATTCAGTATATCACCTCAAGATTACATCACAAACAACAAATTGCTAACATTAGACAGTTAAAATTATGATCCTCTCATCCAGTTTCCACTCTAAACGGCTAAACCTACACAAATTTCACTTATTTTAATTTCCAAATTTTGCTCATTTAAAATGACCAAATCAAGAAAATAAAAGAAAAAGTAGTTTATATCATCCTTGTTAAGGTTCTAGCAAACTCCACACAAAAAAAGTTAGTTGTAAGGGGCTTAACCAACGAATACGACACAAAACAAACTAATCACACAAGAAAACCATCTTCATTAATAAATCTAAAAGCACGCATTGCATCTAATTGCTAGTATGACATATCCAGGGGTGTATCTGAATTTCAGGAGCCCTAAGCAAGTTCTCAAATAGGGCCTAACAGGGCCTTTCGTAAGTTGACAAAATAAAAATGACAATTATTTAAATGCAAACAAACTTGGAGCCTACACGTTGTACATGAAATGCCTCGTGGCAAAATAAAAAACTCGGACAAACTCTAAGGAAGAAGAGGCAGTGATTTTATTATTCTAAATTGTATGTTATCTGAGATGATGAAAATGATGAAAGAGAGAATTAAATAGGAAAAGAACAAATTATTTTTTTCAAAACATACAAGCAAACACACGTTGAGTTTGTGTACATTAAGAGGAAATATTGAGCTGACATGATTGAAGTATATGTATAATGTTATTTTGAATGCTTTCATGGATACATTTTGGTTTTATCAAACGCCCCTTATATATATATATATATATTTTTTTTTATTTTTTTTTTAAGGCAACCCTAGTATTCCTTTCATCAACAAATACAAGATTTAGAAGAAAGATAGAAAAAACAAATAAAGCAAGCATGTATATGCACTTGAAGATTGCATTATCACAAAGAGGTAAATATGATATATTAGATAACATGGTCAGAATGAAGTGATGATGAATATATGCATATGAGAATACTAGTTGAAAGCTTAAAATATAGAATAACCATATGCACTTGAAGATTTGGTTAGAAATTTATCATGTAAATATGATATACTATAGAAATTAAAAAAATGTCATAGAGTGGCATGCATGGGCTAAGTGAAAAATAATATTAAATTTATAAATAGCATGTATGGCTAATTGGAAATGTGAAAAATAAATAGTTATAAAAATAAAATTAAAAAAAGAATAAAAAATTAATTAGCCCGTGCAGGTTTCAAACCTGCGACCTTCACGTTATTTGCACGACACTCTATCCTGATGAGCTAATAGATTAACTATTATTTCAAATTTTAGATAATACGGTGCAATCGTATCTGCAAACAATTACATTTTTTTAACACGTTGTAAATACTTAAAAAATATGGGATCCTATAAAATTGGAGGTCTAAAACAATTGCTTGTACTAATTGGGCCCAGATCCGCCCATGAACATATCACACATAGCAAAGAAAAAAAGAAAAAAAAAGGCTCTCTTTAGAAATAATTCAGTATACCATTACAACAAACAAGTGATGGACAAATCACTTGCATGTTGGAAACATTATAGATATAGTACACTAGTAACGCTACTGGTGGTCCTTACAATTTCGCTTTATCCCCACAAAATAAATAAAGAAGGAAAGAAGAAAAGCTTAAAGCAGACACACAACCCTTCCCCATCATTACTCAATTTCATGATTGCTAAACTTCAAAAAAGTTAAAAGTTTCGCTACCTTTTGCACATATCCATAGTTCTTTACACTATGACTTTTTTAACTCCGTTCGTCGTACTAATTATAAGCAACATTGAAAAAACTGACGGCAATCATTGCAGTCAAGACACGTTTACTGCCCGTGCAAAAAGATTAGGGAAGATGAGGATTGAACAAACCTTGAACGATTTACTCCCAGATTCCGACAGCTGTTCGGATCCAGTCACCGACCGGTGATCAGAATCCTCCGCCACCGCCGCCGAATTTTCAACGGCTGGTGATGGGGCGGCGATCTGAACGGACGGCGAGGATCCATCAAGAGTGGGCGGGGATTGGGCGCAGAGGCGGAAAGACAGCGCCTTTTTCAGCTTCTTCCACTTGCTCGCCGCCATTTCTTGAAATATAGGGTTTCGAGAGTCGGGATTTGGGGAATGCGAGCGATCAGATTAGAATCTGGTTTGGTTTTGGGAAGAGAGAGATTTGAACCGGGTTAAGATACGGGCCGGTTGTTTAGCCGCCATTTGAGAGAGTGAGAGGGGGATGGAAAAGGAGGTTGAGGCGGTCTTGGGGTTTGTGAAGATATTTATAATACCGCGTTGAGGAATGGGATTTGGGGAGTGTGATGGTTCTCTACACGTGTTTTCTATGTGCTTCAGCTCGAAGAGCATCCACAATCATTTACTTGTTTGTCATTTTTCCCATTTTAAGTATACTGTAGCACACACAGTGGTAAGGCATTTTGTTATTTTTTTGCCCTTCGGCTGCAGTAGAAAGAAAAAAATAACATTCAAAATAGCAAAATGCATATTATAGCGTCAGAATTATTTAATTATATTTTTAAATAATCGCATGAAACATGTCGAAATAAAAAAAATAAAAAACAAAGAAAAAAAAGAAAGCAAAGAACAACAAATTTTTTTTTAAAAAAAGAAAGCAAAGAAACAGAATGGATGGGACGTCCCATTCCATTTTTTAAAAAAACTAATTTTTGAAATTAATTTTGCAAATTTTGACATTGTTTTTGCAAATAATTTTTGCCAAACATTTTTTAAAAAATTTGCAATTTTTTTTGCAAAAAAAAACTTCCCTACAACCCGGATGAAACATCATGTTTCGTCTGGTTATTTTGAATTTTTTTTCTTTAATGTTTCGTCCCCTATTTTTAATTAATAACATCATGTTTCGTCTGTTTCTTTTTTAACGAATTTATGTATTTTTTTGTCAATTGACGACTGCCGCGTTTCGTCAAAATGGATTGGCAAAATATGCATTTTGCCATTTTTTACATCGAACGACTGTGAATGCTCTAAGAGCATCTGTAGTCATCGATAGACAAATTTTGGGTATTTGGCATATAGGAATAGAAATTTTGGCTTTCAATTATAGTCGTTTAAAGCCAAAATTTGGCTTTTCAGTTTAAAAAATGGACGGACATGGAAGATTCCTCGTCTTCCAAAATAATAATAATAATAATAATAATGGCGTCCCGTCTAAGAATTTTTTTCATTAATTAACTCATAAATTAATCCTAATTAACTATTAATATAATCATAATTAACTATTAACTATTAATATAATCCTGATTGCTACCTAATATATTCCCATACATACATATATAGGCATATTCCATAAAAAAAACACAAAAATGTTTGGACGAGAGATAATCTCCCGTCTGAGCCCAAAATGTTTTTTTTAATATTAAAATCGACGGACGGGGAATAATCCCTCGTCCGATCGGTTTTTTTTTCTCTTTTTTTAAAAAAAAAAATGGCACGGACAGGAAATCATTTCCCGTTCGATAGGGTTTAATATTAAAAATTCTCTCTGACGAAGGATAATTTTTCGTCCGATCAAACAGACGATAAATCATCTTTTTGGCAATTGCCATGTCGTCTCCCAAATATAGCCAACCACTGTTCAGTCGAAACCCAAATTTTGGGTAAATGGCCAACGACTGCAGCGCTACTTTTTCCAAAATTTCCCAAATTTTGGGTAAATGGTCAACGCCTACAGATGCTCTAAGAACATCCACAGTCGTTTACTATTTTTGCCAAATTGCCATTTTATAGCAATTGAACATCTACAGTCGTTTGCTATTTTGGCAAAATTGCTACAGTCGCTTCTCAAATTTGAAAAACGAAACGAAGATTCTCAAATTATAGGGAACAGAACATGTTATTCCGTCCTTGGTTTTTTTTTTCCTTCTTTTTGATGGGATCAAACGAAACAAGTTGTTTTGTCTGAAGATTTTTTTTTTTAATGATCAAACGGTACATGTTGTACCGTCTAAAAAAAATCTCAAAAAAAGTCTCAAACGAGACATGTTGTTCCGTCTTAAGCAGAATATGGTTGGACGGGACAACATGTCCCGTTTGTCCCGTCCAAGAATCCATGGAGGATTTTCTAACTTTAATTCTTAATCTACTACTAATCAATCGCTTATGTCACGCCCCGCATCCTAAAAAGAATACGGAATACGGATACGCGACAAAAGCCCAGCGAATGATTTTCATCATCCATAAGCTGTTCAAGAATCGTTACAACATTTACAAGAATTATCAGAGTCGGAAGCAAAAGAATCAACCACATGCACATATGAGCCAAAATACCAATAAGAATACTTGAAACCAAATATATAAATATCAAATAGTCATGATCTGAATAAGACAAATATCCTGGATCACATTGCCCAAATACAAGAATAAATCTAAATCTCAAAATACAGTATTGTTCAAGCAAGCTACAAGAAATAATGATAATAAAATGCAACATTAATACTTCATATCACCGATACCATCTGGAACTTGTTCTCCAAAATCTGCAATTCAACGAATGCAGGAAAGAGGAAAAGAGAAAAACAAATACCCGTCAATTGTAAGTTACGGACCACTTATAATGTAGGTACAAGCACATGGGAAAAACTAACTAGCAACATGGTATAAGCATGATGTCAAAATAAACAACTAGCATGGCAAAGTGAACAAGTGTAAATGGCATGAATCAGTGTCAAGTAATCAAGTATCATGTAAACATGCATCAAGTGTTAAGTATCATGTAATCATGTATCAAGTCTCATGTATCATGTAGTCAAGTGTCAAGCAAGCATGTATCATGTTCAAGTATCATATTCAAGTATCATGTTCAAGTATCATGTTCAAGTATCATGTATCAAGTATCATGTATCAAGTCTTGTAGTGAAAACTATCTAGATAGCACTTTATGCAGCCCACCTTACATGGTTGCTACAACAAACAGTTTCGCTTTAGATTTCATAGTGGACTATAGAGGGCAGTATACTCGGGGACAAGTCAAGTAATCGAGCTCTAAGCTCCAAGTATCATGTATCATGTAATCACGTGTCAAGTTGTACAAGTGGCAAGTATCGTGTCTTGCGTGCAAGTATCAAGTAATCACATGTCAAGTATCATGTCTCAAGTAATCACGTAGGATCAGTGGATTCCCTTCCGAGCACACGTTTCTGAATTATCCACTATTAGATCCGTCCCTTAAATTCCGGCTTGGTTATTTATTATTAATGTCAAATAAGCATGTATATGTGCAAAATATATCAAGATTAACATGGCATAATCATGTAACAAGTGCAAGTTGCAAGATAAACCTGTACGAGTGCAAGATATCTCATAAAAGAATAAAATAGACAAATCTCAAGTTCAGGATAGCAAGACCCTACTATAGTAAAACAGTGATTCCCAGTGTTACAAGCATGCAAATCTAAATCCGTCGAAACTTCTAAAAAATAGACTCCCAACTGAATCCAACGAGTATAAATAAGTCATATATTAATTCACAAAAACATAGCTCAAAACTGATTTGAATACAGAAAATAAGTTCAAGCAGAAATCAGGAAAACGAATTCAAGGGCAGGAAAACAGCATGAAAACTCAATAAATAAATCCACGAAAAATCTAAGGTATTCCCCTAAATGTCCAATATCTAAATACAGAGTTTCATAATTTTCCAGTAAAATTAGATCAGTCATCAAAAATCAGAAAAACATCAAGAAATGATTGTTTGGCAAATCTGGAATTCCCAACACTGCTGTACGAAAACTATGATATCTCGTAACCAGTGAAACGAAATTCTAATCCTCCAGAGGGATATGAAAATAGATAAAATATACTAACTTTCATATTTCACAAATATTTTTCATACAGTAAAAGGAATCAGGGTGAAAATATGATTCTTTACAGAATAGCGAGTAAAATACAGAAAGTATAGTTTTCATAAACAAGCATGAAACGACACATAAAACTCACCAATAAAATTCACAAAAATTCTGGGTAATCCCTAACTAGATAAAGAAACACTGACCCAAGTTTTGGATTAGAATAATATATGTAGCATCAGTATCAAAATCATTTAGTCATCAAAATCAACGAAAACAAAATCTGGAAAAGATCTACACCTCTGTAGTAAAACAGTCATAACTCACACATACGAAAACTAAATCGAGCAAGGTCAGAGGGGTTTGAAAATAGACGAAATTCTCTAAAACTCATGTTTTATACCGAAATTAAGATACTAAGTTCAAGATAGTCCAAAACAGCAAACAAAACAGATCAGCGACAAAATACAGATTTTTCCCTTTAACAACAACTCAACATGTATCATACAAAACTTGTTCAAAACACAACCAAACATGAAATCGAGTCTACCAAGTGTATAAACATCATGAATTAGGATATCTAGCATGTCCACACCAAGTATATTATATGGGTCTCAACCAAATCACAAATTCTCACAAAAGTCTCACATACATGATCAAATCAAGAATAGGTAAAACCTAAATTATTTCATGTCCATATTATATCGTGAGGCAACTATGGTCAAGTTTTCACAATAGAGACAAAACTCATCAAACATAATACATACAAGAGTCATCTCTAGACCCAACTACACTATAGGCGGTATTTTTGACTTGTATCATACAAAGGAATTTGAGTACAAGTTACTTGCCTTAACCGAAGATGAAGAACGACGAAAACCAAGAGTAACGAGCAAATTCCACAAACGAAAATCTGCGAATGAATGAATCCAAGCAAACTCGAGCAAAAATTTCCACACGAACAAACTCCACAAAAGAGAGATGATCAAGAGAGAGATGACGGCAATGGTGGCTTGCGACCACGAGTTGATCGACACCGGCAAGAGAGAGAATGAGGGAGAGAGCAAGGGATTATATGGTAGTGGTGGTCGGGATGTGTAGGTGGTCGGGATGGCCAAGAGGGGGATCGGCCTGAGGGATGATGGGGCTCGGGATGATGCAAGCCGGAGGAGAGTGGGGCTCTGCCTGGGGTTGGCGTCGGCTGTAGGTAGGGTGTGCAGCGTCGGGTTGCGGCGCAAGAAAGGAAAGGGAAAGAGAGGCCAGGAGAGAGAGGTAGAGGGTTAAGGTATTAGGGTTAGGGTTTGTAAGAGGGGGGATATATATATATATATATATAGGGTTCTAGGGTTAATGGGTGATTGGGTTGTATGTAACTAGGAGTAGTAGTAGGATTGGTTTAATTGGGTTTTAATTAGGATACAAATTGTATAGGATATCAAATAGGGTTGGGGATTTTAATTTGGCTTTGGTAATTCTATTTGGGATCAAACAATAGGATTGGAAATAGGACAAGCAACCAATCACCACCACAAACACCCAAGAACAAAAATAAAGAGGACAAGAACTAAATGAAAGAAAGAACAAAATAATGAAGAACGAATCCAAAAAGACAACCAATCAAACACAAAGAGCTCAAAATGAAATAAGACGAATATATAAATTGAAAACAACTCCAACATATGGTTCAGAAAGAATATAAGAGAGAAAAATACACTTAAAAATACAAAAAAAAAATAAAATAATGAAAAACAGGAGTTACAAGTTATTAGAACATCCACAGTCATTTGCTAAATATGCATAATATGCATTTTTTTTGCAAAAAATGCACTGCAGTCGTTTTCTATTTATGCATATTTTGCATATTTTGTGACAGTAGATTGCTATAAATGAGAGTGGATTTGAGAGAAATACATATTATACAGGACGCAACTTCACTTTCCGTCGCACGAAGAAAAAAAAAAATATTTCTCCGACACAACTTCACTTTCCGTCGCATGAAAAAAAAAAAAAATTATTCCTCCAACGCAACTTCACATTCCGTCTCTCAGAAAGAAAAAAAAAAGAAGACCGTGATAAAAAAAAAAACAAACCGTTCTCAAATTGCTATTTCCATTTGCCATTTTGTCATATTTTTTAACAAACCGTTGTGGATGCTCTAAGAACATCCACAGTCGTTAGCTATAAATGCATTTTATGCATATTTTCCCCAAAAAATCGCTGCACTCGCTGCCTATTTAGCCATTTTATACCTTTTTCGCTACAGTAAAAAGACAAATATAGCTTGGGATATACCAATATGCATATTATCTGTGACGAAATATCATGTTTCATCTGCATTATTTAATTATTTTTAAATACGTCTGTAATATTCTATTTTTTTTTTTTTGGGATCAGACGAAACATCATGCTTCGTGCGATGAAATCCTGAAAAATCCACACACAAAAAACTTAAATCTTAAGCTCTTAATTTAATTAGTTAATTAGTTTAGTTAGTAATTTAATTAAACTTTTAGTTAAATAATTAGTTAATTAAAAACATAATTAAGAACTGATGGGATGAAACATCATGTGGGTCCCACGCGAATTTTTTTATTTTAAAAGACCTTTAAAAAAATTCGAAAATATCCACACACAAAAAAAAATCACAAAAAGAAAAAAAAAGGCTGTCATCTACAAGTTTGCTAATTTTGCATTTTTCCCATTGCAGCGAAACATCGAATTACTATTGTATAATATGCATATTATACCTACAACGGCTGTAGATGCTCTAAGTACTAGGTCAAATTGGTAGTTCAATATCAGTTCCTTCAATCACTTATAAAAGTAAGAGATATACTTAAGTGCAACAATATAAAATTTATGTATAAAGGTAATTACAAAATTTCTGATATATTGAATCAACTTTGAAGAAATTTTTTTCTGAGTAAAATAAACTACATATAAAGAATTTTTTGGGAGAATGAGGTATTTCTAATGAGCCTATGAGGAGATTGGCTTCTCGCCTTCTCATCCTTTTAGTTCATAAGGTTTAGGTTCGGTTCTTGGCACAAACGACCTAACCCGAACCCAAAAAAACCCGGCGTCTTAGAATTTAGGAGGTTCTGACAAATGATCTCTTAGTTAAAACATGCATCAACTTCTAGTGGGAAATAATTTGCAGGTTCTGATGCCTAAAGTAGAAAGGCTCTTTTACAAGAATCCATGACTTTGGTTTGTGCCCACTGTCTCTTATGATGGGCATTGTCTTAGTATATTAGTTGCTCCAAAAGGCAAAACATTATTTAGATTGCTTTTTAGTAATTAATTAGTACTTTATTGTTAATCAAGAATAATTCAGATGAACAAGATTCTCATGGTAGGTCATCATAATGTGAAATCAAATGGTTGAATCATCCTCATTAATCAGAACAATAATTAAAACTCCCATATGGTGTCAGCAATGTATAAAATAACGCCGAAATAGCTCCGAAATAGCTCGTTATGTAATCTAATTCTATCCGCTTCATTACAAAGCTCATGTGCATAATCTATTTTCTACATAATTTTATGCTATTTTTTGTGTAGCTCACGGTATTTGCGCATCGTAACTTAACTTAAATAACTCGCGCTACAAACATACCATTTTATTTAACTGAACAGTTGAGGTATAAACATAAGCGACGAACTCCTTCTTCTTTTTCCATTTTTCATCATGCTTTTTTAACACTAAGACACTCAATCCTTGTGAGAACTCCAATTTCTTCAAGTAGTGGCGAAGACTCTAACAACTATATATCCGTTATCAGTGAATTTCTTAGTATTTATTTCTGTTCTTTAATTTTGTTTTATTCCAGCTAGTAACCCAACTATTAGGTTTTCTCTTATTTTCTTTATTCTTTTTCAGATTCTTCATTTCAATATCATAGTTTATTTATTTATTTTTTGAAGTTTGAATTATGGGTATTTGATTAGAGTCAAGAAACTACTCTATTTTATTCATTTAGCAGTTCTGTTCCATTTTATATTCACGTTTATGTGTGTTCTTAGTCATTGTAGTTTTGATTTTTGAACATTGAAGTCTTATTTTGGTGATATTTATTAGCATTTTGGAGCCTTTGAATTTATTTTTTTAAAAAAATTATGAAATTATTTAGAATTTTATATTTTTTTAGTTAATTAATTTTAAAATTTAAATTTAAAAATAAAAACTCTTCATAGCTTATGTTATGTATTATGCTATTTACGTTTTGCGCTATTGATGGCTAGAGTGTTAGGGATTTCTACTGAAAACCACTGTTAGGATCTTGTTGAGTTATTCAATGCAATCAACACAAATCACCAAGCACATACCATAGATCATACCAAATACACTAAAGCACACACAAATTTGTCCCAGTTGGGGCTTTCGCCTTAATCCGGGGGAGAAGAAATCCAAGATGTTATTCAACTAGAGAAGATACAAGAATATTACAATTCTCACAACGACCATCTCTCAAGCCTCACTAGCAAGTACTAGTTGTTTACAATTAGAGAATCACTCAATCTCTCCTTCAATGAAGTACCCTCTCTCGTTTTTCTCAATGGAGGCCAATAACCACAATATATAGAGATCTAGAGAAACCCTAGCTTGATATCTTGATACATTAACTATTGGATATTCCTGAAGAGATAACCCTACGATTAGAGCCGTAAGATCTGACTTGAAGAGCAAGTTGGACTTTTCACGAATCACCAAGACCCGACCCAAATAATCCATCAGCACCGCGTTCGGTCGACCGCACCAAAAGGTCGGTCAATCGTCCCCCTCTCGGGAACTCTGTGCAGTCGGAGCAGTCGACCGATCCCAAGTGCGGTCGACCGCAACTCCACCTGCTGCTACTGCTGACTGTTTTCCTTGCTTCCACTCTGCCTTCGATCGTCTTGATTCCTCCATCGTCTCATCACCTTCTTATCCAACATAGTATGCAAGACATAAACCCAACAATCTTCACATTGAATTTCATACTCATGAATCCACAACTGTGTGATTTAAAACCTTCTAGACTCTTTTCCTTCGCTTCTTGCAAACAACTCGTTTCGATGGCTTGCTCTGCCAGTTGAATCTATCTCCACCTGTTTTTCTCCTGCTGTATGCTCCCCTCAAGGACACACCCTAGTACATGTAATCATGGAGGTGCCACTTTCCACACGAACTCCACCTACCTCAAGGCTCTTTCCACCTTCCGACGATATTCGAATGTCGCAGTCTCACTCGGATGATTCTAGTGACGGCATACTAGATGGTGCTTTAGGAACAATGGGCTTCAAACCACTTGGCCAGTGTTTCCTGTTCCTCCAAAGCTGGTAGAGGTCATGCTGACCTTACTCAATCCCCCTCTCACCCTTCATCACCTTGTGATAACTTTCCCAAATTGAACGAACTCCACCTGGATCTGTGTACCTGCAGTCCCGAGCTTCTAGAGTTCTCATGGATATAAGGCTCCGCTTCATCAAATGAATATACATGCCCTTCTCTAGTGTGTGTCCCCTTCCATTTATCATCTTCGAATTATTAGTTTTCTCACCCCTTACTTCACAAGTCTTATCAATCTTCGTTCCCACACAACAACATGAGGCAAACTTGTAAGTAGAAACCATTACTTCACAAATCTTATCAACATTCGTTCCCACACAAGGATATGATGTAAATTTGCAAGTAGAAACCATCTCCCTCTCGGAGCAAACTTCAGAAGAACTAACCGAATCAAAAGAACAATCGGAATTCACATCTAAAGAACTTGAAACAAAAGCACTGTTTAAGCCATCACCTGATTCAGCAACACTTAATTTGGCGCCTCTCTGACTCAACCACTTGCAACAGTCTTTCATGTAATGCTCAATCCCTTTGCACTAGTGGCCACAGACTTTACTCCTACATACACTTGACCTTCCAATCAAAGTACAACCCACCTCCAAGCAACTCATAGAAGTTGACACTGATTTCTGACTCTCCTTCCTAAGTACATCCTCCTCCAACCATTTGATCGTACCTGCTATGAAAAACTTCTCCTTGGTTGATTTCTCATCTGCACGGTTATCATGTTGGATGGATTTGGTGATGAATATATCGAGTTGGAAACCCTTAGATCATCTGCGTTGAACGCCCTCAGTTCAGATAACTCCATATTGAACTCCACTTCATGATCTAGAAAAGCAGTACTTTCCTTCATTGGGAAACCCCACAACTTTCTTCGCTGGTACATTTGACCCTGTGATGACGATCCCGAGTAGTTAGTTCTAAATCTTGCCCAAAGACTCGTCGTGCTTTTCCTATACCTGACTTTGCTCGTCAATGACAACCAGACTAAACCCAAGGCTTTTGAACATATCTTCTTCCACTTCTCCTGCTGTATGCCGATTGGTCTCCCTTTATCTCCTTGTAGGACTATATCCAAGTCCTGTTGAACCGATGCTTCATGTATGTCCACCTTAAAAAGATCAAAGTTGATCTTGCCTTTGAAATGCTTGATCTTCGTGATCTGATCTGTCATCTTCTCCGAGAAACTCGAACAAACCCTTGAACCCGAAGCTCTGATACCAATTGTTAGGGATTTCTACCGAAAGCCCCCTTTAGGATCTTGTTGAGTCGTTCGATGCAATCAACACAAACCACCAAGCACATACCATAGATCATACCAAATACACCAAAGCACACACAAATTTGTCCCAGTTGGGGCTTTCGCCTTAATCCGGGGGAGAAGAAATCTAAGATGTTATTCAACTAGCGAAGATACAAGAATATTACAATTCTCACAATGACCCTCTCTCAAGCCTCACCAGCAAGTACTAGTTGTTTACAATTAGAGAATCACTCAATCTCTCCTTCAATGAAGTACTCTCTCGTTTTTTTCAATGGAGGCCAATAACTACAATATATAGAGATCTAGAGAAACTCTAGCTTGATATCTTGATACATTAACCATTGGATATTCCTGAAGAGATAACCCTACAATTAGAGCCGTAAGATCTGACTTGAAGAGCAAGTTGGGCTTCTCACGAATCACCAAGACCCGACCCAAATAATCCATCAGCTCCGCGTTCGGTCGACCGCACCACAAGGTCGGTCGACCGTCCCCCTCTCGGGAACCCTGTGCAGTCAGAGCGGTCGACCGCAACTCCACCTGCTACTGCTGCTAATTGTTTCCCTTGCTTCCACTCCGTCTCCGATCGTCTCGATTCCTCCATCGTCTCATCATCTTCTTACCCAACATAGTATGCAAGACATAAACCCAACATAGAGCAGTACACTTGCGATGCTGCTATTTTCAATGTTGTTATAAGGGTCTCATTTTGGTGTAGTATTTATCATTATTAGTCTTCAAATATTTTTTCTCATGTGTAGAAAATTATTTAGAATTTATAATAATTTTTAGATAATAAATTTTAATTTTTAAAATAAAAAAATTAAATTTTTTCATAGCTTACGCTATTGTGTTACGTTATTTGCACTTCACACTACCGAAACCTAATGCTATGTTATACGCTATTACTATTTTCAATATTCACTACAAAACGCACGGGCTTTCGCGGCGCTTCTACAAGGCTGTCACGGCATTTTTTGGCGCCGTTATAGCCCATAACCGCGCTTCTGAAATCGCATGCGAAAACGCCGTTACAGCGTGCATCATTATAGCTATATGGAATATCGCGGTGTTTATCGAAGCCGTCGCTATAGGTGTCCACCTATAACGGCTTTGCCAAACCGCCGTTATAGGAACATTTTCGTTTCAATATTTTAAAAAAAAATCGAGCTATAGCGGCGTTCCAAAAGCGCTGGGATAGCTTTTACTAAATATTAGCTAGCTTTTAGGTATTTAAATTAGTACCCTACAACGGCGCTTGTCAAGTGCCGCAATAGAGGGTACTACTTTTTAGAGCGGTAGTATCGATTGTGGCGTTTCTTGTTAAACGCCGCGGTAGGTCTGTTTTTTGTTGTGACATTTCATTATAAAAATTTGAATTGAAAAAACCAACAATTAATCGCATATTACAAATACATGTAATCATATTAAATTTAAATGCTTAAATCTTAAAATCAATAATAACATCATAATCAACAACCAAAAGTCACACATTACAGAAAAAACAACTCAATAGAAAACAAAATATGTAACACATATAAACTGTCATACAACAAGTGTCAACTGTATAAGTTGTACAACACTTAGTAATTACAAAACATAGATATAATTCCTATAAAACATTTAAAAAAAAGTCCAGATTCGACAAACTACAACGGGAGAGTCTCCTCGTGTGGCTCGGTGTTGCTTCCAATTCCATCGTTATTTTGCTCTAGTGTATGTGCGTGCCTGGAAATCGATGGAATACGCTAGCCCTGTAAAAAAACATAAATGTTTATCTTCAATTTGTCAAACAAACGAAGAAAAAGAGCACAAATTGGAGCATAACCAATTCAAATTCTTCCACATCTATTGCGATGTGTATCGGAAACGCCGGGAGAAGTATGCCACTTCAGACCTTGCGGTTTGTAGTGATTGGGTGTCAGTTTGTACATTTTTCTCCCTATAATGCGCAAATGACTACTCATGCATTACTCTCTCTCCCAGTATATATATAATAAACATAAATTACTCTACAGACAAGAGAGAACATTTAAGCATTGTTTAAACTAAAGCCGTTTAAATAATTGTTTGTTTTATGAATAATTAAGCTAATCATCCACAAATTAGCCATATGGCAGAGTTTCCTTTGTTGCCCACTTAACAACTACACAAGCCATTGATTGATCGATGCTTATAATTGACATTTGACAAAGATCTTTATGAAAGGTGCAATTTGCCAGTACCCGACCCGCTATTAGCAGGCATGAGCTAATAATTTTTATTTAGGATCAGACTTGGACACAAGTTTTTTGATACGAGGAAAATTTGAGCAGGACTTACATATATATATTTTATGTATATATCATGTACATTTATATACGAGTTTAAAAAATAAGATAATATTCATGTATGCAAGTTGAAATGAGTATTAAAATTTATAAAGAGAGAAATTATAACTTGTATATAGATTTAAAATGAAAATAAACATATTAGATATAAATTATACAAAAATTTGAAGAAACATTCCTATATTTTTAATTTTTTAAATTGTATATAATTATCAATGTATTTTTCTTTAATGAAAAGTTATATATTAAAATATGCATAACTAATTCGGGCCTAGGCCCAAATCTATTTTTGGGTCTAATTAAGGCCTAATTTTTTAAATTCGAAGAAAAGTCGGGGCTGGGCTTGGGCATGGCCGGCCCCCACCTTGAGGTCGGTGAGGCGGCCGCCTTAGGCTCCCGAATTTTTTACAATTTTGGGGGCCCCCAAATTTGTATTTTTCTTATAAATATACACATTTTTTGAGTGTAAAAAAATTATATTGGTATTAGGATCTCAAAAAATAATTATTTGGGCATTTTCCCTCGAGCCCCAGGGCGGCCCTGGGCTTGGGTGCATGTTTTAAACTTCGGGCTCGGGCCTAGACCTATACGGATCCGGCCCAAACCCGGCCCGTTGCCGACCCTTGTGGGAGGATTGTTAAATTTTCTTAGTTAATTGAGAACTAGTAAATTATTCATTCAATTGCCATCTTCTCATCTCTCTCGTATTTAAACTAATTTGCTACACCAAGTTGTGAGAATGAAAGAGAGAGATCGTATAACAAGGCCGGCATGCTATATAACAAGGGAATTGTTTTGAGTCCTAGTTAGAGAGAGGTGTTACATTAAATCTTCCCGTCTTTTTTCTTGTCTTTAATGGACTGCAACTTATTATGAGAAATCGTTATTTTCTAACAACTTGATACATAGGTTAGAGGCTTTTGATTAACTTGATTTACATAACAACTTTTTGTCCCTTGCAAATTAAAAAATTACTAGAGTACGTGGCAAAAATAATGTTGACCAGCTGAATAGGTCTGTGACCACATATTTATGTGCATTTCACATGCTAAATCTCTAAATCTCTAATCGCTACTCTCTAATATTATAATGGAAGAAGGTCTTAGAGCATCTCCAATGGGGTTTCTATTTCTCATCTCTATAATGGAATATTTTTTATAATTCCATTATAGAGATGAGAAAATAAAGACCCACTCCAACCATGCATCTCTATAATTTATAGGAATTTTTGATTAGTTTTGTTATAAATAATTTTACATTAAATTGCTTATATTAATAATCTATTTGGGAAAAAAAAATTATGCTGTTGGAAATATCTCGCCGAAAGCTTTAAAACGAGCCTAATATTAGTACCTTTTGGAACTAATTTTAAATTATGAACTTTTTACTTGTATTAACAATGTAAAAAAATCAAGTGTAAAATTACTTAGGAATTAATTTAATAATATCATATATAACATTAATCAAATAAATTTTCTAATTTAGTATATTTTAATATTAAATTTTAACAGAAATAGAAAATTTCGGATTATGTCTTTTTAAAATATGTTAAGCTAATACAAAATAACTAAATAATCTTATCTATAAATATTGTATCAATTATTTTTTTCAAACAATAAAAAATATTCAAAATTGGTCTCATTTTAAAGGTATCGTCGAGACATTTCCAACTGTACCAAAATAATAAAATTTTGTTTAATATTTTATAAGATACATTCACGAAATATACAATACACATTTTAATTAAAGGATATGGAAGGAACTCTTAAAAAGATATTAAGGTAAAAAAGGGTAAAATGGAAAATACAAATATTGAATAGTGTTTTGGAGATGAGATAAAAGTCTCCAAATTTGGAGACGTTTTTGAAGGATCTCCATTTTGGAGATGGATATAGAGACCCGTTGGGGCTTCATTTCTTCAAAATGAAGCCCCATTGGAGATGCTCTTAACGTCATTTGTAAATGTTCTGTCATTCTACCAACTCGTGTAATACACGTGCATAATTATTATAAAGAAGGTCCTAGGTTCAAATCAAGACTACATCTAAATTTTTATTTTAAAAAACTATATTTATTAAAACGTGCATCATACGTGTAAAAAAAATTTCAGTTCATGATAGAGAAGTAGGCGCTTCAATACAAATTGATTGTTGCTTAAGTCAAACAACAAATCAGTCCAGATGTTACGTAGAAGAAGACAACATTACAAGGGACTAGTATTATACACGTGCTGTGCACGTGGAAAAAAATTGGGAGGAATGAAAAGGGCAAAAAAAAATTTACCTGCACGTGCGTTGCATGGGTTGGGTTATGGACAAAGGCCTTCTCCCATTACAGTAGTAGAGATGAAGTTGTAGTCACAATAATTGAGGTTCTAAACGTATCTTTCGTCTACGATATTATTCTGATCAATTATTTGAAAAAAATTGATATAGCATTGAATTTTAAAAAACCGTGTTTGTAAAGAAAAAAGTAGGGTGGAAGTGAGCAATGTCATTAGTTTTATGGTACCATATCGACATCTCCGGTTTTCCAATCACTAACCTTTTACTAGGGGTGGCAATCGGGTCGGGTCGACGGCCCGTCCACGACCTGCTCAGTTGACGCTGGCCCGCTCTAGGCTGGTTCGGGTTCGGGTCGAAACCGAGAAGTCTAACGGGTTGACCCAGTTTTGCACAAAATGCTCGCCAACCAGCTCAACCCGACCTGCCAACCCGCTTCAAAAGCGCGACCCACTCGCAACCCGACCCGCCAACCCTCGGGTTAGAGGACCGTTTGACTCGAACGGGTCAAACGGTCGACTGGCGTGCCAAACAGAGCAAAAAGTTTTTTTTTTCCTCTTTTTTTTGGGGATTTTTTAATTTCATTTTAACCCTATAAATACCCCATATCCCCAATACAAATTTTCACACCTCTTCTACTTTCTTACTCTACTAAATTTTGCAATCTCAAATTCTCAAATCAATCAACAACGTTTTTACAATTCCGACCGTATCGAAGGCATCAACAAATACTCTAAACAAATTTTTCATCAATTTTTTTACCGACTACTTCTTCTATCACTACCGACGACTGCTTCTTCTACCGACGACTACCACATTCAACTTCTTCTACCACTACCGACGACTACGTCGCTACAACTACGTCTTCTACAACTCTCTCTTCACTATTATTTTCTTTCATTTACATATTCGATTATTTCCGGAGTACAATATCAAAATTCTACGACTCTCTCCTCTCTTTATTTTTTTGTAGTATTATTTGTTTGTGTCATATTTGTTTGTTGGTTTTTAGGATTTCTCTCTCACAACCCTCCTATTATTTTTTAGATTTTTTTTAAAAACTTATCTTGCCTAGATTGTATTTAATTTTTTCACATATACTACTATTTCAATATCTCTAGATCACGAGGTAGTGGCCGTAGCCAAAGTGGACAAGATTCCACCGGCATTTCTTGTAGGCCTACTACTGTCCCATACATTGAGCCCGTTGAAAAGGACCCTATGACTGCACACATTAGTACGCACGATGTGTACCCACAAGACATAGACATAGAAGATGAAACACAAACACAACAAACCGAAACAACACAATCCGGCAGTAGTAGAAAAACTAGAGGGGAAACAAGTGATTGACACAAATTTTATGACTATATTCCGGACAAAGAAAATCCGGGAGCAGGTCAAAAAAATTGTAAAACTTGTTCCAAGAGTTACAAATAGAAGAAGGGTGAGGGGACAGATACAATAAAATGACACATCCAAAATGTACATAAGGAACTTCTTGTAGACCTACCCGACCAACAAAAAACCCACCATAGGACCAGTCTAGTTGATAGCCACTCTTATGATCCCGAACTTGTTCATCGAAAAATGGCTCGATTAGTAATTAAGAAAGAGTTACCATTTTCTATTCCGATAGTAGGAACTTAGAGTCTTTTAATCAAACCACATTAAACCAGCATTTTAAAAGAATCCCTATAAATACTTTGAAGTCGGATTGTTTTAAAATGTATACCGAAATGAGAGATGGTTTGATTACTATTTTATGGAGTTAAACTTGTAGAGTTTCTTTAACTTCTGATTGCTGGATCGACACTGATTGGATGCTTAAAAAAAGATGAAAATAAGTTGTCATTGGATCGATATTGATTGGATGCTTAAAAAAAAGATCATATCACTTGTGGCATTGCCCTATCCCCATAGTGGTAGTGAAAATTGTAAATCATATTTTAGAAATTTGTGATCTTTTTCATATTCGTGATAAAATTATGTGTATTAGTTTTGATAATGCATCTAACAACAATGTATCAATTAGTATATTACAAACACAATTAGCTTCTCCATGTTTAGAAATTTTTCATAATTTTAAATTTATGTGTTCAAGATGCATTAAAAATAGCCGACCCATATATAGTTAACATTAGAAATTGTGTACATTTTACTGCATAAAGTGGCACCATATTTCAAGAATGGAAAGAATGATGTAAGCTTAAAAATGTACATTTTAGAAAATTTTCAAAGGATGTTAAATATTGATGAAACTATACTTTTGATTTGCTACATGTTGTTACTCAATATAAAGCACGTATAAATAATTTTTGTCCTGGAAAAAATATGCTAAATTTTCAAATGACTCCCGAATCTTGGTATTATGCCGAATCTTTGTTAAAATTTTTAGAACTTTTTAAAACCGCAACTTTAAAATTTTCAAAATCTTATGAATCTTATTCTAGTAGCATTTTTTTTCAATAGTTACTGATATGGCTAAAAATGGGGTTAAATCGGAACCGTCCAAATCAGGCACGAATCTTGAAGCCCGGGGGTAAAACGGTAATTTCACCTACCAATGGGTCTGAAGCGAGTAATGGTTCTCCTCCTCGAAGACCCACTAACCCGCGAACGGATCCACCTCAACTGGGTGCGGGTTCCAACCCGCAGCAAACCCGGTCCAGAAAGGATAGAATTAGGGTTTCTGGTTAATCCTGATCAACGGCCCTGATTCATATCTATCCTTTCACTGGGGATTAGGGATTACATTCCTCTTCTAACCACAGGGATTACATTCCTAATCTGATCCCAACGGCGCCTATAAATACCTCCCATCCATCTCCATTAAGAGGTAATCAATCTTTTACCAGTTTTTGCGCTCTTTCATAATCTTCCCTGATTACTGACTTGAGCGTCGGAGGGTGCGTCGTCGGGAACGACCCCGGTGTCTCGCACTTTTTGCAGGTGTATGGCAGGAGTCAGCGTCAAACTCCGACGGAACATGTACACAGGTTTGCTATTCAGTTTTCCTAAGGATCCACAAATACTATTTGTTTGTCCCCACACCAGATTTAGCGGCAACAGATTGGCGCTGTTTGTGGGAAACTAACGAATAGCAACCTCCCCTCTTCACGTTGGACAGATCTCTCCAGCCATGCCTCCTAGGAAAGTCAGATCCAGAGGGTCCAACCGAGGACCCAATCCCGATCAGCAGCAGGAAGTTCCCCCTCAGCCCGCTCAACAGCAGGAGCAACTTCCTCCTCAAGTCGTGGACCCTCTTCAACAGGACCTACCTCCTCCGCAGAATCAACAACCTCCAAAGGGTCCCAAACCGCAGAAACAGCTTCTCCATCCGGCCCACGTCTCCATCCATAACGCATCTTCGAACTCTATGGCCTCTCACCATCCCCGAGCTTCCGATCACCACCACATCGTCCTCAATCGGCAGAAGGATGAGGATCTTCGCCGCCATCTGAATGAAAAGCGGCCCGAGAGGGAACCTCCCGCCAACACCGTCCGGATGAGCGGTCTCCTTATCGCCGAGAATACAGAAGGTCCCCTACCCGAAGGGGGCGGAGAGAGTCCCCCGAGCATTACAGAAGAAGGCCACACTCCCCCGCAGGTCGGCAACAGCCTAGGAACGATGAGGCACCCATCACCCGTGCCGAGTTCCAGCAGTTCCAAGCGACCGTCCTACAAGCTCTCAATCTCCGTCCCAACACCAATGCACCCAAGATCCCCTCTCCTCCTCCGGTCCGAAGTCTTCGCCGACGGTCCCCATCTCCTCCTCCAGCTCCCAGTAACTCCCGGCATGTGCAAAGTCCTCGCCGCTCCAGGAGCTACCGTCGTCGTAGCCCCTGCTCTCCCTCGTACGAAGATGAGTTTAGAGGCTCAGCTGATTACCGTCGAAGGGACGACGCTGTGTACCGCCGTCTCCATAAGATGGAAAGGCGCTTGGGTCAGTTAGACCGAGAAGAAGAACTTAGAGGAAGGACTCTTCTTCCTAGCAGACCTCCTTTTTCCCGAACCATAATGGATGCACCTGTACCAATCGGCTTCAAGCCTCCTCAATTTGAGACCTACTCCGGGGAGGCTGACCCCGTCGATCACATCGAGAGCTTCAAGACCCTAATGCTCATCCATCAAGCTTCCGATGCTCTGCTCTGTAAGACCTTCTCCACAACTCTGAAGGGTCCGGCTCGAGAATGGTACTCTCGCCTCGCCCCATCCTTAATATTCTCCTTCGAGCAATTCGAGACGCTCTTCGTCACCTATTTTGTAAGTAGTCGTAGAACTGAGAAGACCAACATCTCGCTATTGTACCTCCACCAGAAGAAGGGTGAGAAGTTGAGAGACTATGTGAAGAGGTTCACAGCTGAAGCCAGGTCCATAGCATCCCTCGACCAGTCGGTCGCTGCAGCAGCATTTCAATCCAATGTCCTCAATTCCAACCTCCACTCCTCCCTCGCCAAGAAGCCCCCACAGAACTTCTCTGACCTCCTCCTCCGAAGTGAAAAGTACATTCGAGCCGAAGAAGCCGAGCACGGCCCCAACTTGGAGGGGTCTTCCTCCAGGTTTAAGAGAAAGGGAACAGAAGAGGAAGGAGCCAAGAAGCTCCAGAAGGATAATGCCGGCCAGCGCCGACCTCCCCCCAGATTTGAGAAGTTTACTCCCCTCACCACTAATGTCTCTACCATTCTAATGGAAGTTGAGAAGGAAGGGATCATACCTCCTGCTCCGAGGATGAACACCCCTGCCAAGAAAAAGGATAAAGAGAAATGGTGCCGTTATCATCGGGACCACAGTCACAACACCAATGATTATCGGGCCCTGAAGAATGAAATAGAAGCCCTCATCCAGAGGGGGCAGCTGACCAGGTTCGTAAGAAAGGACCGAGCCGAACTTCCTCCCCCGCTTCGAGGGGCTAATAAGCGTCCGGAACGAGATGAAACGCCCGACTTCGAGGAGGAGCGTGTCCTGCACCTCATTCATGGGGGCCCAATGGGGGCTCCTCAAACTCCTCTCGAAAGGCATTTATAAGAGAAGTCAACTCGATTCGCGCCAACCCTCCTCCTAAGGGCCTCGGAGTGCCCGTCACATTCTCAGATGAAGATCTTGAGGGTGTCCGAACGCCCCATTGTGACGCACTCGTTATCAGTCTCCACATGGCGAACTTCAAAGTGGAGAGGATCCTAGTGGACAATGGCAGCTCCGTTAACATCCTCTTCCTCGCCGCTTTCAAAGGCCTCAAACTCTCCCGAGATAGACTCAAGCCCGCCGGCTACATGCTCCATGGGTTCACGGGAGTACCAGTGACTATCGAAGGGGTGATCAGCCTCGATGTAACCGCTGGCCAAACTCCTACCACCCGAACGGAGCCGATGGACTTCATGGTCGTAGATGTCCCTGCAGCCTACAACATCATATTGGGTCGACCCGGCCTAGCTGCCCTCGAAGCCGTCCCCTCTGCCTATCACCTCAAAATGAAGTTTCCAACTCGGGTCAGAGTAGGGGAGGTAAAAGGCAATCAGGAAACAGCCCGCAAGTGCTACATGACCTCTACCCTCGGTCCAGTCCTCTCCTTAGAAACTCTGGAAATCCTCCAAGATGCTCCCCGACCGACGCCCGAGCCGGTGGACGAATTGGAGGAAGATCCAATTCGAAAGTTCTTTGTTAGCAAGACCCTCCCGTCCGCCCTATGCTCGGACATTGTACAGTGCATCCGAAGGAACCGAGACCTCTTTGCTTGGTCAGCTGCAGACATGCCTGGAATTTCCGAAGAGCTCTTGGTCCACCACCTCAGCATTGTTTCGGGGTCCAAACCGGTTCAACAGAAGAGGCGCAAGTTCGCCCCCGAGTGCCAGCTAGCTATAAAAGAGGAGGTGGACAAGCTCTTGAAGGCCCGGTTCATACAAGAGGTGAACTATCCCGAGTGGTTGTCGAATGTAGTAATGATGAAGAAGTCCAATGGGACCTGGAGAATTTGTATCGATTTTACCGGTCTCAACAAGGCTTGCCCCAAGGATCCCTTCCCTCTTCCGAGTATTGACACTTTGATCGATGCCACCTCGGGACATGAACTCCACAGCTTCATGGACGCCTTCTCAGGCTACAACCAGATCCGGATGTTCCCCCCAGATATCCCGAAGACATCATTTGTGACCGATCAGGGCCTCTATTGCTACAAGGTTATGCTCTTCGGTCTGAAGAATGCAGGTGCAACGTATCAACGCCTCGTCAACAAGGTTTTTCAAGCTCAAATCGGCCATAATATGGAGGTGTATGTTGACGACATGCTTGTAAAAAGCATCCGAGGTCCCGATCATGTAACCGACCTCCAAGAGGCGTTTGACGTTCTGAGAAAGCACAACAAGAGACTCAATTCGAACAAGTGTGCGTTCGGTGTCTCGTCAGGAAAGTTCCTTGGCTTCATGGTCAGCCAACGAGGAATTGAAGCTAACCCTGAGAAAATCAAGGCCATACTAGACATGGCACCTCCCAAGAATGTTAAGGAAGTTCAGAGGTTGACAGGCCACTTGGCCGCCATAGGGCGCTTTCTCTCGAAGTCCGGGGAGAAATGCCTCCCCTTCTTCAAGGCCCTCAGGGGGGCTAAAGGTTTTGAATGGGGTCAACAGCAACAGGAGTCCTTCGACCAGCTCAAGGCTTACCTCGTCAATCCTCCTCTTCTCAGCAAACCAATTCCTGGAGAACCCCTCTACCTCTACCTAGCAGCCTCCGAGCAAACCCTCAGTGCCGTTCTGGTAAGGGAAGAAGACCGGGCTCAAAAGCCCATCTACTATGTGAGCAAGGTACTTCGGGATGCCGAGCTCCGCTATCCGAGGATAGAAAAGATGGCTTATGCCCTGGTGATGGCCGCGAGAAAGCTTCGCTCGTATTTTCAGTCCCATTCGGTGGTCGTTCTGACTGACCAACAGCTGAAGCAAGTGCTCCACAAGCCGGAGACCTCCGGTCGTCTTATGAAGTGGTCTATCGAGCTGAGCCAGCACGATATAACTTATCAGCCTCGGACCGCGATCAAGGCTCAGGCCTTAGCAGAATTCATAGTTGAAAGTACCATCCCCGAGTTTAGTCAAGCAGTGAAGGGACCACCTATCTGGTCGGTTTATGTGGACGGATCCTCCTGTAACGAGGGAAGCGGAGCAGGGGTCATTCTGGCAGGCCCAGATGACTTCGTCCTCCAATACTCCCTCCGTATCAACTTCAAGGCCTCCAACAACGAAGCAGAATACGAGGCACTAATAGCCGGTCTTGGAATGGCCCGCAATGCAGGGGCACAATGCCTTCGGATCTTTAGCGACCCTCAGCTGGTCGTGAATCAGGTCCTAGGCGAATATGAAGCACGTGATGACAGGATGGTTAAATACTTAGCCAAGGTCAGGAGCCTCATGGCACTGTTTGAAGAAGCCTTCATCCAACGCATACCCCGGGAAGAGAATGCTCAAGCCGACGCCCTCTCCAAACTAGCCTCTTCCTCCCTTCAAGGTCTCGAGCAGACCGTCTTGATAGAGGTCCTTCTGAAGCCAAGTATAGAGGATGAAACTCCCGACTCTATGGAGTCGCTGCCTGTCCTGCTCGAAGACAACTGGATGAAACCCCTCGTCAAATTCTTAAGGGATGGACTCCGTCCCGAGGATCCCAAGGAAGCTCGAAGAGTGAGAACCCGAGCTGAGCGTTACACACTAATCGGAGGTATCCTATATAAATGCTCCTTCACACAGGTAGACGGCCGGCCTTACCTGAGATGCCTCTCCCCCGGGCAAGCCGACTACGCCCTGAAAGAACTTCATGAGGGCATCGGCGGGGCACATTCGGGGTCCAGAGCTCTAGCGTGCAAAGTGTTGAATTACGGACATTTCTGGCCCACTCTCCTACGAGACGCCGAACGGCACATTCGGCAATGCAGCTCCTATCAGAAGTACTCCAACATCTGACGCCTCCTACAAGCTCCACTCGCTTCCTTATCAAGTCCGATCCCCTTTGCAATGTGGGGGATGGATTTACTAGGGCCATTTCCACAAGATCCCAGACAGTTCAAATTCTTAGTCGTGGAGATCGACTACTTCTCGAAATGGATAGAGGTCGAGCCATTGGCCACGATCACCGAGAACAAGGTTGTCCAGTTTTTTTGGAAGAGCGTGATCTGCCGATTCGGCGTCCCTAGGATCTTGATAACAGACAATGGAACACAATTCACCAGGGCTGCCTTCCGAGCTCTATGCAAAGACCTTACCATTCAACACCGGTTCTCCTCCGTTTCTCATCCCCAGTCGAATGGCCAAGCCGAAAATGCTAACCGACAGATCCTCTCCGGCATTAAGAAGAGGTTAGATAAGTGTTCCAAAGGCTTATAGGTCGATCAGCTTCCCAACGTGCTGTGGAACTACCGCACCACAAAACGGACCCCCACAGGAGAGAGTCCATTTAATCTCACATATGGGTCTGAGGCCATCATCCCCCTAGAAGTTGGAATACCCTCTCCTCGTCTAATAGCTTATGAAGAAGAGCAAAACGCCAGAGAGCTCCGGGCAAGTCTAGACCTGATAGATGAGATCCGAGAAAGAGCTGCCCTTCGTCAACGAAGCTACCGAAGAAGGATCGAGTTGGCATACAACAAGAGAGTCCGCCCCACGGACCTCAAAGAAGGGGACCTGGTCCTCAGAAAGTTGGCCATCTCATTCCCAGGTCAAAAGAGCAAATTGGCCCCAAATTTGGGGGGCCTTACAAGATCGCCAAAGTAGTCCGCCCCGGCACATACAGACTAGAAGATCTCGAAGGCAGGGAGATCCCCAGGACTTGGAATGCTGACCATCTCTTAAAATACCAAGAGAGAGCACCAACGCATCTCTAAGTATTTCGAGATGTCGAACCGTTCCTCTCCTATTACTTGTAATGATTTTCTTTTATTTTTCTCTTGTAATAACGGCTCGCAACTTTAGAAGCAGCCAGCCATTAGTCATCAATAAAGAAAGTTTTTTCATATTTTACTTGTAAAAAGTGCTTACATCTCTCTGCCTTCACTCTTCACTCTACCGATGGTTCGGAGTCCAACACTCGGCTCGACCCTACTTCGCAAGTTCGCTCGTAAGCGAGCTAGAAATAGGTCGCCGTTCGGAACTGCTCCCAAAATCGTTGAACAACTCTACCGATGGTTCGGAGTCCAACACTCGGCTCGATTCTACTTCGCAAGTTCGCTCGTAAGCGAGCTAGAAGTAGGTCGCCGTTCGGAACTGCTTCCATAATCGTTGAACAACTCTACCGATGGTTCGGAGTCCAACACTCGGCTCGACCCTACTTCGCAAGTTCGCTCGTAAGCGAGCTAGAAGTAGGTCGCCGTTCGGAACTGCTCCCACAATCGTTGAACAACTCTACCGATGGTTCGGAGTCCAACACTCGGCTCGACCCTACTTCGCAAGTTCGCTCGTAATCGAGCTAGAAGTAGGTCGCCGTTCGGAACTGCTCCCACAATCGTTGAACAACTCTAACGATGGTTCGGAGTCCAACACTCGGCTCGACCATACTTCGCAAGTTCGCTCGTAAGCGAGCTAGAAGTAGGTCGCCGTTCGGAATTGCTCCCACAACAGTTGAACAACTCTACCGATGGTTCGGAGTCCAACACTCGGCTCGATTCTACTTCGCAAGTTCGCTCGTAAGCGAGCTAGAAGTAGGTCGCCGTTCGGAACTGCTCCCACAACCGTTGAACAACTCTACCGATGGTTCGGAGTCCAATACTTGGCTCGACTCTTCTTCGCAAGCTCGCTCGTAAGCGAGCTAGAAGCAGATCGCCATTCGGAACTGCTCCCACAACCGTTGAACAACTCTACCGATGGTTCGGAGTCCAACACTTGGCTCGACTCTTCTTCGCAAGCTCGCTCGTAAGCGAGCTAGAAGAAGATTGCCATTCGGAACTGCTCCCACAAACGTTGAACAACTCTACAGATGGTTCGGAGTCCAACACTTGGCTCGGCTCTTCTTCGCAAGCTCGCTCGTAAGCGAGCTAGAAGCATATCGCCATTCGGAATTGCTCCCACAACCGTTGAACAACTCTACCGATGGTTCGGAGTCCAACACTTGGCTCGACTCTTCTTCGCAAGCTCGCTCGTAAGCGAGCTAGAAGCAGATCGCCATTCGGAACTACTCCCACAACCATCGAGCAACTCTAGCGGTAGTTCGGAGTCCAGCGTTCGGCTCGACTGTGCTCTCTCAATACCCCGAGCCGAGCGGACGAGGAACCAACCCTCGTATATGGAGAAAAATTCTGCTGAACCAATTTCGCCTTTAGATCATCTCAAAATGCGTGCTAGAACGTGATGAACGAATCAGATCGTGCCACGTTTCCACAAAACGACAAGATAGTGTTTTTTGGGAATTCGTGCCTCCCACCTCGTGATGCGTTCCACGATCATGATTGACTGTCTAGATTGAGCCACGTGGATCGCATCTGAAATCCGAGCTATCATACCTCGGTATACTCCGAGCCGAAAAACTAAAGTTTCGCGGCTAAAACCTTTGAAAAAGACAACTATGGGTCCTTATGGTTCGGCGTCGAGAATAAGGCGACCACGGCACAACGATGAACAAAACAACTTCGATTTTATTAAAACACTTGGTAAATTTACAAGGCAGACAGTTACAGCGGGAAAGCAACTAAATAAATTTACAAGGCATGTTATTACAACAACAGAGACGATGCAAGAAGTAAAAGGCTCGACGCAACTCGTTCAGTGCCTCCTCGGGACAGGGACGTTTCGATTAAGAGACAATTGGGGTTTCCGTCTTTTTATCTCCGAGCTTGTCTCTAGGCCGACGAACTGCGACGCCGCCTCGCCACTAATCCTAACGGTGGCTCCGACCGAGGCTCCACTCGAGCTAACAGCTACTCCGCTTTGTGCGTCGGCTGCTGTTCGACCAATAACTTGGCCACGAGTCGCTAGCTCGTAAAAGGTGATCCCCCGTTCTCTCTCTTCGCGAGTGCAGGAAGTGCTGCGGACATTAGCCCTCACAGGCTGAGGCTTCAGTCGAGCCACTTCCTCCTCAAGCTCAACGATCCTATCATTCAGAGTGTCGTCCTTAACCATTATCTTAAATCGAGGGAGTTTTGCCGAACCGGGGCACTCAGCACTGTCGGATATAATGCGACGTAAGTTGGTCACCTCGATGCTCTAGTCGACCGTGACCCTCTGCAGCTGTTCGACCTTCTTCTCGAGCTCATCTCGCTCGGCCAGCACCGAGGCTAGCTCTGCCTCTTTCACCGATAGCTCCTCCTCGACTATCCGGAGATGGTGCACCTCAGCCAGAAGCTCGCTGTTCTTCTTCTCCACGTTGAACATCAACCTCCTGGTGAGTTCGATTTCACCCACGAGGCGAGCCTCGCGAGATTACTTAAACAGCTCGGCGCGACGCCGAGCTGCTACGGTATTTGGGGCATGTTTGAGGATCTGAAATACAAGGACGTCACGACAAGGAAACTATAGACCGACCCGAACACTTGCACAAATTTGAAACAAAAAATTTCATTCATAAAAGAAAAAGCGGTGGCCAGTCCGCAAGAAGGCATTACACTTTTGAAAAGAAAGCAAAATTACAAAAAGATGAGAAGATCAGGGGTCCACCTGCGGCGTCGGTTCGACCACAGGCGCTTCGCCAGACGGCCCCTCGTTTCTCGCCCCGGCCTGGGAGTCTGTCACCAAAACATCAGCGACCACCTCCTCGTCGTCATCGCCCTCTACCTCGCCACCTTCCTCCGCCTCGCCTCCCTCCTCCTCGCCGTCTGATGCGGATCCGGGCCACAACCTGTAGCCGACCCGCTCGAAGCTGGGGATGCGGTCCTGAACGTGGTCGAGCGCCCTCTCGGAGGACTTCTCCATGTTCGAGGCCATGTGCTTCTTCGCCTCGGCCTCGACCTCGGCCTTGATCTTCGTTGCCAAGGCCTCCTTCTCCGCCTTCACCTCGGCCAGAGCCTTCGCTGTCGCCGCCAGCTCCTCGGCAGCCTTGGCGGCTTTGGCAGCCTCCTCAGTGAGCCGCCCCTTTACTCGCTCCAGGTCGGCCACAAGATCGGCAACCTGGACCTCCAAGCCCTCGGCTCGCTTCTGCTCTGCTTCGAGCTGCCGAACCGCCTTCACCTTGTTCGCCCTGTCTTTATCACTGGCGGCCTTCAACTCCTTCTCCTATTCGGCGAACGCTTCAAGGAGATGGTTGAAGTGACAAGTGGCCTGCCAAAACAAAACAATGGTAAGCACAAGATAAGGGCCGAATGACAGACTTAAAGAAATTCTCAAAAGAAACTTACCGATACGAGCGACTGAGCAACCTCATAGGAGTCGTCTCCAACAGTCCCCGCCTTCAGCGCGGCTCGATCTTTCGGAGTCGCCAAGTGTTTGACGACCTGCATCGACATCTGCGAGTTTCCGAGGAATCCATCATGATTCTTGACTCGCCAGTTCGGAACGAACAGCTGCTTGTGCTGCTCGGTCAAGATCACCTTGGCCTGAGCAGTCAACAGCGGAGCCTCAAGCGACAATGCCGCCAAGACGTCGAAGGCCCCACCGACCGGGGCAGAAGCAACAGGAGCTGAGGGCTCTTCGACAACAACCACCGTCGACGAGGGGACCTCAGCAACGGGGGGAGGTGGAACGACTGCCGAAGCAACTTTGAGAGGCCGACCTGACGAGACGGTCGTGCTCGGCCTCTTCCTCTTCCTTCCATCGGCCACCTTACCCCTCTCGTTCATCATGGCCGTAAAGTCCATCTTCAGCGCTTCTGTACCAAACAACAAACAAATTGAGAGTCAGTAAAACGAGCTAAAGACTTAGAAGAAAAAAATGCGAGATGTCAGGAGCGTACTCGGGTCGATCGGACTAAGGCCTGACCCGTATAGCACCTCCTCGGTCATCTCCCTCCAACTCAACATCGGGAGAGCCACGATCTTCCTCGCCACTTCCTCCTCGGCCGCAATCAGTTCTGGGTCGGCCCTCGCAAACTTTGGCACCTCTACTTTCCATCGGCTCGGAACTTGCAGCATCGATGGCTCCCTCAATATGAAGAACTTTTCCTTCCAGCCTTTGATCGAGTCTGGGTTTTCTATAATCCGAACACCCTTCCTTGGTGCCAGGTAGTATCGATGCTCGGTCTTGTGCATCCGGTTTATCTGATACATGCTTCGGAAGACCGTCAGGTCCGGCTCGACCTCGGCGTTGCAGCACTGGAGCAGGAAGGCGTTCACATGACGCCATGTGTTCGGCATGAATTGGGTCGGCGCAAGGCAGTACCACCCGAGGACCAGACGAATGAAGGGGTGCAGGGGAAAGCACAGTCCGGCATCCAGAGAGTCGTAGTCGAACATGCACATATCCGACGACGACAGCTTGGAGTTTGCTCGCATCCCGGGGCCGGGGAGAATTAACTTGTACTCCGGAGGGATGGCGAACCCTTTTCTGATCCGGAGCAGGTCCCTCTCGGATAGCACCGATCCAATTTCGTCCGCCTCGGTGGTCAGAACCGGGTTGTTCTCTTCGTATACTTCCGACTGACCGATGACCGCCTTCTTCAAGAGGTCGCCCTCGTACTGCCTAACCCCAGCGTGTCCGGACAGTACACAAGGGTACCGGCCCGTCTCAGGGGCTTGCCTCGGATTCTCCACAATCTCCTCGACCACAGGAGATTGGGCCACTACCCTCCTCTTCTTCTTCTCCTTCCTCGCCTCGGCCCCAGACGGCTCGGCTACTTGCTTCCCCTTCCTTCGGATCTCCATCTCCCTCCTCTCCTCGGCACCACTATCGCCCGAGGATGAGGCCTCACTCTCCGAGTTCACCCTTGACATCTCTAGAAAAAAGATAAGGCAAGAAAACTGACCTTGAAGTGACGTTCACGGTCGGAATAATCTCGCCGGAAATCGCCTGGCCCACGCGACAGCTAACGTAACCACCTTGGAGCAAAAATCGCCGCTAGCAGAGAGCATAGAGAGTAAAAGTGAAATCTTGGAGTGAAAAGTGAGAAATGAGCTTGGGGGTGGGGGAGTTAGAACTTATAACCCCAGTGCGAAGTCAAAGCGCCAAAGCGGAGAATTGCGACGTTTCAGTTTCACAACAAAGACTCCACAAAGCGCTCAAGTCCACGACTCGGCCACCGGTTCGCCTAGCCGACCTACCGAACAGTCTGGTTAAGCGACCGAGCTACTGAGTCCGCTTCAGCACCGAGGTTCCGAGCCGAGGGGACGAGGAACCGACCCTCATATATGGAGAAAAATTCTTCCGAGGCGGAATCACCGTCAGATCTCTCCAAAATTCGTGTCAAGACACGATGGACGGTTCAGATTGCGCCACGCTCACAAAACGACAAAATAACGTTTTCTCGTGATCTGAACCCAACCCTCGTGATTTACGCAACGATAACCGCTCCAGATCTGACCACGTGTACCTTCCGAGTTGCGTGCCACCGGTTCGCCTAGCCGAGCTACTGAACAGCCTGGTTAAGCAGCCGAGCTGCCGAGCCAAAGGGCGACGACGCTTCAAATCCAGGACGCTTCAAAATGTCCAACTCCATGCCTCGGCTATCGGCACCGAGCTTCCGAGCCGAGGGGACGAGGAACCGACCCTCATATATGGAGAAAAATTCTTCCGAGGCAGAATCACCGTCAGATCTCTCCAAAATTCGTGTCAAGACACGATGGACGGTTCAGATTGCACCACGCTCACAAAACGACAAAATAACGTTTTCTCGTGATCTGAACCCAACCCTCGTGATTCACGCAACGATGGACGCTCCAGATCTGACCACGTGTACCTTCCGAGCTGCGTGCCACCAGTTCGCCTAGCCGAGCTACTGAATAGCCTGGTTAAGCAGCCAAGCCGAAGGGCGACGACGCTTCAAAACGTCCAACTCCATGCCTCGGCTATCGGCACCGAGCTTCCGAGCCGAGGGGACGAGGAACCGACCCTCATATATGGAGAAAAATTCTTTCGAGGCGGAATCACCGTCAGATCTCTCCAAAATTCATGTCAAGACACGATGGACGGTTCAGATTGCGCCACGCTCACAAAACGACAAAATAACGTTTTTTCGTGATCTGAACCCAACCCTCGTGATTCACGCAACGATGGACGCTCCAGATCTGACCACGTGTACCTTCCGGGCTGCGTGCCACCGGTTCGCCTAGCCGAGCTACTGAACAGCCTGGCTAAGCTGCCGAGCCGAAGGGAGAGAACGGGCTGACGACGCTTCAAATCCAGGACGCTTCAAAATTTCTAACTCCAGGCCTCGGCCATCAGCACCGAGCTGCCGAGCCGAGGGGACGAGGAACCGACCCTCGTATATGGAGAAAAAATTCGTCGACCCTCCTCAGCCGTTGGATCTTGTCAAAAAATGCGCTCGTCATGATTGACGGCTTAGATCTGGCCACGTTCACTAAATGACAAGATAGCGTTTTTTGGGGATTCGCGCTGAGATGGACGTTCAGGATCACGCCACGTGGTTCGGCTGATTCCGAGCTACGTGCCGATTTGCCGAGCCGAGGGGACGAGGAACCGACCCTCGTATATGGAGAAAAAATCCGCCGACCCTCCTCAGCCGTTGGATCTTGTCAAAAAACGCGCTTGTCATGATGGACGGCTCAGATCTTGCCACGTTCACTAAACGACAAGATAACATTTTTTGAGGATACGCGCTGAGATGGACGTCCAGGATCATGCCACGTAGTTCGGCTGATTCCGAGCCATGTGCCGACCCGCCGAGCCGAAGGGACGAGGAACCGACCCTCGTATACGAAGAAACTATCTGCCGAGGAGCGCGAATCGTCTGATCGCCCAGAAAATCGCGCTCGGCGCTGATCAAGGGCCCAGATTGCGCCACGCCATAAATCGGTATTAAAAATTAGTTTTTATTTATTTAAATTGTTTTATTTACTTAAAAATTGCAAAAAATTACTAAAAATTTGGAAAAATTAACTAAAAATTCTAGAAAATAATTACAAATTCAGGAGAACGTTTTTGAGCCCCTGAACGAGCAATTATTACCTAGAATGTGTTGTTAAGACCCCCGAACAACTAGTTAACACATCGCAAAATTAAATAAATAATCCAAAAAAAATAGATAGAAATCACCAAATGACCAGAGAAGCTTAGGAACAACTTAGAGTCCCACCAACTTGAAAAATCACCGCACTACCTCCTTCAAAGATTCAAAACCTTCCATTTGGACTCCGATATAACTCCACTAGCCATTCAAACAGTAAAACTACTCCTCAAAGGCTGATTAAACTCAGTCTTCGAGAGTGGGGGGCTCGTGATATGGCTAAAAATGGGGTTAAATCGGAACCGTCCAAATCGGGCACGAATCTTGAAGCCCGGGGGTAAAACGGTAATTTCACCTACCAATGGGTCTGAAGCGGGTACTGGTTCTCCTCCTCGAAGACCCACTAACCCGCGAACGGATCCACCTCAACTGGGTGCAGGTTCCAACCCGCAGCAAAGCCGGTCCAGAAAGGATAGAATTAGGGTTTCTGGTTAATCCTGATCAACGGCCCTGATTCATATCTATCCTTTCACTGGGGATTAGGGATTACATTCCTTATCTAACCACAGGGATTACATTTCTAATCTGATCCCAGTGGCACTTATAAATACCCCCCATCCATCTCCATTAAGAGGTAATCAATCTTTCACCAGTTTTTGCGCTCTTTCATAATCTTCCCTAATTACTGACTTGAGCGTCGGAGGGTGCGTCGCCGAGAACAACCCCGGTGTCTCGCACTTTTTGTAGGTGTACAGCAGGAGTCAGCGTCAAACTCCGACGGAACAGGTACACAGGTTTGCTATTCAGTTTTTCTAAGGATCCACAAATACTATCTGTTTGCCCCCACACCAGATTTAGCGACAACAGTTACTATGATAAACTTTCAAATATATGATCGATGATATTTATATTGGTTATTTTGTGAAACCTGCATACACCAAAATTTTGAAGTATTTTAGTCCTCATCCAATGTTGTATTGTATTAGTACTGTGATTGATCCTCGTATCAAATTAGAAGGTACAAAGAGTTTGATTGAAATATGTTTTAATTTACTTGGAGATGAATCTCCAATTGATTGAAATACATGTTTAGCTAACTTTGAATCGACATTAAATAACTTGTATGATTTTTATGATAGAAGTTTTGCATCTAGTAGTACAACTAGTTAGTTTTTCTTCTGCTACTTCTAGAGGTAAGAGTAAGAGTAAATTAGCTGATGCCACATTTAATTTACTTGCACAAATTCAGTCAATAAAACCTAGGACTAATCAACCAAATGAATTACATTGGTATAATCAACAAGATTTTCAAAGTTTTACTTCTACACTTGATATTTTACAATGGTGGAAAGACCATGAACATACTTATAGTATTCTTAAATATATGGTTAAAGATCTACTAACTCCTTATGTCTCTACAGTTGTTTCCGAAAGTGCATTTTCTACAAGTGACAGGGTTCTAACCGATTACATGAATCACTTGAAGTCCCAATTGTTGGAGATGCTCGTCTGCATGGAAGACTGGATGAAGGCCGAAGATAGGTCTCAAGGAAAAGGATTTGACACATCTACAAGTGGAAGCAACTCGCCGGAAGAACAACAACAACAACAATAGCAACCAACATGAAGAATTGAAGATCAACAACAACAACAACAACAAATTGAAGACCAACAAATTGAAGAAAATTGTAAATGTATAAAAAATTGTAAAAAATCTTTGTTTCTTATAAAAAAGTTGAAAAATTGAAGAAAATTGTAATTGTATAGAAGAAAATTGTAATTGTATAGAACAAATTTGTAATAAATCTTTATTTCTGATAAAAAGGTTGGAAATTTGTATAAGTTGAAATCATATGAATAATATATACATTTTTTATAGCAATTTCACTCTTTGATTCTTATTATTATTATTACATTTTTTTATTCTTATTCTTATTATTATTACATTTAATAAGTTAAAAAAATTAGTTGAAATCAACGGGCCAACCTGTGAACCGACCCGACCCGAACCCGCCCTATTTCGGTTCCAACCTGGGCGGGTTAAACCCGACCTGGTCCGGTCGACCCGATTGCCAACCCTACCTTTTACCTCCATATATATTCCCTAATTACACAAGAAAGGTGAGGAATAGTTCGCAACTATGAGAGTGATTACTTCACTTTTACTTCATTATTATTCCGCTATCAGAGAATGATATCCCCCCCCCCCTAAAGTAAATAGCTAGATCACAGTCTTTATTTAAAAAAAAAAAAAAGAATATTAGGACACACATCGTACGTGCAGATATCTATGATTCAAAATGCAAAACATAAATAGTTCCTTGTAAGCAATTTTGTACTAAAAGCATCTTCAACCACGCCAGCTATTTTGGCTAGCTAGAATAGCTAAAATAGAGAATAAATTAATAATTTAGCTAGCGAAAAAAGTCTTCACTCCAACCATGCTATCTATTTTGGCTAGCAATTGATAATTTAAACCCCAAAATTAAATTAAAATAAATACAAAGCCCAAACCCAAAATAAAAGCTCAATCTAAAAGCCCAAAATAAATGCCCCAATTAAAAGCTCAAAATAATAATTAAAAAAAAAAATCTTCCGGATCTGTTTGCGAGCTTCTTTCCATCGCGATCACCGCGATCTCCAATTTGCGATCTCGCTCGCGTTCGCGATCGCAATGACGATTTCTGGAGCTCGCGATCACGAGTTCGCGCTCGGTGATCGCGCGATTTGGTTTCGATTTTTTGTTGTTGTTGTTGTTGTTGTGATTTTTGATTTTATTTTCTAGGTTTTGAGAGGCGGAAAGAACGGAGGGAAACATTAGCGAGCAATACAAACTCGCGAGATCTAGCGAGTCAATCCGAGAAATCTATTGTGGCGAGTCCCGTTGGAGCCTATTTTTATCTCTAAATTAGCTATTTTGGCTAAAATTGATGGATGACTAATGTGGTTGGAGATGGTCTAACATGTAGTTAAAATTTATTATTTTGATTCCAACAATTCAGTAATTACAAAATGTTCTCCTCTCTGATACCAACATCAAAACTGTATTCTATAAGAATTTGCATACATTATGTATGAAAAAATTATACTATATTAAATACACTCTTCGATAAAATAATTTTTTTTATAAGGCACTTTTCGAAACTATTTGTAGAAAGAGAACAGTTGCCAAAGTATTTGCGCCCGTGGATGTTTCATGCTCACCGTTGGGACACGGCGAGTCTAGTGCTATTTTTTTTAGAAACTCGTTGTTCCCAACGACAGTTCAATTCAATATTTTCAATGAAGACTCGCCGTTCCCAACGGCGGGGACATTTATACTAGACTCACTATTGGGAACGACGAGTTTAGTTCAAAATTTGTAATGAAGTCTCGCCGTTCCCAACGACAATGACATTTATATTAAACTCATTGTTGGGAACGACGAAGATGTAGGAAATTTCACATAGAGTGAAACATTCCGTTTGACTTAGTGAAGTTTTGAAAAATACTCCATATAATTTTTTTTGGAACTAAATTCGTTGTTCCCTACAGCGAGTCTAGTGTGTCCTTGCCGTTGGGAATGACGAGTCTACATTTGAAATTTTGAAATCAACTCGTTGTTCCCAACAGCGAGTCTGATATAAATGTCATCGTCGTTGGGAACGACGAGTCTTCTTTGAAAATTTTCAAGTAAACTTGCCGTTGGGAACGACGAGTTTCTATAAAAAAAAAGTTACACTCGCCGTGTTCCAACGGCGAGCATGAAATAACTAAACCGCCGTTGGGAACGATGAGTTTAGTTGTTGAGTCCACAAGCGCTAATATTTTGGCAACTGTGTTCTCTTTCTACAAATAGTTTCGAAAAGTGGCATATAAAAAAAATTCGATAAAACATGATTTGTTATTATTTTATTTACTGAACTTTGATAAAACATCTCTAATATCTCTAATATCTAATATTATAATGAAAGAAGGCCTTCGTGTCATTTGTTAATCTATCAACGCGTGTACCGCACGTATAATTAGAACCCCCAATTATAAATCCATGAAATCCGTAAACTACCCATGCAAATTAATTTCCTTCTCTCTGTCTCTCAAAATGTCACGCCCCGCTTTCCAAAATACGGAATACGAGTACGCAACATAGGTCCAGCGAATGATGTAAACACCATCCATAAGCTGTACCAGACTAACTTAACAATATGAAACAACAAACACAACCACGCAGGAAGATATAAACACATGAATGATAACTCCAATAAATGAAATAATCCAACAATAATAATATCCAACACAAAGAAAATCCAACATCTGGGAAAAACAATCTCTGGGAACATAAGCTCAAAACAAAGTACAAAGTCATAACAATGTTCAAAGAAATAATCTAGCAGCAAAATAAATCTAAGCCGTGCAATTCAGCTCCTTCTCTAGAATCGTTGCTCACCAATTCCTTCTGGTATAGCTCCTTCAATACTTGTAAATACTTGATCTAAAAAGAAAGAAAAGAGTGTCCTTAGAGCAAGTCGTGGACAGCAAGTAGAGAAAAACAGAGGATAAAGGAAACATGTATATCAAAGAAAAAGGGACAGGATCAAAGTCAAAGAACAAAGCAAAGAGCAGACAATGATGTCAAGGGTCTATGTTTAATCAGTTCTATACATGATCAAACATGAGATGATAAATGAAGGTTATTAATCATTTTATTAGCCTATCTAGTGTACGTACTACTGCGTTCCATTTTACAGGGTTCGGCGCAAACACACAGTGTACGCTTTAGACTGATGGTGAATTCACGGTTCATGTACTCGGCCCAGTAATTAGTGTTTAATGTTCAGTGTCAGTGATTATCAGGCAGTATTTTATGGCAATCAGTACAGGTCAATACAGGTCAGGCAGTGGGGCCCGACCGAGTACAGTTTCCGATTGTTCACTACCAAGTCTACCCATAATACCCCGACTTTTTATTAGTTTATTTTCATCCTATGTGAGCATGCAAGAATGTGCCAATGTTGTACGATATTAAGTGTAACTAATTCTATTCGTTACAAACAAATCATGAAGCAAACAAGTCAATTACACACAATTTACATAATCAGAACAGCATGACCTTGCTGTACTAAAACATGGATTACTGCTACTGTAAAAAAATAAATCTGGATCCGTCAGAAGTTCTAGAAACTAGACTCTCTGCCGGTTCCAGCAAATATATATGAGGCATATAAAAAACTATATAAAATAGGGTGAAAACTCTATTCTATTCAGATTTTATGTTCAGGCAGCATGTTGTAAATTGTGTTCACCTATTTGTTTCAGGTCAGAAAACTAATCAAATAAATCTATAAAAATTCTGGGTCATTCCTACACATGTCTAGGTTCAGTCAAATTTATTTCAGATTTTTATTTTACTGTTAGCATGGTTAAATAAATTATAGAACATCAAGATACGTATGTATTTGTGAATCTGGAAATTCTGACACAGCTGTACTAAAATGATGATATCTAACATATTACACATCGGAATTCAAATCCGTAAAAAAGGTAGTAAACTAGACATCTGAGGCTAAATTTCATGTTCAGAAAGTTATTTCAAAATATGACAGCAACATAGTCGAAAATCTGATTCAAAATGAAACAGGCAGTAGTCCAGAATTTATTTTGACATGAATAGGCAACAATTAAATCATACAATCATATTTTTCATGTAAATTAATAATCAAAGTGTCAATAGATGTTTGACATGCATAATTTCAGTTTCTAAGATGCAATTTCACGGGCATGGTAATCCATTCGTTTAATCACATTCAATCTAACATGTTCAGTTTATCAAACGAGTCTACAACATGGATCTAGTTATTTTCATATAAATGTGCATATGCAATGAAACAATAAGGACTAGGTTTTAGATCAAAGAGAGCGACATGATGTTAAGAATATCTCGGGTTAGCACGTGTAAACCCTCAATAGACTTAACGGAATTTCAAATAACAACATGATAAGGAAAAGGACGGGATCTACTTGCAGAAATCAAAGGAATCTTGAACAAAATAAAATACTAGTTCAAGAAGAGACTTGCCTGTTAATTAATATATTCAAACAAATAGAATAACGGGATGAGAATCCCGGGCGACGAACCAAAACAAGGCGAGTCACGAGAAAAATACCAAACAACAACCAAGTCTACTTAGCAAAATAGCAACTCAAGATCCTACACCGGATCCAAGCAAATAGCAAGCACCGAAGTTGGGATCTCCTCGCACAAAACACCAAACTCCGAAAGTGACCAATCCTGCTTCACCTTCTCAACGGCAGAGGGAGAGAGAAATGGCGAGAGAGGGGACGACGATGTCTGGTGGCACTGCGGTCGGGAAGCGACGACAGCGGCGATCATGGCAAGGATGGAGACGCGGCGCTTCCCGACCAGATGGGTTCTGCAGCAATGGGTTCGAGCAGAGGAGTTCGGGACGGTGGGTCTCGATGGCGAGGACGGGGGGGGGGATCGGGGGGCGATGGGATGGAGGTGACGAGGGGACGATGATGAGGATGGAGGTCAAAGGTGGTCGGAGACGGGGAAAGGAGCGACAGGAGTATATGGGTTTGGGCGGTTTGGGTGAAGATGAAACAGAGAGAGAGATGGGATCAGGGAGAGAGAAAGCGGCGGAAAGAGAGGGGGATAATTAATTAGGGTTTAATATGGGGTATTTATAGGAGATTAAGAAATTGGCTTTTGGGTTGTGGTTTAATGAGTTTTGGGTACCGGTTTTGGCTCCAAAAAGAGAAGAACAAGCATAAAACAATGAGATGAATATAAAGCGGAATAAATCAAACTCAAAATAGGAAGAGCGAAATTTTGAGATGAACCAAAAATAGCAAAATTCAGCCAAAAGAGCACGAACGATCGAGAGAAAATAAAGAGCCCAAGAAAACAAAAATATAATATTATAAAAGAATTCTGATACAATAATTAAGGAAAAAAATAAAATACAGTGAAAATCCAAAATTGGAATTTTTTTTTTTTGATTATACTGGGTTCCATCCCCTCTATGGGTCAGACTAATCCCAGTCCCGTGACAAGGTGCCCCAACCTGTGGTTGGGTTTGTGCGCCAGCCATCTATGCATAGCGGTCACTGGCCACCAAAGTGTTTACCATAGGGTTCGAACCGTGACCTTGGAGGAGCACAATCCAAAATTGGAATTACACAAAAACCCTGCGCATTTTCATCTCCCTCTCTCTCTTTCAAAACCACGCCCCACCGCCTCCCTCCTCACGCCGCACCACCCCATCGAACCTGAACCTCTCCACCTCACGCGCCCCACCAACCACAGCCACCTTGCGCCGCCCTGTCTCTCCACAAGCCCCGATGCCCCACCGCTTGCTCCTCACGCCGCGCAACCTTCCTACCTCTTCGTCCAAGCGCTGCGCAACCCCCCCAGTGCCTCACCACCAGCCCCGACAAAGGTGAGGTACGATAAGGAGACGTTTAGAGTAGTTGATTTGGACGATTATGTGGTGGATGATGAGGACTACGAGGAGAAGATGAAGAAGGAGACACTGGCTTTAATGTGTTTGGCAACGTGAACTCGATTTTTTAAAATCAATTTTTAAATTATTTTTTGTTGTTGCAGAGTTTGGCTAATGTGATTTAGGGGAATTTTAGGTATGAAGATGGAGAGCCGACAGATAATGTAGCTAGATTCTATAAATGGTTCATTGAGGTGAGAAATCTTGCCTTTTAGTGATTTTGTCCGAATTTTGGTTGACTTTAACTTTGGAAGTTGATTGGATGTTTGAATTTTTAGGGGAAAGAGAAGTAGAAGTGGCTGGAGAATCTTCAGTTTGGTGTGTTCGGTTTGGGCAATAGGCAGTATGAGCATATCAACAAGGTTGCGAAGGAGGTGGATGAGATACTTGCCGAGCTCGGTATATCCTCGAAACTATTGGGACTGTATTCAGTCCCAATAGTCCCAGTTGTTTGCACAGCAACAACTGGTTCATAATTTTCATTGTTTCAACTGCAACTTCAGATTTAAACAATTGCAGGTCGAGTTGCAACCTACAAGTGCCAGATTGATTCAGATCGTATACTAACAATTTCTGTCACATTTCCATGCAACTGAGTTGTTGTGTGGTGCGAGTTTTTCATCCTTCTACATTAGCCCTTTGATGCAGGTGGTTCAAATTTCCCCTCAAGTCTGAGACTCCCAGTATTATTGTACTAGCTGCTAACATTTTCACTTGCTGAGTTGTCTCCTTATCTTAAACTTGCTCTACTCACCCTAAGAATCTATTGATGAAAATGTCATGGAACTTCAAATTAAATGGTATACGACTGTCTATTGAGTATGTTATTAAGTCTATTCTTGCATTATTTAATCACATCATTGGCGAATGATGAATGATTTTCATTTTCTTATTCCATTTATGTTTTGTATGACACTATAGGTCGTGGGGAAAGCTTGCATAGAGCATACAAAATCTTACATATTAGCATAGCATCGCCAAGGTTAGAGTTACATTTTATTTCTTCTTCTTCAAGATACAATCCCAAACTTGACAATAAGTATACTTACCATTATTTCCATCATTTTTGAGGATTAAGGCCTGGATGTTATAGTTGAAGGATTGGATACACTGAAAAACCTGGTTCATGACATGACCGAGGTTGGTAGTTGTGTATGGTTAGCTTTTTATATTTGGAAATAGACCAATTGTTAACATATTCATCTAAATGCACATGAATTAGATAGGCAAGTCTCATTAACGGACAAGGTATTTTCACTTTGTATCATAAAACTTGAAGAATTAAGTGACTTGGTATCATACAACTTGAATGTTCTTCGTTAATTGCTATATTATCCTTTATTTTCATATAAATTTTTAGATAGCTGGATATTTTGGTGGTTACATGCTTTACTGTTTATTTTATTATTAGATTTGCCCGTGGGCACGTGCATACGGCACGTCTTCGGAGCGATACAACATATGAAAGTCTAGTAAACAGTAAAACAACAATTATGTAGCTCAGGTTTGAATAATAAAACAATAATTAGTTGTAAATAAAAGTCCATGTTTCCATTAGTATATGTTGAAAAATAATTATAAATGTGGGTGTAAAATCCAACTTCTTAGAACTTTGAGTGTGGAAAATGATGAAATTTAACTATTGATGAGATATTTGCTATTTTCAATGTAACATGAGCAATAAAAAAATGGATAAAAAATCTGAAAATTTATCAACCTGAAATCTGAAAATATAAATTTCTGAGTAAATAAAGAGAGAGAGATTTCTGAGTAAATAAAGAGAGAGAGAGAGAGAAATATAAATATAATAAATAAAGGAGTTGTTTTGGGGATTTGAATTTGAGTTTTTGGGGAAAACTTTTGGACGGAAAAATATGTTATGTGAGGTTAGATCTGGACCATTGATTTCAACTATATTGAATGAGAGGCACTTGATAGCTTTCTTTGTGTTTTATTATATAGATGCACAATTCATTTAATTTGATGATTATATCTTTTTATAGGCGTGCATTATACTAGTGATGATTAATGTTTTTACCTTTTTTTTTGTTGTTGTGTAAATGCAAAAAAAATAAAAACACAAACAAAAGCAGAACTAAACATTATGCAAAAACAAACACTAGAAAATTATTTATTCTCTCTGTTTCATCGTCGTCTTCAAACTCCTTGGTCTCCCAAACTTTTCTCTCTCTAAAAAATCGAATCACCTCTCTCTACAAATGGAATCAAGAAAACAATCAAAGATGAACTGGATTGACCGCAAGATACATCTCTACAATGTGACGATGGGCCTCTACATGCTGGACTGGTGGGAGCGCTGCCTCATCAGTATCCTTTCCAATTAATAGGGTTTGATTCAATTAATTATCTTTATTTTTATTCAATTTCCTTAATTCGAATTATTTTTAAAATAAATTAGACGTTTTGATTCTGGTGTTGCTCTGGTTCATCTCTTACAATGGGTCCCGATCCGCATTTGAATTCTACACTAGGTACTGCCCCTTCCTTCGATTTTCAATTTGTGCTGATTGACAATTCCAAATAAGCCATTTACAAATCTATATTTCCATAAACACCACCAACAATATAGGTTATACTCCCCCAAAAAAGAACGTATGCGAAATTAAACATTATCAGTAAATTCACATTGATATCATTTATAATCTTGTGTTTATTTTTTTTTCCCGAGTGGGACAATGTGGTCTTCATGGAAAAAGAGAATTGTGGGTGGCTTATTTGGAATTGACAAAAAATTGTGGGTGGCCTCTGTGGAGAAATTTTTTTAGACTTAATTTCTTTTGATTAGGAAGTTTATGTTGGTATATTTGAGATGACATTTTAACCTAGTCTACTATCATGCATTGTTCCGAATGGATTGTTGTTATTGTTTAGATACTGAGGTACATGTATGCATTCTGTACATAGTTTGCCTATAGCCTATAGGTTAAAATAAATTTGATTATTTCGGAGTTCAGATACCATCACGTATCTCACCCCTTAGTAAGTTTCTGAAGAGACCATAGGTAGGATTACTAGATGCATCTAGATTCCGCCATAGACCGCCGTTTACCGCAATTTCTAGATGGATCATCGTCAATTTCTTCCTACACTTTGCAAGCTCCGAGGTAGCAACACTTCTCAATACTCCATCTTCGGTAGTTAGAGAGATTCAACTTCTTGCCTTTTGATAGACCAGGCTCTGAGTTGTCCCTTATGTTAGTGGAGGAGGAAATATATTTGAAGGAGGAAGATATTTCACATAAGGCTGGAAACGGGCTGGGTTTGGTCCGGACTCATACAAGCCCGAGTCCGAGCCCAATTTTTTTTAAGGGTTCAAGCTCGACCCGATTTTGGGTCGGGCTGTAAAATTCAGGCCCAGCCCGGGTTTGAATAAAATAGAAAAGCTTGAGCCCGACCCGAAAATTGCCCACTTAGCTTTTTTTCTATGAAAATTTATAGTGTAATGACTAAGTTTAAATATAAATTGAAAATACAGATAAAGTTATAGAATACCTCAGGCAAGCTGAACGATCTGGATAGAGACAGAGACCAAACCCGATGGACCCACTTTCTTCAGGCTTTCCACAAACACGAAATCCATTAGTCATGATCTTTAGAGATTCATCTTTCGAAGTTCCATACTAGGCATGCATCACATTTGCATTCCCTTCACACTTTTCTTCCATGACCTTCATGAACATCCTAAAAGAATTGAGCTGACCTTTCTTCATTGGTGCAGAGTGAAGATTCCGATGAGCAACAACAACATTATCTACTTAATTCAGGGGCCTAAATCGTTCAACTTTTTTATTTTTTATTTTGGGAATTGAAGGGCCGGTGATTTTACTGATTTGTTAAACTCGGGTCGGGTTCGGGTCAGACCTATACAAACCCGAACTTAGCCCGAAATTCAATTCGGGCTCAATTATTAAGCCCGGGCCCGAAAATTTTGAAAAATTTAGACCCGTACTCTACTAAAATCGGGTCGGAATTGGTCGGGCTCGGATCGGGCTCGGGTCAATTGGCAGCCTTAATTTCATATATTGTAAACTTGATTTTCTTACATTTGTCTTACTTAATTTTGTCTTAATTAACTTAATTACAAACATGAGACTACATGACTTTATATATAGTTTTCATACAAACTCCAAATAGTACAAAAAGACACTAAATGCAACAAGCAACGTGGAGACTCTAAAAGACCCACTAAGATAACTCATGACTCTTGGATAGACCATGCAACCATGCATTCATACTAATTAATCATGCACTTAACTATGGCTCTTAATTCTAAATTTTGTTTTCAATAGTTTAATCGCAAGTTAAGTCACATGATCTGATTATGTGAATATTGTGCATGTTTTGTTCGTTTTTAGACTGTTTAGCGAATACTATATGATTTTGATAGTGGTGCAAGTAAAATTAGACCTGGCAAACGGGCCGGGTCGGGTACCCATGGGTACGGGTTGCTTGACCCACGGGTCCAATGGGCCGGGTCGAAAAGTAACCGCAATATTTTTTAAAGTTTTTTTCCAACCCGGTCCCGGTCCGCGGGTACCCACAAGTACCCATGGGTACCCGCCAATATTTCATTGTTTATTTTGTGTTTGTTTTGGGGTTTTCAAAAAAATTTAAAAATTTATTTTAATTGAATAATTGATTAAAAACATTAGCAACATGCTATCATTTTTTAAAAAATGTAAAATATAAAATTGAATAACTGAAACAACAACAAATGTAATCAGGAATCAAGAACGATAATTTAATAAGCTTGTTGTTTGTTGTTTTTTTATGCTCCTTGTTCAGATAAATATATGTATCAACATTCAAAATCCAACTAGCATTTCAATTTATCATTTCATCAACAAAGACAAAAGAGCAATAATTTGTCCAATCATGAAAAGAAAGAACAATTATTCAAAGTATACAGACATAATTGAGTCTAAACAAAATTTAAACATAATCAAAAATACAATTGCAAAATCAAAACAATGAAACCATATGACAAGTTTCTAAAGTCTTGAAATTAATTACATTAAAAACAATGAAACCAAATAAAATTTAAACTCACCACACTCAAATAAATTACAACTCAAGTTGATGAGTATTTACTTTAATTTAATTTATTTAAATACATGGGTACCCACGGGTACCCGTGGGTATAACCGACCCGACCCGCGGGTTCACGGGCCGGGTAAAAAAGTAACCGCTCATTTTTTTTCAAAAATTTCCTTACCCGTACCCGGCCCGTACGGGTACACCCGTGGGTACCCACGGGTCACGGGTCAAGATTGCCAGGTCTAAGTAAAATGGAGGAAAAAGGTGATAATATGAAAAACGTTATTTAGGAGGGTTGATTTTAGGTTGGCGACTGATTGAAAGTCGGATGCTCTATGTAGTGATTGCAGGTTGATACTGTCCTACAAAATAGGGATCTAGTTAAGAGTGTTAGTTAGAGATTGATTCAATGTGGGGGAAGAAAGCTATCTTATGTTATTATCTTTTGAAATAATAGGATGGAGCCAGAGCTCTAGCTATTCTAGATATTACTAGCAATAGAAAGAAAAAAAGAAAACAAAATAAAAGAAAGATATCCGAGATACAAAAATCAATGGAGAGTGGAGTCAATCTTAATTGAGTATCAAGACTTTTATTGAACTATTACACATAGGAAAAGATAACTATGCTTCCATCATACTCTTGTATCACTCCACACATCGAGTAAGCAACAAGATTAGTCTTGGGCTAGGCACTAATAAGAGGTTTGACAAGCAATAAAAGAAATTCCAATAGTTGATATGGGTAATATATATGGATACCTACATACCCTATTGGAGATATGTGGAGAAAAAGTGCAAGATAGAGAAAGATAATCATTATGAAGTAAATTGTAAATTGACACAGTTGGTTAAGAAATTTTTGTAAAAGCTTTCAAAAAAGCTATAAAAACTGATTTTGCAGAAAGACGTTCAAAGAAGTGCTTGAATATGCCTGCCTTAAACTAATCATCTTTTTATTTGAAAATAGTTTAACGCCTTTGTTCATTTTTTCCCGCGCAAGCAAAATTATCAGCCCATTGCTTTTTAATTCTAAGCGCTGTTTGAAACCTTGTTGAGGAGCCTTCTCTACATTGGCATCTGCTAGTCTCAAAAGTAATAATTACTCTAATCAAGTCATTTCAACTGTACGGCTTTACATGTGTTAGGCACATGAATACAACTTAGGGACTAAAATAGGTTAGGTTGGAAGCCTAGGAAAATTGTCTTTCATTATAAGTATCTCATCTTCTAGTATCCTAGAATATCAAGAAGATATTCTTTGGATTATTCGAAAGACTATTTGGAAAAGATCCCTTCTTATTCTCATTTCTTTTAGAGAATATCCAGCTCATTATGTACATGGCCAAGACCACGGATAAACCTAGTTGACTTGATTTGATGTGAGGAATTGGTATCCACTTATTCTATAAGGTTCAGTTAGCTTCCAGTGCATCTGGGCATTGTCTTGTCCATCAATCACGGTCAGTCACTTTGGTGTGGACATTGAGTAACCAATCTAGATCTAATGAGACAACTACTCGACATGCATGATTTAAAGTATTCATTATTCTACTTGGTTAGGTCATAGGAGTCTTCCTTCCTCGTTAAACGTAAAGAGAGATGGCCTTCTCAAACGTATCTACAACCCAAATGCCTTCTAATTTTTCCACATATATGTATGCTGTGACAATGTTTTAGATGATTTTTATAAGATATGTTCCTTATCCACACCTAAATCTTTGCTATTTTCAGTCCCCCTCCAAAAATCTTCATAATTCCAAATTAACACTTGATTTCGTTCGTATGATTTGAAATTGACACCTTATCCATTTCCAAAAAAATAAATTGTCCCCTTATCCTTAGTTAGGAGTATCTTTTGGAATATTACGATTAATAGGTTTGAACCTGAAAGAGTTTTTTAATGCCTAAACTGTGCCAGTCTTCTTCTATGTTCTCCTTTTTCCATATTAGAAACCCAAACCTAAGTCATCTACCCAATATCTTTCATATCAACTGTTCCGCTGAGCTCCATCACCATTTTATTCTTTAGCACTCCACTCTAGCAAATCAATAGATCCATGAACACATGATATGAAAAAGCCGAAAAATGGATCACTGCAAAAATCTTGTTTGTTTTATTTAGACTAGTAAGTAGTAAAATGCACACGTGAAATTCAAGTGTCAAAATGCAATTATGAACGAATGATTATAGAGAAATGATAGCATGCCACTCTAAATGCAACTTTCTTACATGATTGATCCATGCATAATTTTTAAAGGGAAAAATAAAAGTGTAGTTAGTTGGAACCACTCACTTTTTGCAAGTGGATTGATCAAATTCATGTGTCAAATAGAGTTGCACATTTGGAGTGGCATGCTATCATTTCTCATATTCTAATATCAATATTAAAAAATATTAATGTAAGATTGTCAATTCGTAATTAATCAACATCACAATCAAATAATATTAAATAATTAGAGTTTTTAATAATAGTAAATAGTTAATACTAAATCAAATGCTAAAACAAACTTGCCATACTACCGATTTACGTGTATAAGGAATATTTTCTATTGAAAAACACAATAGAGATATACAACAACAACAACAACAAAGCTTTTTTCCGAACTAGTTGGGGTCGGCAACATGAATCCTGGTTTTCCATTCTGCTTGGTTTAACGCAATATCTTCTGTTAAGTCACAAGCTATCATATTTTTTTTCACCGTTTCCACCCAAAAACACAATATAGATATAGTATATAAAATTTGTTTTTCTAAAGTTTAGGAGCACGAAGAAAATGTGGTAGGTTTAGCATTCAATTACCTTAAAAGAAAATGTGGTAGTTTACATATTTATTATTTGTATTATTTTTTATTATGTATTTTAAATTCCAGCTTTATTTTGTTCCTTGTTTATTGTTTCCTGATTATGGATTTTTTAATCAATATTGCATTATTTCCAGTTGTTCCTATCTTATAACACATTGTTTTAAATCCAAAATTATTTAGTTCATTTTTGGGGTCATGTTATATTAGTTAATTTCTTTCTGTTAATTAATTGGATTCTATTTCCTTTTCATTTGTTAGTAATTATTTATTTTTTCCTTTAATTATTATTTATTTTCTTTTATTGGATCTATATCCAGATCCGAATTAATTCGTTATCATTTCCCCCTTTAATTATTTATTTTCTTTCTTTTTAGATCTACGCCTTGAATAAATATTAATAAACAGCAGGATTGTCTATTGAGAGGCAGAAAAATTAAATTTGGACTATTGGATCATCTATACTCGTGCTTTTTAGAGTAGTAATAGATTTTGGGAAAAAGAATAAGTGTCATTGTTAAGGTTTCATATTGGGGAAGAAGTAAGGAGTGAGAGACATGTGGGTGAGAAAGAGCGAATGTGATTAAAGGAGAAAAGAGGGCGGCAAACTGCTCCAGAAAGCCTTAAACAAACGTTTCATTTACCTCTTTACATTAGGTGTGGTTATCAAACACTTCTATGATTATAGGTGTAGATTGAAATTATGAACATTGCTAGCGGGGATATGAAAGAGCGAAGATTTTAGGCGTGGATGGAAAAATAATTTTTTAAAACTAGAATTTTAATTTATTTTTATACGTGGAAAATTCTTTAGCTCATATAATTGAAAAAAAATGAGATAATGTTTTTGAATACATAATGCATATACTATTCTTCTTTAGTATCTTTAAGCAAACAATCCTTCTATTCTTGCAATGTAAGCACAAAAGCCCTATGTTCTTGCATCAATGTTATGTTACACCATTTTTATAATGGAAAACACTCTAGGTTTCGTATTTTATAATGGAAAACACTCTAGGTTTCGTAGATTCTATCGTGCTATATCAAGGTTATGAGTCACAAGATGGAGGAGGTAAATCTCAAAAGCACTACATGTTTTAAATATCCCTAGTATTGGTCGATCTATTAGCTAAATATTCTATATTGGGGTGGTCCTATTATGATATGACCAAAATTTTAAACACATTTTCATTTGGACCCAGTTGATATGGGAATATATAAGCTTGAAACATTACCATATGTATTTTTTTTTCATTTATATAAATTGTTGTTTGAAATAAACTACTAGAGTTGGATCAAATTCAGCTTGAGTCGTCCTTATTACCTACATCCATATGTTGGAGGTGATGAGAGCCTAGTGATAATTCAGCTGCAAGATAAACGGTTAAAACTTGTTAAATTCTTTTGAAATTTTGCACATACATACTTTTAAAGAGTTGGATTATATCTAACGATGTGAATTTTCGTTGTGGATGGTTGAGATATATATTTGAGATGCATATATATATATATATATCTTCAAGAGAGATTAGGGCTCTCTTTTAGGTGAGATAGCTTGCCATGTGGGGCCATCCTACGAACAATCTGAACCGTTCATCTTATTCTAAATACTTAACACATTATCATGTGAAATCAAGTCATTTTAACTTCATTTGCCCTCACATCTTATCACTATAAAAAAGATATTTCAGCCGTACAAGTTTTGAAAATTTTAGTTGCAAGAGAACGGATTTCAAAAGATTTGATTCCACATTCTTAGACTAGTTTAAGAATTTCTAACAAAATGAACGATTCAGATTGGTCATAGAATGCCACCATGATGAAGGAGAGTCTTGGGCCTTCCCATCTTATTGAGAGTGCCGACCTCTCTTGAAGATTTTCCTATATATATATATATATATATATATATATATATATATATATATATATATATGGGAAAAAGGGGTATGAGCAACTTGCTCATTTAATAAATAAGCAATTGATGATTTGGCATACATGTGATTGGAAAAGCCTTAAAGGATTAGTTGTCCAATGTATCACATGCATGCCACATAATCAATTGCTCATTTACTAAATGAGCAAGTTGCTCATAACCCTTTTATCCTATATATATATATATATATATGCAAATGATCCATTGAGAACTACATTGGTGAGAACCATGTAGGAACTTTTTTTGGGACTTTATTTGAATGATCCGAACTGTTTATTTTGATCTACATGGCTTAATTAGTCTAAGGATATGAGATCAAGTTATATTCATTTGTTCATGCGTTAAAGAGTTGCGAATTACATGGCTGAATATTATTATTTGTAATGACATGATGCATGGACAAATTGATTTCAAATGACCTGGTTTTACATCCTTGCCTAATTTAGTCATGTTAAGCAATGATGTTATACATGGAGTAATCACGAAGCTTATCGTGAAAACATTTCTCACCAAATCGCTTATATATAGGGAGGTAGCCCAGTTAGAATCGTTCTTACAAAGCTGCGTGAGAATTTCATGTAGGGCCATCATATGGATGACCCGAACCATTGATATTGATTAACATGACTAAATTAGTCTAAAACTGTAAAATTAAGTCATTTGGAATTCATTGTTAGATTTAGGGATAGGAAAGAACAATTTATTGAGTTGAATTAACTGAGTACAATATGTTTCCTATATATAAGAGAGAAGGAAATACTAAACCAATACATTATTCGATATGAGCATGGTTTTAAATCTCGAATTTCGGACTCATCTCGGCAAGGGGTGTTTCGTCTCGTATCCGAGATATCGGAGGAGATCTCGGGAAAATGTGATCATATCGGATGTTCATTTCCTATACTCAATAAATATATATTTTTGTTACTAAATAAGATATTATATATCCTACATGTCATTTATCATATAAAATATTGTATAATGTAACTAATGACATGAATCAATTACGGGAAATCTTCGCATAATTTAACAACAATTTAGAAGAGAATGTAATATAAATATATAACTAAATTGAATTTGCATGATTAGAAAAAATGTATTAGTTAATAAACTTACTTAACTTTGCATATATACAAACAATAGCGATACAAAATTCTCACATTATTTTAGCTTAAAGTCCTATATTGAAAGACCATATGCAAAAAGTAAAACAATTTTTTAAAATATATTCACAATAACATGTGTCTATTTCGGCTGATATTTCGCCAATTTCGTCAATATTTCGGCTGATATTTTGGTAATTTCGGCTAAAATCTATACATTTCGGTCCAAAATGATGTAGAGTATAAAATATGTGATTTCGTATCGGCAAGCTAGTCGAAACGAAATTTCGGCCGAAATTTTAGCCGTATCGGAGGAAATTTAAAACAGTGGATATGAGACTAAACTAATATTTCATTTAATATAATATCTAACACCCCCACTCAAACTCAAGTTGGTTCAAGCAACATGAGTTTGGAATATTGACGATGTTCATGTGGCAGAGACGGCACATGGTGATGCACTTGGTGACGAAGCATGGTGTAGGGAAGGTTCTCAAGTAGATGACACATAGGACAGCGCACTATAGCACATGGACCATCCGGCCTTTGGATCTTGAAAGGTGTAGAAGTGAAAAGTTGTAGGAGTTTTTGTCGGCTACTGACACTGAAGAAGTTGTAGTTGTAGTTGGATCTTGAAAGGTGTAGAACTGGAAAGTTGTATAAGGAGTTGCGCACGGTAGATGGCAAACTGAGTTGGAAATTCACCCCCGAACTGGAAAGTAGAAGTAGTAGAAGTGGCGCACGACTGTTGGCGCATGTTGGATCTCACCCCCGAACTGAGAAGTAGTAGTAGTAGAAGTAGAAGTAGTAGTGGTGGCGCACGGTAGATGACGAACGTGTTGGGATCTCACCCCCGAATTGAGAAGTAGTAGTAGTAGAGGTAGATGTTGACGTCGGAATCTGGGATGACGTCAGGAACTAGGATGATGTCGATATCTCCCCTTCTAAAACTCACAATCGATCAACCAGTGTGAGTTTGTTGATGAAGTACCGGAATCTCTCGGGATTGGGATGACTGTAGAAGCTTGAAAAACCTGCAAGAAAGATTTTTTTTGGAAAACGGGTCAGGTTGGATGCAGGTTAGGGTATTAGGGTTTGGGGTATTTGTATTGGATATTGGGTTCGGATTTTGGAGGTTTGGATTTGGGTATTGGGTTTGTGGGTTTCTGGTCCGGTCCAGCAACCAAAACAAAGAACAGAAGATGTAGAGGCAGCTAGGGTTTGGGTGAAATCTAGTCGGGGGGGGCAGGCGGGGTTGATGGCACGGTGGGTGGTGCCGGGATTCAGAATTTGGGTTTTAGCAAGGAGGAGGATGGGGGTTGCTGTTGTTGTTGCTGATGTAGAAGACAGTAGTGGTGGAGTTTGGAGACTGATGTTGTTGCTCGACGGGCGGCTATGGTTTGGAGTTTGCCGGAGTTGCAATGGTGGGGAGGCAGCGGTGTGATGTCGGGATATGTTGAGGGAGTTGCAGTGGTGGAAGCTTGAGGAGGATGGGGGTTGCAGTCGGGGTTGTAGTTGTCGGAGGTGAGGGATTGTTGTTGTGCTGCTTTTGTTGTTGATTCTTGTTGTTGAAGGCAGCCAGAGTTGTGTGGATCTTGCTATTGTGTTGATGGGGATGAAGTGGCGGCTGAAGATGTGGGGAAGAATATTAGGATTTGAGGGATGTCGGGAGGTGGAGTGATTCCGATGAAGGCGGGAATTCCACCTTGATGACGATGCTAAAATTAGTATAGACCTTATAAGAGTATACCATGTTAGATTTAGGGATAGGGAAGGATGATTTATTGAGTTGAATTAACTGAGTACAGTATGTCTCCTATATATAGGAGAGAAGGGAAGATTAAACCAATACATTGTTCAATATGGGACTAAACTAATATATCATCTAATATAATATCTAACGCATTTATTCCTTCATCTTGTCATTATAAAAAAATGATATCTAACTATACAATTTGTAACTCTTTAATTGATGCGCAAACGAATCTCGAAGGACTTGATCTTTCATTCTCCGACTAATTTAGTCATGTATATAAAAATTAACGGTTCACATCTTTCTAGTAAAGTCAAAACGTGGTTCTCACCGGATCATGACCCTATATATAGTGTCCAGTAAGAATATCTGATATTATCTCGTATTCCTAAGATATAGTCTGCGAAGCACTACCCAATATGAAAATCTGCCATCCGATATGTTAGCTAGTATTGATATCGATGTTTAGAACCTTGTTCACACTTAATGAGCTGGAGCTTAGTGGAGAGTGAAGATTTTATGGGGGTACTATTGAAAAAGATTAGATATGCTTTTCGGGTGCAATTGAAAATCACAAGTGAAACTTAGGAAAATGACCAATCTTGTAGAAAGAGTCGAGGAAATAAACAATTGAAAAAATGGATTAGTCAAAAGATTACTTACAAACTGATGAGGAATTTACCTTGAGATAAATCCAAACATCCAAAACTCCAAGAATCAACTCAACCTAATCCCAGAGTAGAACCTTATTTATAACTTTGCTAAAAGACTAAAGACAATAGAAAAATACATGTTAAAAGCATTGAAGATTTTGAATAATTTTTGTTTGACAGAGGAGTTTATTCTATTTTCAGGTGAGACAAATTAAAACCAAATATTTGAATTGATATGGAGAATATCGTTTTGCAATGATGATATGCATTGAAACAACTACAAAAACAAGAAATCCTTTATACCAAAATTTTGGGTCAACTACACAAATCCTTCTCCACTTAACTATATTGAGGGCCATCTCCTCTGTCAAATTAAGACTTTCAAATCGGTATTGATAGCTTAAACCCAAATTTGTTTGGGTATATCTTTTTTTGATCCCCTAATTAGTAACTACCATCTAGGAAGCACAAGTACATCCAAACGGCCAACATACCCGTGTCGGGTGCGTATCGGGTGCGTACCCAAGGAGTATCAAAATTTTTCATACATGTTTGCAATTTTTGGACACAATTATGTTTAGATGAATATTTGGGGCCCTAGTATAATTTCAAAAACTTGATGTTTTAAGTTATACTCAAATGCAAAACAAGTATAACTAGTGTTTTGATAGTTAGATTATCATTTTTTTCCCTCCAAAAATGCTATAATTATATTGTATTCTTATAGTTCTATGAAATGGTTCAAATATTTGCATATTTAACAAAATAAATAAATATTTATTTATATCTAATATAAAATATATAATATTTAACGTACCCACCAATGCACCCGTATCTTACTTTTTTGTAAAATCACATATTCCTGGACCCGCACCTCGTATCCGTGTCTGTGCTTCATAGACTACCATCCTATTAGTTTTACTGATTGGGGCGATATTGATCGTTGTTGTATGTGTCCAAACCATCTCAATCTGTTCTCCCGCTTTTTATGTTCAATTAGGGCAAGCTCTACTTTTTTCTATGTGCATTCATTTCTTATTTGTCTTTTAGTGTGCTCGCAGTTATCCACCTTTGTTGTAAGATATCTGTTGATGGGACTTATTTCCTTTTAAAATCTGAATGGGGGTGCTGCTCAGCTAATAACATATCCATGTACCTGTTTGCATATAGGCTCTCTATATGAGTATATGCAGTATTAATTACAAATGATATTGGGCTGTTAAATATAACTATCAATACCTCTGTTCTTCTTTCTAAAAGCTACAAGACGGTGCTGCTAATGAGATATCCAGGTTCTGGTCCCTCTTTGAGCATTTAAAGTTGAGTGTTTTCCGAAATGACATATTATTTATCTCAAAACATCTCTTTTCTTCCTTCTAGAAGCTTTATTATGGTGCTGTTTTACTGATGGCATATTCATATTATGATCCGTCTTTAAGCTATTTTCCAGTGAGTGATTTTGGTATTACATAAAATATTGTGTTGTCAAATATATCTGATTTGATCTCTTGTGATTTATCCTGTGAAAATCTATATATTTTTTTGCCATTTTTTGTCTATAAAAGGATAATATTTTTGCCTTTTTGGTCTGGTCTACTGAATTTATTTTGTAAGCTAAGAGGAGCTTTTCCTCAAAGTTTCCCTTATTCCACATTTGGCCAATGTGTACATCAAATATAGCATTGAAGAAGATTAGCACGTCCATGTAAAGGACCTGTTATGCATTATTTTTAGTTGCAACATGTGGAATACTTATCACAAAATCCATCATACAAAATGGACAAACATCAGGCAACAAATTGCATATATTTATCTTTTAGTTTCAAGATGTGGATTATTTATCATTGAAACCATCATACTATATTGATAAATATTAGGAAATAACTTGCAAACTAACTTGTTATCTGTTCTATATGAATCTGTAATTCCAAAAACTTTTCTTGAAGTGTCACTGAATAGATATAAGAGATTTTCTAAGGTTTAATTCTTCAATTCTCTTGGGATATAATTTTCAAAGTTATGCCTATTGGTTCCTCTTTTAGTATTTATCTTTCTGTATCGCGTTGTGGTTGCCTTATTAGGCTATTATCATAACCCGTGAAATTCTGTACTACTTATGAAAGTTATGATCTATAATGATCTTAATTGTTAAGGATCCCCTCATACACATCTCACAAATAAATACATTATAATTGTTGCGGGATTTTAGAGAAGAAGTTAAATAATTTTATTGTCGGATTTGCAGCATAGGGTTAACTTTGTATGAAAGATCTTCCTACTTTCTTATTTAATTTCTTTGACTACATGATTGTATAAAACAATTTGAAGATTGGAGGAAGGAAGATTTTTCATTAATATGTTCAGACTTACATGGTCTGTCCTTTCTGTATTTTAAAGAGTGCTGTTTTTCCTTGATGTGGTTGTTTTATTATTGATTTATGTCTGTAAGATTGTGAAATCTTTACCTTACCTTGGTTACAAACATGATCCTTAAACATTAACATTTTAGATGAGTTCAGGAGAGTTGTTAAGAGTAATGGGATCTGTAAGAAGATCTGACAAATTTAAAACAAGCCAAGCTACCAGCCACGATACTAAGAGGAATATTCTTCCCATGGCGAGAGGAGGAATGGCCTCCATCTTTTCATAAAATGATTTTATTCGAAACATATAGGTTTTTCTCTTCTGTTATCGCTTCTTGTTGTTATTATTTTTATGAGTTTGTATAATCGATGTAAACTGCTAAGTAAAGATTTTTTTTTTGTTTTTTTTGTTTTTGTTTATCAGTCATGTGAAGCCAAAGCCTGTATAATGGAAGCTTTTCCATTGGAGGGATACCATCTTAGTGGGGGATTTGACCCTGGAGGCACATTAATAAGAAAGTATGAGCTATTTCTTCATTTGGAATATTTGACTCATGTCATAGTGCATGTATTTTCAAGTTCGTTTATTATTTTTTTACCAATATTTATTTTCGAGTGTTAAGCAAATGTACAGTGAATCTCAGAAAAAAAGTGATGATTATTGTGATGTTGTTTTTAACTTGGAATTCTCTCGGAATATTTATTTATATATCTATATAATAAAACACAAAAAAAGCTATGAAGTGGCTCTCCTTCAATCCCCCTAAAATCAAAGGCCCAGATCTAATTTTATAAAACACATTTCCCTTTCAAAAGTTTTCCCTCAAAACTCAAATTTAAATCCTTCACCCAAAACAACTCCTTTATTTATTTAATTATTTCTTTCTCTCTCCTCTATTCAAATAATTAAGAAAAAAAAAATCAAAAAATTTAAAAAAAACAAAAAACAAAAAAAATTTACATATTTAAAAACTTAAAAATAATTTTAAAAAATCAAAAAAAGTCAAAAACTTATAATTTTTAAATTTTTTTTTAAAAATTTTATTTTTTTTTAATATTTCAAAATTTAAAATTTTTGAAAACATTTTAGAAATTTTAAAAATTTTGAAAATGTAAACAAAAATAAAAAATTGTAAAAAAATTAAAAAAATTAAAATTTTTTCTAAAAAAATTTTTGAAAAATTTGAAAATTTGAAAATTTGAAAATTTGAAAATTTGAAAATCTCAAAGCAAATCCAAATCAAAATCCAATGTCGAACCCCAATCAAGAAGTCGTCACTGATATCTGGTTCGCTGCTGATTCCGTGTCGGTGACTCCCCTCCACAAAATCGAGCGCGAATATCAAGCGACTCTGTATCGGCGACTCCCTTTCACCGATTCGAGAGACTCTATATGCGATGCGACGACTCTAATTTCATCTTATTAACTGAATTCTCATTCTAATTTTTAATTTTTTGTGTGCAGGGGATTACTCAGTTTTTTGCTGACTTGAATTTTGTGTGTGCATGGTATTTAAGTTCAAAGAGGTATGATTGTTTTATTTTTTGGTTTAAAAAATTTTAATTTGGTGATTTATTTGATGAGTTTTTTTATTGGTTTTGATTTAAGGTGTACGTAACGCAAGTGAGAGTGGATTATTTGGTGGCCTCAATCTGGGCTTCCAAACCATAGCCAGGGCCGGCCCCACCCTTGAGGCGAGTGAGGCGGCCGCCTCAGGCCTCCTGGAGTTTTACGATTTTAGGTGCCCCAAATTTGTAATTTCCTTATAAATATCGACACGTATTTTGCGCGTAAAAAAATTGTTATTAGGGACCCTATTTCGGGAGTTTGCCTCGGGCCCCCGGGAACACTTGGCCGGCCCTAACCATAGCAGGACAGGTAAGCTGACTAGGAACCTAAAATAACTTGACAAATATGCAATATTAAATTCTATACTATAAGAGAAAATACTATCGTGAAGTGTTCCCTTCACTGGTTATTAGAAACCATGGATAACATAACATGTAAGAACTTTTAGTGTATGTTTGGATATATATGATTGGGATGATTGGAGTTTATCAGTGAAGGGTGCAAACTCTCCACTCAAGAAAGACAGCTAAAGTAAATTTGTTATTTATCCATTTTGATTTTTTTTTTTTTAATATAAGTGCAATGGGGAGACAAAGTGGAGATAAAAAAAATGATTAGCTTGGATTAGAGTTTTGAGAACTTCATTTATTTCATTTTGGTTGAAATAATAATAAGAGGTATTTCAATTGCAAACTGAGTCTCAGACAAACAAATGTTTAGATTATTGGTATTGTAGATACCTTCACACCTGCACTTGAGTTACCATTGTATTTAGACATACTCATAGTGGTTATGTGATTAGAGTAAGCTTTATAAAACCTATATGATAATGTTCTTGCATAACTATTATAAGCATCTAAAAGTGATGTTGAAGTTAAAAAAACTCTATACAGTATTTTTAACAAACTATATGTATTCCAGGTAAGTTCAAGCTAATGATCAAAAAGGCGATGGTTGAGCTTAAAGGTAGATATACTGATTTCTCATATAATATGTTTGCTACTTCAATTAATTTGCTGAACCTCCAAAACTATTTTATATAATCAAATCAGGTGCACCGTTCCGAAGACGTGCCGTAGGCACATGTCAACGGGCAAACCTAGTATACATCTAACTCTGATCGTAGTGTTTTATTTTTGTACATCAAAATTTTTTAACTGGGAGGAATATGGTTTCTATTTTTTAAAGTTATCTGCATATATATTTGTTAGGTTAGACACATTTTCATATATAGATTTAACTAGATCGTTGATTAAAATTGTGTATAATGTGAACAGCTACAGGACTTCATCAAGTCATCCCAAACTAATATACACATTCTTCCATGCATGATGCATCACAAAATGTGGAGATCTTATTTTAGATCAAGAAGAATGCATACAAGTTATATGCAAGGGGAGACTACAAATAAGACTATTAATTAATGGTGTTAGCATGTTAACTTATGGTATGGTATCATATTCTGATGCTGTGATGCATCAACTGTGTAAACTGAGCTTATTTCAAATTCATCCATGCCATTCGTATAAAATCCAACCATGCAATGTAGTTAAAAGTGATCATTACGGCATTACCTAATCTTTAAGCACATCTATTCCATCATTAGTTTTACACTTTTACTCATTATGACTGTGCTAGAATTAATTCATGTCCATAAGATTTACGTGTTTAATCCTTTATATATTAAAAAAGAAGTTTCAACTTTTTAGCTGTTCTTTTTACACCCCATTTTATATTAGTTAATTTTAGACTTCAAAAAGTTCCATTTTTTTGATGAAACCAGTAATTGAAATCAGCAAGACTACATACTGTGAGAACTTGTGTCAAGAAGCCATCTTTGTTTGGAGCATACATAAGAATGAGACATGACACTTTTTGCTTCTTTACTGTTTGTGCTTATTAGTATGTGTTTGCTTCATACCTTAAACTTTTACATGTAAACTATGTTTTTCCATATCATGTGATTCATTTATTTAGATTAAAGCTTCTGAGAGTTAATTTTGAGTAGTACAATTTCTCTATGCAAAGTTGTATTTGTAGAGCTTAGATATGGATTAAGATTATAACTTTTACAGTTTGGGTGCATCGTTATTGTTTTTCTGGAAGGTTTAACTGCGGGGAGTTTGCTTCAGTTTTGGTTACAAATTTTTCTACATGATGATGCTTGTTCAGTTGTACTGTACAAGGGAATTTAACTCCACGCAGTTAAACCTTCCTACTTCTTTAGGCAGGACAACTGGACATGCTGATTCCTTACTACTTCTTTAGGTGGACATGATCATTATTTATGTTTCTAGCCTATGTTTTTGTTGAAGTAACTAATATTAGCTAGCATAACACCAATATTGAAGTTGGGTAGGGTTGAAGAGGTAATCTCTATTATTACATGTCTATTACACATAAATCTCCACATGCAGTGCACACTTTGATATTTAGTTTATTACGTGTTTATAACACCGAAAGAGTGTTGGCATGGTTGTATGGACATGCCGAGTATTTTTTGTGCTTATCATTTCTTATCTCTCACTGTTTCCTGCCAATATTGAGAGTTGGCAGACATTTTGTACACGGGGGTCAAGTGAGAGCATGTATTATGACTGGATTTACGAGGGAGGGAATACGTGCGCACTGCACATGCTAGAACTTTTATGCTTCTGATTGATGTGGATATGAAATACTGCACACATCTTTAGCTCGAAACCACTTAATTAGGAGGAAAATTTGGATGATATGTACAAGGAATGGGAGTTTCCCTTCTCAATAGTTCGATTGACAGGTGAGGAAGCATTTAAGTTGATATTGATCCAAATGTTTCTTTAAATTATGGCGATGGAATACCGAACAATATTATGGTTGTGGGCGTCGTCTTTGGGCCATTCTGGATTCTTGAAGATCTTATGGAGTATGGTTGCAATTTTAAAGTTCATTGATAATAGCATTTTATTTCTGAGTATCTGTCATTTGTGCATGTATGGCCTGAGGAACGATTGTGTATTTGTTACAAATTTAGGGTAGCTCGAAAGATTAGTCTAAGACGATTTGGGCACGTACTACCGACACCAATAATTGTGAGATAAACAGAGTTGGATTCAAACAGTTAAGAAAGATATGATTCATGTGCCGACTCCAAAATACTGGGATAAAGACTTTGTTATTGTGCCTTTTGGGTCTTTTTTAGAAAAAGATAGATTACTGCGTAGTAGTATCGAAAGTAATGTATTAAAAATAGTGCAATTAGCACAACCCAAGGTTTATATTATGATCATATGCTTTAATAACATGACCCACAAAGTGAGAATCACATGATATGTGAAGGTATGTGAATCACTTTGCAATTGAGATTATAAAAAAATAAGTTTTTTTTTTTTGTGTGTGTGTGTGTGTGTGTGAATTTAATTATCCTTATCTCTTAGTGGATTTCTTTTCTGAGTACTCAAGTGTCTTAATAGTGCTTGTTCAGCCAATGAAATTTGTTATGCAACCAGATATTTTCTTGTTGCCAGTTGGCCTTGTCCACACAAATGAGGGAGACGAGAACTAGTGGGATGAACTAAAAATGGTCCATCTTTCTTTCACTCTATTAATCTTTCTGTTTCTCTTTTCCTTGTTTGAATTGCTGCATTATTGCATGAATACAGGCGAGGATGGCATGAAAGTAAGGTACACCTCTTAAACGTATTTAGCATTGGTATCGGGTCGGGTCCTTCACCACCCGAACCTGATCCCCTACGGGTCCAAAAATTGGATCCCGACCTGGACCCGTGAAGACCGGGTCCGGTTCCGAGTCAGGGTCCTATTAAAATATTCCTACCCATTCGGGTAGGATTGGGAGTGCGAGCGGCGAGCGGAGACGGCAAGTTGAGGATTTAGAATAGAGGAGAGAAGAAAAAGACATGAATTTTGAGTTTGGAAGATGAAGATTTAGAATTGAAGAGGAATGAGGGGAGGGATGATGATAGAATATTTATTTATATGTTGATTTTTTGGGTTTTTTTAAACGGGTCCGGGTCGGGTCTCTTTTGAGCGAACCCGGACCCGGACCCGAAAGTACAATGGGTCCCATTTTAGGACCCGGACTCGGACCCGGATAGGCCAGGTCGGTTCCGGTCCAATGCCGGGTTCGGGTCGGATTCGGATTTCGGGTATTTATACCAATGCTAAACGTATTGTGATGGTTCGTAGATGAGCCCAACTACGGTCTTGTCTATATGAGTTGTAGCCATCGATGGGAACTGTAGCAATCCCAAAAAAAATAAAATAAATTAAGAACCCGCAATTCGCATCTGCGGTCTCGTAAAAGCAGAAGTCTGTTGGGTTTATGTCTTGCATACGATGTTGGATAAGAAGACGATAAGACGATGGAGGGATCGAGACGATTGGAGACGAAGTGGAGGCGAGAAGAAACAGTCAGCGGCTGCAGCAGAGGAAGTTGCGATCGACTGCAATTCATGTGCGGTTGACCGACCCCTGCACGATATCTTCCCGAGAGGAGGACAGTCGACCGTCTTGTTGGTACAGTCGACCGTTCGCGGCCCTGATGAGTTTCGGGCTTGAGTCTGGTTGATTCGTGAGAAGCCCAACTTGCTATTCAAGTTAGATCATCTGGCTCTTACCGTAGGGTTATCTCTTATATAATATCCAGTGACTATTGTAACAAGATATCAACTTAGGGTTTGTCTCTAGATCTATATAAACAATTGTAACAGCTCATAGATCCATATGATTCTATTGAGTGCCGAATAGAAGAAGATAGTACTTCATAGAGAGGGTGAGAGAGTTTCTCCATTGTAGGCAGCATCAAGTTCCAGTTAGGTTTGAGAGAGGGTCGTGGTGATAATTGTAATATTCTTGTATCTTCTCTAGTTGAAATAATATATCGGTTCTTTCTCTCCCGGATTAAGGTGAAAGCCCCAACCGAGATAATTCTTGTGTGCTTTGTGTGATTGGTGCAGTTTAGTTTTGCTTGATGGTTTGTGTTGATTGTGTCGAAGACCCAACAAGATCCTCAGAATTCCTAACAAAGCCCCAGTTGGTAACTGCAGTCTTTGCTGTGGCAAAGAAGAGATCATGCATGAAAATGATTTGGTGAAGATCTCTCTATAGAATATAGTTTGAAAATGGACTTATTTTGGGCAAAATTTCTGAGGAGATTTGACATGAATAACATACATGATCAGCCCAGGAGACTCGTCTAGGAGGACGTGGGGTCGATGGCAGAAGAGGTGGGGCCGGGGGTTCCACTTGACTGATGAGTTCCTAAGCTAGGATACCCAGTAGCCATTTTCTCTATTTCGACATAGACTTGATATTAATCTTGATATAGACTTGATATTAATCTTGATGATACAGTTTTATTATTATGTTATGAGAACGGAATTTATAATTCTAAAAGCTATACAACTCTAGAATAGAGATAAGTGCACGATACACAGGCATTATGTTGAGAATTTTTTACCAAACTATCCCATTTTTTGTAAGTATGTACCAAACTGTCCCTGTTCGAAAATTTAATACCAAAAAGTCCCCGTCGCTAACTGAGTTAGTGTCCCTAGTAATTTTCTTTGCGCTATCTCAGTTAGTGTGATAGGGGATACCACTTATCACCTCAAATAAGGATGTGGGAAGAAACTCACCAAATATAGACGCGCTAACTCCGTTAGCACGCCCATTTAAACCAGGCACGCTAACCGAGTTAGCGAGTGTCGATGGGACAGTAGGGGCACTACCTCAAAGAAGGGTGTGGGATAAAAATCACCAACTATAGACACGTTAACCCCGTTAGCGCGCCCATTTAAACCAGGTGCGTTAACGGGGTTAGTGAGTGTCGATTGAGTTCCTCTCAAATAACGCTCGCTATCTCACTCTCATCTCACTTCTTCTCTCCCCCAAAATCCCATCGCGCGATTTTAAACCCAACCCCCAAACCTTAGCCTCCGATTTCAGACTATACTCATCCCAATCTCACGAAATTTTGACTTAAATCTCTTCATCACTGCCGAAAATCTCATCCCAACCAACATTTTTCCTAAATTATTGGTGAACCCATGAATCCTTTTTTCCAAATTTTCGGAAGTAGAGGATCTGTAGCGGAGTAGTCGACTTCGACCTTCAACGCAACATTCGTTTGTAAGTGTTCGTAACTTATGACATATAATTTTTAGTGATTTTGGGTGAATGGTTGGATTTGAAATATTAGGTTCATTTTGGTATTTACTCGATAAATATATTAAATTTAGGGTTAAATTTGCATTGGTAGATTCAGGGTTTGGTTTGCATTGATAAATTTGCATTGATAGATTTAGGATTAGGTTTTAATTTGCATCGATAGATCTATAAATTTGCATTGATAGACTTGCTTTGATAAATTTGCATTGATAAATTTCTACGTGATAGATTTAAGTTGTAAAATTTGCATTGCACGTGATAAATTTACATTGTGTAATTAACCAAAATTAAACCAATATTGGAATGCACATTGTGAGTAATATTGTTTGATATTGAAATTTTGGAAATTAGACATTGTTAATTGTATAATAAATTTATAGCGATTTTAAGGTAAATTTGTTAACATATATTATCAAACATGTAGGATTCTATTTGATATAACATATGGCACGGACAATGGGTAATCCCGAAGAAGGGAGTAGTAGTAGACCTCCAACAACCCGGAAAGGTCCACGGACATGTCATTGACAACCTCCAAAAAAAAAACGAACCGTGGTGGACAGAGACGTACCAATGTAAGATGATTTGACATTAATTTTATACGTTCAATTTTAACATCAATAAAATTATAAATTTGTATATTGAATTTCAACTTTTTTTTTGGTGTAGGATGAGGCCGTTCCTTCTTCTTCTCCGGAAAATCAAATGGGCCCGTCTCCTCCTCCAAATCAACATGGCCCTTCTTCTCGAATTTTTTGCCGTACTAGGCCACTTTTTGATAGTATTTGCATTTTTAGGCCAGGCCCCAATCTATTAGCGTTCGTGGGCTAGCCACTGCCACGTCAGCAGCGGCCGCTATTGGGAATAGCGGCCTCTTCATATCCACCAAATTTGCACTCCCACACTTGGTAGAGTACGGGGGGATTGGGCTGAGTATGTGTAAAGAAGGTCGCTAATGCCACTAGCGACCTCCTCCAACTGAGGTCGCTATTCCCAATAGCGACCACAGTGGTAGGCTATTATAAGTCACATTCACATTGATTTGGCAAACAGCATAATCGCTAATGTCAATCGCGACCTATCATACCTGTGGTCGCGATTGGTAATCGCGACCTTAGTATAAACATCCAAGATTCATAATTAGAAGCATTCAGGGGTCCATCTGAGGTCGTGATTGCCACTAGCGACCTCAGTTAGAAGAGGTCGCTAGTGCCAATAGCGACCTCTTCATTTCCTGATCCCTTTCGTACACAGCCAAGTGTGGGGGCACAAAATTGGTATCTATGAAGAGGCCGCTATTCCCAATAGCGGTCGCTGCTAACGTGGCAGAGGCTAGCCCACGAATGCTAATAGTTTGGGACCTGGCCTAAAAACGCAAATACTATCAAAAAGTGGCCTAGTACGGCAAAAAATTCCTTCTTCTCCATCTAGTCAGCCAGGCCCATCTTCTTTCTCATATGTTCCTCCGGTGGTTCCCCGTCCGATCGAACCAAAGCTTTTGACTTTACAAGGTTAGCATCGCTCTAAAGCCCTTTGGAAAGGAAATTCTTCAGAGTGTAGTTTTAGGAAGCACGACACGTTAGAGATGCATCCCTGTATACATGAGATATTACAGCAATGTGGGTTATACGACATCGGGTTGATGAGCTCCATTAAGGCCGACCGACCCTTATTAACAGCCCTTCTCGAGAGATGGCGTCCCGAGACACATAGTTTTCACTTGCCGGTCGGCGAGATGACAGTGACACTGCAAGATGTTGCTGTGATAACGGGTCTGCCAATTAATGGACAAGCCGTAACTGGCACAATGGAATTTGAACTAGAGTTCATTATCCATGAGTATCTCGGTGTAGAGGTGGATCGATCGGCCCTTGTAGTCAAATCGGTGAGACTGAAATGGCTGAAGGACACATTCTCTGGTACGTTGATTAATGCCTCCACTGAGTTGTAAGTACATTATTAATGCCGGGCCTATATAATGACACTGTTCGGAGGTGTGATGTTCCCAAATTCCTCCGAAGATTCCTTGCTGTTAATGTACCTACCACTAATCGTTGATCTTGGTGGAGTTGGGGTGTACAGTTGGGGAAGTACTGCATTGGCCACATTGTATAGAGCCTTGTGCGATTGCTCTCTCCGTGCCAAGCAGATGAACAGATTAATGTTGATGCTACAGATTTGGAGTTGGGAACGGCTACACATTGGCCGATCCATTGTCGCAAAGCAATCACCAAAGTGGGCGAATCTTCCCGTGGACGAGAATATGAGGCCACCGCAAGGTGTATATTGAACGGGTTCATTGACGTGGAAGGCTAGCCCTAATAGATGGCTCTCATATTATAGGGACGAGCTTGACCAGTTGGCAGATGATTGTGTTAAGTGACAACCATATATCGAGGCACATTTAGCGAGATTGCCTCCAGTTTGTACCTCGGCTCCTCAACTGTGGTTGAAAAAAGCCCCACTTATCCAAATAGAAATAGACAATTATTCGCATCCGGTGATACGGCTATTAACAAACAACCCTTATATTTTCCATACAAGTGTGTCACATCAACACTTATAACAGGTCTGCATGACTGAAACCCTTCAATTGAAACACCAAATGCACAAAACACTCTCCTGAATGTTTCTTTGCCAGGACCAGAATCATACTTATCCCAATGGACAATGGTTCCCGGATTTGCTGCTTGTATTGCTGATAGAAGTAAAGGCAACTTAGTGTACGCGCCTTCAAATGATCCGTACAACTTCTCAATAGATTTTTGTTTTGCAATCCAAACCTTCCTATAAGATATCTGATAATTCAATTGTAGTTTGACTATCTCAATAATGGCCCACGGTGTAATTCCTATCTGAGCCTTCACAACATTCATAATCAAAATGCATATAAGTTTAGCGTTAACTTTGTAGTGGTCTTGATTCAATGCGGGATTCACACATGTATGCGGCTCTACTAGTTTTTTAACCAAAAAATTTGTCCGGCCCTTCGGAACGATTGCACGTAATCTCTATGGACAGCCACCCTCACTTGCAATCTGTGGGATTTGTGCCATCTCCTCAAGTGAACGTTTTCTCGGAGCCAATTTACATTTTACAGCAAAGATGGTCGGTGAAGATTTCATTGTGATAAATTCTCGATGTTTGTTGATGGAGTATAGCTTTACCGCATGTTGAATCGATTCTTTACTTTGAAACTCTTGCCCAATGTAGAACTCATCTACGGTGGATGAACCGGACGACTCTTGTGGATCATGATTTACTCTCGCACTTTGTGCCATTTCCTTGGTAACATGAACGTTGACATTATTGAACCCATCAGTAAGGTTTACATCGACATCATTACTTTCATTTATATTAATATTTACATATTCATCTTCTTCTTCCTCGTCTTCATTTTGTAATTCCTTTTTAAGTTCATCGTCTGTTTCTTCGTCTTCTTCATCATTATCGACTAAATCATTATTAATGCTAGCATTTTCAAATATTCCGAAAACAATGGTATTAGGAACGTAATCATTAACCAAACTTGGTTGACGTGGTAATTCAAATTCAGTAGGATCCGGGCTTTTAGTATTTGTAAACGTGTCTTCTTGTAAGGACGGTGGGATTGCATGGGATGTTCGAACTGGATTCGAAACGATCTTATGGATCGACAGTTCACGTGCGGAGCTTGAACCAAGGTTAGTATGTGGTTGGCATTAATATTTTCAGTTTTCTGAATATATAGCTCTAATGCAGACCAACTAAAATTCGGATCAAGTGTTCTACCAATCATGGACTTCAGAGAGTTGTCGTTTCCTACGGGCACAGTCATAAAATATTGACCATTACCTTTTTCCGCTGCATAATGTGCCAAAATTTTAAAATTCCATCGTTCTCTATCCCAACTAGTAACCTCATAAACCTTCTCAACAAGTTCTTCTATTGTGATTGTACGGGGTACCCAAATTATTTCGGGATCAACGACACTATAACAACAACCTATTTTTGGGTCACGGATAATTTCACCACCAAAATAAAGCCAAATAGGAATATCTTAATCCATACCTATACATATTTATATAAAAAAAATCACTATCTACTAAATAAAATATATTCGATAAAATGATATACAAATCATATCTTGAAATTAATGATTAGAAAAGATGAGCAATTTCGAGCTTCGAGAAGAAGGCGTAGTGAATGGGTTGATAACAAATCCGCTATGTAAATCCCCAAACAAAGAAAAGTCCAAACATGGATTTATGGTTTTCAGAGTGGGATGAGATATGAATGTGAGAGAAGAAGAAGATGAATGTGAGAGAAGAAGAAGATCCTTTAAGATTTTGTAGAGTTTTTTTGAGTAAGATCTACAATTGGGATGCTAGGATTTTGGAGTTGGGTTCCGAAATTGGGGGAGAAAGAGAAGAGAGAGAGACACTATAAATATAATGAGACAGCGTCAGCGATTGTAATTTAATAGGGTCCCAAACGATATAGCATGCTAACCCGGTTAGCGCGCGTGGTATAAAGAGGCGCGCTAACTGGGTTAGTGTGTCTATAATTGGGATTTTTCCCCCTACCCCTACTTGAGGAGTAGTGTCACCTACTGTCCACCTATCATGCTAACACCGTTAGCGCTAATGGTTTAAAGAGGTATGCTAACGGAGTCAGCGTGTCTATATTTGGTGAGTTTTTTGCACACCACCATTTGAGGGGATAAGTGCTATTCCCTAGCACACGCTAACTGAGATAGCATGAAGAAAATTACTAGAGGCGCTATCTCAGTTAGAGACGGGGACTTTTTGATATTAAATTTTCGAACATGGACAGTTTGGTACATACAAAAAGTTGGATAGTTTGGTAAAAAATTCTTATGTTGAAATCATATGATTTTCAAATTGTCAGAAGACAGATGGGATAATAAGATGGACAATGCACATCTCCATGTAAAATACGTTTTTTATTTTCTTCACTTCTAATAGATTTTTAACCATTATGTTACTGTACTTGTTCTTATTGTTAGTGTACCAAGGGCTAATCTAACCCATGATGGAGCTTTGTTTCTCTAAAAATATTTAGGAAAAATATCTAAGAAAATAATTGCTTTTTGAAATCTATAAGTGCTAGAGTTTTCCACCATGAAAAATGGTGATGTTAAAAAAATGAATTGAATTAAAGCACATACCAATAATTTCAAAGCTTCTACATTGTTCCATCATCCCCTATATAAGAAAGTGATCTTCCTCATTTTTGTATCAAGCAATGGAGATAATTATACTTCAAAGTAAAGTGTTCCACTCCAATTAGGGAGTGAGAGTTTTTAGAGAATTTTATACCACTTCAAGTTGAAAGTGAGAGAGAGTGTTCCACCACAACTAGTATGTGAGGATAAGAGTGTGATTCTAGTATTCTCTTGTTGTGCCCATTATTTGAATAGTGGAAGAAGTATTACTACTGCTCGTGGTTTTTTTTTCTTAGTGGATTTTCCACGTAAAATTCTTTGTGTTCTTACTTATTTTTGTTGAGTTTGTGTGATTTTGTGCTTATTGATTTTAATAAGTGGTATCAGTGCTACATTGTCTTTTATTGTTCCACAATGGAAGGAGGTGGAAGCTCGATGATCAAACTCAACAACTCCAATTGGGTGACGCGAAAACCAAGAATGGAGGATATCTTATTATGCAAAAAATTTGCATGAGCCGATCGAAGGTGCTGAAGCTAAGACGAAGAATATGTCCGATGTCGATTGAAGGAAGTTGAATTGTAAGGCGATTGACCACATCAGACAATGGGTGGATGACATCGTCTTTCACCATTTGTTTAATGAAACTGACACTCATACTCTCTGGGTGAAGCTTGAGTCATTGTTCGAGAAGAAATCTGCTGCAAAGAAAGCCTTCCTGATCAAAGAACTCGTCAATGTGAAGTACAAGGATGACATGAGTGTAATCGAGCACTTATACAATTTTCAGAACATGGTTAACCAATTAGCCACTATGAACATGGCGATTGATGACGAGCCACAATCACGTTTATTGTTGGGTTTCTTGCTAGACAGTTGGGATTCCTTCGTAGTGACTGTAAGTAACTCTGCTCCTAATAGTGTTTTAACCATAGACAATGTTAAAGATAGTATGTTTAATGAAGAAACAAGAAGAAGAGTTTCAGTCACTAAAAATGGTCAAGTGCATGTGACAGAAAACAGAGGAAGGAGCAAAAGTAGAGGTCCGAGAGATCAGTGCAGGAGTCGAAGCCGATCAAAGCCATGATTTAGAGGCACTTGCCATCATTATGGCAAAGAAGGTCATATGAGGAAGAACTGCCGAGCGTGGAAGCGACAACAGAAGAAAGATGATAGCAACGGCCCGAAGAAGGATGACAACAACAATAACAATATCACTGTAGTCTTATGTAGTGATGAAGTTGAGATTCTTTCTATGGGTGAATGCTTACATGTTGGCAACTCTATCCAAGACATTGAGTGGGTGTTTGACAAAGATGCTTCCTTTCATGCTACATCCAACCAGGAGTTCTTCTACTCGTACACAGAAGGCTACTTCGGCACGTTGAAGATGGGAAATGAAAGTTACTCCAAGGTTATGGAAATTGGTGTTATATGCGTTGAAACAAATGTTGGCTGCAAGCTGGTACTGAAATATGTGAGACATGTTCTCGAGTTGCATCTTAATCTGATATCAGTAGGTGTACTTGACCTACAAGGTTATAAGCATTACATTGGCCATGGAAGACTGAAGCTTACAAATGGCTCAATGGTGATTGCTAAAGCCAAGCTTTGTTGCATACTATACATGTCATATGTTAAAGTTTGTAAGGAAGAGTTGAATGCAGTGGAGGATTCTTCTCCAGACATATGGCACAAGAGATTAGGCCACATGAGTGAGAGAGGCCTACAAGTTCTGGCAAAGAAGTCTTTCATTCCCTTTGCCAAAGATACATCTCTAAACTCTTGTGATCATTGTATAATTGACAAACACAAATGAGTTAGTTTTTCTAGCACTTCCACGAGAAAGAGTAATTTACTAGATCTTATTTATGCTGATGTGTGTGGTCCCATGGATATGGAGTCGCTAAAAGGAAATAAATATTTTATTACTTATATTGATGATGTTTTGTGAAAGGTTTGGATTTATTTGTTGAAATCCAAAGACCAGCTGTTTTAGACATTTCAGGAGTTCCATGCCAAGGTGGAGAGAAAGATTGGTAGATCTCTCAAGTGTCTTCGTAGTGATAATGGCGGAGAGTATATATCACATGTTCAGAGACTACTGTGTAAAACATGAAATGCGATATGAGAAGACTGATCCTCGCACTCCACAACATAATGGTGTAGCTGAGAGAATGAATCGTACCTTCATGGAGAAGATGAGGTGTATGTTGGAGACTGCCAAGCTTCCGAGCAGTATTGGGGAAAATCTGTGAGAATCATTGTTTATCTCATCAATCGATTTCCTTAAGTTCCGTTGGGCTTTGCTATTCCAGAGGGAGTGTGAACATGAAAATGTGCTTCTTACTCTCATCGGAAGGTGTTTGGTTGCAAGACATTTGTGCATGTGCCCAAAGAGCAGAGATTGAAGTTAGCTTACAAGGTTGCCCCATGTATTTTTCTTGGCTGCGGTGAAGATGAATTTGGCTATAGATTATGAGACTCGAAAGCAAAAAAGCTCATAAGAAGCAGAGATGTGATCTTCGTGAAGATCAAACACTTGGCGATACTGATGAATAGGTACAACCAGAAGGTGCTGTAAAAGCATTTGATCCATTGACTTTAGATGGTAAAGAGCAGAAAAGTGATACAAATGAAGTTGCTCCTGACATTCCTGAAGAGATAATAATGAGATACCTCAGTAACAAGAGATATTGATCAGAGGGAGCCTAATCAAGATGAAACTATTCAGGAGGAGCCTCCGGCCTCACAAGAAGATGAAACTCAACTCAGAAGATCCAATAGAGACCAAATTTCGTCAACCAAGTACCCCCATCTTAATATATCTTGTTGAACGATAATGGAACCTGAGACATATGAGGACGCAAATTCTCGTAGAGATATTGACAAATGGATGAAGGCAATGGAGTCCGAGATGGATTCTCTAATCAAGAATGGTACCTATGAGTTGGTACATCTTTCAGAAGGGAAAAAAGGCTAAATGAGTGTACAAGCTGAAAAGAGATGACAACATGACAAATTATAAAGCTCGCTTGGTGGTCAAGGGATTTGGGCAAAAGAAAGGAATTGACTTTGCTGAGATTTTCTCACCAGTGGTGAATATGACTTTTATTCGAGTTATTCTTTGTTTGGCAGCTAGCATGAATCTTGAGTTGGAGCATTTAGACGTGAAGACCGCATTCCTCCATGGTGACTTAAAGGAGGTGATTTACATGGAGCAACCCAAAGGCTTCGAAGTCAAAGGAGACTTGGTCTGCAAACTAAAGAAAGTCTATATGGATTGAAACAAGCTCCAAGGTAGTGGAACAAGAAGTTTGACTCATCCATGGCGAGTCATGGGTACAAGCGGACCAATGCAAGTCACTGTGTCTATATTCGTCAATTTTCGGGAGGTAAATTCATTATCTTGTTACTCTATGTTGATGACATGTTAATTTTTGGTCAAGATGTCTCTATGATTAGGAAGCTAAAAGAGGAATTATCCAAGTCTTTTGATATGAAGGACTTAGGTCCAGCCAAGCAGATTTTGGGCATGCAAATTATTCATGATAGAAAATCCAAGACGCTGTAGCTGTCACAAGAGAGAGATGTTGAACGGGTGTTTGAGATGTTCAATATGAAAGGAGCTAAGCCCGTGAACTCACCTCTGTGTAATCATTTTAAATTGTGCAAGAAATCATGTCCAAGTAAAGTTAAAGAAAAAGAAAAGATGACAAGTATTACCTACTATTAAGTGGTAGGAAGTATTATGTATACCATGGTGTGCACACGACCAGATATCGCTCATGCTGTAGGCGTTGTGAATATATTTCTCTCTAATCCTGACAAGAATCACTAAGAAGCAGTAAAATGGATTCTCAGATAGTTGAGAGGCACTTCTAGGCTATGCTTGTGCTTTGTTAATTCCAAACCAGTATTGGAAGAATTCACAGATGCTGACATGACAGAAGATCTTGATGGTAGAAAAACTACACTAGGCTACTTATTTACTTTTGCAGTGAGTGTTGTGTCATGACAATCTAAGTTACAAAAAATGTATTGCTTTATCCACTACAGAGGTAGAGTACATAGCTGCTACAAAAGCATATAAAAAGTTGTTATAGATGAAGTTGTTTCTCCGGGAATTGTGTTTGACGCAAGATAATTATGTTGTTCATTGTGATAGTCAAAGTGCTCTTGATTTGAGCAAAATTCTTCATATCATTTCCGTACAAGCACAATAACATACGATATTATTGAATTAGATATGCGAACGAGAAAAAATCGCTCGAGCTAAAGAAGATTTATACGGACAAGAACTTGTTAGACATATTGAAAAAAAAATGATACAAAGAAAAATTGGATTATTGCATAAAGATCGCTGGAATGTACTCCAAGTAGTTCGGAGTTGTGATGGTGTTCCTCCCTCATGGGCTGGAGAGGGAAATTGTTAGCGTACCATGTGCTAATCCAACCCATGATGGAGTTTTGTTTCTCTAGAAATATCTAGGAGAAATATCTAAGAAATAATTGATTTTGGAAATCCAAAAGTGCTAGAGTTTTTACCATGAAAAATGGTGATGTTGAAAAAAATAAATTGAATTAAAGCACATACCAATTTCAAAGCTTCTACATTGTTCCACCCTCTCCTATATAAGAAAGTGATCTTCCTCATTTTGGTGTCAAGTAATTGAGAGAGTTATACTTCAAAGTGAAGTAAGGTGTTTTCACTCAAAGTAGAGAGTGAGATCAATTCTTCGAGATTTGTATACAACTTCAAGTTGAAAGTGAGAGAGAGTGTTCCACCACAACTAATGTGTAAGGATACGAGTGTGATTCTAGTATTCTCTTGTTGTACCCATTATTTGAATAGTAGAAGAAATATTATTATTGCTCATGATTTTTTTTCTTAGCAAGTTTTCCACATAAAAATTCTTAGTGTTGTTACTTATTTCTGTTAAGGTGGTGTGATTTTTTTTTTCTTTTTTGTGCTTATCGATCTTACCACTCACTTATGTCTATGTTAGGTAGTAGCACATCAACCCCCACCAAACATCTTACCACTCGCTTATGTCTATGTTAGGTAGTAGCACATCAACACCCACCAAACACAAACGAAAGGGAACAATTAATGTCCATTTTCTCTTCGTATTATATGAGAAGATGACCCCATCTCCAATGAATGCTTGTAATCATTTAAAAATCTTTGGTAGCTTGGTCTCAATTGAAAGAGCCAAGATGTTAAGATGATTGCGACTCTTGTTCCTGCATGATTACGCAGCTATGATACACCATCCCTATTTATTAAGCCTCCTTTTTTATGGATCTTTCCATCATCAAGGGTTCTTTTCATCATTCTCCTAACTTGTCCTCGACTCTATTGATGGATTGGCTGTTTTTTTTTCCGACTGTTTTCCCTAAAATAAAGCAAATTTGACTTTGGCTCAACCATTCTGTAACAACGAAAAATAATGGATACAATTCACTACTCACAAGCTAGATAATGAAGTTCAGATTGTCGTTAGGCTGTCTTTCATCTAAAACATGCACACCAAACTAATAGTATAGCTTATAATAAAACTGTACGTCATTAAATGAAACTCTCTCAATTTTTTTTAAAAAAAAAACTTCGTATCGCCCTATGTCTCTTTCTAATAAAGGTTGTAGGACACTTTTTTATTCATTTTGATTGTTTAATTTCCTCTATTATTAATAAATGTACATAAATTAGTCAAAAGAAGTGGTAGTAATATTATTGGACCAAGGTCCATTCTAAGTTTGTAACGTCTAGGTATCTTGTTTCTGAATAAGTCCAGTTCCTGAAATTTCTGTAAGATCTCATTTATAGAAATATCTGACAACTGTGTCATGATATTTTTAATAATTTATTTATTTTCTTGGTAAATCGAGAACTATATATGATGATTAACTCGTGGTGTTTGTATTGTTTACACCATCTTGTTTTTCTAATATTGTAGAAATTGAGTCTTTGATCTGTGTTTGTAGGGATTCCTCGATTATTGCCAACGGCAATTCTTATCATGTTCACTCTTGACACGGCCTGTGCAATGCACATGATGCACTTTCAAATGGAGTAGATTTCAACTAGCTTTTCTTTTACTTTTGAATTCCAACTTGCATTCTGGGAAGTATAGTATTTATTGAACTAGACCAGCATTTCAAGGAATTAACGCTGAATATATTTTGCGAAGTATCATAATTAGGGGTGTCAATTTTGTTCAACAACCTTTAGGTTCCAAATCTTATCAAAATTTTAGGGTAGGGATCTGTCGAGTTCTAACCTAACGAGATGTAAAACAATAGAATTAAAAGCAATAAAAAACAATCACACAAGAACACAAAAGATTTTTTCAAGGTTCACCAAATGTAGTGGCTACTTTCTAATGTAGAGGTACTCCTGCGATTACCACTAGAAATATGAAGAATAAGTTTACAAATCTCTTAACATCTCACCCTCAAGGTGTAGGGTTTCTCTCTCTCTCTCTCTCTCTCTCTCTCTAACGGCTGATAGTTCTCTCTTTTCTTTTCACTTACTCTTAAAATCGTACACAATACAATATATATAGGTTTTCACAATTTCTAACCTCAGCCACTTATTTATCAGTGTTGCGACGGTCGACCACAACTCTTGGACTATCGACCGGTCCATGCCTTCGACTGTACAGGATCTAACAGAGAGTGGGTTGGTCGACTGTGCGGTCGATCGGTCGTTCCTTTAGAAATACTGGGTGGTAACAACGAGCGGGACAGTCGACGGTGCGGTCGACTGTGCGATCGATCGGGCGGTCGGTCGACCGCACCCTGCCTGTAGCTGCTTGCTGCTTTGACCTATTTGCTCCATCTTCGACTCTTCTTATCGTCTGTCATCTTCAAGCCCTTTATCATGTATTTGGATCCACAAACCCCAACAATCTCCCACTTGGAGACATATACACGAAGTCTTTAACCTGCTCTTCATTCTTCTATTGGCCTAGTCTAGGCCTGTGCCTCTGCGAGTCTGCACATCTATTAACCTGTAGACAATTGAATAGTGGTATAGCAGAACTGATGCTTCTTGCTATCCACTACATTTGTGAGTATGTCCGCTTGATTCTTAGTGCCAAGAATCTTAGATAGCTTCAACAATTTCTTCTCAACCACCATTCTAATAAAATGATACCTATTTGAATATACCGATTCCTAGAGTGATATGCCGAGTTTTTCGCCAAGAAAACTGCACTTTGACTGTCACACCATAACTCACCTATGGGTTGCTTCCTGTCTAACTGTTTCATAAGCTCAGAAATTCACATGTCTTTCGTCGCCTCTGTAAGTGCCATATACTCTGACTCCGTGGTTGACTATGCTACAATCTTTTGTAACTGCGAAGCTCAACTAACAGCTGTACCTCCAACTATAAATATATACCATGTAGTACTTCTGTAACCATCACGATCGCTCAAAATATCTGCATCCACATAGCCATGTATATGTAGAGAATCTCCTCCAAAACAAAGAGAATAATCTGAAGTACCTGCAAGATACCTGAGAATACACTTCACTGCATCCCAATGCTGTTTACCAGGATTCTTCATATAACGGCTGATAACTGTCACTGCTTATACGATGTCTGGTCTTGTAGATACCATCGCATACATCAAATTTCCAACAACCGAGGCATCCGGAATAACAACCATTTCCTCAATCTCTGCCTCTGTTTTAGGACACAAGTCCATCGATAACGTGAAGTGAGCGGCTAAGGGACAAATGACTGGCCGCGCGCCATCCATATTGAATCTCTTCAATACCTTCTTCACGTAGTCCGCTTGTGATAACCAAAACTTCTTGCTTTTCTTGTCTCTATTATTCTTCATGCTGAGAATTTGCTTTTCTTAACCAAGTCCTTCATTGAAAACTCTGAAGCTAGCACATTTTTCACTTCCTTGATTTTCTCCGTACATGAACTTGCTAACAACATGTCGTCCACATATAATGCCAAGATAGCTATATCATTGTTCTCATATCTACGAACATACACACAATGATATGTTTTGCATCTATCGAAACTTTTTTATCTCATAAAGCAATCAAATTTCAAATACAATTGCCGCTGTGCTTGTTTGAGCCCAAAAAGACTATTCTTTAGTCGACACACCATGTCTTCTTCCTTTAGCTTCAAAATCTGTGGGTTGTCTCATGTACAACTCTTCTTTGACATTATCATGGAGAAATGTTGTTTTCACATTCAACTGCTCTAAGTGTAAGTCTTCAACTACCACAATACTAAGAAAAAGCCTAATTGAAGTCATCTTTACAACCGGTGCAAAGATCTCACTGTAATCAATACATTCTCTTTGAGAGAACCATTTCTTAACAAGCCTCGTCTTATACCTCTTACTGCCATCTGTCTCATTTTTTACTCTGAAAATCTATTTGTTCATAAGAGCACATTTCTCTGCAGATAACTCGGTCAACTCCCAAGTTTAGTTCTGTTCTAAAGAGTTCATCTCGTCCTTTATGGCTAACTCGAGCCTCATCCTTCAAAGCCTGCTCATGAGTCTCGGACTCTCCTGAATCCGTGTACAGAACATGCTTATGAATAATACTAGCTGATGAATCAAATATCTTTGTTGGCCTTGTCTCTCGTGTCGATCTCCTCAATATGGGTACCGGTTCATCGACTGGTTCATATTCCCCAAATTTCTGCGGTTGTACCTGTTCGACTTGGATAACCTGCTCATTCCCAATAGGCTCAACATAAGCCTCCTATGCTGTCTGGGTACCGTACCTATTGCTGCACTGTCGGACCCCCACCACTAGAGCCGCCTTCAGAATCAGAATCAGAATCTGAGTCAGAATCTCAATCTGACTCTGAACTAGTTGTACTATTTTGACCCATGTGCCTGTCCTCTTCATTGAACACTACATTCTTGCTGCGAATGACTTTTTTATCCTGAAAAATTTCCAAAGTCTGTAGTTGCCGCCATAGCCAATGAATACACACCTTCTGGATTTCGAATCCAGCCTCTTTCTTTATTCTCTGTCAATTAGTGAATATGCAATACAACAAAAAACTTTCAAATGTGAATAATTGACAGTTTTACCTAACCATAGTTCTTGCGGAATGACCCCATCAAGGGCATTATACGGACAACGGTTAACCAAGTACACTGTTGTATCCACTGTAGTGGCCCAAAGATGGACCAGAAGACCCGCATGAAATCTCATGCATTTCGCCCTTTTGAGTATCGTACGGTTCATTCTTTCTACTATACCATTCTCTTGTGGATTCTTAAGAACTGTCTTGATTCCTTTGATACATTCCTTTACTAGATAGTTAACAAACTCCTTATCTGTGTACTCACCACCATTGTCTGAATTTAATGCTTTCACCTTGCAACCTGTCTCATTCTCAACTCTGGCTTTGCAAGCTTTGAATGCCTCAAACACTTTTGATACAAATTGCATAAATCCAAACTTTCCTTGTAGCATCGTCGATGAATGTGATGAAGTATCTCTTACCACCATAAGAACATTCCTGAGCCAGACCCCACATATCTGTATGTACCAACTATAGCTTCCCAAGCTTCTTCTCACGCCTATTCAACTGAAAGATAATTGTTTTATATTTGCCCATCACACGATTCTTATAGAAATCCATATCAATCTTCTTAAGCCCCAACCAAAGATCTTTAGAACAAAGCTGCTTGACACACTTTTCACCAAGATGCCCCAACATGACATGCCAAAGAATTGAAGAAGAACTACCTACTGATGTTGTATCAATGATATCACCCGAATCACCTCCTCTGAGTAAGTACAACGTGTCACCACGCTTTCCTATTGCCGCCAACCTGGCACCTGTAGTAGCCTTCCATTCTCCATGTCCAAAAGTTATTGTGAATCTTTCTTTGTCTAGCTTGCTAATCGAAATTAGGTTTTTCTTCAATCTTGAAATATGTCTTGTGTCAATCAAGACTAATTGCTCACCATTGCGAGCCTTCACCCTCACTGTGCCTCTACCTACAACATGACATATTTGCCCATTGCCAACTGAAACTGCACCAAAATCACACATCCTGTAATCCTCAAAAACATTCCTCATGGGGGTACAGTGATAAGAAGCACATGAGTCTATACATCAATCATCTTGCATAATATTAAATGTAGCAGATAAACACAATTCATCTAGACGGGATTAAATACTTACCACATTGGCTTCCTGTGACACTACTTGTGCTTTCTTATACTAAGCGCATTGGTCTCTCCTGTGTTCCGACTTTTTGCAGTAACAACACTCACTTTTGCGATATCCTGTTCTTGACTTAGACCTGTGATTCCTACTTTGCGACTTACCTCTGTTGTTACTTCTACCACAGTTATCAACTGACAGCGCGGTATTGTTAGGATATGATACCAAAGTCTCTCCATGTCTCTTCCTTCTTGCATCCTCATTCATAATGCTGCTTATAACATCCTTTAAAGTTGTCGTATCAGTCATGATGTTTGTAATAGTCTGTTTTGCAGTGCCATAACTATCGGGAAGACTGGATAGAAACAACAATGATTGTGCCCATTCCTCAAGCTTTAAACCCGATGATTCCATCTGATTGTAAACCATACAATTTTTTTTGATGTGCTCTATAACCGAACCCCTTTCCGACAACTTTATGTTGAACAACTTCTTTAGGTGAAGAATCTGGTTTGCTGCATTCGATTTCTCAAACATATCTATCAAGATCTCCATTGCCTCTTTCATGATCTTTCCTTCTCACTGTTAAATAACGACTTTCTACTAAGCGACAATTGAATCTGTCCAAGTATTTTATGATCCAATCTATCCTAAGCTACCAATGAAACTGCATCTACCTCTGTTGCTTCTGGCTTCACACCAAATAATGGATCATCAAGATCGTTCTGTTGGAGATACGCTATCATTTGGATCTTTCACATTGTGAAATCTGTTCCATCGAACTCATTGACTCTACTCTTGTCCCTAATCTCAATCAATGCTACAACCTGATATTCTAATAACACTTTGTTGAGTTCTAACTGCGGAATAACTCACCAACGAGACGCAAAACAATATAATCGAAAGCAAGAGAATAAAATCAATTAAAAACAATCACACAAGAACACACGAGATTTTTTCAAAGTTCACCCAATGCAATGGCTACTTTCCCGCATAGAGGCACTCCTGCGATTTCCACTAGAAATATGAAGAACAAGTTTACAAATTTCTCAAGAACTCACCCCCAAGGTGTAGGGTTTCTCTCTCTCCCTCTCTCTCTCTGACGGCTGATAGATCTCTATTTTCTTTTCACGTAACCCTAAAATCGTACACAATACAATATATATAGGTTTTCACAACTTCTAATCTCAGCCGCTCATCACTCAGCATTGCGACGGTTGATCGCAACTCTTGGACGGTCGACCGGTCCGTGCCTTCGACTGTACAGGATCTAACAGAGTGTGGGTCGGTCGACTACGCAGTCGACTGGTCGTTCCTTCAGGAATACTGGGTGGTAACAACGAGCGGGACACTCGACCGCGTGGTCGATTGTGCGGTCGGTCAGGCGGTCGGTCGACCGCACCCTGCCTGCAGCTGCTTGCTGCTTTGACCAGTTGCTCCATCTTCAACTTTTATTCTCGTCTGTTTTCTTCAACCTCTATATCGTATATTTGGATCCACATATCCCAACAGGATCTTCCAAAATGGATATGATAACTTAGTGGATCCACAAGTAGTGAATCTTGTATATATCTTAATATATCCTACTTCTTACGATTTAAAAATTAAGAAAACGAAAAAGAAAGGTGGTCATTCTTAAAATCATCCCCTTTTTCCAAATGTATGATGCACACGGTTTAAAGTGTTGAATATTTTATAAAGCATAAAGGAAGATATATTATCAAAGTTGAATATGTTTTACCCATATATTAAGTAGTCGCACTTATTCTATTGCCGAAAAATCGTTCATTTTCTACCCTCATTGAAGAGTGGGAAAATTACTCTATATTTTATGATATGATGTTCAACTTGAACGATATAGATAGTAAATTTCAATATTGGGAATTGAGTTTTTAGTGTAAAACTATGCTATTGGACCTTTCATATTCTCTTAAAAATATCCTACTTTTTATATAATGAATGAAGGTAAATGAATTTAATTAAAGGTTAAAGGTGAAATGGATTGTGATAAAGATAAAATAAGGGGGTGTTTGGCTTTCACATTTTGAGAAAATTTGACTCAAAATGCAAATTTTGAGCTATTTGCAATTTTCTCCAATTTACAAAACTCTTTGACAAGTGCACCTAAATTTTACAAAATTAGTGTGGGCCCCACCCTCATCCCCACCTCACCATTTGAGAAAAATATAATGTCAGAATTTACGGTCCATAAGGGTTTTGCACATTGGCCAGAAAGCATAGAAGAGTTTCGAGCATTTTATATTTAAAAGAAATGGTAAGCCTCTTTATTTTTATTTTTATTTTTTTATCAATTTGGGAGTTCATACGGAATTTTTTCCCAAAATAACCCTATTTTAAAAAGTTTTTTCCAAACTGCCCTGCTTTTTTTTATTCCCTAAACGCCCCACTCGCTTTTTGAAAAAACGAGTGTGGGTTAAATCCCCTCGTTTTTTCAAAAAGCGAGTCTTAGGTTCCAAATTTTCAACATTTGAAAACTCGCTTTTTGAAAAAGCGTGGGGATTTAACCCACACTCGCTTTTTCAAAAAGCGAGTCTGAACCTTTTTTGCCCAGCAACACTCGCCTTTTGAAAAAGCGGGGAGAATTATCTCAAAAAGCGAGTGTCATTTGGGACTTAAACCCCCCCTCCCAAACAGATCTCACTTTCTCTCATTTCTTTCTCCTCTTCACTCGCGAAACCCTAACCCATAGTCGATAAGCCTCGATTTAAGCCCTTAACCCATCAAATTAGTTGTCGAATCACTCCGAAATTCTTCATTATCTCATCCCCATTCAATTGGCCACATCGTTTTTCTTGGTTTTTTCGATTTGGTGGTGATTTCCGTGGCGTTCTTCAAATTGGGGGTTGAACGATTTTGGGGGTGATTGTCGTGGTTCTCTTCTTGCGTAAAGATTGTGGTATATTTCTCAAACTCTATATTTTTTAATGTTGTACATATATTTAGAATTATTTAGTTAGAAATTGGTTGATATTATTGGAGGTACAATATGTATAGTGTTGATATTGTGGAAAAATCGGGATAAAATTTCGAGGTAATTTGGGTGTCAAATTTGGATAGTGTTGGTGGAGGTGGAGGTGTATCAGTTTTAAAAAGTGGATAATTGTAGAATTTGTGGGTAAAATTAGGATATAGTTATTAATAATTGTATGTTCGTATGTGTTTTATATTTGTTGGTTATATATTTTGGTAATGTTAATAACGATTGCTTTTAGTTATAGGATACTTTATTTTTAAAAAAATGGCACGGACGATGGGCAATGTGGAGGTAGGATCTAGTAGTAGACCTAATCGTGGCGATGGACCACGTACATCTTTTGGCCCTCCTCCTCGCGGTGGACGTGGTGGTCGTCGTGGTGGTACTACACGTACTAATGTAAGCTTATAATTTTCTATATTCGATTTGTTGAATTAACATACAATTAAATGTTATATTTCTCTGCTGATGTCAGTGTTGTTGTAGTTTTATAGGTCTCAAGTAACCCAAATGTGGTTGGTACTTCTTCTCCGGCCCCTTCTTCATCTACTATTCCCCTCGGAGGTCCAAGTCCCCTCGACCCCACTCTTCTTACTCTTCAGTCGCAGCATCGTTCTAGAGATGTTTGAGAAGGCGATTCGAAGGAGTGTACATTCCGTGGGGGTCATCCACTCCCTATGCACCCACGGATCCACCAGATCTTAAGGGATTGCGGACTCTACGGTATTGCACTGATGAGCTTCATCAAGTGCGATCGGCCACTGTTTACAGCACTCCTTGAGAGATGGCGCCCTGAGACACACAGCTTCCACCTTACAGTTGGGGAGATGACTGTGTCGTTGCAGGACGTTTCAGTACTCACCGGCCTTCCGGTAGATGGGCAGGCGGTGACAGGATCAATGGACTTTGACCCGATATATTTAGTGGAACAATATCTCGGTGTCGAAGTGGAGACTAAAGCAGTTAATGGAAAACAGATTCGGTTGAAGTGGTTAAAGGAAAAATTCAAGAACCGATTGAGAGATGATTCGGTTGAAGAGGAGGTCCATTGCTACTGTAGGACCTACATTCTGACTCTTTTTGGAGGTGTGTTGTTCTCTAATTCCAGCGGACACTCTGTCCCCTTGATGTACCTCCCGCTGATTGCAGATCTAGGACGAGTCAGTCAGTACAGTTGGGGTAGTGCCGCCTTAGCATCCATCTACAGGAGTTTGTGCCTGTGTAGTCTCAGTTCCGTGCAGATGAATGGACCGATGATATTGCTTCAAGTGTGGAGTTGGGAGCGTATCCACGTAGGACGTCCTGTAGTGCGGAAGCAATCACCCCACTGGATCAATCTCCCCGAGGACCAGCACATGCTACCTCCTCTTGGTGTGTACTAGTCTGGTAACCTTACTTGGACTGCCAACCCCAACAGGTGCCTGACCTACTTTCGTGATGAGTTGGACAGGTTGGCAGATAATTACGTAGTATGGATGCCCTACACGGAGGTGCGTCTAGCTCGACTGCCGCCTATTTCTCTGTATAGGCATGATCTTTGGCTGACAAAAACACCTTTGATCAACTTTAGCACAGTTGAGTTCTATTATGTCAATAGAGTGCTTCGACAGTTTGGTCTACAGTAGACGATTCCGATTGCCGATCCATTTAATGCGGACATGTATGCAATCACTGGAATGGGTCGTCAATCAGGACATAATTAGGCCGCCAGCTTCTTGACATATGTGGAGAGATGGAATCTACACAGGTTCGAGGAAATCATTGAGAACATTCCTCCATTTGATCAAACCGTGCACGAGAACTATATGGGCTGGTATGGGAGGATGACAAGGCGATACATCTCTCCGACAGGGCCGACTCCAGCAAGTGTGGTGGTACCGATACGTCGACCGGCAGCCGAACCAGTAGATCTACATTCAATGCACTTGCCTATGTTTCAACCGAAGGCATCGGCTATTCGTACGATTGTAAGTTTTTTAGTAATATTAAATTCATCAAAGTTGTTATAGTATTTTGATTTACAAGCATACATTTACTGCAATTAATATTTTAACTTATTATGTTTTGTAGATGGCCCAGACATGGAGTATGGGCAAAAAATGTGCTACTGTGTTGAGTAGCAACGTCGCCGATGCGGTTAAGGACTTTGCACGCGAGATGCTGATGTCCTGTCGTGCACAAGTTGATGCTGTGGGAGAGGGGGCGACCTTGGATGCTATCCTAAACACTCCCACTCATCGGAACAGTGCACGTGCTCCTCGTATGAAGAAAGTTGCCCGTAAACCACCACGTTCGCCTAGAAATGAGGAAGAACAAGAGGGTGAAATTCAAGAGGCTGAGATGCAAGTAGAGGGGGCGGAACAACAACAGGAAGAGGAGTGGATAATAATGTCCGGTGTGACACAGAAAACTCCATCACCACGAGGTCAGAGGCAACGACGACCTCCCACATTCTTCACCCCGGACCCGTGAAGCGTCTTGATATTTTGTTGATGTGATTTATTGGTTGTAATTTTAATGTGTTAATGTGATTTATTGTGTGTATCAATCTTGTACTCAATTTTTGAAATATGCAATATATGAAGTACATAATTTGGTATGAGGTGTGTGAGTGTGGTGTTTTAATTTTATGGTTTTGTGAAATTTTATGGTTGTGTGAATTTGATTTTGGTGAGATGTTGTTGTTGAAATGTGGAATGTTGTTGGAATGTGGATTTTGGTGAGATGTTGTGCGATAATTTGTTAAAGTGGAATGGTGTTGACATGGGTATTGATGTGAATTAAGAGTTGAAGCTGATGCTTGAGAATTGTGTAGGGTTTATGTCCCACCAAGAGATCAAATGTTGGTGTTTTCTGCATACAGACCCAAGACTCGCTTTTTGAAAAAGCGAGTCTGGGTGTAAACACCGCACTTTTTCAAAAAGCGAGTGTTGTGTTTTGCATTTTCCAGAGGTGAGGTAGCCTCTGGAAAACAAACCACTCAACAATCGCTTTTTGAAAAAGCGAGCTGTTTACACTCAGACTTGCTTTTTCAAAAAGCGAGCCTTCAGTTTGTATGCTTGTTTACAAGCAGACTCAAGACTCGCTTTCTGAGAAAGCGAGCCTAGTCAATACTTCTACGCTTTCTCAGAAAGCGACTGTGTGGATTAGGCGAAAACCAGAGAAGGCTTGATCTCTGGATAACACTGGACTCAAGACTCGCTTTCCGAAACACCGAGTTATTTTGTACCAAACTCGCTTTCTGAGAAAGCGAGTCTTGGGCCTGCTGATAAAAACCTACAGACTGAAGAATCGCTTTCGGAGAAAGCGAGGAGGTATGTGAAAGACTCGCTTTTTGGGAAAGCGAGTCTTGGCTAGGAAAATGAAATCTTTATATTAGATTACAATACTCATCACGCAACAATCACACTCTGATGTCAAGAATTGATATAAACGATTTTTCAAAATAAAACTTTGTAATCTCTTTCTTCATAATTTAGTGCGATTACAAAGCCCAAATTAAAAAGTACAGTTACAAGCATACAATGGTTAATTGTTTTGAGTTCCACTATTAGTCCATCGCCGCTTTGTGTCCTTGCAAACCACATTTTGAACATTTCATCCCCGTACCACGGCTTGACCTATCTCTCACATCCATGTCATTGCGAATTCTGGTAGATCTAGGCCTGTCCTTCCTTTCACGTCGCAAACTAGTATCAGGTACGAGTTTTGGTCCATCAATAATAGGCCAATATGCTGGATCTAGAATAGGATGAAACACGGGAGCGTATGTTTGTGCTAATGAAGTTACAAGGTAAAATTTATCAACCAGATGCTTGTGATCGATTGCACGATATGCACAAGCTACCGGTACATGAGAACATGGAATATGGTATAGATGAAATTTCATACATGTGCATGTTTTCGTTCCCAAATTCACAGTGTGCAAGTTCCCACCCTTCCTTTCTTCACTTACCATGCATATACCCATTCTCACGGAAAAAACTCCAGGTTGATGATGGAACATTGTAACCTCATGTCGGTTTGCTCTCTCACGGCGACTATCGATCAGTTCATGTACTCTTCGAGCAAAAAGCGTCCCTTCAGATAAAAACTTACTGGCTTCCTGTCGACGATTAGTAAAATAAGAGTTCAGACGAAAGAAGATCGTCTCAACTATCGCAGTTACTGTCAAACTACGGACGCCTTTCAAGACTGAATTGAAGACTTCTGACAGGTTCGTAGTCATTATGCCGTATCTTCGACCTTCATCTGCATAAAGTGCCCATTTCTCAACCGGTTTCTCTTTCAACCAATTAGCTGCTTCGACATTGACGGTTTCAAGTTCAGCAAGTTTGGCCATGAACTTTTTGGGTTGGCTTTGACACGCTATAATTTTGGTCTTTTTCCGCAATGCCTTGCTACCAAATTTACTAAAGAAATTTGTAGCAAAATGACGCATACAATAACGATGATATGCATTAGGTTCGTTCTAAGCTCCATTTTGTAAATCCATAGCAGACATTATACCAGCATGACAATCCGAGATAACGCACAACTCAGTGCGATCGGTGACATAATATCGATGCAACTCATGAACCATGTCCACGTATTTATACTCTCTCCATCAACCAATGCAAATGCAAAAGGAAATAAGTAATCATTCGCATATGGGAAAACAACAATTAGCAAACAACCCTTGTACTTACCGTACAAGTGAGTTCCGTCAATACTGATAACAGGTCTGCAAGACTTGAAACCTTCAATCGAAGGACCAAATGCCCAAAATACTCTCTTGAATGTTTTCTCGGTAGGACTTGACTCATATTTATCCCAATGAACAACGGTTCCTGTATTTGCTGCTTGAATTGCTGTGAGTAGAAAAGGCAACTTCGTGTATGCTTCTTCGGAGGTACCATACAACCTCTCAATCGCCCTTTGTTTTGCTATCCAAGCTTTCTTATACGAAATCTGATAATTATATTGTAATTTTACCATCTCAATAATTGACCGCGGTGTTAAACCGGTATCCTTCTTCACCACATCAACAATCAGATGACAAACAAGGTTGGAATCAATTTTACGGTGATCCTGATTCAACGTGGAATTCGTACAAGTGTGAGGCCCAACTATCTTCTTCACCACAAAATTCGTCTCGCCTTTTGGAACCATTGCTTGGAACCTCCAAGGGCAGCCACCATCACTTACTCCGGGGGGACCTTGCACGATCTCCTCAATGGTACGTTTTCTAGGTGCCATTTTGCATTTAACAGTGTACAGTGACGGTGTAGATTTTAAGGTTACGAATTCACGATATTTTTAGATAGAATACAACTTCGCTGCCTGTTGAATCTACTCCTTACTTACAAACTCCTGTCCAACGTACAATTCGTCTACATTGGATGAACCAGACGACTCTTGTGGAACTGGGTGTACTCTAGCACCTTGAGCCATCTCCTCGGTAATATGAGCGTCAACATTGGCGTAGCTATAAGTAGCTCTGACTTCATTAGAACTGTTGTTCGTAGGATTTACATTTGCTACATCATCATCTTCGTCTCCATCATCATTTTCAACACTATCATCAAATTCATCGTCTGTTTCTTTCTCTTCTTCATCATCGTCTAATAAGCTGTTGTTAATGACTGCATTTTGAAAGAGTTCAAATACACTGTCATTTGTATTTGAAATATAGTTAGGAACCAGACTAGGTTGGCGTGGCAGCTCAACATATGTAGAATCCGGGTTTGTTGTATTTGTGAAGGTGTTCTCTTGTGAGGACACTGGATTTGGTTGTGAAGATTGAGCGGGGTTAGACCTCATTTGCTGTGTAGGTACCACTCTTACGAAGCTTGAACGAGAAATATCATGTGGCTGAGCATTCAAAATTTGAATTTGCTGAATATATAACTCTAATGCAAACCAAGAGCAATTGGGATCAAATGTCCTAGCAATCATTGACTTCATAGCATTATTAGTAGATACGGGCACTGTCATAAAATACTAACCATCTCTGCTTCCTGCTGCGTATCGAGCTAAAATTTTCACATTCCATTGATTCCTATCCCAATTAGTAACTTCATATATTTTCTCAACTACTTCTTCAAATGTAATGGTACGATGTACCCAAACTATTTCCGGATCCAACACACTATAACAACAACCAATCTTTGGATCACGAATTATTTCACCACCAAAGTATAACCAAATAGGAATCTCCAAATCAATACCTACGTTAATTTATACCAATATACGAGTTATTATCTACCCATAAACAAAACCTAAGGAAATTAACAAAATAATAGGGCAATAAACATCATACCTTCACAAGATTCTTTGGGTCAAATAGTTGAAGTTGCTTTCCTCTTCAAGTATACCAAAATTTCAAAATTTTAACCTCTATCGGAAGATGGGTTTAAGGTTTCCAAAGCAATTTTATGGGTTAATCCACAAATTTCGGTGGTACTTTGACGAATTTGAGATGGGAGATGGGTTAGGGTTTCGGGGTTAGAAGAGGAGGAGGAAGATAGAGAAAGAAATGAGAGAAAGTTAGAACTGTTTGGGAGGGGGGGTTTAAGTCCCAAACGACACTCGCTTTTTCAAAAAGCGAGTGTTGCTGGGCAAAAAAGGTTCAGACTCGTTTTTTGCAAAAGCGAGTGTGGGTTAAATCCCCGCGCTTTTTCAAAAAGCGAGTCTTCAGATGTTAAAAATTTGGAACCTAAGACTCGTTTTTGAAAAAGCGGGGGGATTTAACCCACACTTGCTTTTTCAAAAAGCGAGTGGGGTGTTTAGAGAATAAAAAAAAAAGCAGGGCAGTTTGGGAAAAACTTTCAAAAATAGGGTCATTTTGGGAAAAAATTCGTTCATACGGTAGTCTTGTAGTTGTAGAAGGGTTATTAAGCATGGCTTGAATAGGTTAAGGGAGTAGATTAGTGGGCCTTTGATTAGTTTAAGAAATATGTGACATTTAATATTTACCTTTTGATTAATTTATTTCAGCAAGTGCATAGTTCAGAGTTTTGTTCAGCCGGCGCATGGAGGATTTTTCCCCCCTTTTTCTCTTGGGGTTCTACTCCGGCATTTTTATCCAAATGCCAGCATAAAAATACTGGGATAACATAATTTTGTTGTATTGATCATGCATTTTAGGAGGATAAAAATTCCTCTGTAATAAATTTAACATAATAGAATGTTCCACCTTTCGCACGATCAAGGACATACAAGCAATAAATTATATGTGCAATAATATATTTTAACTTCAATTACCGGTGGAGATTATAAGCATTGCCTAAAACCTACTGCCAAATATTAAGAAGATGAATCTATTGTCAAATCTAAAACAGCCAAAATATATATTGTCAAAATTATCAAAGAAGGGTTTTTCCCATATCAGTCACTAACAAATATTTTAATTTTATATATTTCACTCACAAATATTTAATTCCATATAAATACCTTTAAGTGAGTTATATGGAATTAAGTTTTGGTAACAAAAGTTGTTGTTTGGGATTGATTTTATATTGCAAGTAAGTTATATGGAATTAGGTATTTGTGAGTGAGATATATGCAATTGAAATATTTGTTAGTGATCCATGTGAGAAAAACCCATAAAAGAATAGAGATAAGTGCACGATACACAGGCATTATGTTGAGATTTTTTATACCAAACTATCCCACTTTTTGTAAGTATGTACCAAACTGTCCCTGTTCGAAAATTTAATACCAAACAGTCCCTGTAGCTAACTGAGTTAGCGCCCCTAGTAATTTTCTTCGTGCTATCTCAGTTAGCGTGTAATAGGGGATACCACTTATCCCCTCAAGTAGGGATGTGGGAAAAAACTCAACAAATATAGATATACTAACCCCGTTAGCGCGCCCATTTAAACCAGGTGTGCTAATCGGGCTAGCGAGTGTCGATGGGACAGTAGGGGCACTACCTTAATGAAGGGTGTGGAATAAAAATCATCAAGTATAAACACGTTAATCCCGTTAGCACGCCCATTTAAACCAGGCGCGTTAACGGGGTTAGCGAGTGTCGATTGGGTTCCTCTCAAATAACGCTCGCTATCTCACTCTCATCTCACTTCTTCTCTCCCCCAAAATCCCATCGCGCGATTTTAAACCCAACCCCCAAACCCTAGCCTCCGATTTCAGACTATACTCATCCCAATCTCACGAAATTTTGACTTAAATCTCTTCATCACTGCCGCAAATCTCATCTCAACCAATATTTTTCCTAAATTATTGGTGAACCCATAAACCCTTTTCCCCAAATTTTTAGAAGCAGAGGATTTGCAGCGGAGTAGTCGACTTCGACCTTCAATCCAACATTCGTTTGTAAGTGTTCGTAACTTATGGTATATAATTTTTAGTGATTTTGGGTGAATGGTTGAATTTGAAATATTGGGTTCATTTTGGTATTTACGTGATAAATATATTAAATTTAGGGTTAAATTTGCATTGGTAGATTTAGGGTTTGGTTTGCATTGATAAATTTGCATTGATTGATTTAGGTTTAGGTTTTAATTTGCATTGATAGATCTATAAATTCGCATTGATAGACTTGCTTTGATAAATTTGCATTGATAAATTTCTACGTGATAGATTTACGTTGTAAAATTTGCATTGCACGTGATAAATTTGCATTGTGTAATTAACCAAAATTAAACCAATATTGGAATGGACATTGTGAGTAATATTGTTTGATATTGAAATTTTAGAAATTAGACATTGTTAATTGTATAATAAATTTATAGCGATTTTAAGGTAAATTTGTTAATATATATTATCAAACATGTAGGATTCTATTTGATATAACATATGACACGGACAATGGGTAATTCCGAAGAAGGGAGTAGTAGTAGACCTCCAACAACCCGGAAAGGTCCACGGACATGTCATGGAAAACCTCCCAAGAAAACGAACCGTGGTGGACAGAGACATACCAATGTAAGATGATTTGACATTAATTTCATACGTTCAATTTTAACATCAATAAAATTATAAATTTGTATGTTGAACTTCAACTTTTTTTTGGTGTAGGATGAGGCCGGTCCTCCCTCTTCTCCGGAAAATCAAATGGGCCCGTCTCCTCTTCTAAATCAACATGACCCTTCTTCTCCATCTAGCAAGTCGGGCCCATCTTCGTCCTCATATGTTCCTCCGGTGGTTTCCAGTCCGATCGACCCAAAGTTTTTGACTTTACAAGGTCAGCATCGCTCTAAAGCTGTTTGGAAAGAAAATTCTTCAGAGTGTAGTTTTAGGGGGACACGACACGTTAGAGATACATCCCCGTATACATGAGATATTACAGCAATGTGGGTTATACGGCATCGGGTTGATGAGCTCCATTGGCCGACCGACCCTTATTAACAGTCCTTCTCGAGAGATGGCGTTCCGAGACATATAGCTTTCACTTGCTAGTCGGCGAGATGACAGTGACACTGCAAGATGTTATTGTGATAACGGGTCTGCTAATTGATGGACAGGCCGTAACTGGCACAATGGACTTTGAACCAGAGTTCATTATCCATGAGTATCTCGGTGTAGAGGTGGATTGATCGACCCTTGTAGGCAAATCGGTGAGACTGAAATGGCTAAAGGACACATTTTCTGGTACGTTGATTAATGCATCCACTGAGTTGCAAGTACATTATTACTGCTGGGCCTATATAATGACACTATTCGGAGGTGTGATGTTCCCAAATTCCTTCGGAGATTCCGTGCTGTTAATGTACCTACCACTAATCGTTGATCTTGGTGGTGTTGGGGCGTACAGTTGGGAAAGTGCTGCATTGGCCACATTGTATAGAGCCTTGTGCAATTGCTCTCTCGGTGCCAAGCAGATGAACGGACCAATGTTGATGCTACAAGTTTGGAGTTGGGAACGACTACATATTGGCCGACCCGTTGTCGCAAAGTAATTACCAAAGTGGGCAAATCTTCCCGAGGACGAGAACATGAGACCACCACAAGGTGTATATTGAACGGGTTCATTGACGTGGAAGGCTAGCCTTAATAAATGCCCCTCATATTACCGGGACGAGCTTGACCACTTGGCAGATGATTGTGTTAAGTGACAACCATATACCGAGGCACGTTTAGCGAGATTGCCTCCAATTTGTACCTCGGCTCCTCAACTGTGGTTGAAAAAGCACCGCTTATCCAAATAGAAACAGACAATTATTTGCATCCGGTGATACGGCTATTAACAAACAATCCTTATATTTTCCATACAAGTGTGTCACATCAACACTTATAACAGGTATGCATGACTGGAACCCTTCAATTGAAGCACCAAATGCATAAAACACTCCCCTGAATGTTTCTTCGCCAGGACCGGAATCATACTTATCTCAATGGACAACAGTTCCTGGATTTGCTGCTTGTATTGTTGATAGAAGTAAAGGCAACTTAGTGTACGCGCCTTCAAATGATCCGTACAACTTCTCAATAGATTTTTGTTTTGCAATCCAAGCCTTTCTATAAGATATATGATAATTCAATTGTAGTTTGACTATCTCAATAATGGTCCGCGGTGTAATTCCTATCTGAGCCTTCACAACATTCATAATCAAAATGCATATAAGTTTAGCGTCAACTTTGCAATGGTCTTGATTCACTGCGGGATTCACACATGTATGCGGTCCTACTAGTTTTTTAACCATAAAATTTGTCCGGCCCTTCAGAACGATTACACATAATCTCTACGGACAGCCACCCTCACTTGCAACCGGTAGGATTTGCACCATCTCCTCAAGTGAACGTTTTTTTGGAGCTAATTTATATTTTACAGCAAAGATGGTCGGTGAAGATTTCATAGTGATAAATTTCCGATGTTTGTTGATGGAGTATTGCTTTACCGCATGTTGAATCAATTCTTTGCTTTGAAACTCTTGCCCAATGTAGAACTCATCTACGGTGGATGAACCGGATGACTCTTGTGGACCATGATTTACTCTCGCACTTTGTGCCATTTCTTCGGTAACATGAATGTTGATATTATTGAAGCCATCAAAAAGGTTTACATCGACATCATTACTCTCATTTATATTAATATTTACATATTCATCTTCTTCTTCCTCGTCTTCATTTTGTAATCCCTCTTCAAGTTCATCGTCTGTTTCTTCGTCTTCTTCATCATCATCGACTAAATCATTACTAACGGTAGCATTTTCAAATATCCCGAAAATATTGGTATTCGGAACGTAATTATTAACCAAATTTGGTTGACATGACAATTCAAATTCAGTAGGATCCGAGCTTGTAGTATTTGTAAACTTATCTTCTTGTGAGGACGGTGGGATTGCATGGGATATTTGAACTGGATTCGAAACGATCTTATGGATCGGCAGTTCACGTGCGGAGCTTGAACCAGGGTTAGCATGTGGTTGGGCATTAATATTTTTTTTTTGCTGAATATATAGCTCTAATGCAGACCAACTAAAATTCGGATCAAGTGTTCTACCAATCATGGACTTCAGAGAGTTTTCGTTTCCTACGGGCACAATCATAACATATTGACCATCACCTTTTCCCGCTGCATAACGTGCTAAAATTTTAAAATTCCATCGTTCTCTATCCCAACTAGTAACCTCATAAACCTTCTCAACAAGTTCTTCCATTGTGATTGTATGGGATACCCAAATTATTTCGGGATCAACGACACTATAACAACAACCTATTTTTGGGTCACAGATAATTTCACCACCAAAATAAAGCCAAATAGGAATATCTTAATCCATACCTATACATATTTATATTTAAAAAAATCATTATCTACTAAACAAAATATATTCGATAAAATGATATACAAATCATACCTTGAAATTAATGATTAGAAAAGATGAGCAATTTCGAGCTTCGAGAAGACGGCATAGTGAATGGGTTGATAACAAATCCGCTATGTAAATCTCCAAACAAAGAAAATCCCAAACATGGATTTAGGATTTTCAGAGTGGGAGGAGACATGAATGTGAGGGAAGAAGAAGAAGAATGTGAGAGAAGAAGAAGATTCTTTAAAATTTTGTAGAGTTTTTTTGAGTAAGATCTACAATTGGGATGCTAGGATTTTGGAGTTGTGTTTCGAAATTGGGGGAGAAAGAGAAGAGAGAGAGAGACACTATAAATATAATGAGGCATCGTCAGCGATTATGATTTAATAGGGTCCCAAACGACATAGCATGCTAACCCGGTTAGCGCGCGTTGTATAAAGAGGCGTGCTAACGGGGTTAGCGTGTCTATAATTCGGATTTTCCCTCTACCCCTACTTGAGGAGTAGTGTCCCCTACTGTTCACCTATCATGCTAACACCGTTAGCGCTAATGGTTTAAAGAGGCACGCTAACGGAATTGGCATGCCTATATTTGGCGAGTTTTTCGCACACCCCCACTTGAGGGGATAAGTGGTATCTCCTAGCACACGCTAACTGAGATAGCGCGAAGAAAATTACTAGGGGCGCTAACTCAGTTAGTGACAGGAACTTTTTGGTATTAAATTTTCGAACATGGACAGTTTGGTACATACTTACAAAAAGTTGGATAGTTTGGTAAAAAATTCTTATGTTGAAATCCTATGATTTTCAAATTGTCAGAAGACAGAAGGGATAATAAGATGGACAATGCACATCTCCATGTAAAATACGTTTTTTATTTTCTTCACTTCTAAGAGATTTTTAACCATTATGTTACTCTACTTGTTCTTATTGTTAGTGTACCATGGGCTAATCCAACCCATGATGGAGCTTTGTTTCCCAAAAAAAATTTAGGAGAAATATCTAAGAAAATAATTGTTTTTTGAAATCTATAAGTGCTAGAGTTTTCTACCATGAAAAATGATGATGTTAAAAAAATGAATTGAAATAAAGCACATACCAATATTTTCAAAGCTTCTACATTGTTCCATCATCCCCTATATAAGTAAGTGATCTTCCTCATTTTTGTATTAAGCAATTGAGATAATTATACTTCTAAGTGAAGTAAAGTGTTCCACTCCAATTAGGGAGAGTTTTTAGAGAGTTTTATACCACTTCAAGTTGAAAGTGATAGAGAGTGTTCCACTACAACTAGTGTGTGAGGATAAGAGTGCGATTCTAGTATTCTCTTGTTGTGCCCATTATTTGAATAGTGAAAGAAGTATTACTACTGCTCGTGGTTTTTTTTCTTAGTGGATTTTCGATGTAAAATTCTTTGTGTTCTTACTTATTTCTGTTGAGTTTGTGTGATTTTTTATTTGTGCTTATCGATCTTAACGAGTGGTATCAGAGCTACGTTGGCTTTTATTGTTCCACAATGGAAGGAAGTGGAAGCTCGATGATCAAACTCAGCAACTCCAATTGGGTGATGCGAAAACCAAGAATGGAGGATATCTTATTATGCAAAGATTTGCATGAGCCGATCGAAGGTGCTGAAGCTGAGCCGAAGAATATGTCCGATGTTGATTGAAGGAAGTTGAATTGTAAGGTGATTGACCACATCAGACAATGGGTGGATGACATCTTCTTTCACCATGTGTCTAATGAAACTGACGCTCATACTCTCTGGGTGATGCGTGAGTCATTGTTCGAGAAGAAGTCTGCTGCAAAGAAAGCCTTCTTGTTCAAAGAACTCGTCAATGTGAAGTACAAGGATGACATGAGTGTAATCGAGCACTTCAACAATTTTCAGAACATGGTTAACCAATTAGCCACTATGAACATAGCGATTGATGACGAGCTACAAGCACGTTTATTATTGGGTTTCTTGCTAGACAGTTGAGATACATTCGTAGTGACTGTAAGTAACTCTGCTCCTAATAGTGTTTTAACCATAGACAATGTTAAAGATAGTATGTTTAATGAAGAAACAAGAAGAAGAGTTTCAGGCACTAAAAATGGTCAAGTGCATGTGACAGAAAACAGAGGAAGGAGTAAGAGTAGAGGTCCGAGAGATTAGTGCAGGAGTCCAAGCCGATCAAAGCCATGATTTAGAGGCACTTGCCATCATTATGGCAAAGAAGGTCATATGAGGAAGAACTGCCGAGCGTGGAAGCGACAACAAAAGAAAGATGATAGCAACGGCCCGAAGAAAGATGATAGCAACAACAACAATATCACTGTAGTCTTATGTAGTGATGAAGCCGAGATTCTTTCTATCGGTGAATTCCTACATGTTGGCAACTCTATCCAAGACATTGAGTGGGTCTTGGACAAAGATGCTTCCTTTCATGCTACATCCAACCAGGAGTTCTTCTACTCGTAAAAAGAAGGCTACTTCGGCACACTGAAGATGGGAAATGAAAGTTACTCCAAGGTTCTGGAAATTGGTGATATATGTATTGAAACAAATGTTGGCTGCAAGCTAGTACTGAAAGATGTGAGACATGTTCCCGAGTTGCATCTCAATCTGATATTTGTAGGTGTACTTGACCTACAAGGTTATGAGCATTACATTGGCCATGGAAGACTGAAGCTTACAAATGGCTCAATGGTGATTGCTAAAGCCAAGCTTTGTCGCACACTATACATGTCATATGTTAAAGTTTGTAAGGGAGAGTTTAATGCAGTGGAGGATTCTTCTCCAGAAATATGGCACAAGAGATTAGGCCACATGAGTGAGAGAGACCTACAAGTTTTGGCAAAGAAGTCTTTCATTCCCTTTGCCAAAGATACATCTCTAAACTCTTGTGATCATTGTATAATTGACAAATACAAATGAGTTAGTTTTTCTAGCACTTTCGCTAGAAAAAGCAATTTACTAGATTTTATTTATTCTGATGTGTGTGGTCCCATGGATATGGAGTCGCTAGAAGGAAATAAATATTTTATAACTTATATTGATGATGTTTTATGAAAGGTTTGGATTTATTTGTTGAAATCCAAAGACCAGCTGTTTTAGACATTTCAGGAGTTCCATGCCAAGGTGGAGATAAAGATTGGTAGATCTCTCAAGTGTCTCCGTAGTGATAATGGTGGAGAGTATATATCTCACAAGTTCAGAAACTACTGTGTAAAACATGAAATGCGATATGAGAAGACTGATCCTCGCACTCCACAACATAATGGTGTAGCTGAGAGGATGAATCATACCTTCATGGAGAAGATGAGGTGTATGCTGGATACTTCCAAGCTTCCAACCAGTACTGGGGCAAATTTGCGAGAATCGTTGTTTATCTCATCAACCGATTTCCTTAAGTTCCGTTGCGCTTTGATATTCCAGAGGGAGTGTGAACATGAAAATGTGCGTCTTACTCTCATCGGAAGGTGTTTGGCTACAAGACATTTGTGCATGTGCCCAAAGAGCAGAGATTGAAGTTAGCTTACAAGGTTGCACCATATTTTTTTCTTGGCTACGGTGAAGATGAATTTGGCTATAGATTATGAGACTTGAAAGCATAAAAAAGCTCATAAGAAGCAGAGATGTGATCTTTCGTGAAGATCAAACACTTGGTGATACTGATGAATAGGTACAACCAGAAGGTGCTGTAAAAGCAGTTGATCCATTGACTTTAGATGGCAAAGAGCAGCAAAGTGATACAAATGAAGTTGCTCCTGACATTCCTGAAGCAGATAATAATGAGATACCTCAGTAACAAGAGATTATTGATCAGAGGGAGCCTAATCAAGATGAAACTATTCAGGAGGAGCCTTCGGCCTCACAAGAAGATGAAACTCAACTCAGAAGATCCAATAGAGATCGAATTTCGTCAACCAATTACCCCCATCTTAATATATCTTGTTGAACGATAATGGAACCTGAGACATATGAGGACGCAAATTCTCGTAGAGATATTGAAAAATGGATGAAGGCAATGGAGTCCGAGATGGATTCTCTAATCAAGAATGGTACCTATGAGTTGGTACATCTTTCAGAAGGGAAAAAAGGCACTCAAGAATAAATGAGTGTACAAGCTGAAAAGAGATGACAACATGACAAATTATAAGGCTCGCTTGGTGGTCGAGGGATTTGGGCAAAAGAAAGGAATTGACTTTGCCGAGATTTTCTCACCATTGGTGAATATGACTTTCATTCGAGTTATTCTCTGTTTGGCAGCTAGCATGAATCTTGAGTTGGAGCATTTAGACGTGAAGACCTCATTCCTCCATGGTGACTTAAAGGAGGTGATTTACATGGAGCAACCTAAAGGCTTCGAAGTCAAAGGAGACATGGTCTACAAACTAAAGAAAAGTCTATATGGATTGAAACAAGCTCCAAGATAGTGGAACAAGAAGTTCGACTCATCCATGGTGAGTCATGGGTACAAGCGGACCAATGCAAATCACTGTGTCTATATTCGTCAATTTTCGGAGGTAAATTCATTATCTTGTTAGTCTATGTTGATGACATGTTAATTGTTGGTCAAGATGTCTCTATGATTAGGAAGCTAAAAGAGGAATTATCCAAGTCTTTTGATATGAAGGACTTAGGTCCAGCCAAGCAGATTTTGGGCATGCAAATTATTCATGACAGAAAATCCAAGAAGCTGTAGCTGTCGCAAGAGAGAGATGTTGAACGGGTGTTTGAGATGTTCAATATGAAAGAAGCTAAGCTCGTGAGCTCACCTCTGTGTAATAATTTTCAATTGTGCAAGAAATCATGTCCAAGTAAAGTTAAAGAATAGATGACAAGTATTACCTACTATTCAGTGGTAGGAAGTATTATGTATACCATGGTGTGCACACGACCAGATATCGCTCATGCTGTAGGCGCTGTATGTATATTTCTCTCTAATCCAGTCAAGAATCACTGAGAAGCAGTAAAGTGGATTCTCAGATAGTTGAGAGGCACTTCTAGGCTATGCTTGTGCTTTGATAATTCCAAACCTGTATTGGAAGAATTCACAGATGCTGACATAACAGAAGATCTTGATGGTAGAAAAACTACACTAGGCTACTTATTTACTTTTGCAGTGAGCGTTGTGTCATGACAATCTAAGTTACAAAAATGTATTGCTTTATCCACTATAGAGGTAAAGTACATAGCTGCTACAAAAGCATGTAAAAAGATGTTATAGATGAAATTTTTTCTCTGGGAATTGTGTTTGAAGCAAGATAATTATGTTGTTCATGTGATAGTCAAAGTGCTCTTGATTTGAGCAAAATTCTTCATATCATTTCCGTACAAGCACAATGACATATGATATTATTGAATTAGATATGCGAACGAGAAAAATTGCTCAAGCTAAAGAAGATTCATACGAACAAGAACTTGTCAGACATATTGAAAAAAATGATACAAAGAAAAATTGGATTATTGCATAAAAATCGCTGGAATGGACTCCAAGTAGTTCGAAGTCGTGATGGTGTTCCTCGATCCCTCATGGGCCGGAGAGGGAAATTGTTAGCGTACCATGTGCTAATCCAACCTATGATGGAGTTTTGTTTCTCTAGAAATATCTAGGAGAAATATCTAAGAAATAATTGATTTTGGAAATCCAAAAGTGCTAGAGTTTTTACCATGAAAAATGGTGATGTTGAAAAAAAATGAATTGAATTAAAGCACATACCAATTTCAAAGCTTCTACATTGTTCCACCCTCTCCTATATAAGAAAGTGATCTTCCTCATTTTGGTGTCAAATAACTGAGAGAGTTATACTTCAAAGTAAAGTAAGGTGTTTCACTCAAAGTAGAGAGTGAGATCAGTTCTTCGAGATTTGTATACCACTTCAAGTTGAAAGTGAGAGAGAGTGTTCCACCACAACTAGTGTGTGAGGATAAGAGTGTGATTCTAGTATTCTCTTATTGTACCCATTATTTGAATAGTAGAAGAAATATTATTACTGCTCATGATTTTTTGTCTTAGCAAGTTTTCCACGTAAAAATTTCCACGTAAAAATTCTTAGTGTTGTTACTTATTTCTGTTAAGTTGGTGTGATTTTTTTTTCTTTTTTCTTTTTTGTGCTTATCGATCTTACCACTCACTTATGTCTATGTTAGGTAGTAGCACATCAACCCCCACCAAACATCTTACCACTCGCTTATGTCTATGTTAGGTAGTAGCACATCAACACCCACCAACCACAAACGAAAGGGAACAATTAATGTCCATTTTCTCTTCGTATTATATGAGAAGATGACCACATGAATCTCTAATGAATGCTTGTAATCATTTAAAATCTTTGGTAGCTTGGTCTCAATTGAAAGAGCCAAGATGTTAAGATGATTGCGACTCTTGTTCCTGCATGATTACGCAGCTATGATACACCATCCCTATTTATTAAGCCTCCTTTTTTATGGATCTTTCCATCATCAGGGGTTCTTTTCATCATTCTCCTAACTTGTCCTCGACTCTATTGATGGATTGGCTGTTTTTTTTTCCGACTGTTTTCCCTAAAATAAAGCAAATTTGACTTTGGCTCAACCATTCTGTAACAACGAAAAATAATGGATACAATTCACTACTCACAAGCTAGATAATGAAGTTCAGATTGTCGTTAGGCTGTCTTTCATCTAAAACATGCACACCAAACTAATAGTATAGCTTATAATAAAACTGTACGTCATTAAATGAAACTCTCTCAATTTTTTTTAAAAAAAAAACTTCGTATCGCCCTATGTCTCTTTCTAATAAAGGTTTTTTTGATGTAAGCGGATTGAGTCAACCGACTCCAGCCCGATCAAAAAATATATATAAATAAAAAATGAACTGTACAACGACAACATGGAAGGTTTTACCAGAAGTAAAACTATAATAACAATAAAGCGACAATACTAAACTAAAACAACAGGAAGAGATAGCTAATAAAATAGATACAAAACAGGTATGAAGGAAGTAGCAGTCGGCCCGGATGCGGTCTGGAAACAGAGCGATCGGGAATCAGAGCTACAGACCAAACGAAACAAGGCTGGCTCCACTGGACTGGAGGGCAGGGGAGGCTCTGACGATGGTGCAGGCAGGGAGGGCTCCGACTACATCCAGCAGGGAAGGAGAAGGGAAACGACACTAACACACGTCCGATCCAGAGACAATAAGAACACATCACCTGAGCTGGCTACAGACCACAGAAGAAGCCCCAGCAAAAGCCGAAGGCAACAAGAAAAACCCCAAAAAACCAAATGAGCGAGCTAACCAAGCTGAAGTGCAACCTGAGGAGCGAAACGATACTCCACCACCTAAAAGGCGTGAAAATACCGCCTAACGGAACCCGGGGGGGGGGGGGGGGGGGGGGGGGGGGGGGGCAAAAACAATGCTCAGAAGTGCAAAAGTGCACAATAAACACAAATCAAGTTGCTCAAAATCTCAGGATAACATAAGCTTAGAACAGAAGATTAGACCAATAGCAACATTAATAAACAAACAGCCAGCAAGAACAAAGCACACGCTGGAGAACAGAACTAATCTCCAATAAACATACAACTAAACATAGTTTAAAGATCAAGTGAAGTGATCAGCCCGTCCATAATGATAACAAGTCAAGGAGATAGCTAACAACAAGACTACAATCTCATGCTCACCCACCTAACTTGAAATCACACACTGCCATTGCAAACCAAGTAACCAAGGAAGCCAACCTGCCAAAAGTCATAGAGGAAAGGAAAAAAAGACAGAGAGATAAAGCTATAACGATGCCGTAAACCAGAGCTAAGCAAAATCAGATGGTCCGAAGAAGACCCGGCGACAACTACCAGGGCCAGGGACTCGGCCAAACGCAGTCAAAAAACAAAAGGCGTCGGGATTGCCCACAAGCACCACAAAAGAAGACTGCTCACTCCTGCAAGAGCCAATAGGAAAAATGAAAAGAAAGTGAGAACGAAATATTCAAAAACCAAAGTACACACAGCTAGTGAAATGGAGAAGAAAGAGCAGTAAAGTAACAGAAACCCAAAACTGGGACAATCGGCAAAAGAAAGCTATACAGCATTAAGCCTAGAAAGAACAGAGAGAGATTCGTCTAAACGGTAGTCGTGATAAACTTGACGCTTATCTTCTTTAATAATCGAAGTCCAGAATTTGAACAGATAAATCAAATCCTCTAAGAGGGAGGAGATAGAGGAAGCCTTTTGGGAGAAGATCCGGCGATTCCTTTCCTTCCAGGTAATCCAGATGATTAAGTGGACGGAAAGGAACCATCCCTTACTAAATCTTGGAAGGCACGTGGGCGATTTCCAGCAAGATAGAAGATTGGGCGGTAGAGATGGATTGGACCATGCCAGAGAAACTAATGTCCAAAGAGGCTTAATGAAAGGGCAAACTACGAAAAGATGGTCCACATTTTCGGGGCCCTCCAAGCAGAGGATGCAGGGCTGACCCCACGCTAAATTCCTTCTGTTGAGAACCTGGACCGTGAGGAGCTTGTTGTGGATGGCCAACCAAGAGTTAATTTTAACCTTGAGGGGAGCGCAGGATCTCCAGATGAACTCAGCAGCGGGTGAAGCAACGCCTCGGAAGTTGAGGAATTTGTAGAACGAATTAACCGAGAAAATACCAGATGCATTCCAACGCCACGCTATGTCCTCAGAGAGTTTCCACTCATATAGATTAAGAGAGTCAATTAAAAGCTGCAGTTCTAAAACAAGATTGTGGGGTAAAGGGGAGGCAAACGAGATACACCAAAATCTAGATGCGTTAACCCAGACAAAAGATTCCTCAACAGTAGCCTCCAGAGCAGAAGCAAGATTGAAGAGAGTAGGATAAGCAGAAGCAATAGTGGTGTTACCTAACCAGAGATCGGTCCATAGTTTAGTCCTGGAACCGTTGGCACAAAGTCTAATAATGCTGGAATGGAAAGCAGGGGAAATTTTCCAGACGCCTTTCCAGAACGGGGAAGCAAAACGATGAATAGTAGAGTTAAACTGCCACCATGGGGAGGTGCGAAAATACGCTGCTTTAATGCAAAGAACCCAAGTCAGGTGAGGAAATTTGTGAAATCTCCATAGCCATTTGCCTAAGAGGGCTAGGTTATGATCGCGAAGGTTCAAAACACCGAGACCTCCACTGGATTTGGACGAACAGACAATGTTCCAATGGCAAAGGTGCGATCCCAGTTTAAAGTGCGCATTGCCCGACCAAAAGAAATTGCTACGATTTGATCAATTCTTTTGAGAACCCAAGACGGAATATAATAAAAGGACATCAAGTAGAGAGGGATAGCCGAAAGGACCGAGTTGAGAAGAATTAACCTCCCTCCTCGAGATAATAATTTGCCAGTCCAGACATTCAGCCTAGACTCAATTTTGTCGATGAGCGGGAACCAGTCAGATCTGTGGAGTTTACCCCATCTGAGTGGGATCCCAAGATACGAGATAGGGAAGGAGGCAATACGGCAATTAAAGAAATGAGCGACCTCACTGTGACGGGTATCATTACCGCCAAGCTAGTACACTGACGACTTATTGAAATTAATGGATAGCCCGGAAGCCTGTTCAAAACAGTACAACAGCAGTTTAAGGTTGCGTAAAGAAGAGCGCTCCGGAGATGAGAAAATGATGGTATCATCCGCGTATTGCAGATTGAGGATCCCATCGAAATGCTGGGAACGACCAATACCCTCGATAGCATGGGCAGAGCGAGCGTTGCGGAGCAACCTGCTGAAGACGTCTGCCACCAGAGCGAAGAGAAGGGAAGATAGAGGGTCTTCTTGGCGAAGACCACGCCTAATTTTAAATTTATGACCCTCTGAACCATTGGTAATAATGGATGAGGTACCAGCATTCAGACTGGATTTGATCCAACCAATCCATTTGGGGCCGAAACCCCGATGATGCAAAATATCTAGGAGAAAATCCCAGTGAACATTGTCGTAAGCTTTTTGGAAATCAAGCTTCAGAAGAATTCCCTCTAATTGGTGGTGGTGACTAAGCGAGATAATTTCTTGGGCGGCGGCTACGCTATCAAGAATAAAGCGATCCTTGATAAAGCCGGATTGAGCCTGATCAATCTGGGGAGGGATGACGTTACTCAGCCTAGATGCCAGCACTTTCATGATAATTTTGAACGAAGTGTTGATCAAGCTAATGGGTCTAAAGTCAGACACCGAATTGGCTCCAGCCAACTTAGGAATAAGAACAATATGGGCATAATTGATGCGATCGAATGAAAAAGAACCCTGATGTAAATCTTGAAAAAGGTCGAAAAGGTCAGTTTTCAGCCAGGGCCAGAATTTTTGGAAGAAGAAGGCTGGGAATCCATCCGGCCCTGGAGCAGAATCGCTTTTTAAAGCAAAAACCGCCAACTTGATCTCTCCCATCGTGAAGGGGGCTTCAAGCGAGGAGAGGTCAATAGTCGGGGCGCCATAGAGTTGCTGCCAGTCAAGAGAGATCAAGCGAGGGTTAGAGCTTCCGATAAGGTTTTTGTAGAAGGAGAGGAAACTGTTGTGAATATCAGGGTCGGATCGAACCTCCACACCCTGATCAATAATCAAAGAGATGTGGTTACATCGCCTTCGATAAGAGGCATAATGATGGAAGAAGGCGGTATTACCGTCCCCTTCTTTCAACCAGGAAACTCTGGCTCGTTGAGCCCACTTGGAATGGTCTTGAAGGAGAATATCTGCGTAATCTCTCTTGCAGGAAAGCCTTTCCAAAAGAGCAGACTGAGAAAGAGGAGCTTGCTCTTCCAACAGGTCGAGCGCCTGAATGGAGGCAAGAAGAACATCTTTGAGGAAATTGGTGTTAGATTGACGTTCGCGGCGCCATATTTTGCAGCCATATTTGATAGCGTGGAGTTTAAGGAGGAAATTGCCTAGACCCCGAGACCCGGAGATGGAAGCAAGGCATTCCTCGGCCAACTTAATAAAAAGTTGATCTTGAAGCCAGAATTTTTCAAAGCAAAATAGGTGATGATGGGGGAAGTGGAAGTTAGAGTAGAGGGCTATGGGAACATGATCCGAAGAAGGGTTGGGAAGTGCTTTCGCGAAGGCACTATGAAATTTGGCGAACCAGGGTTGCGTGACTAGAAACCTATCTAGCTTGGCAAGGGAAGGATTAAGGCGCTGATTAGACCAAGTAAAATTCCTGTCGGAGACAGGAATCTCTGATAATTGGAGATCTCTAATGCAATCGTTGAAGATACACGATTGGAAGACAGAAGTGGAAGAGTTCGATCTTTCGGAAGCAAAACGAGTAATATTGAAGTCGCCACAGATAAAGCCGAGGCCTTGAACGAATTGGTGAAGAGAACGGAATTCATTCCAGAATAGGGGCCGTCGATCAGAAGTCGACGGGCCGTAAACCGAGATGATAGTGAAGGCACAATCTAGGAGGTGCCAATGCAGTTGAACTATAAGAAAGAAATTAAGGCGGCGGATGGAGATTAGAGAGAAGACCGATTCCTTGAAACCAAAGAGGATCCCTCCTCTGGAACCATTGGCGTCGAGGGAGATCCAATTCGTGATGGATGTTCCGCCTAAGGAACGATAGAGATGGGGTGATGGTGATTCAATTTTAGATTCTTGAATCGAGATGATGTCACAGTGAGAAGAAGCAATGATGTCGAAAATAGCCCTTTGCTTGGCGGGGCAGTTAAGGCCTCTAATGTTCCAGGATATACTAATCATGATCTATACTGTGCTCAATAACTCGAGACCGTTCAATCTCCCTGATATGGGATATAGGGATAGAGTAGTTGGATGGAAGGGAAAAACCAAGAGAGTTGGCTATAGAGAAAACTTCCAGGTCTGACAGGTCATCAAACTGGGGATGAAAAAGAGAACCTAACGGGGGGGGGGGGGGGGGGAGATGAGTTGGGGTGGGAGAGGAGGTTAGCTGAACGTTTCGCCCTAAGGCGGGCACTCGAACGAATCAAGCGAAAGGGAGTAGAAGACGACACTGGAGAAACATAGGTAGTAGAAGGAGAGGGGCTAAAGTTGAGAGGGGATGTACTTTCCTCACTCCGCTCTGGATAGGGGACCCTAAGGGGGGGGGGGGGGGGGAGGGGGGGGAATCATGCTTAAAAGACTGGAGGTCCTCACTCGCACCCGACAGAAGTTTGGGGGGCCGAAGTGAGCAAGGGTACGAGCAAAACAATAGAACATCAGGAGATAGCTTAATATGAGACAGAGAAAGGGGGGAGATCGAGAAAAAGGCCTTTAATAGGCCAATATTAATCGGTAAAAAAGACAGGTACAATAATTCCACCAAAATAGAATAATAACGGGCAACCTTAGCAAGACAAAAATAAAAACAGTAACCGAGCGCAGAATTAAAGAAATAGACCTGTTTGGAAGACTGAGCGAGCTCCAATGCAGCCACCTCTTCACCTAGCAGGTCATCTTTAGCAGTCCAGTCAGGGGACTTAGATAAGGGAGAAGCCTTAACAGCCTGCGAAGCGGAGGGAGAACGAGATGCACTAGCTGTAGGGAAGTGAGCAGATCTTTGGAAAAGTTCCCAGTCAGAAGCGAAAGAGGGGTTGACGACCCATGCAGGCCAAGCCTCAGAAGTGGCGGGAGAGGGAGCAGGCACTAAGGAACCGATAGAAGGTTCTGGTGCAATGGCCATCGGGGAAGAAGAGGACGGAGGAGAGGGTTTCGGCATAGACGGCACTAAGGACACTTTTTTATTCATTTTGATTGTTTAATTTCCTCTATTATTAATAAATGTACATAAATGAGTCAAAAGAAGTGGTAGTAATATTATTGGACCAAGGTCCATTCTAAGTTTGTAACGTCTAGGCATCTTGTTTCTGAATAAGTCCAGTTCCTGAAATTTCTGTAAGATCTCATTTATAGAAATAACTGACAACTGTGTCATGATATTTTTAATAATTTATTTATTTTCTTGGTAAATCGAGAACTATATATGATGATTAACTCGTGGTGTTTGTATTGTTTACACCATCTTGTTTTTCTAATATTGTAGAAATTGAGTCTTTGATCTGTGTTTGTAGGGATTGCTCGATTATTGCCAACGGCAATTCTTATCATGTTCACTCTTGACACGGCCTGTGCAATGCACATGATGCATTTTCAAATGGAGTAGATTTCAACTAGCTTATCTTTTACTTTTGAATTCCAACTTGCATTCTGGGAAGTATAGTATTTATTGAACTAGACCAGCATTTCAAGGAATTAACGCTGAATATATTTTGCGAAGTATCATAATTAGGGGTGTCAATTTTGTTCAACAACCTTTAGGTTCCAAATCTTATCAAAATTTTAGGGTAGGGATCTGTTGAGTTCTAACCTAACGAGATGTAAAACAATAGAATTAAAAGCAATAAAAAACAATCACACAAGAACACAAAAGATTTTTTTAAGGTTCACCAAATGTAATGGCTACTTTCCAATGTAGAGACACTCCTGCGATTACCACTAGAAATATGAAGAATAAGTTTACAAATCTCTTAAGAATGTTGGATATATAGGTATATTCTCAATATAATAGAATATTATTGTGTATAATGTTCTATGGGGCAACACATGCAAATCATGTGTTATCTGTTTAATTGTTGGACCGGGTTGAGTGGGCATAAAGCCCAGTACCCTAAATCCAGTTCATCTCATATAAAAGCTGGTCTAGAGGTAGTGCTCTGTGATTGTAATACCCTGATTTTCCAAATATATGAAAGATTATTTATTTTTATATAAGGTGTGCATGTGTAGTATGTTGACTATTATTTTTAGCATGATGTGTAAGGATATTATTTTTCTAAGCCCAAATGTTAGTTTACTTATTTTTCTTTTAAAATATTTATTTTGGCCCAATTAATTTTAGCCCATGGATTTAATCTCTTTTACTATAACTTGTATGTGTAACATTTTTTTTAAAAAGACTTGTTATTTGATGTACAAATTTTGTAAGGTGGTTTGTGTGTGCACGTGCACTCTATGTACACGTGCATAAAGCACAATTCTTGGCCGGTTTTTGGTGGAGGTGTGGGTGGTTATTCAAGGTGTGGGTAGTTTTCACAACCCCCTAGTCAATCCCAGCCTTTGATCTCATAACCATCTACTAAATCCTGGCCCTCCATCTCACTCCTATTTGTATATAAATACCCCCCCCCCCCCATCCATTGTTCTTTGCACTAGATTATTTTATAAGATTATTATTGTGAGAGTTTGTGTGTGGAGGCCGGGCATCATTCTCTGGAGATCTTCGACAAGGAGCAAGGAGCAAGGAGTGCTGCACTGCAGTAAGGAGCTTTTTCTGGATTCGATTACTTCGTCAAATAAGGTAGGTGTTTCTCAGGACTTCTAAAGTAGAAATATGTCATATTTGTGATGATTGTTACTGTGCTCATGAGAAGTAAATTCAAACGTACTAGAATTGCTTGAGTATGCTTATGATGATAATTGTGGAAGACTATTAGTGAAATAATAGCACTGAAGTAAATGACGATTTGGGTCGGTACAGTCGACTGCCGTATGGGTAAGTCGACTGGTACGAGTCATCTGTTTCCATGATTGTTAGAAGGTTAAATCGACATATATGTGTACAATTAAAATGAAGTAGGAAGGCTAACTCTTATCCGTCATGGTGTACATGACTGAGGAGACATGAACATATGGAAAAAAAAGGAACTAGCGATGATTAACAAAACTATGAATGATCTGTGCAGTCGACTGGTGTTAAGAACAGTCGACTGAGGCTTTGCTCAAACTATGAATAATCCAGTAGTTTCATGAAATGAAGTATTTTTCTATTGTAATGGATTGAGATTAATATTTTCATCTTTGCAAGAAAGTATGAATAAGTATAAATGCATGTTTAAAACACTCCCCTGAAGAAAAGACAGTATTAGTGACTTGAGATTCCATGTTGCGATGTTACTGAACAGTAAGAGACTCTGTGTTTATGAAACATGAACGCATGCAGACTGTAAATTGGCATTATGATGCAAGTGCATGTAAGATCTGTAAGGAAGATAATCCCTTAAATTGAAATATGAATCTGTCCAGTCGACTTATTGCCAGTGGCAAGTCGACTGAGCTGAACATGGAAATGTACTGTTAAAAAAAAACCCCAGGACAGACGACTGATGAGATAACAGTCGACTGTCACGTGAATAACATTTTGAACATGAAAAGTTGCGGAGCAGCTGACTGGCCATGTGCAGCAGTCGACTCTCCCGAGTATTTATGAAGAATTTGATTTGACTGTACAAGTCGACTGGTCCTTTTCCAAGTCGACTGTACAGAGTAGATTTTGATATGTCAGAGGTTTCATTTTGATTACTGTTAAAGATTGTGAACTCTGTGACTGATGTTATTAAACTCTATTTGCTGCTGCATGAATGCATATGAAATGAATCATATTTTGAATTGAGAAACTTACATGAAATGAGTCATACTTTGAATGAAGAAGTACATGAATATGAAAATTAAGAACATGATATGCTGAGGCACTGAAAATGAATTCATGAGTTAGAATTGCTCAAACTGGAAATTGTGAATTAGAAATTGAAATAAAAGAGTAGCTAAGTCTCCCCCGGCAATGGAAATGAATTGAAATTGAAAAGAAGACCAAGGTTGGTCATGTACTGAAATGAATGAATAAGTCCGGTTTAGGGAGAGGCTAACTCTAGAGCTTTGATTTTTATTCATGATTTTATTAAAATAAGGACTAGTACATAGTGGAGATGTGATGAAAGTAAGAGACAAACATTGAGTATGAGGGCTATTGGGTAGCGGCGAGAGCGTATCCCAGGAATTCCCATGATGAGTCTGGGTGAGGATACTACTCCAGAGTACCGTCCCAGTGGCGACGCTCGTGGGATGTTTGAAGACTACGGGTGGTGTCATGTCTATGGTGAGAGCTGAATTACCACAGAATGTCTGCATGATGAGTCATGTCAGCGATGAGATTCCCTCCAGAGTGCCTAGACATGAGTTCGTAGGTCGGAAAATATCTAAGATACTTACCGTAATTACAGTAGTAGATTAAGTCATGGCGAGGGATTGAACCCTACGAAAAATGAAGAACGATTAAGAGGCTTGCCCTCGGACCTATGTAGTATGGGATGCATAGAATCCGAATAAGTATGCATTAGTGTCATGTAAATTAAATAATTGCATTAAGGATTAAGTGCACAATCACAACACGTTATCATTAAGATTTTCCTTTTTTCTGTTATTTTGAATATGAACAAGTTTGTGATTTGTTAAGAAATGAGAATCGTTATACTGTTTCTGGCATAGAGAGGATGGCCATGTATAATTATCGTCGGTTGAATAAACTGACGTACCCACAGTTTTGTATGCAGGTAAATGACATGTTAAAGAGAAATGGATGCATAAAGATTTTCCCATGTTGTTGTACACTTATGTAAATGTTGTAAAGTTTTACTTCCGCTGTGCAAATGAAAAGTGTAATGTATGATGTAAACTCTGATGTATAAAGAAAAGTTTAATTCCTTGTAAAGTTGTATTAAAGAAAGTGAAAAGATCCTGTAGAACATCTCAAATTCAGTGTATTTGGGATTCGGGGCGTTACAGAGTGGTATCAGAGCCACGCTTTCTACGCTAACCTGTTGGTACAAATTTATAAGGGACGACACCCTAGAAGTGGACATTAGAGTGTGTGTTTGAGTTTAGAGATTTAAATGTAAGTGACTTACATTTGTGTTGCTCTATGACTTATGCTTCTTCCTCTCTATTTCTAAGATGGCTGATCACTTCGACCCCGCTGGAGGCGACGACTGGCATATCATTGAGGAAGAGTACCATCCTGGACAGGCTGATTCTGAGGACGAGTATCACCCTGGGCAAGCAGATTCTGATGAGGAGGAGTGGCCTGAATCTCGAGAGATTACCCCACCTCCAGATTCATCTGACGATTCTTCTTCTGATGAAGAAGAGGGACCAGTTCTGAGTAGCACTGTGGCTTCTCTTCAGAGGCAGGTGGAAACCCTGAAAGAGAGAGTTGGAGTATTGGAAGCTCAACTGGCGAAGCGAAAGGACGACTTCTCTGTTCTCAGTCACCGGGTATGGGAACTTGAGAAGAGAAAGAACCTGACTGATGTGCTGAAGGATGAAGTTGATGAACTACGGGGAGAACTTCGAGAAGCGAAGAGGAACCGTAGGAGTTAGATTGTTGTAGCTTCTATTTTCTTCCATTCTGATGTCAAAAATGTTTTTTAATTCGAATGTATAAAGTTTGGAATTCAATGAAATGCAAGTTGATTTGAGTTATTGTCTTATACTTCGAATTTAATGGATCTTTTGCATCAGAATATGTCGAGAAGAGGAGCTAGGAATGGGGAAGGTTTGGATCTGGAGACCGAACTTGCAAGGGTTTACCAGACGCTGAATGCAGTGGCTGTGAACCAAGGAAGGGGGCCGGCGAATCCAGTGCCGGAGGCGATTAAGCTAGTGAAATCGTTCAAGAGAATGAAACCACCTGTATTCGAGGGAAAGTCAGATCCAGATGCGGCTGACAACTGGATTCGGCAAGTGGAGACAATCTTTGAGGTGTTGGAGACACCGGAGGGCAGCAAGGTCAAGTTGGCAACTTTGCAACTGGAGAAGGATGCGGCTGTTTGGTGGCAGTCGATGAAGAGGACCATGGGAGGTATAGTGCTTAGCTGGGAGGAATTTCTGGAAGAATTCCGCAGTCATTATTTCCCCTACGATGTTCAGGAGAAGAAGGCCATGGAGTTTCTGTCACTTCAGCAAGGCAGCATGTCGGTGAGGGAGTATGAGACTAAGTTTACTCAGCTCTCCAGGTATGCTCCAGAACTGGTGATGGATGAGGCGAAGAAGGCTCGCAAGTTCGAGCATGGTCTGAGACCGAGCTTGAGATCCCGGATGATACCTCTTGGTATCAGGCGATTTGACAAGTTGGTCAAGAGGGCGGCAGCGACGGAGGCGGATATGGAGCAATTCCATGTTGCTCAGCACCAGAGGAACAACTGGCAGTCCGGAAAGAGGCCCGCCAATTCTGGGAGTTTCAAGGGGCAACCATCTGCACAGAGGTTCAAATCGACAGGGGCGAACGCTATCAGTGTAGCTGGAGGACCTGGGAACAGTGTGGGGAGACCTTCTACAGTCACTTGCTACAACTGTGGTGAGACGGGACATTACAAATCTCAATGTCTCAAACCACAGGCTGGCAATCACAATGTGCCAATACAGCAGACTGGGAAGAGGCCGTACCAGTCAGGGCGAGTATTTGCTTTGACGGAAGTTGATGCTGAGGAAGCAGATCAGGTCATCTCTGGTACGAGGGCTGATGTTTAGTGGTTTTTGTCATTTCTTCTTCCCGCTCATATTGTGAAACTGTTATGTAATGGTGTGTATTATGTAACAGGAGAACTCTATCTTAATGGAATGAAAGCTGTTGTATTGTTCGATACTGGATCCTCTCATACTTTTGTGTCTCCTAGATTTGCTAAAGTGTTGGGAGTTGAACCGAAGATTTTTGCAGGCAAGATCTTAGCAGTAGCTACTCCGTCAGGGGAAACTTTGACCACTGATCGGTATTATGCTGATTGCGAGATTGTGATTGGGGATAGAATCTTTGGCATTGAGCTGACTATCTTGGGAGTCGATGTTATCATTGGCATTGATTAGATGTTGGTGTACAGTGCAAGCATCGAGTGTAAGACCAAGACGGTGACAGTGAAGGCTCCAGGTGGACCTGAAGTCACTTTCCAAGGGAAGCAGAAGTGTTCTAAGCTGGTGGCAACTATCCGCAAGGAAGAGACTCCTGTGGAATTGCAAGGGATTCCTGTGGTTCGGGACTATCCGACTGTGTTCTTGGAAGATTTTCCTGGGTTACCTCTGCATCGTGATGTAGAGTTCAGCATCACTGTTCAACCGGGAAGTGCACCCATTTCTAAGGCACCGTATAGGATGGCTCCAGTGGAACAGGATGAGGTGAAACGACAGATTGAGGAACTATTGGAGAAAGGCTTTATTCAACCTAGTGCGTCACCTTGGGGAGCACCAGTGCTTTTGGTAAAGAAGAAGGATGGATCGATGAGAATGTGTATCGATTACCGAGAGCTGAATAAGGTCACTGTTCAGAATAAGTATCCGATTCCTCGAATTGATGATTTGTTCGATCGTCTACAAGGAGCAGCTGTATTCTCCAAAATAGATCTTCGATCAGGATATCACCAAGTTCGAGTGAAAGCTGAAGATGTGCACAAAACTGCATTTAGAACTCGACATGGGCATTACGAATTCTTAGTTATGCCATTCGGAGTGACAAATGCACCCGTAATCTTCATGGATTTGATGAACAGAGTTCTGAGGCCGTTCATTGATTCTTTTGTCGTGGTGTTTATCGATGATATTCTCGTGTACTCCAAGTCAGAGGAGGAGCACACCGAGCGTCTGGCAGCAGTTTTGCAGAAGTTGGGAGAGCAGGAGTTGTATGCCAAGTTATCCAAGTGTGATTTCTGGAAATCTGAAGTGGCATTCCTAGGTCACGTCCTTTCTAAGGAGGGAGTGACAAACTGACCCTCAGAAGATAGAGGCAGTGAGAGATTGGGCTAGGCCTACTACAGTGAAGGAAGTCATAAGTTTTCTTGGGATGACTGGATACTACAGGAGTTTCATTCAAGGTTATGCTCAGATAGCCGTACCGCTTACTGGACTGACCAAGAAGAATGTGAGCTTCAAGTGGACTGAGCAATGTGAGGCGAGCTTTCAGGAGTTGAAAGAGAAGCTGACGACTGCACCTATTTTTGCTCTTCCTAGAGCAGGTGTTGAGTATGATGTCTACAGCGATGCTTCACATCGTGGGCTTGGTTGTGTCTTAATGCAAGAAGGAAGAGTAATCGCTTATGGGTCTAGGCAACTACGACCACATGAGAAGAATTACCCGACTCATGATCTGGAATTGGCTGCGATTATCTTTGCTTTGAAGCAATGGAGACACTATGTGTACGGTGAGAAGTTGAATATGTACACAGACCACAAGAGCTTGAAGTATATATATCAGCAGAAGGATCTGAATCTGAGGCAGCGAAGATGGTTGGAAGTGCTCGAGGACATGCGACCTGAGATCAAGTATCATCCTGGAAAGGCTAATGTTGTTGCTGATGCACTTAGTCGCAAGAGCAGTTTGGCCAGTTTGATTACAACTCAGAGGCATCTGATTGAGGAGTTGGATCGAGCAGGTATTGAGGTTGTCTTGCAAGGATTGGGAGCATCTTTGGCTCAGTTGAGGCTTCAGCCTACACTGAATGCAAGGATCATTGCAAGTCAGGAGGTTGATGCTGATATCTTGGAGATGAAGGAGCAGGTTAGTGCTGGCAGGTTGCCCGGATTTCAAACCATGGATGGAGTGCTGTGGTTCGGAGATAGACTGTGTGTTCCAAATCAAGCGGACCTGAAAGAGAGTATTCTTCAGGAGGCACATGCTACTCTTTTGTCAGTACATCCTGGGAGTACTAAGATGTATAAAGACATCAAACAGCATTTCTGGTGGTCAGGTTTGAAGCGGGATGTGGCTGATTTTGTCACGAAGTGTGAGGTTTGTCAGCAAGTCAAAGCCGAAAATCAGAGACCCGGAGGTCTATTACAGCCGTTACCTATTCCGGAAAGGAAGTGGGATAACATCAGTATGGATTTCATCACGGGATTGCCTAAGAGTCCTAAAGGCAATGATGCGATTTGGGTTATAGTCGATCGATTGACCAAGTCCGCTCACTTTTTGGCGATGAAACTCACTGCTTCGATGGACAAGTTGGCGGAGTTGTATGTTGGTGAGATTTTCCGACTTCATGGTGTTCCCTCAACTATTGTGTCTGATCGAGATGCGCAGTTTACTTCGCATTTCTGGAGGAGTCTTCAGACAGCTTTGGGTACCAAGACAGATTTCAACACTGCTTTTCATCCGCAAACCGATGGGCAGACCGAGAGAGTCAACCGTATTCTTGAGGATATGCTTCGGTGTTGTATACTAGACTTTGGAGGCAGTTGGGAAAGGCATTTACCTTTGGTGGAATTTGCCTACAACAACAGTTTTCAGGCTAGCATCGGGATGGCGCCGTACGAAGCTTTGTATGGCAGGAAATGCAGGACTCCTGTTTGTTGGTATGAAGTTGGGGAGCGTCAGTTGTTTGTTCCTGAGCTTGTACAGCAAACTTCTGAGAAGATTGTTCTGATCAGGAAGAGGTTGATGGAAGCTCAGAGCAGGCAGAAAAGCTATGCAGACAACCGGAGAAGGGACCTTGAGTTTGAGGTTGGTGACTTCGTCTTTCTGAAGGTATCACCCAGTAAAGGTGTGGTTCGTTTTGGCAGAGGCGGGAAGTTAGTCCCGAGGTTTATAGGCCCGTATAAGATATTGAAAAGGATCGGGAAAACTGCTTACCGGCTTGAATTACCGGAAGAGTTGTCTCAGGTGCACAATGTCTTCCATGTGTCTATGCTGAGAGGTTATATTCCAGATCCGAGTCATCATCTGCCTGAAGTGCCGGAAGGTTTGCAGTTGGATCTGAATTACATCGAGTCTCCTGTAGAGATTGTTGACCGTAGGGAGAAAGTCTTGAGGAATAAGACGATACCGATGGTCAAGGTGGTCTGGAGAAACCATTTGGTTGAAGAGGCTACTTGGGAGTCTGAGGAGAGGATGTTGAAGGATTATCCTGAGCTTTTTGCTTGATTGTATCTTTGTAACTTTTGCTCTTGATGTTGTGTTTCCTGTTTTCTCGCTCTTGGCTGTAGTTCCGGGGACGGAACTATTCTAAGGAGGGAGTGATGTAATACCCTGATTTTTCAAATATATGAAAGATTATTTATTTTTATATAAGGTGTGCATGTGTAGTATGTTGACTATTATTTTTAGCATGATGTGTAAGGATATTATTTTTCTAAGCCCAAATGTTAGTTTACTTATTTTTCTTTTAAAATATTTATTTTGGCCCAATTAATTTTAGCCCATGGATTTAATCTCTTTTACTACAACATGTATGTGTAACATTTCTTTTAAAAAGACTTGTTATTTGATGTACAAATTTTGTAGGGTGGTTTGTGTGTGCACGTGCACTCTATGTACACGTGCATAAAGCACAATTCTTGGCTGGTTTTTGGTGGAGGTGTGGGTGGTTATTCAAGGTGTGGGTAGTTTTCACAACCCCCTAGTCAATCCCAGCCTTTGATCTCATAACTATCTACTAAATCCTGGCCCTCCATCTCACTCCTATTTGTATATAAATACCCCCCCCTCTCATCCATTGTTCTTTGCACTAGATTATTTTATAAGATTATTATTGTGAGAGTTTGTGTGTGGAGGCCGGGCATCATTCTCTGGAGATCTTCGGCAAGGAGCAAGGAGCAAGGAGCAAGGAGTGCTGCACTGCAGTAAGGAGCTTTTTCTGGATTCGATTACTTCGTCAAATAAGGTGGGTGTTTCTCAGGACTTCTAAAGTAGAAATATGTCATATTTGTGATGATTGTTACTGTGCTCATGAGAAGTAAATTCAAACGTACTAGAATTGCTTGAGTATGCTTATGATGATAATTGTGGAAGACTATTAGTGAAATAATAGCACTGAAGTAAATGACGATTTGGGTCGGTACAGTCGACTGCCGTATGCGTAAGTCGACTGGTACGAGTCATCTGTTTCCATGATTGTTAGAAGGTTAAATCGACATATATGTGTACAATTAAAATGAAGTAGGAAGGCTAACTCTTATCCGTCATGGTGTACATGACTGAGGAGACATGAACATATGGAAAAAAAAGGAACTAGCGATGATTAACAAAACTATGAATGATCTGTGCAGTCGACCGGTGTTAAGAACAGTCGACTGAGGCTTTGCTCAAACTATGAATAATCCAGTAGTTTCATGAAATGAAGTATTTTTCTATTGTAATGGATTGAGATTAATATTTTCATCTCTGCAAGAAAGTATGAATAAGTATAAATGCATGTTTAAAACACTCCCCTGAAGAAAAGACAGTATTAGTGACTTGAGATTCCATGTTGCGATGTTACTGAACAGTAAGAGACTCTGTGTTTATGAAACATGAACGCATGTAGACTGTAAATTGGCATTATGATGCAAGTGCATGTAAGATCTGTAAGGAAGATAATCCCTTAAATTGAAATATGAATCTGTCCAGTCGACTTATTGCGAGTGGCAAGTCGACTGAGCTGAACATGGAAATGTACTATTAAAAAAAACCCCAGGACAGACGACTGATGAGATAACAGTCGACTGTCACATGAACAACATTTTGAACATGAAAAGTTGCGGAGCAGCCGATTGGCCATGTGCAGCAGTCGACTCTCCCGAGTGTTTATGAAGAATTTGATTTGACTGTACAAGTCGACTGGTCCTTTTCCAAGTCGACTGTACAGAGTAGATTTTGATATGTCAGAGGTTTCATTTTGATTACTGTCAAAGATTGTGAACTCTGTGACTGATGTTATTAAACTCTATTTGCTGCTGCATGAATGCATATGAAATGAATCATATTTTGAATTGAGAAACTTACATGAAATGAGTCATACTTTGAATGAAGAAGTACATGAATATGAAAATTAAGAACATGATATGCTGAGGCACTGAAAATGAATTCATGAGTTAGAATTGCTCAAACTGGAAATTGTGAATTGGAAATTGAAACAAAAGAGTAGCTAAGTCTCCCCCGGCAATGGAAATGAAATGAAATTGAAAAGAAGACCAAGGTTGGTCATGTACTGAAATGAATGAATAAGTCCGGTTTAGGGAGAGGCTAAATCTAGAGCTTTGATTTTTATTCATGATTTTATTAAAATAAGGACTAGTACATAGTGGAGATGTGATGAAAGTAAGAGACAAACATTGAGTATGAGGGCTATTGGGTAGCGGCGAGAGCGTATCCCAGAAATTCCCATGATGAGTCTGGGTGAGGATACTACTCCAGAGTACCGTCCCTGTGGCGACGCTCGTGGGATGTTTGAAGACTACGGGTGGTGTCATGTCTATGGTGAGAGCTGAATTACCACAGGAGTCTGCATGATGAGTCATGTCAGCGATGGGATTCCCTCCAGAGTGCCTAGACATGAGTTCGTAGGTCGGAAAATATCTAAGATACTTACCGTAATTACAGTAGTAGATTAAGTCATGGCGAGGGATTGAACCCTACGAAAAATGAAGAACGATTAAGAGGCTTGCCCTCGGACCTATGTAGTATGGGTTGCATAGAATCCGAACAAGTATGCATTAGTGTCATGTAAATTAAATAATTGCATTAAGGATTAAGTGCACAATCACAACACGATATCATTAAGATTTCCCTCTTTTCTGTTATTTTGAATATGAACAAGTTTGTGATTTGTTAAGAAATGAGAATCGTTATACTGTTTCTGGCATAGAGAGGATGGCCATATATAATTATCGTCGGTTGAATAAACTGACGTACCCACAGTTTTGTATGCAGGTAAATTACATGTTAAAGAGAAATGGATGCATAAAGATTTTCCCATGTTGTTGTACACTTATGTAAATGTTGTAAAGTTTTACTTCCGCTGTGCAAATGAAAAGTGTAATGTATGATGTAAACTCTGATGTATAAAGAAAAGTTTAATTCCTTGTAAAGTTGTACTAAAGAAAGTGAAAAGATCCTGTAGAACATCTCGAATTCAGTGTATTTGGGATTCGGGGCGTTACAGTGATATTCCAATACTGATAAGCAGGGTATAATATCTTAAGCGGCTATGAGATATAAACCCTAACCCAAATTTCTCATCTTGATCTAACAAAGAACTCACCCTCAAGGTGTAGGGTTTCTCTCTCTCTCTCTCTCTCTCTCTCTCTCTCTCTCTCTCTCTCTCTCTCTCTTTCTATAACGGCTGATAGTTCTCTCTTTTCTTAAATCGTACACAATACAATATATATAGGTTTTCACAATTTCTAACCTCAACAGCTTATTTATCAGTGTTGCGACGGTCGACCACAACTCTTGGACTATCGACCGGTCCATGCCTTCGACTGTACAGGATCTAACAGAGAGTGGGTTGGTCGACTGCGCGGTCGATCGGTCGTTCCTTCAGGAATACTGGGTGGTAACAGCGAGCGGGACAGTCGACGGTGGGTTCGACTGTGCGGTCAATCGGGCGGTCGGTTGACCACACCCTGCCTGTAGCTGCTTGCTGCTTTGACCTGTTTGCCCCATCTTCGAATTTTCTTATCGTCTGTCATCTTCAAGCCCTTTATCATGTATTTGGATCCACAAATCCCAACAATCTCCCATTTGGAGACATATGCACGAAGTCTTTAACCTGTTCTTCATTCTTATATTGGCCTAGTCTAGGCCTGTGCCTCTGCGAGTCTGCACCTCTATTAACCTGTATACAATCTAATAGTGGTATAGCAGAACTGATGCTTCTTGTTATCCACTACCTTTGTGAGCATGTCCGCTTGATTCTTAGTGCCAAGAATCTTAGATAGCTTCAACCATTTCTTCTCAACCGCCATTCTAATAAAATGATACCTCATTTGAATGTGTCGATTCCTAGAGTGATATGTCGAGTTTTTCGCCAAGAAAACTGCACTTTGACTGTCACACCATAACTCACCTATGGGTTGCTTCCTGCCCAACTGTTTCATAAGCTCAGAAATTCACAACATGTCTTTCGTCGCCTCTGTATGTGCCATATACTCTGATTCCGTGGTTGACTATGCTACAACCTTTTGTAACTGCGAAGCTCAACTAACAGCTGTACCTCCAACTGTAAATATAAACCCTGTAGTACTTCGGTAACCATCACGATCGCCCAAAATATCTGCATCCACATAACCATGTATATGTAGAGAATTTCCTCCAAAATAAAGAGAATAATCTGAAGTACCTGCAAGATACCTGAGAATACACTTCACTGTCTCCCAATGCTGTTTACCAGGATTCTTCATATAATGGCTGATAACTCTCACTGCTTATACGATGTCTGGTCTTATAGATACCATCGCATATATCAAACTCCCAACGACTGAGGCATATGGAATAACAACCATTTCCTCAATCTCTGCCTCTGTTTTAGGACACAAGTCCATCGATAACGTGAAGTGAGCGGCTAAGGGACAAATGACTGGCCTCGGGCCATCCATATTGAATCTCTTCAACACCTTCTTCACGTAGTCCGCTTGTGATAACCAAAGCTTCTTGCTTTTCCTGTCTCTATTATTCTTCATGCTGAGGATTTGCTTTTCTTCACCCAAGTTCTTCATCGAAAACTCTGAAGCTAGAACATTTTTCACTTCCTTGATCTTCTCCGTACATGAACTTGCTAACAACATGTCGTCCATATATAATGCCAAAATAGCTATATCACTGTCCTCATATCTACGAACATACACACAATGATCTGTTTCGTATCTATCGAATCTTTTTTCTCTCATAAAGCAATCAAACTTCAAATACAATTGCCCCTGTGCTTGTTTGAGCCCAAAAAGACTATTCTTTAATCGACACACCATGTCTTCTTCCCTTTAGCTTCAAAACCTGTGGGTTGTCTCATGTACAGCTCTTCTTCGACATCACCATGGAGAAATGCTGTTTTCACATTCAACTGCCCTAAGTGTAAGTCTTCAACTGCCATAATACTAAGAAAAAGCCTAATTGAAGTCATCTTCACAACCGGTGCAAAGATCTCACTGTAATCAATACATTCTCTTTGAGAGAACCATTTCTTAACAAGCCTCGTCTTATACCTCTTACTGCCATCTGTCTCATTTTTTACTCTGAAAATCTATTTGTTCATAAGAGCGCGTTTCTCTGCAGATAACTTTGTCAACTACCAAGTTTAGTTCTGTTCCAAAGATCGAGTTCATTTCGCCCCTTATGGCTAACTCCCACTGAATTCGAGCTTCATCCTTCAAAGCCTCCTCATGAGTCTCTGACTCTCCTGAATCCGTGTACAGAACATGCTCATAAATAATACTAGCTGATGAATCAAATATTTTTGTTGGCCTTGTCTCTAGTGTAGATCTCCTCAATATGGGTACCGGTTCACCGACCGGTTCATATTCTCCGAATTTCTACGGTTGTACCTGTTTGTTTTGGATAACCTGCTCATTCCCAATAGGCTCAACATGAGCCTCCTATGCTGTCTGGGTACCTGTACCTATTGCTGCACTGTTGGACCCCCACCACTAAGGCCGCCTTCAATATCAGAATCAGAATCTGAGTCAGAACCATAATCTGATTCTGAACTAGTTGTACTATCTTGACCCATGTGCCTGTCCTCGTCATTGAACACTACATTCTTGCTGCGAATGACTTTTTTATCCTGAAAAATTTCCAAAGTCTGTAGTCGCCGCCGTAGCCAATGAATACACACCTTCTGGATTTCGAATCCAGTTTCTTTTTTTATTCTCTATCAATTAGTGAATATGCAATACAAAAAAAAACTATCAAATGTGAATAATTGACAGTTTTACCTAACCATAGTTCTTGCGGAATGACCCCATCAAGGACATTAGACGGACAACGATTAACCAAGTACACTGTTGTATCCACTGTAGTGGCCCAAAGATGGACCAGAAGACCCGCATGAAGTCTCATGTATCTCGCCCTTTCGAGTATCGTGCGGTTCATTCTTTCTGCTACACCATTCTTCTGTGGAGTCTTAGGAACTGTCTTGATTTCTTTGATACATTCCTTTACTAGATAGTTAACAAACTCCTTATCTGTGTACTCACCACCATTGTCTGAATTTAATGCTTTCACTTTGCAACCCGTCTCATTCTCAACTCTGGATTTGCAAGCTTTGAATGCCTCAAACACTTCTGATTTCTCGCAAATTGCATAAACCCAAACTTTCCTCGTAGCATCGTTGTAACGCCCCAATTTTTTTTTTTTTGACTCCAAACTCAAATCTTTCAATTTCTATATCACTTTAATCATAAACTAAGAAAGTTATATTTCAGGGAAAATTTTGGCAAAGTCTCCCCTGTAAATTTTGCCCCGAAACACAAAAAGCTTACGGAATTCTGCTCAAAATTCCGTAGCTCACAATCCACATAATATTTTCATGGGCTCCCCAAGCCAAAATGAGCAGAACATACAGGCAATATAATATAATGCTCTGGGGGCCAAACTCATAACGGATTATCAATTATCAAATAAAAATGATAAATTTCTTTGGAAAACAAGGTAAAATTTTAGAAAAAGCTTTGTAAAACCTACCACAGAGCCCGGTACACCACAACAAGGTGGGTCCGGGTCACAACCACCACATACTACTCCATACTATGCTCACCATCATCATTTACATACTTATACATCCATAATGCAATTTAAAACATAAAATCACCTCTCATTCTAACTAATTAATACAAAACTTTTTAAAATAAATCCTCACCCTGCAAACTACGCCTCCTCTCTGCACTGATGGGAACCTGTAACAATAGGGGATCTAGGGTAGTCCTCTGACTCCCCTAACCCCCCAAACACTAAGGGGTTAGCCATTTCTGGTGTCAGTATAATTATTAATCAAATAGCAATTTAAAATAGTACAAAGAAAATAATTTAAACTTACGAATACCAAGTAAGATAAGGCAACCCGAATCCTGAGTTCAACAACATCATCACTATAACGATATATCAAATACTTTGGCAATCCTGCAATCAACTATTTACTTACCCATAACTTCACCCAATTCTCTATATACATCACACTAACGACATATATCTTATATTTGCATAAGACAAGTCACATACGATCCATTACCCTTACGTTTGAATTTCCTGACACAAATATCGATCATTCCACAATTATTGCCACAGGAGCATTTCTTTATATATACATACACATGATCTTACTACATCTTTTCTTCATCCTTATAAACCATGCACTTCATTTACTAGTATTATATACAGTATATTTTCTTTCATAATCATTTTCACAACCCTTCTCTCATTACATACATCGCACACATACAACCATACCATCTACATCATCATGACATCTCATTACAAGTATTTAATTTACTGAATAACATCACAATTATCTATTTTTATAGCCTCCTAAACATACGTATTCATTTCCAGAATATCCTACTCATTTATGTCGGATCACGTAAATATCACATTTCATTTCACTATGCGAGGGACTTGCATTTCATCACACCATTAGCACGTCTCATTATTTCATTTAATTATTATTCAATCTGATTGATAACTAACTTACTTTCATCTTCACTCATTTAATTCTTCATTTCCATTAATCACTGGCACTATTATGCCCACTCACCCTGCGAATTATGCCAAGGCAGGTAGTTCCCACCATTTCCACAGAAACAGCGGGCAGGTAGTTCCTTGACACAATTCCAAGGTGGAACCACTCATATCATACTGTATTTTACTTAAATCTCCATTCACAACTCATAATACCGCTTACTATAACTTTTTCATTCTCCTATTATATCTCACCTTACCTTTCATTCATGATTGCATAACTCCTCTTCTTTATTTCTAACATTCATTTTAATCGCATAACCTTCCCCACGCTTAACCTCATAATAACACATTCACCCCACGTATCATCACATTATAATTCACCATTTACTTTTTTTTTTCATTCCAATCTCATCATATCGCTTATTTTCACCATCATCTTTACTTTTATTTCCAACTCACAATACAACCAGCATATCAACAACTCATCTGTTTATCCTGAAAATTATGCCTAGGCAGGTAGTTCCCACTATTTCCTCCGAAATAGCAGGCGAGTAGTTCCTAGTCACAATTCCCAGGGCACACAAACTTATAACACAACTATTTATCTTATGGTATTTTATCACGTATCACATCATAAACATAAGCATCTCTTCTCATTATATCATATTAACTCATGTCTTATAATACAAAACATAACATCTCAGTATCATGGCAATTTACTTGCATTTCATCGCATTAGTAACATATCACTCATATCACAAAATGCCATTAACTTCACTTTCATTATTATCACAATATACTCCATATCCCAAATATAGTTTGGGCAATCACATATCACACCCCAAAGCCGATAGCTTGGGTAATACTCACTGCACTCCAAACACATAGTCTGGGTAATATCACATCTCATCTCAAACCAAATGCCAATATATACATATATATCTCCCGTAGTATATTCACATCTCCCATAATATAAATAATCTCCATAATATATCATATCATCAATAGCTTTATATATACATACATTCTTTCAATACACATATACACCTTTATATTTTCTCCTTTTCAGTGCCCACACAACTGACCTCCTCGTACAACACAGGGATCTCTGTGCCTCCCATCCCGTACATTTCAATCCCGCTAACCCACCACATCACCCAGATCCAGGTGTCCTAAGTATCTACCATTTGTGGGCTGGATTGAAAGTATGGTTGCGCGCTTGTCCAACCAAGACTAAAGCCAAAAGGCTAGTCAAAAGTAAAATATAACACGCGGATCGATGCTCACACAGAGTCTTACACGTCCGAGGCTACGTCTTCCTCCTGGCCCTATACCAGCAAGGGAACTCCTAAACCCCAAACATAGTTTGGGGCAATATATAACTCCTGATCCCCAAATATAAAATTTGGGGCAATATTAATATATATATATATATAACTCCTGTTCCCCAAATATAATTTGGGGCAATATATAACTCCTGTTCCCGGGTGTATCCCGGGCCTGTGGGGTCTAGCCCAAACCCCTGGGAGATTGTGCGGGGCTGCAATATTTAATTGTCCTTTATGTACATATACATATCTTCTTTATTATATACTCCTTCACAATATAACTCCTGTTCCCCAAATATAAAATTTGGGACAATATTAATACATATATAACTCCTATTCCCCAAATATAATTTAGGGCAATATCATTATATATATATATATATATATAACTCCTGTTCCCCAAATATAATTTGGGGCAATATCATTATATATATATATATAACTCCTGTTCCTCAAATATAATTTGGGGCAATAAATATAACTCCTTTATAAAATAACTCATTTAATACAATAACTCCTTTAATATAACTCCTTTATAAGACTCCTTTATAATAACTCCTTTATAACATAACTCCTTATATTCATTTAAAATATAACTCCTTTATAAGACAACTCATTTACAACATAACTCCTTTATAATAACTCGTTTAATACAATATCTCCATATATTCATTTAGAATATGACTCCTTTATAATATTTCTCCATATATATATCTCTCCTTTATAATATAACTCCATATATAAAGATATCTCCTGTATATCATAACGTCTTAAGAATATAACTCCTTTATAATACAATTTTGCCACTATAACATACCATGAAAGCATATATCTCCATTAAATTCATAAGCATACGCAAACCATTACTCAGCAATTATCGTATCAAATTCTCATTTACGACCCACACATCACACATACATCATATCAATTTCGCATCACTCTATCACATAACATTTCCAATTCATCACCCACATAACACACCTAGTACACATACACCACATCATTCACTTCATCTTATTATCGCATCACAATATCACATCATACACACCATACTTTCCATCTTATCACATTAGTCATAAGATCACACATCACACACACACACATATCTCTGATCATTACATACCCGAAGCATATAACTATTTATCTACAAACATCAACACACGACAACCTTAATTTAAAATTTGCATGGCACATTATATACATTAAATAAAAACAGTCATACTCACATAGCATCCCGCGAAGACTCGAAGCGCCATCTCGCCATCCCGCATCCAAAGTCGCCAATATTTCCTATTATCAAATTCCAGCGCAATTAAGACTCAAATCATCCAAATTAATCACAAAGGCCAATAACCCTATTCCAAACATCACACAAGCGTTCATTGAACGCCTGGGATACACACGTGCATTGCACGTAACATTCGAATTACTACGGAATTTTATCCCCATGAAATTACTAAAATCACCCCCAAATTACTCTAATGGTTCTACTAAAATTCTACTACTATAAAGGAGAAATTTCTCACATCTATAATTCTCTTTTACAAACCCAAAACCCTAATTTATTAGCAACGTACAAATTCTCCATCATCTTGCTAATTTCTCATATCTACAACACCCAACCCCTCATAATCTCCCTACTATAACCATTCTACTCAAAATAAATTGACCACACTAAATTCTATACAAAAATAAAATCTAGGGTTTACCTTTTCGAAATCCTTTCGAAAATCCGACGCTTCCACGATGTAGAGAGCCCTTCAATTAGCCTTCCCCTCAATTTAATTTGAAAACCACAGAGTATAATGGTGGATTTGAGCGGGGAGTGATCGGGCCGAATGGGTTCGGAGGAGGGGTTTCGTTCGGTCGGGGAAAAACAGAAGGAAAGAAGAAAGAAGGAATGGGGATGGGGTGTTGGGGATTTTGTAAAATAAATAATAATATAAATATATTTTATAAAGGAAAATTTACAAATAAGCCCCCAAATCTCCAAAATATTTCAAATAATCCCAACTCTTTCTTTATTAAGACGAACAATATAAAATACATCAAAATTATCTCGTATTAATCCACCAAAATTATAAAATAAAAGTAAACCATATTTCTTCATATAAATTTCAACTCTGAGCTCTCAACTCTGAGCTCTCATATCTCAATAATACCAATCGAACACGAATCCAAACACAAATATCAACAGTTAAAATAAAAATACACCAAATAAAATTATCACCACTCAAGGAATATAAAATGGTATTTTTGGTATTTTGCAAATTCGAGGTGTTACAATCGTCGATGAATGTGATGAAGTATCTCTTACCACCATAAGAAAATTCTTGAGCCAGACCCCACACCTCTGTATGTACCAACTATAGTTTCCCAAGCTTCTTCTCACGCCTATTCGACTGAAAGATAATTGTTTTATGTTTGCCCATCACACAATTCTTATAGAAATCCATATCAACCTTCTTAAGCCCCAACCAAAGATCTTTAGAACAAAGCTGCTTGACATCCCTTTCACCATGATACCCCAACATGACATGCCAAAGAATTGAAGAAGAACAACCTACTGATGTTGTATCAATGATATCATCTGAATCACCTCCTCTGAGTAAGTACAACGTGTCACCACGCTTTCCTATTGTCGCCAACATGGCACCTGTAGTAACCTTCCATTCTCTATATCCAAAAGTTGTTGTAAATATTTCTTTGTCTAGCTTGCTAATCGAAATTAGGTTTTTCTTCAAGCTTGAAATATGTCTTGTGTCAATCAAGACTAATTGCCCACTATTGCGAGCCTTCACCCTCACTGTGCCTCTACCTACAACATGACATATTTGTCCATTGCCAACTGAAACTGCACCAAAATCACACATCCTGTAATCCTCAAAAACATTCCTTATGGGGGTACAGTGATAAGAAGCACATGAGTCTATACATCAATCATCTTGTATAATATTAAATCCAGTAGATAAACACAATTCATCTAGACCGGATTAAATACTTACCACATTGGCTACCTGTGACACTACTTGTGCTTTCTTATACTCCTCGCATTGATCTCTCCCGTGTCCCGGCTTCTTGCAGTAACAACACTCACTTTTGTGATATCCTGTTCTTGACTTAGACCTGTGATTCCTACTTTGCGACTTACCTCTGTTGTTACTTCTACCCCAGTTATCAACTGACAGCGCGGTATTGCTAGGATATGACACCAAAGTCTCTCAATGTCTCTTCCTTCTTGCATCCTCATTCATAATGCTGCTTATAACATCCTTTAAAGTTATCGTATCAATCATGATGCTTGTAATAGTCTATTTAGCTGTGCCGTAACTATCAGAAAGACTGGATAGAAACAACAACGATTGTGCCCATTCTTCAAGCTTTAAACCCGACGATTCCATCTGATTGTAAACCATACAATTTTTTTTGATGTGCTCTACAACCGAACCTCTTTCCGACAACTTTATGTTGAACAACTTCTTTAGGTGAAGAATCTGGTTCGCTATATTCGGTTTCTCAAACATATCTGTCAAGATCTCCATTGCCTCTTTCGCGGTCTTTCCTTCTCAATGTGAAATAACGACTTTCTACTCAGCGACAATTGAATCTGTCCAAGTATTTTATGATCCAATCTATCCCAAGCTGCCAATGAAACTGCATCTACCTCCGCCGCTTCTGGCTTCACACCAAATAATGGATCATCAAGATCGTTCTGTTGGAGATACGCTATCATTTGGATCTTCCACACTGTAAAATCTGTTCCATCGAACTCATTAACTCTACTTTTGTCTCCAATCTCAATCAACGCTACAACCTGATACTCTAATAACACTTTGTTGAGTTCTAACTGCGGAATAACTCATCAACGTGATGCAAAACAATTTAATCGAAAGCAAGAGAATAAAATCAATTAAAAGCAATCACACAAGAACACACGAGATTTTTTCGAAGTTCACCCAATGCAATGGCTACTTTCCCGTACAGAGGCACTCCTGCGATTTCCACTAGAAATATGAAGAATAAGTTTACAAATCTCTCAAGAACTCACCCCAAGGTGTAGGGTTTCTCTCTATCTCCCTCCCCTTCTCTCTGACGGCTGATAGATCTCTATTTTCTTTTTACGTAACCCTAAAATCGTACACAATACAATATATATAGGTTTTCACAACTTCTAATCTCAGCCGCTCATCAATCAGCACTGCGAAGGTTGACCGCAACTCTTGGACGGTCGACCGGTCCATGCCTTCGACTGTACAGGATCTAACAGAGAGTGGGTCGGTCGACTGCGCAGTCGACCGGTCGTCCCTTCAGGAATACTGGGTGGTAACAACGAGCGGGTCACTCGACCGCGTGGTCGACTGTGCGGTTGGTCGACCGCACCCTGCTTGCTACTTTGACCTGTTGCTCCATCTTCGACTTTTCTTCTCGTCTGTTTTCTTCAACCTCTTTATCGTATATTTGGATCCACAAACCCCAACAGAATCTTCCAAAACGGATCTGATAACTTAGTGGATCCACAAGTAGTGAATCTTGTATATATCTTAATATATCCTACTTCTAATGATTTAAAAATTGAGAAAACGAAAAGAAAGGTGGTCATTCTTAAAATCATACCCCCTTTTCCCAAATGTACGATGCACACGGTTTAAAGTGTTTGAATATCTTATAAAGCATAAAGGAAGATATATTATCAAAATGTTAAATATGTTTTACCCATATATTAAGTAGTCGCACTTATTCTATTGCCGAAAAATCGTTCATTTTCTATCCTCATTGAAGAGTGGGAAAATTACTCTATATTTTATGATATGATGTTCAACTTGAACGATATAGATAGTAAATTTCGATATTGGGAATTGAGTTTTTAGTATGCGAGAGGAGGAAGCTTCCTCCTATGCTATTGGACCTTTCTTATTCTCTTCAAAATATCCTGAATGAAGGTAAATGAATTTAATTAAAGGTTAAAGGTGAAATGGATTGTGATAAAGATAAAATAACGGGGTGTTTGGCTTTCACATTTTGAGGAAATTTGACTCAAAATGCAAATTTTGAGCTATTAGCAATTTTCTCCAATTTACAAAACTCTTTGACAAAGTGCACCTAAATTTTACTCCACCTCACCATTTTTGAACAATATGTCAATATAATGTCAGAATTAACGGTCCACAAGGGTTTTGCACATTGGCCAGAAAGCATAGAAGAGTTTCGAGCATTTTATATTTAAAAGAAATGGTAAGCCTCTTTATTTTTTATTTTTTTATTAATTTGGGAGTTCATACGGTAGTCTTGTAGTTGTAGAAGGGTTAAGCATGGTTTGAATGGGTTAAGGGAGTAGATTAGTGGGCCTTTGATTAGTTTAAGAAATATGTGACATTTAATATTTACCTTTTGATTAATTTATTTCAGCAAGTGCATAGTTCAGAGTTTTGTTCAGCCGGCGCATAGAGGAATTTTTTTTCCTTTTTCTCTTGGGGTTCTACTCCGGCATTTTTATCCAAATGCCAGGATAAAAATACTGAGATAACATAATTTTGTTGTAGTGATCATGCATTTTAGGAGGATAAAAATTCCTCTGTAATAAATTTAACATAATAGAATGGTTCCACCTTTCGCACCATCAAGGACATACAAGCAATAAATTATATGTGCAATAATATATTTTAACTTCAATTACCCGTGGAGATTATAAGCAGTGCCTAAAACCTAGTGCCAAATATTAAGAAGATGAATCTATTGCCAAATCTAAAACAGCGAAAAAATATATTGTCAAAATTATCAAAGAAGGGCTTTTCCCATATCGGTCACTAAGAGCATCCCCAGTTGTTGAGCATCAAAATATGGATAAATGGATAAATGAATATACCAAAGTTACGTTTTGCTACAGTCGTTGATTTACTATTTTTATAATAGGTGCGACGGCACTTCAAGTGCCGTCCGAGGAAAAAAATTCGTCCTCGAGGTGCAAATAAATAATTACAAAAAAATTATAAAAAATTACAAAAATATTTCAGAAATTACTAAAAAAGTACAAAAAAATTACAAAAAAATACAAAAATTGCAAAAAACCCCTACAGGGGTAGGACGGCACATGAAGTGCCATCCGACAAAAGGAAAGGAAAGAGACGGCACTAGAAGTGCCGTCCGAGAAAATTGTGTATTTTTGGGTTTTTTTAATTGGTTTTTTTTTTTTTTTTTTAGCGACGGCACTTGAAGTGCCGTCCAACAATTAAAAAATTAATTTTTTTTTGAGCGATGGCACTTGAAGTGCCATCCGACAATTAAAAAATTAAATTTTTTTTGTTGGGACGGCACTTGAAGTGCCGTCTCTCATATATGGATAATTCTCAAGTCGCCTCTCATTTATGGCAATCTACTGTAGCCAAATATGCATAATATGCATATTTGACTAATGACTGCACCTCCGTTTTTAGCCAAATGCATATTTGGCAAACGACTGCAAATGCTCTAACAAATATTTTAATTCCATATACCTCACTCACAAATACCTAATTCTATGTAAGTGCTTTTGAGCGAGTTATATGAAATTAAATTTTGGTAACAAAAGTTGTTGTTTGGGATTGATTTCATATTGCAAGTGAGTTATATGGAATTAGATATTTGTGAGTGAGATATATGCAATTGAAATATTTGTTAGTGATCCATGTGAGAAAAACCCATAAAAGAATAATAAGAGCATGGCAAGCAGAAAAACTAGCGAGACACCTGCATTTGTATGTCGAGAAATATTCTAGCCTATATTATAACCACTCAGATAGGTGGGTTTTTCCCGTCCACCCACAACCACTTCGAAGGATAATAATGTCAAAACCAATATCGTAAAAAACAAAAATAGAAATATATTATCAAATTTAAATTGCCAAAATACAGACTAAAATAATTTTAATGAACTCATAAAATTATATGGAACTTTAAAAAAGTGTGCGAGAATTGAGAGAAATTAATTCTTCAAGTGTATAGTTTAGTGAAATTTATCCTAAAAAATATGCTTATAGATCCGGCCTTTGTATACATCATGACCGGCAACAGTCAGGCCTTGGTCCGTCTCATCTCAACCCTCCTCTCCCTCCCCTCCCCCTCCCCCTCCCCAATTCACACCCTATTCATATGCCTTATCTCTCATCTTCCGTGTCTCTACTGTCTTCGACCGCAGCGACGTCCCCTTCTCCAATATCCTCCTCCACCTCTCCGTTCGCCTCACCCTACTCTCCACCGTCTACCTCCATACCAAATCTCATTCTTGGATTCGATACTATAGTCATCCCAATCTTCAACCCGTACTCTTCCCCAAATTTAAATTTCAGGACTTCAAAAACACAAATTAAAAATTGAAAAGAAAATGAGGGAGTAAATTAGAGTTTCAAAAATTAGTACATATACCATACATAGATAAAATTGATTTAGTTGCGCAAAATTTTTCAAAACTATTCTTTCACAAACACATTGTGTGCTACATAGACATTTCATCGAACACTTAATGGGCAAAGCACAGTTCTAGTAATTAAGTTCCATATTTATAGGTTTGGGGCTTTTATATTTTTTTAAATGAAAATGTGCGTACTGCACGTGTTAATAAATGTGATGTGCACGTGTTTAGGAAGTGCGAATCCCTACTTTTGCTCTTCTTTTCTCTATTTCAAAATGGGAAAAGGAAAGAGGGGTATGCCTATTAGCTTAAGATATAGTATAATAACTAGCATCACCCTGTGCAAATTGCACAGACTAAAATAATTTTAATGAACTCATAAAATTATATGGAACTTTAAAAAAGTGTGCGAGAATTGAGAGAAATTAATTCTTCAAGTGTATAGTTTAGTGAAATTTATCCTAAAATATATGCTCATAGTTTCGGCTTTTGTATACATCATGACCGGCAACAGTCAGGCCTTGGCCCGTCTCATCTCAACCCTCCCCTCCCTCCCCCCCCCCCCCCCCCCCTCCCAAATTCACACCCTATTCATATGCCTTATCCCTCATCTCCCGTGTCTCCACTGTCTTCGACCGCAGCGACGTCCCCTTTTCCAATATCCTCCTCCACCTTTCCGTTCGTCTCACCTTACTCTCCACCATCTACCTCCATACAAAATCTCATTTTTGGATTCGATACTATAGTCATCCCAATCTTCAACCCGTACTCTTCCCCAAATTTAAATTTTAGGATTTCAAAAACACAAATTAAAAATTGAAAAGAAAATGAGGTAGTAAATTAGAGTTTCAAAAATTAGTATATACACCATACATATAGATACAATTGATTTAGTTGAGTAAAATTTTTCAAAACCATTTTTTCACAAACACATTGTGTGCTACATAGACATTTCATCGAACACTTAATGAGCAAAGCACAATTCTAGTCATTAAGTTCCATATTTATAGGTTTGGGGCTTTTATATTTTTTTAATGAAAATGTGCGTACTGCACGTGTTAATAAATGTGATGCGCACGTGTTTAGGAAGTGTGAATCCCTACTTTTGCTCTCCTTTCTCCATTTCAAAATGGGGAAAGGAAAAAGGGATATGCCTATTAGCTTAAGATATAGTATAACTAGCGTTACCCTGTGCAAATTGCACAGACTAAAATAATTTTAATGAACTCATAAAATTATATGGAACTTTAAAAAAGTGTGCGAGAATTGAGAGAAATTAATTCTTCAAGTGTATAGTTTAGTAAAATTTATCCTAAAAAATATGCTCATAGTTTCGGCCTTTGTATACATCTTGACCGGCAACAGTCAGGCCTTGGCCCGTCTCATCTCAACCCTCCCCTCCCCCCCTTCCCAAATTAACACCCTATTCATATGCCTTATCCCTCATCTCCCGTGTCTCAACTGTCTTCGACCGCAGCGACGTCCCCTTCTCCAATATCCTCCACCTATTCGTTCGCCTTACCCTACTCTCCACCATCTACCTCCATACCAAATCTGGTTCTTGGATTCGATACTATAGTCATCCCAATCTTCAACCCGTACTCTTCCCGAAATTTAAATTTCAGGATTTCAAAAACACAAATTAAAATTTGAAAAGAAAATGAGGTAGTAAATTAGAGTTTCAATTAGTACATACACCATACATAGATACAATTGATTTAGTTGAGCAAAATTTTTCAAAACCATTTTTTCACACACATTGTGTGCTACATAGACATTTCATCGAACACTTAATGAGCAAAGCACAGTTCTAGTAATTAAGTTCCATATTTATAGGTTTGGGGCTTTTATATTTTTTTAATGAAAATGTGCGTACTGCACGTGTTAATAAATGTGATGCGCACGTGTTTAGAAAGTGTGAATCCCTACTTTTTCTCTCCTTTCTCTATTTCAAAATGGGGAAAGGAAAGAGAGGTAGGCCTATTAGCTTAAGATACAGTATAATATGCCGCCAGGATTTTAGTAATATGTTGTCAAATTTATAAAATAAATTAAAAAAAAAGGATAGCAATAGATAGGCAGAAAAAAACTAAGAGGAGAAATGCTATGAACACATGTCGCAAGTGGAGTGTTCACAAAAGAAACAAATTTAAAGAGAAGACAACAAAAAATATGGTAACAAAAAGTAAGAGGAGAAATTCCGAAAAACACAAGTTGTAAGTGTTAGGAAAACTAAGGATGTTGTTGAGTCTTCGACACAATCAATGTAAACCTCCAAACAAAACTAGATCATACCAATCACACAAAGCACATAAGAATTGTTCCGGTTGGGGCTTTCGCCTTAATCCGGAGAAGGAAGAACCGACATGTTATTTCAACTAGATACAAGAATATTACAGTTCTCACCACGGCCATCTCTCAAGCCTACTTGGAACTTGATTGCAGTTTACAATGAAGAAATCTCTCATCCTCTCAAATGAAGTACTATCCTTTTCTATTCGGTACTCAATAAATTCATATCGTTCTAGGAGCCGTTACAATTGATTATACAGATCTAAAGAAATCCTAGTTTAGATATCTTGATACAATAGCCATCCGATGTATATTGAAGTGATAAACATACAATTAGAGCCGTACGATCTAATCGGAAGACGAAGTGAGCTTCAGTTGAATCAACAAACTCGCACTCGAAAAATCCATCATCACCGCAACTCCCAAACCATCGACCCGAGAAGGTGACAGTCGACCGCATGGTCGACTGTCCCTTTCTCTGTTGGCTGCTGCTGCTGCTGACTGTTTCTCTTTCTCTTCGATCATTTGCTTCGAACCCTCTACTTGTATCACCATCTTCTCTTCACACTGAATAAATATGCAAGACATAAAACCCAACAATCTCCACCTTGGATTGCATACGCATCAATCCATACATGTGTGATTTAAAAATCTTTTAGACTTTTCTTCTCCACTTTATAAACAACATGTTTCTATGACTTCTTCTGCTAGTTGAATAAGCCTCCACCTGTTTTCCTCCAGCTGTATGCCCCCTCAAGGGCACACCCCAGTAGATGTAGCCATGGAGGTGCCACCCTCCATACTAACTCCACCTACATTAAGGCTCTTTCCACATTCCAATGGTATTTGAATGTTGCAGTCTTGATTCAGTGATTTTAGTGACGACTTACTAGATGATGCTTTAGAAACAATGAGGTTCCATACACTCGGCTAAGTTTTTCTGGTCCTACAAAGTTGGTAGAGGTTGTGCTGACCCTGCCCAATTCCCCTCTTACCCTTCATTAACTTACGACGACTATCCCAAACTGTCAAAACTCCATCTCGAGCTGTGTACCTACAACCACGAGCAGCAAGAGTTTCCAAGGATATCAGATTTTGGTGTATCGAAGGAATATGTATGAACACTTCTAGTGTGAACCCTTTACCATCTGGCGTCTCTAATTCAACTGTTCTCTTACCCACTACTTCACAAATCTCCCCTCTAGCCGTTCTCACACTACGACCTGTTGACAACTTGTAAATAGAAACATCTTCCTCTTGGATCAAATATGATAAGAACTTTCCGAATCAAGATACCAACTTGAATCCACATATGAAGAACTTGATACAAGAAGACATAGTTCGAAGTCATCAGAATTACCTGGTTTACCTGAATCAGTTGCGCTGACTACATTGACTTGATCACCCCCTTTAGTAGCACTCTTCTGACTCGACAACTTGCGAAACTCTCTTGTAATGCCCAACTCCTTTACAGTAATGGCAACGAATCTTACCCTTGTGTGCCGTATTCCTTCCAATTGAAGTATCACCATCAACCGCAGAACACCCTATAGAAATTGACCCTCTTTTATGAGTCTCCTTTCTAGTTCATCTTCTTTCAGACCCTTAATCACCCCGGCTACTGTGAGTGTCTCATTGGCTGATTTTCCATGTAGCATGGTAGTTATCAAGTGATCATAAGAAGTTGGTAGTGAAAAATCAAGTTGAAAGATTTATCCTCTTCACTAAGATCATCAGCGTTAATCAGCTTCAGTTCAGATATTATCTTATTGAACTCCACAATATGATCTTGAAGATGGGTATCTTCCTTTATTGAGAACCTAAACAGTTTTTTCTTCCAATACATCCGATCTAGCAACAACGATCCCGAGTATTCAGATTTGATTCTCACCAATAGACTCGTCCCACTTTTCTCCTCAAGAATATTACACTTGAATTCATCGGCCAATTGCAACCAGATTAAACTCAAGGCCTTCAAACAAATCTCATCTCACTTCTCCTGCATCATGTCGGTTGAGTTCTTCTCTTCTAAGGCAAGGTGCAAGTTCTTCTGAACCGAAATATCACACATGTTCACCTTCCATAGATTGAAGTTGATATTACCATCAAACAACTTGATCTTCGTCTTTTGATCCATCATATTCTCCAATGAACTCAAACAAACCCATGAATCTGATTGCTCTGACACCACTTGTTAGGAAATTGGAGATCTTGTTGAGTCTTTGACACAATCAATGCAAACCTCCAAACAAAACTAGATCACACCAATCACATAAAGCACACAAGAATTATTTCGTTTGGGGCTTTTGCCTTAATCCGGGGGAGAAAGAACTGAGATGTTATTTCAACTAGAGAAGATACAAGAATATTACTATTCTCACCACGACCCTCTCTCAAGCCTATCTAGGACTTGATTGCTGTTTACAATATGGGGAAATCTCTCACGCTCTCAGATGAAATACTATCTTCGTATATTCGGCACTCAATAAAATCATATTGCTATATGAGCAATTACAATTGATTATATAGATATAGAGAAACCCTAGTTTAGATATCTTGATACAATAGCCATCCGATGTATACTGAAGAGATAAACATACAATTAGAGTCGTACGATCTAATCAGAAGACGAAGTGGGCTTCAATCGATTTTACAAACTCGAACCCGAAATGTCCATCGGCACCATGGACGGTCGACTACAACTCCCAGACCATCGACCTGAGAAGGTGACAGTCGACTACACGGTCGACTGTCCCTTTCTCTGTTGCCTGTTGCTGCTGCTAACTGTTTCTCATTCTCTTCGATCCTTCGTTTCGAACCCTCTACTTGTGTCACTATCTTCTCTTCACACTGAATAAGTATGCAGGACATAAAACCCAACAATAAGTGGAGTGCTTTATAGGTATTTTTTTGAAGAAGGTGGAATATAGCCACCCTGTTTCATTAAAGAGAGTTTAATAAAACAATCCCATAGTACTGGGCTCAAATACAAGGCCTACAAACAGGAAAATAAAACATAGTTAATAAGCCTCCAACAAGATCCTGGAGGGTGACCAAACTAAGTAAAAGGAATAATAACATAGGGAGTACAAATGACTGGACTACCTTCCAACAAAACCCTATAGGGTGGGTTACTGAACATCGCTCACTCTAGAGTAGCTCCGATCACGACCTTCTCGTCGCCATACTCGTCCACCTGGAAGGTCCTGTCAATCCTCCCTCTAGGTCCTGACGTCGCACCTATAGCCCCTCAAAAAAGATATATAATATAAATTAGATTACCAGAAATACTATTTCAAGTCTCACAAAAGTAAAAGTAATGTTGCTGCTTATTTCGGTGTGGGAGCAAACAGATAGTGAGTTAATAATTGAAGGAAACTACTAAAAGTCAAACCTATGACCCTGGCCATTAAAGACAGTTAGAACTCCTGACAATGAATCTGGATCGTTGATTGACCACCATGAACTAAATTCGACGGTTGCTGATGCGGCCGCTGGACCTACAAAAAGCCTGAAACACCGGGGAGTGGCTCCGACGACAGACCCTCCGACGCTCAAGTTAGAACCAGAAAGTGAGAGAGAGTATGCGAGTGAAAACTGGCAAATTGTTGATTACCTTTTGACTGTAGAGGGGGAGGGGTATTTATAGGCCTGAGAGACATTTCAAGAGATTGATTCGTATCCGTTGTATCGATTTAACTACCTTATCTCTTTCATGTCTCTCCCCCTTAAGAGATAAGATATCCTTGTTAGGGGATAAGAGATTTGACTCTTAGCCTGCATGGGCTGGGTGTCTCTCCTATTCGGCCTAGTCTGTCATTTTTTTTGGGCTTGGAAGAAGTCCATGTCTTGGAGTGGGCCCAGACCTGTAAAAGAGGCCTGTGATGGCTAATCTGCCTTAAATGCTTTGAGATTTGTGTAGGAATCGTATGACTCTGGTCTGCTGTGATTTTTACCATCATCATAAGCCCCCCCACTCCCGGAAGGCAATTTTCTTGGCTTTCAGAGAGTAGTACGTCTTATTTTTAGAATCTGGCATATAATCTTAGCAATCGGAGTGTTCGAAGATACCTGGAACTGATCTGTGGATTTTAGAGGCGATGAATATTTTCCTTTATTTTTTCATAGTTCTTCGGATTTTTTCGAATTTTCTGGAATTTTCTAGAATTTTTCCATAGTTCTTGAGATTTTTTTGATTTTTCTGGAATTTTTCTCAATTTTAAAATCACTTTTTCGAATTTTATAATTAATAAATTCAATTTTAATTATTTTTTGGATTTTTAAAATTAACTTTACGAATTAAAATAATTATTTTTGAATTTTTTAATTACTATCTCGAATTAAAAATGAAATTAGGGTTTTTTTTTGTAAAAAACCAAACTTGCATTGATCCTGGTGTGATCTTGGATGCTGATCGTAGCAAGGCTCGCGCATTTGGGAGATCGAACGACTGAGATCCAAGAGGGCGCTAGGGACGATGGCAGGTGACGTGGACACATCTCGTGCGTCCATTTCGGTTAATCTCGAATATCTGAGAGATCGGAGGGTCAGGAATCGGCGCGGAGACCCCTTAGCTCAGCCGACCATTAGGCCGAGCTATGGCCATTTGTTCCGAGCTCGATGGCTTGGTTGAGCTACGGGGACCTCGTGTATTCGTGGAGCCATGGGTTTTCGTCTTCATCGAGGTACCACGACGTTGAACCACCCTCTTCATCGACTCATCCCCTTCGTTGAGCTATAAGGATCTGCTTCTTTGGCCGAGCTACGAGCTATGGGTTGTCGAAGCTTCGCTAAGCTCTGAGGGCCAATTATTCTTCGAGCTATGGGTTATAGAAGCTTCGCCGAGCCAGGGGTTTGAGCGTTTGGTCGAGTTCGGTCGAGCTCTGTTTTTTGGACTCTATGGGTTTCGACGAAGTGAAAGCTTGGAGATTGGCGGTGGCGACTTTGGCTAAGCCACGTAGACGACGTTTCGCCGAGCTAAGGGATTGAAGCTTCCGCCGAGCTATCTTCGCTAAGCTTCAGAGCTATCGCTGAGCTATCTTCGCTGAGCTATCAGAGATTTTGTTGATCTTTGTTGTAGTTGTTTTGTGTAAGTCTCTCGTTGACCAGGGTTTAGGCAGGGCTCATGACGAAGTTGAGGTTGGAGCTGGGGACACGGTGTTCGGCATTGGAGTGAGGAGGTAACTTCTAGTCAAGTCTCTATTTTCGACGAAGTGGGAGCTCATTACCTTGGAATGGTGGTAGCGTCGGAGTTGGAGTGAGGAGGAGAGGCTTCGTTGACGATCCACTGTTGTTTTGTTTTTGGCGCCTACTTTCGAAGAAGGAGAAAGAGAGAGGAAGAGAAGTGCAAATGGGTTTTGGGTTTCGACTAACGGGTTTGGACCCGACCCATTAATACCCCTTCAATTGATTTGTGGGTTTTTGGTTGTGGATCCGAACCGACCCGAATTCATCTCTTCTTCTCTTCAACTGGTAAGCTTGCTTTTGGGGGATTTTTTGGAGTTTTTAGGGACTTGGGTTCTCATATATATATATATATTTAAGATACGCCAAAGACGACTCAACTCCAAGCAAGGCAAGTTTTTTGCAAGATAAAAAGGTGGGTACAAACATATAAACAATTATATATATATATATATATATATATATATATATATATATATATATATATATATATATATATATATATATAATTGTTTATATGTTTGTACCCACCTTTTTATCTTGCAAAAAACTTGCCTTGCTTGGAGTTGAGTTATATGTTTGTACCCACCTTTTTATGTTGCAAAAAACTTGCCTTGCTTGGAGTTGAGTCATCTTCGGCGTATCTCTTTCTCATATCGAGGTAGGAGCACTAGTGTGCTTAGGTTTTTGGGGTTTTTTGAAGTTGTTTGGGCTTGAGTTTGCATATAATTATATGTATATATATTTGTGTATATGCAACAATTTATATATATATAATTGTTTATATATGTATACCCAGCTTTTTACTCCATCACCTTCGATTGGTGGATCTTGTACATATATAGCCATGCTAGGATAGCTGTTGCAGACTTGCTATTTGATACCAACAATTTTGTGGAGAAATCTCTACGACGGAATTGAGCATTGAACTTGTTGTCTGTTCCCAAAAAGATTGTAGCGACAACTCTTCGACCAAGTTGGTGTAGAAACTGCCGTTTAATCCCGGCGAGTTCAGAGACAACTCGGAGGAGTTGGTTCAGAAACTGCTGTTTGATCCTAGCGAGTTTGTAGGGAGAGCTATAAACTTGAGGTTGAACTTGCTGTTTGGACCCCACAAGTTTATAGTGGTTACTCCTTGATCGAGTTGATTCGGACACTGCTGTTTGATGAGTTTGTGGAGGCAACTCGTGGTGGACCTGAGTTGGAGCTTGGTGTTTGATCCCAGCAAGTTTAGAGTGGCAACTCTTTGACTGAGTTGGCATAGAGGTTGCTGTTTGTTCCCATCATGTTTGGAGAGACAGCTCGTAGTGAAGCTGGTCAATGAACTTGTTGTTTTTTCCCAACAAGCTTAGAGAGGCAACTCCGTGATAGAGTTGAACATTGAGCTTGCCATTTGATCCCAAAAAGTTTATAGAGAACTTTGCGATGGAGTTGGATGTTGAACTTACTGTTTGCGCCCGGCAAGTTTTGTTGAGAGAAAACTCCGTGATGGGGTTAGTTGTTAAGCTCGCCGTTTGCGCCCGACAAGTTTGTAGAGGACTTTGTGACGGAGTTGGGCATTTTAGCTTGCCGTTTGCACCCGACAAGTTAATAGTGAATTCTGCGATAGAGTCGGGTGTGTGAGCTTGCCGCTTGCGCCTATAAAGCGTTGTAAGGACAATTTTAGGCCGGTGTTGGATGCCAAGCTTATTGCATGAAGATGAAGGGTTGTTAGAAAGACTCGAGCACGTAGCGGGGCGCTGTACTTGCTATTCGCATTGAACGAGTTGTTGATGGAGCTCATGCAAAAAGCAAGGCATTAAACTTGCTATTCGCATTGAACGAGTTGTTGATGGAGCTCATGCGAAAAGCAAGGCATTAAACTTGTTGTTTGGAGCCAACGAGTAGTTTGGGAGAACTCGAGCAAAGACTAAGACGTTTAACTCGTTGTGTAGATCCAACAAGTAGTTGACAGGGCTCATGCGGAGTGCATGGCATTGAACTCGTTGTTCGGAACCAACAAGTTGTTGATGGAGCTCAAGTGGCAATCAGAGCGTAAAACTTGTTTTTGTCGCCAACTAGCTATTTGGTGGAGCTTGAGCGAAGACCAAGGTGTTGAACTCGTTGTTTGGAGCCAATGAGTTATCGGCGAAGCTCTTGCAGAGAGCATGGCATTGAAATCTTTGTTTGGGGCCAACGAGTTGTAGACAGAGCTCATGCAGATAGTAGAGCATTGAACTCGCTGTTTGAAGCCAACGAGCTATTTGGTGGAGCTTGAGCGAAGACCAAGGCGTTGAACTCGTTGTTTGGAGCCAACGAGTTATTGGCGAAGTTCGTGCAGAGAGCATGGCGTTGAACTCGTTGTTTGGGGCCAACAAGTTGTATACAGAGCTCATGCGGATAGCAGAGCGTTGAACTCGTTGTTTGGAGCCTACAAATTTTTGATGGAGCTCAAGCGGTGAGCGGAGCATTGAACTCATTGTTTGGAGTAAGCGAGTTGTTGATGGACCTCGTGCGGAGAGCAGAGCATTGAACTCGTTGTTTGGAGTAAACGAGTTGTTGATGGAGCTTGTGCGGTGAGCAAAGCGTATAACTTGCCACTTGGAGCCAACGAGTTGTTGAAGGGGCTCACACAGTGAGCAGAGCATGGAACTCGTTGCTCGATGTTGACGGGTTTTCGGCCGGAGGAACTCAGGTGGTGTATGTAGTGCTGAACTCATTTTTAGAGCAAATGAGTTGTGGGTATTCTGAATCTTCCTATATTGAAGTGAAGTCACTTGTGTTTGTTCAGCGTTGAGGTGATTCTATTGTTCTCTTTGCTGACAAGTAGCTGCGTACATCGAATGAGGTCCTTGGGACATAGAGCTTGTGTAGCGCCCCGAATTTCCAATATAATATCTTAGAAATACGTGACACAATTCCCAGCATAAACCTCAATGTTATAGTAAACATAGCCAAAACACAGATAAATTTTTCAACTTTTATTACATCAATTCTTTACAAAGCACAACAGAAAATTAAACACCTTGAATTACAATTTCTTTCTTTTACAAAACATTCTTTTACAATTTACATAAGACACATTATCATTCTACCATATGCATCGAAATCCCAATGCTATAGGTACCTACCTGTAAAACATGAGGCTGGAGATAACCCTAACCCCCAAAACTACAAGGGTCAGCCATAACAGTGTGAGTGACATCAAAAGAAATACAATGTAAACAAAACATGTAGGATAAAGTTATAAACAACACATACCAACAGTGGTAACAGATGGAATATGAAATAACAGTAAATAAAACATGAAAACATCAAATGAAACTAGACTAAGTATCAAGTGTAGGAAAACAGAAACATCATGCATAAAACCAAGTCAAGAAAATACAATTGCATTATGATGACTCTCTAATGCATACTTGCCGAATTCTATGCATTCTCCAGTACATAGGTCCGGTGCAAGCCCTTATTGTTCTCCACTTTATAGGGTTAGATCCCTCGTTATGCAACTAATCCTACTACGGTGATGGAAACAAGATCGAGATTACTCCGCGAATAGGCATCACGACCCTCAATGTGAAAGCATCATGTAAGAATAGCTCAAAAAAATCGGAGAATTACCTCCCTGCCGTGTACCCCACCGCCGCCCCTTGACGTGCAAGTACATAGGCACATCCAGTGAATAGACCCGTCGGCCCTCGAAACGCAAATGTACCTGTATGTTCCGTGAATAGGAACTGCAGACCCTTGACTCGCGAACATACTAATAGTCATCTCGAGGCAGAACACACAAGTCTTGAAACGCATCCGTTGAACTGGACCCCAAGAGCTTATACTTATGTTTCCCAAGTTCCATCACATCTCCACTAGTGCCTGTCCTTAAGTTGATTATTATTAATAAAACACAAATTTTTCCTCTCTACAGTTAGTGTATCCTGCAGGACTTAATTCCCCAAAACAACCCCAAGACCCAACTGGTCCAAATCCACAAAATATCATCTGCCGGTTCACAGGACTCCCACTCAACTTCTAGATATTAACAACTCGAATATCAACACCAAAACTTTCAATAAAACTCTCAATTCCATGATCAAAACGTTTATATCGAGAAAACTTCTTTAATCAGAAAAATCCAAGTTACTCATAAATTTCCAGAACTGAAATAAAATATTAAATCCATTAAATAACTGAGAAATATATTTTGAAGTCATAGAATATCACACAACATCAATTCCATCGAAAACTGTATATATTTCACTTTATAAATTAATAGAAATACAATTTAAATTTTATTATAATCAAAATATAACTCTCTATAAAATACTGTAATCTGTAGCAAAAAACATCATCTAAAACAGTAGATAAATAATCCACAATATCGAAGAAACAATCGTTCAAGAAAATGGAGAAAAAATAAACCAAAACAGTCAGCCAAAGCACTGATAGTCGACCGTCGAACTCAGTTCAAAACTGGTCGGTCGACCGACATGCAAAAATCCCAAAATCAAATAATTGACAGTCGATCGTCAATTCATGTGTAAAATCTTGACAGTCGACCGACATATTAAAAAATCGACAGCTTTAATATTCGTGCATATTTTTACTGATACTTCGTTAAATCTTTATAAAATCATAAATTTACAAAACAAAATTTCTGAGAAGATCAAATACAACTTGTATAACATACCGAAGTTTATAAAAACAACTCAAAACTTCATCAAGATCAAAAAAGAGTATTTTTTTATCAAATTCTTCAAAAACAGTGAGATGTATATATATGCATATGTATAGGTGTGTTTAAGCTTCAGTAAAACATCAAGAAAACATTGTGTATGTTTAGTTTATTGTTCAAATCCATCTCAGTATCAAAACAACTTAAATCCAACTCGAAAACATCACAAAAGCATCAAAAACCAATTTCGGCTGTTCATCAACAGAAACTATATATGTATGTGTGTTTATATGCCTATATATGTGTGTGTTAAGCATTAAGAATCATTGCATAGGAGTAGTGTAATGTTTAGATTCAATCTCAGTATCAAAACAAATCAAATCCAAATCGAAAACATCAAAAAATACAAAAAGAGTCAATTTCGGCCTGTGTATGTGCAGACCCGAAATGAAGAAATACCCCAACTCTCAAAACTTGATCTTTTGATCCATAAAACTCCCTTGCAATTCATTAAACTCGTACACAATCAACTACAATAGTCTACCCATGAATAATATGCCATTATAACAGTTACTCATCAAGTTTTAGTCATCAAAAATTAAAACAGAGTATACCTATACCCATACATAGTAAAGAACTCAATTTTCATTCACTTTATGCAAAAACATCATACGATCTCATGGTATTTGTTCAAATCAGCAAGATCATGGAAGAGAACAACCTATTCTTGATTCCTATTAGGTTCCTAACAATCTCAAGTCATTTATATGTAATTTTAATCTTCAATAGCATAGTTTTCATGAAAAGATTCAATTTTTATTCATCCAACAATCAATAATTCATTATATCTTCATAAAATCTCCTAACATGCTTTCTAATAGACAAATCATCACATTCAACATGCTTAGAACAGTAAGAAAACAAACATATGTCTCTTACATTTTTGAAGAATCAACCGAAGTGATAAAAAGAATAAGAAAAATCCTTCATTTCGCAAGAAAACCAAGATCTTCGCTTCGAAACTCCAAGAAATCAATAATAAAGAAAACCCTCTGTGTAGTGCTGCAAAGAGACGGCTGCACCTTTTTATATTAGGCCAGAAATAGGGTAATTAGGGTTTGGATTAGGTTTTGTAAAATATCCCTTTTGAATATATCTTTACATATATAAATTCTTGTACTTGAAATTAGATAAACCAATTAAATTTAGATTAAAAAAAAACAATTACTCAGATTTGGCCGGCGCTGGTTTCAAAACCCAAAAAACAAATTTGAAATTTGGCCTCTAAGTGGCAATTTTGTAAAAAGACCATTCTTTATGAAATTTGTGAAATAAACCAAATCTATTAAAAAAAAGTAAAATTTTTATCTCTGAGTTGGCTAGCCATCATGCTCAACCCAGAAATCCAAAAAATCTGGAGTTTTCACTCCAAGTGGTAATTTTGCACAGAAGCACCTATTTTTGTAATATTTTCTAATAGGTCAAATAAATATCAGAAAAAATTCAGAAAATTCAAAAATAATACCTACTAATAAATATTAGGTTTTCCCAAAATAAATTTCTGACTTTGAACTTCGTAAGAAAATATTTGCACGTGTTTTGCACGTGTAAAAAGATAAATTTCAGAAAAATATTTATTAAATCATCAAAAATCATTTTAATTCATTTATTAATCTCAAAAATATTATTTTAAAATGTAGGGTGTGACAGCACTCCCTCCTTATAATAATTCTGTCCTCAGAACTGCTACTAATAGGGACCAAACAAAATAAGCAAAAAAAAAATGCAATCACATAAATGGAAATATAGTTTAAGGAATACAATCACACGAGGGAATTTAATTTAACAAAAAGAAATAGATTTAATCAAAAGAATAAAATCATACAAAAGAAATATAATCATACAAAAATCTCAGGAAAATCCTTCTGCATTTGATCCTCCGGCTCCCAAGTAGCCTCCTCGAATTGCTGGTTTCTCCACAATACCTTGACCATAGGTATCACCTTATTCCTCAACACCTTCTCTCTACGATCAAAAATCTCTATAGGCTGCTCCTTGTAACTCAAGTTCAGCTATAGGCTTTCAGGAACTTCCACCGATTGATGATTATGATCCGGCATATACTTTCTCAACATCGACACATGGAACACATCATGCACTTGTGCCAATTCCTCCGGTAGCTCAAACTTATATGTTGTTTTACCAATCCGTCCCAAAATCCTGTATGGCCCAATGTACCTTGGCGCCAACTTGCCTCCCTTTCCAAACCTGATCACTCCCTTAGTCGGAGACACCTTGAGAAAAACTGCATCCCCAACCTCAAACTCCAAGTTCCTTCGGCGTGTGTCTGCATAACTCATTTCCGACTTTGAGCCTCGAACGATCTCTTACAAATCAGCTCAATCTTCTCCGATGTCTGCTGCACAATCTCAGGCCCAAACATATGCCTCTCACCAACTTCATCCCAACAAACAGGTGTCCTGCACTATAGCGCCCCGAATTTCAAATATGATATCTCAAAAATACGTGGCACAATTCCCAACATCAACTTCAATTGCAATAGTAAACATAGCCAAAACACAGATAATTTTTATTTCAACTTTTATTACATCACTTGTTTACAAAATACAGCAAAATACAAAACACCTTGAATTACAATCTTTTTTTTACAACACATTCTTTTAGAATTTACATAAGCTTTATTATCAATCTAGCACAAGCATCCAAATTCCAAGCTATAAGCACCTACCTGTAAAACATGAGGGTAGAGATAACCCTAATTTCCAAAACTACAGGGGTCAGCCATAACGGTGTGAGTGACATCAAAAGAAAATAACATAAATAAAATACGAAGCATAGAGTTATAAACAACATGTATTAACAACAAGAATAAATGAAATAAGAAATAACAATAAGTAAAGCATGAAAACATCAAGGAATATGAAATAGTAAAAAGTAAGATATGAAAACATCGAGTGAATCTAGACTAAGTGCCAAGTGTAGGAAAAACAGAAAACAACATGCATAAAACGAAGTCAAGAAAACATCAATGCTATATGCTGACTCTCTAATGCATACTTGTCGGATTCTATGCATCCCATAATATATAGGTCCAGTGCAAGCCCTTAACGTTCTCCACCTTATAGGGTTAGATTCTTCGTTATGCAACTAATCCTACTACGGTGATGGAAAACAAGATCAAGAATACTCCGCAAAAAGGCATCACAGCCCTCGAAGCGCAAGCATCATTTAATAATAGCTCAAAAACCGAAGAATCACCTCCAAACTGTGTACCCCACGAACAGGCTTGCGAGGCCCTCGACGTGCAGATACGCCAGGTACATCCCGTGAATACGCCCGCCGACCCTCGACACGCGAATGCACCCTGCATACTCCGTGAATTGGCCTGCAGACCCTCGACACGCGAACATACAAATGTTCTCTCGAGACAGAACAAAAAACAGTCCTGGAACGCATTCGTTGGACTAACAAACCAAGAGCATATAATTACATTTTCTAAGTTCCATCACATCTCCACTAGTGCCTATCCTTAAGTTGGTTATTATTAAAACACAAAAATTCTCATCTCTAGAGCTAGTGTATCCGGCCGGACTTAATTTCACAACAACAACCCCAAGACCGACCTAGTCTAAATCAACAAAATCTCATCTGCTGGTTCCCATGACTCCCACTCAACTCCTAGAGATTCACAACTCAACCATCAATACTAAGACTTTCAATAAAACTCAAAAATCCATCATCAAAACGTTTATATGAAGAAAACTTCTTAAATCAACAAAAACTAAATTCATTTAATGCGTTTATAAAATTCCAGAATTCAAATAAAAGATTAAATCCATTAAATGACAGAAAACCATATTTTTAGGTCTTTAAACATCGCAAAACATCAATTCTTTTGAAAACACGGATAACTCATTTGATAAGGTCAAAAGAATACATTTAAAACACCATTATAAATTAAATATAATTTCTCGGTAAAATATTGTAATCTGTAGTGAAAACATTATTTAAACCATATAATATTGAAGGCACAATCGTTCAAAAGAAGCACAGAAAAACTCAAGAAAATATCAGTCAGAGCAGTGGTAGTCGACTGCATAAGGTAGTCGGTATACTGTCCCGCGTAAAATTTGAAACTCAAGAAAACATCAATCAGAGCAGTGACAGTCAACTGTATAAGGTAGTCAGTCGACTGTCCCGCGTAAAATCCAAAACTCAAGGAAAACACCAATAGAGCAGTGATAGTCGACTGTATAAGGTAGTCGGTCGACTGTCCTGCAGAAAATTCGAAACTCAAAAAAATGCTTCAGCTGGGACATCGACGGTCGACTGTCGACATTGGTCGGTTGACTGTCGAACCTACAGACTGCAGTTTAAGGTTCTGTGCATGTTTAACGATACATCTTTTTATTTCATAAAAACACAAATTTGTAAATACTAAATTCTTGAGATGTTTGAATATGTCTAGTATGACATGTAGGAGTCATCAAGACACTTCAAAATACACCAAGATCTCAAAATATAATTTTTTCACAAGAATCTCAAAGCAGTCAATGTATATACATATATGTTCAAATAGAGTTTAAGCATCCAATTTAGCATCAGAAATTCACCAAATAAAAGTAATAGGTTGTTTAACAATTTCAGAACAAAAGCAACCGAAATCCAATCAAAACCATCAATTAACAAAATCTTCCAAAATCAGTGTGTATATAGATGTTAAGGGTATATATTTTGATATACATAAGTGTATAGATCAATAAAATCATGTTAAGGAGTGGGGTAATGTTGTGTTTTATTTCAGTACCATATATAAAACTCCAAAAACCAATCGAAAACATCAAGATGTCAAAACCCCCCTTTTCGGCCTGCACACAAACATACCCAAAATGAACCCTACCTTAACACATCAAACCTGATCACTTATTTTTGTTCAAAAACGACTCTTGAACTTATCAATTTGCACACACATTTACTAACATCAGATTGCCCATGAATATATGTGAAAACAACAAGTATTTAATCAAGTTACTCTTCATCAAATCCAAAACAGAGCATATCTCAATATATACACACAGTGAGTTCATCTTTAGTTAATTTTGTTTACTTTTCATACATCAACATCACACAACTCAACATACAAGATCAAATTAGCAGGCATATGATAGAAACTAATTTACCCATGATCTATATTAGGTTCTTTAACAATCATAAGTCATCAAATTAGGGTTTTGGTTATCAATAGTATATTTTCAAGTAGAGATTCAATTTTTTACTCATCTACTCATCAAATTCATTATATCTTCATCCAAACCCTAATATTCTTTCTAATAGATAAATCATCAAATACGACATGCATAGAACAAAAGAAAACAAAAATATGTCACTCACCTCGTTGAAGATTCAACCGAAGAAAAATAAAGAATAGGAAAAATCATCCTTCGAAAGAAAACCAAGAATCCTCGCTTGAAAACTCCAAGAAAATAGTAATAATAAAAATCCTTGTGTAGCACAGCAAGAGACAGCTGCACCCCACTCTTTTATAGGCCGGAAATACTAGGTTTAGGGTTTTGTAAATAGATTTGTAAAATACCTCTTTTAAATATACCTTTACATATATGGATCTTTATACTTGGAAATCACATAAAACCAACTTAATTGAGTTTTAAAAAACCAGAATAAACACCTTACAATCATCCGGCACTGTTTGAAAAACCCAGAAAACAAATTTTGTACGTTTGCCCCTTTAAGTGGCGATTTTGCGAAAAGACCATTTTTCATCAAAACTTGTAAAATAAACCAAATTAAAAAAAAGTAAACTCTTTACCTCTGATTTGACTAGGCATTATACCCAGACAAAAAATCTGAAAATCTGGAGTTTTTACTCCAAGTGGTAATTTGGCACAAAAGTCTCTCCTTTTGCCATATTTGCAAATGGGTCCAATAATTGTCAGAAAAATCCAAAAAATTAAAAAATAATATCTAATAATAATTAATTACATTCAAAAAAATAATTTTTGACTATGAACTTCCCAAGAAAACATTTGCACGTGTTTTGCACGTGTAAAAAGATAAATTTTCAGAAAAATATTTATTAAATCACCAAAAATCATTTTAATTCATTTATAAATCTTGAAAAAATTATTTAAAAATCTGGGGTATTACATCACTCCCTCCTTAGAATAGTTCTATCCTCAGAACTACTACTAATAGGGTCCAAACCATAAATAAACAAAAGGAAATGAAATCTCATAAACGAAAACATAGTTTAAGAAATGCAATCACACAAGAGAATGTAATCTAACAAAAGTAATACAACCAACTCAAAGAGAACAATCATACAAAAGAATACAATCATATAAAAGGAGCATAATCATACAAAAGTTTAGAAAAAACCTTCCGCATGCGATCCTCCGACTCCCACGTAGCTCCCGCTGCGCACTCTGATAACTTGCCTTCGGAAACCTGCTGCCACATCTTCTAAATCTCTGCATCTAGCTTCTGGCCTTCCACAATCTACTTCAACCTTCTGAGGATCCGTGGCTACTCCCTCCTTAGAAAGGACATGACCAAGAAAAGCTACCTCAAATTTGCAGCTCAAAAGAGATCAATACCAAATAATCCCCTACCAATCTCGATATCACAGTGCTCTTAATATCGATCAGCAATCATTTCTTTCCCTGATGGTGTTGCCACCGTTAAGGCTCCGTCTGGAAACACTTTAGGTTCCACACCTAAGACTTAAGCAAAAAAAAAATTTGGGCGACACAAAAGTATGCAAGGAACCGGTATCAAATAAAATTTTTGCTTTTATTCCATTAACCAAAACAAATTCTGTTACATGGAGAATGATACTCAAATCTCCAATTTATTCTCAAACAAAGTTTTACTTAATACATAAATGAATGAATTCAAAATTCTTGCACACTCTGGATTCTTAGTTACCTACATTCTCCTCAGTCAATGCGAACACTCGCCCCTGCCTCTGAACTTTGCCTCTACCTGCACCATCATTCTTTAATTGCGGACAGTTTGGTTTGATATTCCCTTCACGACCACACTGATAACAAACTTGCACCTTCCTAGGCTTGGTGCATGCTGCCTGATAATGATCTGCCTCTCCACAGTTGAAACAAGTCACGCCTTGAATTGCGGGTCCCTTCTGCACTGGCCTACTGAGCTTGCCCCGCTTCACTGGGAACTCCTTCCCACTTTGACTAACTACTGGCCTCTTCTCCCTGTTCCAGGTCTCCTGCTGCTTCTGAAACTGATCCATATCTTCTTCTGTCATAACTGCTCTCCTGACCAGCTTATCAAACCTCCTGATGCCTAATGGAATCATCTTCGACCTCAATTCGGCCTCAAGCCTAACTCAAATTTCTTGTCCTTCTTTGCTTCATCCACAATCAACTCCGGTGCATACCTTGACAGCTGAGTGAACTTAGTCTCGTATTCGCGCACTGTCATACTACCTTGCTGCAGATCCAAGAATTCTGTTGCCTTCTTCTCCTGAATATCCAGAGGAAAGAAATGATCCCTGAATTCATCCAGAAAAGTCTCCCAAGTCACTTGCTGATCTCCAAACGTCCTCTTCACTGACTGCCACCAAATGCTAGCATCCTTCTCTAACTGCATAGTAGCTAATTTTACCTTATTGACTGATGGAGTTTCCAAGACTTCGAAGACCATCTCCAACTATCTAATCCAATCATCAGCCCTATCTGGATCAGACTGCCCCTCAAACATAGGCAGCTTCATCTGCTTGAAGGACTCAACTTGCTTGATCAGATCAACATTAACAAACACTGGTCCAGCCCCTTGATTCTGATTCTAATTCTGAGCCATATTAGTTGCCATGAATGTGTTCAAGGTCTGATACACCCTGGCAATCTCAGTTTCAAGATCAACTCCAGCCCCATGGGAACCCTCAGCCCCATCACCATTACCACCATTCCTGGTCCTGGGTTCTGCCATTCTACTGAATACTGCAAAATGAGGGTAAAGTTATAGCATCACAACATAATTCATATTCACATCAATACCCTATGGCAAAACCTCAACCATACCCCTAACCCAAACATCATGTTCTAACTCTATGTGATACTCACACTCTAATGTCCACACCTAGGTATTCACGCTCTAGTGTCTACACCTAGGTTTATTTTTATACTATGCTTATTATTATTATTGAAGCATGCTCTGATACTAATCTCTGTAGCACCTCGAATTTCCAATATGATATCTCAGAAATACGTGGCACAATTTGTAACACCCCGTAGTTTTCAAAAGTGCATAATATATATATATATATATATATATATATATATATATATATATATATAGGGAAATGCTCAGTTGAAAACGGGTTTGTTTTTACGAGTTTGGAAAACAGCGATCTGAGCCATCGGATCGATCATGATCGTGATCAACGGCTCATATCTGCCTCCCCATAACCCGTTTCAATTGTTGAGCGGAGGGTTATTTTGGGAATTTCGTCCCAAATAACTCTTCGCTAAACAGATTCTAAAAAAAGTAATATAATCAAGACCGTTGTTGGGAACAACGGCCTAGGTTATAAAAAATTGAATCATAGGCCGTTGTTTGGAACAACGGCCTTGTTTTCAATATTTATAACCTAGGCCATTGTTGGGAACAACGACCAAGGCTATTTATAGAAATTTTATAGCAAACAAGGCCGTTGTTCCAAACAACGGCCTATGATTCAATTTTTTATAACCTAGGCCATTGTTCCCAACAACGGTCTAGGTTATATTATTTTTCAAAACGAATCAGGCGAATAGTTATTTGGGACGAAATTTCCAAAATAATCCTCCGCCGCTTAAGTCATATAGGGTGATGGGCGGGCTCGATCTGAGCCGCTGATCGCGATCATGATCGATCCGATGGCTCATATTCGTGTTTTCCAACCCGTGAAAACAAACCCGTTTTCAACTGAGCATTTCCCATATATATATATATATATATATATATATATATATATATATATATATATATATATATATATATATATATGTTGAAAAATAGTTGGCTGTTGGTAAATAATGCTTGATGGCATTTGTGTAATAATCTTGAAATGGAATAGTAAATGGGGGGGCCTACGTACAAAGAGCAGCATGTAAAAAAGGTGCTGTTGTGCTTTCACTTGGGGTGACGTCACCACTGGGTGACGTGGCCACTAGGGGGGCCCACCCGGTTGCAATTATGAAGAGACAACAGAGAGTGATGTTCTCTCTCTCTCCGATGACGTGGTAACAGAGGCTGTTGTGCTACGGGAGAAATTGTGAGAGATTTTTCCCACATCGAAAAGTGAACATAAATAAATAATATATAAATACTATTGCCTATGATCAAAAGTCACCAATTCGGTTAACCACCTTTTGAGAGACAGCCTGTGGTGGGCAGTTGTACTATACTATAATTAATTTGCTCTCTAAATTGTATAAATTGTCCGAGCTCAGCGTAGGGGCATTACAAATGGTATCAAAGCCGACTTTCGATACCGAGTGTGGGGCATGTCTATATAGTCGGGCGGTGTACTCCGGGACTATAGACCCAGTCGGGCGGTGTACTCCAGAACTGTGGTGAGCCCTCAATTAAAATTTGGGACGGTTATTGATCGGGCGGTGTACTCCGGGATCATAATTAGTCGGGCGGATAGGAAGGCAGCTCATTAAATCCGGGACTATGATTGATCGGGCGGTGGATTCTGGGATCATAATTAGTCGAGCGGATAGGAGAGCAGATGTTCCACATCGGCTAGAAAGTAGATCCTGCACTAGGTTGTGCATGCCTCGTGCTCAGCGAGGACGTTGATTTCTGAAGGGGGGTGTGTGTAACAACACCCCGTAATTAGGTTGTGCATGCCTCGTGCTCAGCGAGAATGTTGATTTCTGAAGGGGGTTGTGTGTAACACCCTGTAGTTTTTAAAAGTGTATAATATATATATATATATATATATATATATATATATATATATATATATATATATATATATATATATATATGTTGAAAAATAGTTGGCTGTTGGTAAATAATGCTTGATGACATTGGTGTAATAATCTTGAAATGGAATAGTAAATAGGGGGGCCGACGTGCAAAGAGAAGCATGTAAAAAAGGTGCTGTTGTGCTTTCACTTGGGGTGACGTCACCACTGGGTGACGTGGCCACTAGGGGGGCCCACCCGGTTGCAATTCTGAAGGTACAGCAGAGAGTGCTGTTCTCTCTCTCTCCGATGACGTGGCAACAGAGGCTGTTGTGCTACGGGAGAAATTGTGAGAGATTTGTCCCACATCGGAAAGTGAACATAAATAAATAATATATAAATACTATTGCCTATGATCAAGAGTCACCAATTTGGTTTACCACCTTTTGAGAGGCATCCTGTGGTGGGCAGTTGTAATAAACTATAATTAATTTGTCTTCTAAATTGTATAAATTGTCCGAGCTCGGGGCAGGGGCGTTACACAATTTCCAGCATCAACTTCAATTGCAATAGTAAACATAGCCAAAAATATAGATAATTTTTATTTCAACTTTTATTACATCACTTGTTTACAAAACAGAGCAGAATACAAAAAACCTTGAATTATAATCTTTTCTTTTACAACACATTCTTTTACAATTTACATAAGCTCTATTATCAATCTAGCACAAGCATCCAAATCCCAAGCAATAAGCACCTACCTGTAAAATATGAGGCTAGAGATAACCCTAACCCCCAAAACTATAGGGATCAGCCATAACGGTGTGAGTGACATCAAAAGAAAACAACATAAATAAAACATAAAGCATAGAGTCATAAACAACATGTATTAACAACAAGAACAAATGAAATAAGAAAAAACAATAAGTAAAGCATGAAAACATCAAGGAATATAAAATAGTAAATAGTAAGACGTGAAAACATCAAGTGAATCTAGACTAAGTGTCAAGTGTAGGAAAAACAGAAAACAACATGCATAAAACCAAGTCAGAAAAACATCAATGCTATATGCTGACTCTCTAATGCATACTTGTCGGATTCTATGCATCCCACAATACATAGATCCGGTGCAAGCCCTTAACGTTCTCTACTTTATAGGGTTAGATCCTTCTTTATGAAACTAATCCTACTACGGTGATGAAAAACAAGATCCTGAATACTCCGCGAATAGGCATCACAGCTCTCGACGCGCAAGCATCATGTAAGAATAGATCAAAAACCGGAGAATCACCTCCCAACCGTGTACCCCACAAATAAGATTGTGAGGCCCTCGATGTGCAGATAGACCGGGTACATCCCGTGAATAGGCCCGCCGACCCTTGACACGCGAATGCACCCTGCATGCTTCGTAAATAGGCCTGCAGACCCTCGACACACGAACATACAAATATCCTCTCGAGACAGAACAACAAACAGTCCTGGAACGCATCCGTTGGACTAACAAACCAAGAGCATATACTTACGTTTTCTAAGTTTCATCACATCTTTACTAGTGTCTGTCCTTAAGTTGGTTATTATTAAAATACAAAAATCCTCATCTCTAGAGTTAGTGTATCCTGCTGGACTTAATTCCACAACAACAAACCCATGACCCAACTGGTCTAAATCAACAAAATCTCATCTGCCGGTTCACAGGACTCCCACTCAACTCCTAGAGATTCACAACTAGACCATCAATACTAAAACTTTCAATAAAACTCACAAATTCATCATCAAAACGTTTATATGAAGAAAACTTCTTAAATCAACAAAAACTAAATTCATTTAATGCGTTCCTAAAATTCCAGAATTCAAATAAAAGATTAAATCCATTAAATGACAGAAAACCATATTTTTAGGTCTTTAAACATTGCAAAACATCAATTCTTTTGAAAACATGGATAACTCATCTGATAAGGTCAAAAGAATACATTTAAAACTCCATTATAAATAAAATATAATTTCTCTGTAAAATATTGTAATCTGTAGCGAAAACATCATTTAAACCATATAATATTGAAGGCACAATCGTTCAAAAGAAGTATCAGAAAACTCAAGAAAACATCAGTCAGAGTGGTGGCAGTCGACTGTCCCGCGTAAAATCCAAAACTCAAGAAAACATCAATCAGAGCAGTGAAAGTCGACTGTATAAGGTAGTCGGTCAACGGTACCGCATAAAATCCAAAACTCAAGAAAAACACCAATTAGAGCAGTGACAGTCGACTGTATGAGGTAGTCGGTCGACTGTCCCGCATAAAATCCAAAACTCAAGAAAAATACCAATCAGAGCAGTGACAGTCGAATTTATAAGGTAGTCGTTCGACTGTCTAGTAGAAAATACGAAACTAAAGAAAATGCTTCAGCCGGGACATCGACGGTCGACTGTCGACATTGGTCGGTCGACTGTCGAACCTACAGACTGCAGTTTAAGGTTCTGTGCATGTTTCACCGATACATCGTTTTATTTCATAAAAACACAAACTTGTAAATACTAACTTCCTGAGATGTTTGAATGTGTCTAGTATGACATGTAGGAGTCATCAAGACACTTCAAAACACGCCAAGATCTCAAAATATAATTTTTTCACAAAAATCTCAAAACAGTCAATGTATATACATATATGTTCAAATAGAGTTTAAGCATCCAATTTAGCATCAGAAATTCACCAAATAAAAGTAAAAGGTTGTTTAACCATTTCAGGACAAAAGCAACCGAAATCCAATCAAAATCCATCAAATAACAAAATCTTCCAAAATCAGTGTGTATATAGATGTTAAGGGTATATGTGTTGATATACATAAGTGTATAGATCAATAAAATCATGTTAAGGAGTGGGGTAATGTTGTGTTTCATTTTAGTATCATATAGAACTCCAAAAACCAATCGAAAACATCAAGATGTCAAACCCCCCTTTCTGGCCTGCACACAAACAGACCCAAAATGAACCCTACCTTTACACATCAAACCTGATCACTTTTTTTTATTCAAAAACGCCTCTTGGACTTATAAATTTGCACACACATTTACTAACATCAGATTGCCCATGAATATATGTGAAAACAATAAGTATTTAATCAAGTTCCTCTTCATCAAATCCAAAACAGAGCATATCTCAATATATACACAAAGAAAGTTCATCTTTAGTTAATTTTCTTTACTTTTCATACATCAACATTACACAACTCAACGTACAAGATCAAATCAGCAGGCATATGATAGAAACTAATTTACCCATGATCTATATTAGGTCCTTTAACAATCATAAGTCATCAAATTTGGGTTTTGGTCATCGATAGTATATTTTGAAGTAAAGATTCAATTTTTAACTCATCTACTCATCAAATTCATTATATCTTCATCCAAACCCTAATATGCTTTCTAATAGATAAATCATCACATACGACATGCATAGAACAAAAGAAAATAAAAACATGTCACTCACCTCTTTGAAGATTCAACCGAAGAAAAATAAAGAATAAGAAAAACCCTCCTTCGCAAGAAAATCAAGAATCCTCGCTTGAAAACTCCAAGAAAATAGTAATAATAAAAATCCTTGTGTAGCACAGCAAGAGACGGCTGCACCCCCCTCTTTTATAGGCCAGAAATACTAGGTTTAGGGTTTTGTAAATAGATTTGTAAAATAGCTCTTTTAAATATACCTTTACATATATAGATCTTTATACTTGGAAATCAAATAAAACCAAATTAATTGAGTTTTAAAAAACAAGAATAACCACCTTACAATTAGCCGGTACTGTTTGAAAAACCCAGAAAATGAATTTTGCACTTTTGCCCCTCTAAGTTGCGATTTTGCGAAAAGACCATTTTTCATCAAAACTTGTAAAATAAACCAAATTTGTTAAAACAAAAAGTGAACTCTTTAACTCTGAGTTGACTAGGCATCATACCTAGCCCAAAAATCCAAAAATCTGGAGTTTTCACTCCAAGTGGTAATTTTGCACAAAAGTCCCTTCTTTTGTAATATTTCCAAATAGGTTCAATAATTGTCATAAAAATCCAAAAAATTCAAAAGTAATATCTAATAATAAATAATAATTTTCCACAAAATAGTTATTGACTTTGAACTTGCCAAGAAAATATTTGCACGTGTTTTTCACGTATAAAAAAATAAATTTTCAGAAAAATATTTATTAAATCACCATAAATCATTTTAATTTATTTATAAATCTTAAAAATTATTTAAAATTTTGGGGTATTACATGCACTTCCTCCCGTACAGAGCTTCATACGGAGCCATCCCGATACTCGCATGGTAATTGTTGTAAGGAAACTCAACCAATACCAAGTACCTCTCTCAACTGCCACCAAAATTCATACGACAAGCCCTCAACATATCCTCCAACACCCGATTCACTCTTTCAGTCTGACCATCGGTCTGCAATTGGAAAGCAGTACTGAAATCGGTCCTAGTACCCAAGGCTACTTGCAAACCCTTCCAAAACCTCGTGTGAACCTCGCATCCCTGTCGAAAACAATCGACACAGGAACCCCGTGAAGTCTCACAGTCTCATCAATGTACAGTTCTACCAATTTCTCCAATGACCAAGTAATCTTCATAGATAAAAAGTGAGCTGACTTAGTCAAACGGTCCACAATAACCCAAATTGAATCATGGCCCTTCGGACTCCTCGGCAACCCTGTGATGAAATCCATGCTGTTATTCTCTCACTTCCATTCCGGAATGGGCAAAGGCTGCAACAATCCTCCAGGCCTCTGATTCTATGCTTTGATCTGCTAGAAAGTCAGACACCTTGCCACAAAGTCTGCTACATCCCTCTTCGTAAAACACCACCAAAAGTGTTGTTTGATGTCCTTGTACATCTTTGTGTCTCCAGGATGTACTGACAGAAAGTACCGTGTGCCTCCTGCAAGATACTCTCTCTCAAATATGCATTCTCCGGAACACACAATCTCTCACCCATCCACAGAACTCCATCTTGGACACAGATCTCTAATAACTTTCCTTTGGTAACCTACTGCAACATCCTCTGAATTTCTGCATCTAATTTCTGACATTTCACAATCTGCTCTCCCAAAGAAGGCTGCAGCCTCAACTGAGCCAAAGATGCTCCAAAACCCTGCAGTACCACCTCGATACATGCCTGGTCAAACTCAGCTGCCAACTCTCTCTGAGTAGTGATCAAACTTGACAGACTGCTCTTCCGACTAAGCCCATCGGCTACCACATTCGTCTAGCCTGAATGATACTTGATCTCAGGACGAATGTCTTCCAACACTTTCAACCATCTTCTCTACTGAAGATTCAGATCCTTCTACTGATAAATGTAATTCAGGCTCTTGTGATCGGTAAACATGTTGACCTTCTCTCCATATACATAATGCCTCCACTACTTCAAGGCAAAGAAAATAGCTGCCAACTCTAAATCATGTGTCAGAAAGTTCTTCTCATGCGGACGCAACTGCCTCGAACCATATGCAATAACCTTCCCTTCTTGCATCAAGACGCACCCCAAACCTCTGAGAGATGCATCACTGAAGATATCATAGTCCTTCCCAGCTTGTGGCAAAGCTAAGATAGGCGCAGTTGTCAATCACTCCTTTAGCTCAAGGAAACTCACCTCACACTTATCAGTCCAAGTGAATGCCACATTCTTTCGAGTTAACCCTGTCAAAGGAACTGCGATCTGTGCATAGCCCTGAATGAATTTCTTGTAGTACCCAGCCAAACCAAAGAAACTCCTGATTTCCTTCACTATCGTTGGCCTGGGCCAATCCTTCACAACTTGAACCTTCTGAGGATCGGTGGCCACTCCCTCTTTAGAAAGGATATAACCAAGGAAAGCTACCTCAAACTTTCAAAACTCACACTTCGACAGCTTGGCATACAAGCTATGCTCCTGTAACTTCTTCAATACCTCTGCCAAGTGCTTAGAGTGCTCTTCCTTCGACTTTGAATATACCAGAATATCATCTATGAAAACCACCATGAAGGAATCAATAAATGGATGCAAAATCCGATTCATCATATCCATGAACACTACCGGCGCATTCGTCACTCCGAATGGCATTACCAAAAAATCATAGAGTCCATGACGAGTCCTGAAAGCTGTTTTACTCACATATTCTTCGAAAACACAGTTGCTCCCCAAAGCCTATCAAACAGATCATCAATCCGTGGAAGCGGATACTTTTTCTGAATAGTCACCCTATTCAACTCCCGATAGTGAATGCACATCCTCATTGACCCATCTTTCTTCTTGAATAACAACACTGGTGCTCCCCACGGTGAAGAACTCGACCTGATAAAATCCTTACTCAGCAATTCCTCAGTCTGCTTCTTAACCTCATCTTGCTCTACAGGTGCCATCCTATACGAAGCCTTAGAAATCGGAGCACTCCCTGGCTGAACATTAATACAGAACTCAACATCTCGTTGCGGCGGCAATCCTTGTAAATCTACCAAGAATATCGCAAGAAAATCCCTGACAACTGAATGCCTCTTGTTCCTGTTCCAGATCTCCTACTTCTTCTGGAACTAATCCATATCTTCTTCTGTCAATGCTGCTCTCCTAACCAGCTTATCAAACCTTCTGATGCCCAACGGTATCATCCGCGAACTCAAATTCGGCCTTAAGCTCTGCTCAAATTTCTTGGCCTTCTTCTCATCATCAACAATCAGCTTCGGTGCATAACTTGACGGCTGGGCGAACTTAGTCTCATATTCGTGCACTGTCATTCTGCCTTGCTGCAGATTCAAGAATTCCATTGCCTTCCTCTCCTGAATATCCAGAGAAAAGAAACATTCTCTAAACTCATTCAGAAAAGCCTCCCAAGTCACATGTTGATCCCCAAAAGTCCTTTTTACTAACTGCCACCCGATGCCAGCGTCCTTCTCTAACTGCATTGTAGCAAATTTCACCTTATTGATTGCTAGGGTTTCCAAGAATTCAAAGACCATCTCCATCTATCTAATCCAATCATCAACCTCATTTGGATCAGACTGCCCCTAAAAAACAGGCGGCTTCATTCGCTTGAATGACTCGACCTGCTTAATTGGATCAGCATTAACAAACACTGGTCCAGCCCCTTGATTCTGATTCTGATTATGTGCCATGTTAGCTTCCATGAATGTGTTCAAGGTCTGATACACCCTGGCAATCTCAGTCTCAAGATCAACTCTAGCCCCACGGGAACCTTCAGCCCCATCACCACTTTCACCATTCCTGATCCTGGATTCTGCCATTATACTGAATATAGAAAAATAAGGGAAAAGTTAGAGCATCATAACACAATTCATATTCACATCAATACCCTATGGCAAAACCTCATTCATACCCCAAATCAATACATCTTGTTTTAATTCTATGTGATACTCACAATCTAATGTCCACACTTAGGTACTCACGCTCTAATGTCCACACCTAGGTTTATTTTTTATACTATGTTTATCTTTACTATTGAAGCATGCTCTGATACTGATCTCTGTAGCGCCTCGAATTTTCAATATACTATATCAGAAATACGTGACACAATTCCTAGCATCAACCTCAATGTAATAGTATACATAACCAAAACACATATAAAATTTTCAACTTTTATTACATCAATTCTTTACAAAGCACAGCGAAAAATTAAACACCTTGAATTACAATTTCCTTCTTTTACAACACATTCTTTTACAATTTACATAAGCCGCATTATCATTCTACCACATGCATCCAAATCCCAATGCTATAGGTACCTATTTGTAAAACATGAGGCTAGAGATAACTCTAACCCCCAAAACTACAGGAGTCAGCCATAATGGTGTGATTGGCATCAAAAGAAATACAATGTAAATAAAACATGAAGGATAAAGTTATAAAAAATACATACCAACAGTAGTAACAGATGGAATATGAAATGACAGTAAATAAAATATGAAAACATCAAGTGAAACTAGACTAAATGTCAAGTGTAGGAAAACAGAAAATAACATGCAGAAAACCAAGTCAAGAAAACACAATTGCATTATGATGACTCTCTAATGCATACTTGTCGGATTCTATGCATTCCATAGTACATAGGTCCGATGCAAACTCTTATCGTTTTTCATTTTATAGGGTTAGATCCCTCGTTATGCAGCTAATCCTACTACAGTGATGGAAACAAGATTTAGATTACTTTGTGAATAGGTATCACAACCCTCGATGCGCAAACATCATGTAAAAATAGCTAAAAAAAACTGTAGAATCACCTCCCTGTCGTGTACCCCACCGCCGCCCCTCGACATGCAAGTACAGAGGCACATCCCGTGAATAGACCTGTCGGCCCTCGACACGCGAATGTACTTGTATGTTCCGTGAATAGGCACTACAGACCCTTGAGACGTGAACATACTAATAATCCTCTCGAGACAGAACAACTAGTCCTGGAACGCATTCGTTGGACTTGACCCCAAGAGCATATACTTACGTTTCCCAAGTTCCATCACATCTCCACTAGTGCCTGTCCTTAAGTTGATTATATTAATAAAACACAAATTTTCCTCTCTAAAGTTAGTGCATCCTGCCGGACTTAATTCCACAAAACAAACCCAAGACCCAACTGGTCCAAATCCAAAAAATCTCATCTACCGGTTCACAGGACTCCCACTCAACTCCTAGAGATTCACAAATCGAATATTAACACCAAAACTTTCAATAAAACTCTCAATTCCATCATCAAAACGTTTATATCGAGAAAAATTCTTTAATCAACAAAATCAAAGTTTATTCAATATACTCATAAATTTCCAGAAACTGAAATAAAATATTAAATCCATTAAATAACTGTGAATCATATTTTGAAGTCATAGAATATCACAAAATATTAATTCCATCGAAAACCGTATATATTTCACTTTATAAAGTAATAGATATACAATTTAAATTCTATTATAATCAAAATATAACTCTCTGTAAAATACTGTAATCTGTAGCAAAAATATCATCTAAAACAGTAGATCAATAATCCACAATATCGAAGAAACAGCCGTTCAAGAAAACGGAGAAAAACTCAACCAAAACAGTCAGCCAAAGCACTGATAGTCGACCGTCGAACTCAATTCAAAAATGGCTGGTCGACCGACATGCAAAAATCCCAATATTAAATAATTGACAGTCAACCGTCAATTCATGTGTAAAATCTTGACAGTCGACGGACATATTAAAAAATCGACAGCTTTAATATTCGTGCACATTTTTACTGATACTTCGTTAAATCTTTATAAAATCATAAATTTGAAAAACAAAATTCCCGAGATGATCAAATACAACTTGTATAACATACTGGAGTTTATAAAAACAACTCAAAACTTTATCAAGATCATAAAAGAGTAATTTTTATCAAATTCTTCAAAAACAGTGAGATGAATATATATGCATATGTATAGGTGTCTTTAAGCTTCAGTAAAACATCAAGAAAACATTGTGTATGTGTAGTTTATTGTTCAAATCCATCTCAGTATCAAAACAACTTAAATCCAACTCGAAAACATCACAAAAGCATCAAAAATCAATTTCGGATGTTCATCAATAGAAACTATATATGTATGTTTGTTTATATGCCTATATATATGTGTGTTAAGCATTAAGAATCATTGCATAGGAATAGTGTAATTTTTAGATTCAATCTCAGTATCAAAACAAATCAAATCCAAATCGAAAACATCAAAAAATACAAAAAGAATCAATTTCGGCCTGTGTATGTACATACCTGAAATCAAGAAATACCCCAACTCTCAAAACTTGATCTTTTGATCCATAAACCCCCCTTGCAATTCATTAAACTCATAAAAAATCACCTACAATAGTTTACCCATAAATAATATGCAATTATAACAATTATTCATCAAGTTTTAGTCATCAAAAATTAAAACAGAGCATACCTATACTCATACATAGTAAAGAACTCAATTTTCATTCACTTTATGCAAAAACATCATACGATCTCATGGAATTTGTTTAAATCAGCAAGATCATGGAAGAGAACAACCTAGTCATGATTCCTATTAGGTTCCTAACAATCTCAAGTCATCTATATGTAATTTTAATAATCAGCAGCATAGTTTTCATGAAAAGATTCAATTTTTATTCATCCATCAATCAATAATTCATTATATCATCATAAAATCCCCTAACATGATTTATAATAGAAAAATCATCACATACAATATGCTTAGAATAGTAAGAAAACAAACATATGCCACTCACCTTTTCGAAGAATCAACCGAAGTAATAAAAAGAATAAGAAAAATCATTCCTTTCGCAAAAAAAACCAAGATCCTCGCTTCAAAAATTCAAGAACTCAATAATAAAGAAAATCCTTTGTGTAGTGCAGCAAAGAGACGGCTGCACCTCTTTATATTAAGCCGAAAATAGGGTAATTTTGGTTTTGAATAGGTTTAGTAAAATATCCCTTTTGAATATATCTTTACATATATAAATCATTATACTTGGAAATTAGATAAACCAATTAAATTTAGATTAAAAAAAAATTACTCAGATCTGGCCGGCACTGGTTTAAAAACCTCAGAAAACTATTTTGTAATTTTGGCCTTTAAGTGGCAATTTTGCAAAAAGACCATTCTTTAAGAAATTTGCGAAATAAAACAAATATATTAAAACAAAAAGTAAAATTTTTACCTCTGGGATGGATAGCCATCATGCTCAACCCAGAAATCTGAAAAATTTGGAGTTTTCACTCCAAGTGGTAATTTTGCACAAAAGCCTATTTTTTGTAATATTTGCAAATAGATTAAATAAATATAATAAGAAATTCAGAAAATTCACAAATAATACCTACTAATAAATATTAGGTTTTCCCAAAATAAATTTCTAACTTTGAACTTCTCAAGAAAATATTTGCACGTGTTTTGCACTTGTAAAAAGATAAATTTCAGAAAAATATTTATTAAATCATCAAAAATCATTTAATTCATTTATTAATCTCAAAAAAAATATTTTAAAATCTAGGGTGTTACAGCACTCCCTCCTTAGAATAGTTATGTCCTCAGAACTACTACTAATATGGACCAAACAAAATAAGCAAAAGAAAATGCAACATAAATGGAAATATAGTTTGGGAATACAATCATACGATGGAATTTAATTTAAACAAAAGAAATATAATCATACAAAAGAAATATAATCATACAAAAAGCTCAGGAAAATCCTTCTGCATGCGATCCTCCAGCTCCCAAGTAGCCACCTCGAATTGTTGGTTCCTCCACAATACCTTGACCATAGGTATCACCTTATTCCTCAACACCAAATTATATGTTGCGAGAGTAACTTTGAACCATGGGTATGGATTCCGAATTTGTTAGTTTGAGTAATAACAGGTTGTAGGAGCAGATCGAATGGCGAAGCATACTCTGAACTTACTTCTTTACAAATTGCGAGAGTCTCTTGCGAGCCATTGGTATGGACTCCGAACCGATCGTCGAGGCTCTAACGGATTGCAGGAGCAGATCGAATGGCGAAGTGCACTGTTAACTTGCTTTATCGCAATTTTTTGGAGTCTCTTCAAGCCATGGGTATGGACTTCGAATTCGTCTTACAGGAAAACTTGTAACGAGTTTTTGGTACTGCTTATATGTATAAGTTTGGCACTCAACTCGTTGTATAAGTCTCCAAGGAACTTTAACTAGTTTCAAGAATAGATCGATCGGTGAGTTGTGCTCTAAATATGCAGATTGCATATTGCGAGAGTAACCCCGAGTCATTGATCTGGATTCCAAACTTGTATTGTAGAAAGCTTATAACGAGTGTTTTGCGCCGCTCTAAGTATAAGTTGGGCGTTTAGTTCGTTGTTTACTTTGATGAATTAACAGGTTGCAGGAGCAGATCGAATAGCGAAACGCACTCTGAACTTGCTTCATTGCAAATTGCTGGAGTAACTTTGAACCATGGGTATGGACTCCGAACCTGTCTTGTAGGAAGCTTTTAACGAGTTTTTGGTACCGTTTTCATGTAGAACTTTGGCACTTAACTCATTGTATGCATCTGTTGAGTTGTACAAGAATTTTGCAAAAATTCGTAGTGTATTTTATTGAAAACTAAAACTAAGCGGCTGCTCTAGTGGCTGGCCGTTATTACAAAATGAGAAAATTTGCTGGGAAATAGAATTAAGCAGCTGCTCTATTGGCTGACTGTTATTACAAATTGAGAAAATTTGCTACTACTATTAAGAGAGGACGTTTGAGATGCCATCGTTACCTTCAAGGTGTTCCACCTTCCAAGTTCTGCTGATATATCCTTGCCCCCCGGGTCTTCAAGTTGATGAGCCGTTAGGCAAACAACTTGGTAGACCTTGTCTGGACTTGTCTGTTTCGGAGGGAGCCACCCATTGTTTTGCATAGAGAAAGAGAAGTCTTCTGATGCATCAATGTGTTTAGGCAAGATTATTTGTCTCTGTTGAATAAGCAGAGCAGTTTCGGGCGAGGGATTCAGGTTTATTACTATGTCATGATGAGAACTAGTTTGGACCTGGTGAGAGATGATTTGGCAAGCTTGGAAGTTCTTGGTAGAGTTGTTTATGGTAGTGGCTTTAAGCTCGTTTACAGTCTTGGAATAATTATAACTGCTTTCTAGCGGTAGCTCTATGGTGTCGAGGGGGAGGACCGAGCCTCCAATGTAGCAGTGTAGCATGCTCGTGCTGCCTGTTGGCCTCCCACGACTGGGCCTAGGCCTGCTGTTGTTGGGAACTTCATTGTCATGTGAAATACAAATGCAATTGCATTGAAGGCCGCTAGGCCGGGATGGCTAAATATTGCATTGTATGAGGCTTTGACATCAACTACCATAAAGTCCAGTGCTTCCGTTCGAATAGCTGAGGATTAACCTGTTGTCACATCTAGTGTGACGACGCCTTCTACCTTAACGGGGACACCGGCAATTTCGTGGAGCGTATAACCGGCTGGTTTAAGTCGGTCTCGAGAGAGCTTAAGAGCCTCGAATGTAGCCATGAAGAGGATGTTTACTGAGCTGCCATTGTCTACAAGGATGCGACATACCTCATGACTTAGCATGCAAAGGTTTATGACCAATGTGTCGCAATGAGGTGTTCGGGCGCCTTCTAAGTCGTTGTCGGAGAAAGATATCGGGACCCCGGTGCATTTGGCAGGCAGAATGTTATCTATTGAGTTGACTTCTCTGACGAAAGCTTTGCAGGAGGAGTCGGAATCTCCCCCCATTGGGCCTCCATGAATGGGTGGAGGATGGCCATGTGTTCAGAGTCTTGCAGCTTGTATGGCCTCTCTTGATGCTTATTAGCCCCCCGGGGCGGAGGGTTTTAGGCATCGTTGTCTTTCTGAACGAAGTTGGAGAGATAGCCCCTGCGAATCTGCGCTTCCAATTCTTCTTGAAGGGCTTGACAGTTTTCAGTAGTGTGTCCATGATCTCTGTGAAATGTGCACCAGTTATTTTTATCTCTTCTTCTGCTAGACGTTGACATTGCGGGAGGAGGGCGGATTATTCCGTCCTTCTCAACTTCCATGAGGATAGCTGATGCGCTTGCATTGAGAAGAGTGAACTTATCGAAGCGCAGCGCTAGAGTTGGATGGCGTGAACCCTGCACCATTTTTCTGAAACTTCCTTCGTTATTCCTCGCTTGTGTTCTTCCGTTTGTTCCCGGAAGATGATTCGTACATGCCTTGAGGATAAAGAGCTTCCTCGATCCTGATATACTTTTCACACCTTTTAAGGAGCTCAGTGAAACTTTTGTGTGGCTTTTTGGCGAGGGAGGCTTTTAGGTCTTTGTTAGTGACGTTGTGGTGGAAAGATCAAGGAGGAAATTGCCTTTTCTTCTGTTGTAAAGCGTTCGAAAAAGTCTTTCAGTAGTTCTCCATCTCTTTGCTTCAGTTATAGCAGAGAGACACTGGTATTTTCAGCTCTCTGGCTAGTAACGAAGTGTGCAGTGAAGAGTTCTTCGAGCTGATCGGAAGAAAATATAGATTCAAAAGTCAGACTTGAATACCATTCCCTTATTGATCCTTTTATTGCTACCAGAAATGTCCGATTCATGAGTGCGTCGGTGGCATTGTAGACCATCATGAGTGTTTTGAAGCTCTCGATATGGTCGGTCGGGTCAGATTCCCCATTATAGGATTCGAATTGCGGGGCCTTAAATCTCTTGGGATGGGCGCATCGAGGATGGTTTTGCTGAAAGGAGGTCGACTAGGGTGGTAGGTCCTGTTGGATTGGTTTCTTTCATTCTTCATTTGTTCTAGGCGATCTTCTACTTCTTGGATACGGCGGAAGACTTGGTCGTCCTTCTTTTGGGATCCAATTGAGTCGGCGGATCCTTCGTTAGGCTGCAGGCCCAGATCTTGACTCCCTTGGATAGCATGGAGGATGTCGAGCTTGAACTTATCCTATTCGGCCCTTGTGACTGGGATGTTTTTGTAATACCCTGTTCCTTACGAGTGTATATATATATATATATATATATATATATATATATATATATATATATATATATATATATATATGGCCCTTCCGTTGTGCACTACCCTTCGTGTGCACTCCGTGTGAACTTTTTACACGGAGTGCACATGGATGACCCGAACCGTTCACATTGATCTACACATCTAAATTAGTTTAAATATGTAAAATCAAGTCATTTGGAATTCATTTTTTCATCTATTGAAGTGTTACAAAAATGTATGGCTGAATATTGTTTGTTTTTATACTAACTTGATGGATGGGAAAATGAATTCCAAATGACTTGATTTTACTATTTAGACTAATTTAGACGTGTAGATCAATGTGAATGGTTCGGATCATCCGTGTGCACTCTATGTAAAAAGTTCACACGGAGTGTACACGGAGGGTAGTGCACAACGGAAGGGCCATATATATATATATATTCCACATGGAAATCTTGTATTAATCAAGAATGGCAATTTGGTAATAATTGGATGATGGCTTAGGTGCTTTAAATGGCCAGCATATGCCATGTGGGGCCCGGTTAGTTTGTTTGTGGCTTGGCCTTGGCTGTTGCTCACGTGAGCAAGCAAGTGGAGAGGTGATCCTTTGGATTATGTTTGATCAAGTGATGAAGGGTTGTGATTGGATGAAGTGTGTTGGCTTGGATAGGTAGTATTAGTCCCATATCGGTTGGGAGAGTGTACAAGTGTGTGTTTATATTAGGAATAGCATATGATAAAGGTACTCAATGGGTATACCCCTTTTTTGATGGTGCCTGTGGTGGGCGTGGCTGGAGTTTTGTGTCCGTTCTTTCGCATGCGGTGTGCGCGGCTGAGCCGGGCTCGGGCGTTACAGTTTTGCCCTCTGTTCTGCACAGGAAGCCTTTGACTCTCATGCATCAGGTTTCCCATTGCTGGACGCCCTCTGTGAGAGGATGATTGCCTTGGTCGCTGTCTAGGAAAATGAATTCTCTGGCTTGCTTGATGACCTGAGCGGGAGGCCTAAGATCGGGCTCGCCTCTCGTCCAACCTAATTCGCAGGTCGGTTTCTTGTTGCCTATTATTGATGATCTGGCGGAGATCTCTAGATCCCCGTGGGCCTCGCGAGGCCATTGAATTAGTTGAGGCATTATGGATTGAGGTGCGGTCGTACCGAGGATGTTGTTCATGTTGGGAGTCCCATGGTGCCTCTCCATTGGAAAGAGCATGATTAGGCTGTCGGGGTGACTGCTGAGGAGGAATCTGATCATCCATAGGAGGAGCTGGTTGATGAAGAGAGATAGTGCGACGGCTGGAGGCCCCCCTTTACATCTTAGTCTTGGTGGCATGGAGACAAGCTCGACTTGTGTAGTAGTTTTCACAGACGACGCCAATCTGTTGCTGCTTATTTCGGTGTGGGAGGAAACAGATAGTGAGTTAATAATTGAAGGAAACTACTAAAAGTCAAACCTGTGATCCTGGCCGTTAAAGACAATTAGAGCTTCTGAGAATGAATCTGGATCGTTGATTGACCACCGTGTTCTGAATCCAAGGGTTGTTGATATGGCCACTGAAACTGCAAAAAACCTAAAACACCATGGAGTGGCCCCGGCGAGAGACCCTCCTACGCTCAAGTCAGAATCAGAAAGAGAGAGAGAGTATGAGAGTGAAAACTGGCAAATTGTTGATTACCTTTTGACTGTAAAGGGGGAGGGGTATTTATAGGCCTGAGAGACATTTCAAGAGATTAATTCGTATCCGTTGGATCGATTTAACGACCTTATTTTTTCATGTCTCTCCTCCTCAAGAGATAAGATATCCTTGTTAATTAGGGGATAAGAGATTTGACTCCTGGCCTGCATGGGCTGGGTGTCTCTCCTAGTGGACCTAGTCTGTCAATTTTTATGGGTTTGGAAGAAGCCCATGTCTTGGTGTGGGTCCAGACCTGTAAAAAAGCTCTGTGATAACTAATCTGTCTGTAAATGCTTTAAGATATATGCAGTAATCGTTTGGTGAATTTTACCATCATCAAGTAATAATTGTGATTCGGTAAGATATATACTGTACAACCTCTCACTTCCATGGAATCACCTCTCGCTTACATTGAATCGGCTCAAATCTCCCATTATTTAATAGTTTCCAGATATAGGTCAAAATGTTACGCTACACCAACCCTGTATTGACCCCCAAAAAACAACGCTGCTTCTCTTTTGCTTCCACCAACCCCTTCAACCTCTCCCTTGAACAGTTGAACGAGTAAGTCAAAATCGCCACTGACCAAACCCTACCTCCACGTGTCATGACTCTAACCCTCAATATCACACCCCCTGCATCCAACGGATCATATTCCTCCTCAACTAACTCCAATTCAGCCAACAACCCAAACTCACAGACCCTCTCTATAGTCTATATATACCCACTCTACCCTTCAACATTGCTATCAAACTCCATTCCGTTACATATTCACATTTCTTTTTCATTCTTTTCTCCTCCTTTATTTAGACACAAACCCAAACAAATTCCACCAAGTTAACATGGAGAACGGTAACGGTAACAGTTTGTGTGTCGTTTCCAAGGATCCACTCAACTGGGGTGCAGCGGCGGAGGCGTTATCAGGCAGCCACCTCGACGAGGTGAAGAGAATGGTGGAGGAATATAGGAACCCTTGTGTCAAGCTTGAAGGGGTGACTTTAAACATCGCAAAAGTTGCAGCTGTTGCAACTGCTGGAAGTGGTGTTAGGGTGGAACTGGCTGAGTCGGCTCGAGCCGGAGTTAAGGCAAGTAGTGATTGGGTGATGGAGAGCATGGGGAAGGGGACGGATAGTTACGGGGTGACGACGGGGTTCGGGGCTACTTCTCATAGGAGGACCAAGGAAGGAGGTGCCCTTCAAAAGGAGCTTATCAGGTGACCTACCGACTCTTTAGTTTTTTTGTTGTTTTATATTTTATACTAGGTCGTTAAGGGTTAATTTTTATGCGTACATAGGTATGTAGTTAATTATGGGCAAGAACCAAGAAGCATGGTTTTTGTTTTTTTGTTTTTGTGAGTTTGATGCTGATTTGGAGGAATTTTTTTTTTTTTTTGGAAATATGCATTTTGAAAGTACGTAGAATTGCTCAAAGAATATCCTTTGATCAAATAGAATTCAGATTTCATATCAGGCTGGAGTGGTTGTCTCCTTAATCCTTATAATATGTTCAAAAGATTGTTTGGTGTATTTTGAAAGTACGTAGAATTGCTCAAAGAATATCCTTTGATCAAATAGAATTCAGATTTCATTATTAGATGAGATTTTGTTAGATATGAAGATCACTGCCTTTTTTTTTCTTTGGCATGAACCATGATGCCCCACATGATTTTTTATCCCTGCAGTCTCCATGGACTTTTTTCAATTTCAAAATTTGGCTAAAATATTAGATGTGCTGAATTATCTGACAGAATATTTCTCTTGCAGATTTCTTAATGCTGGGATCTTCGGCTCTAGCACTGAGTCCGGCAACACATTACCGGCATCAGCGACACGGGCAGCGATGCTAGTCCGAGTCAACACCCTCCTTCAGGGTTACTCTGGAATCCGGTTTGAGATCCTCGAGGCCATAACTAGCCTACTCAACAACAGCATCACCCCATGCCTTCCTCTTCGAGGAACCATCACCGCCTCCGGTGACCTAGTCCCCTTATCCTACATTGCTGGCATCCTAACAGGCCGATCCAACGCAAAAGCAATTGGGCCTGATGGCACTACCTTTGGCGCAGCAGAGGCGTTTGAGCGTGCCGGGCTTAGTGGTGGATTCTTCGACTTGCAACCAAAAGAGGGCTTGGCTTTAGTCAATGGGACTGCAGTGGGCTCAGGTCTAGCCTCTATAGTACTGTTCGAGGCTAATGTACAAGCTGTGTTAGCTGAAGTCTTATCAGCAATTTTTTGCGAAGTAATGCAAGGCAAGCCGGAGTACACCGATCACTTGACGCACAAATTAAAGCACCACCCGGGCCAAATTGAGGCTGCAGCAATTATGGAGCACATCTTAGATGGTAGCTCTTATATGAAGATGGCTAAGAAGCTCCATGATCTTGACCCCCTTCAGAAGCCAAAACAAGACAGATACGCTCTTCGAACTTCACCTCAATGGCTCGGTCCTCAAATTGAAGTCATTCGATCAGCTACTAAATCGATTGAAAGAGAAATAAATTCGGTGAACGACAACCCCCTCATTGATGTCTCGAGGAACAAGGCACTACATGGTGGGAACTTCCAAGGCACGCCGATTGGTGTTTCCATGGACAACACTAGGCTAGCAATTGCTGCAATTGGGAAGCTAATGTTTGCTCAGTTCTCCGAACTTGTAAACGACTTCTACAACAATGGGCTTCCTTCAAATTTATCAGGTGGACGTAACCCTAGTTTGGATTATGGATTCAAAGGGGCAGAGATTGCTATGGCTTCCTACTGTTCAGAGCTTCAATTCCTCGCAAACCCGGTGACTAACCACGTGCAAAGTGCAGAGCAACACAACCAAGATGTGAACTCACTTGGGCTCATCTCTTCAAGGAAAACTTCAGAGGCAGTAGAAATCTTGAAGCTCATGTCGTCGACATTCTTGGTTGGGCTGTGTCAGGCTATTGACTTGAGGCATCTCGAAGAGAACCTCAAGTGCGCTGTCAAGAACACAGTGAGCCAAGTCGCAAAGAGAGTGCTCACAATGGGGGTGAACGGGGAGCTCCACCCCTCTAGGTTTTGCGAGAAGGACTTAATCAAGGTGATTGACCGTGAGTATGTGTTTGCCTACATCGATGACCCGTGTCTTGCAACATACCCTTTAATGCAGAAACTGAGGCAGGTGCTCGTCGAGCATGCCCTTAACAATGGCGTGAAAGAGAAGGACTCATCTACCTCAATCTTTCAGAAGATAGAAACATTTGAAGATGAACTGCGAAATATTTTGCCAAAGGAGGTGGAGGGAATCAGGGCTGCTTTCGAGAATGGAAACTTGACTATTGTGAATAGGATCAAGGAGTGCAGGTCCTATCCTTTGTACAAGTTTGTGAGAGAGGAACTTGCGACTGGTTTTCTGACCGGAGAGAAGGTTAGGTCGCCAGGAGAGGAGTTCGACAAGGTGTTTGATGCGATGTCCAAAGGGAAGTTGATCGATCCGTTGTTAGAATGCTTGTCAGAGTGGAATGGAGCACCTCTCCCAATATGTTAAGGACTGAAATCAGCGAAGGAATCGAAGCTAAGAAGAGCACCAATTCATGTTTAGTTTTATTCTTACAGTTTTGTTTTATGATTTACTGTAATGTGTACTTACATAAGGTGATGAAGCCTACTGAAATTGAAATTTGAGTATTTTCATTGTGCATAATATGTCGAGGATAAAAGAGAGGATCAAAGACAATCTATTATATATATGTCGAAAGATAGTTGATTGTATTAAATTACTTTCGAGTAGAGTGACTGGATTGATTAATTAGTTAGACGCTTGTCTCAATAGCGCGCACATGTTCTGTGCTAGCCGCCAGCCGGGAACAATTCACAACTCACAAGGTAGATAATGGAGTTCAGATTGTCCTTAGGAAGTCTTTCATCTAAAACATACACACCAAACTAATAGTATAGCTAGCTTAGAATAAAACTGTCATTGAATGAAACTATCTCAATTTATAGGACACTTCTTTATTCATTTTGACTGTTTTCCCCTTCTATGTACATAATTGAGTCAGTTGTTTTCCTCTTCTATTAATCAATGTACATAAATGAGTCAAAAGAAGTGGTAGCTAGTAAGATTGGACCAAGGGATCCATTCTAAGTATCTAACGTCTAGGTATCTCGTTACTCAATAAGGCCAGTTCTGAAATTTCTGTAAGATCTCATTTATAGAAATAATTGACAACTGTGTTATCTTTTATCTTCATTCGGTGCCTGGGTACGTGATCCTTTTAATAATTTATTTATTTTCTTGGTAAATGGAGAACTACGATGATTTACACCATCTTGATTTTCTAATTGACCAAATTGAGTCTTTGATCTGTGTTTGTAGGGCTTGCTGCCTTGCTCCATTACTGCCAACGTGCAATTCTTATCATGTACGTTCACACTCTTGACACGGCACGTGCACTGCATGTGATGCACTTTCATTGATAGCAGATTTGAACTAGCTTTCCTTTTACTTTTGAGTTCCAACTTGCATTCTAGGAAGTATCGTATTTATTGAACTAGACCAGGATTTCAAGGAATTAACTCTGAATATATCTTGCAATGTATCATAATTAGGGGTGACAATTTTGTTCAACAACCTTCCAGATCAAAATCTTAACAAAATTTTAGGGTAGGGATTGTCCAAAGTGGATCGGATAACTTAATGGATCTTGTATATATATCCTAATATATCATACTTCTTACAAATTCAAAATAGAGAAAAGGGAAGGAAAGGTGGTCATCACTACAACATTTGCTGAATACTCCGGCGTATATACCCCGGCGTTTTACCAGTCACGCCGGGGTAGGAAGAGACCAGGAATGGGAGGTCAGATTGGATGGTTATACGCCGGCGGCCTTTATAAAACGCCGGGGAATTATGATATTCACCGGCATTTTTTATACAAACGTCGGTGAAGGATTTTATTCACCGGCGTTTTAATAAAAAACGCTGGTGTATAGGCAGCTAAAATGTACTAAACAAATCTTCTCCCATTCACCGGCGTTGGTTAATAAAAACGCCAGTGAATTAACTGGGATAAATCCCCCGCGAACCCTAACATTTCGCTCGCTTTTTTCCCCAGTCCTAATTTTTCGCGCACGCCGCCTTCGTTCTCCCTCCTTCCCTTCGTCGATTTTCGAGACAAATCCTCCACCATCGAAGTATGGTTTTGAGATCTCCGACAACTCCTCCGTCTCTTTAACGCCAGTTCGGACTCTCTGTCTCTCTCACCCCCCCAAAACTCCTGATCCGAGTTTCCTTCGAAAAGTCACCATCTTCGTAGCCTCCGTCGTCTCCGGCTTGAGTCCTCCCCAGTCCCCCCACCGTCAACAACTTCCGACATTGAGTGGTATAATGTTTTATTCTTGTCGTTTTTTTTTCGATGCTTGGGATGTCATGAGAACATGTTCCTGATGGAAGAGTTCTTCGTTTATTTGTCATCCGTGTCTGTTTACAAAATATGTTGGACATATTGTGTTTGTGATACTGTGAACTAGAACATGAAGGTCTTTTTGATTGCATAAAGATGTTTGACGCCTCGCGATATGAGATCGTGGCTATGGAATTAAGTAGGTTTACTAGATTGATGTGTTATCGTGTGAAATTGCATTTAATGGTTCCAATTCTGTATTAGATATGTCATTTGGTCCATGGTTTAGGTGTTTTGACATTTGGTGAGGATTTGACATTGCCTCTGGCTCTCAATTGCAGGCATTTGGAAGAATGGGTAGCTTTTTTGATTGTTTTGTTTTGTTTTTTTTATAAGGAAAAGTTTGTAGACTATATTTTAGATGCTTGAGATGTCATGCAAGTATGGAGTAAACTTAGAAAGTTAAATAAGAAATTTTCATTTTTTAGTTGTTGTCCATCATTGAGTACAGTGAGTGCTTGACAAATGATAATCGAGGAGAATATAATTTGTTTGTGGTATTTAGGGATGGGTGTTTTATGAGACTATGAGTATCTGGAGTTGGTGATTTGGGATGATGGATACCTTTTGACATTGTTCTTTGATAGTTCACATTTTTACTTGTGTAAGGTTCTGCTCTATGATTAAGATATTTGAGATATTTTGAACTGCAAGCAACTAATCGTAAGGTTTACATGCTATAATATTGAAGTACATACGGAGATCCTTGTTAAATTTATGGACTGGAAGATGTCATGTCTAGATTGGTACAACAAAGATCTTATACAAGTTTCATCTATTACTAAAAATTGTTTGATAAGCTTTCATTCCCAGTTGAGCCACTTTAATTAAGGTTAAATGAGAAATTTTTTTTTGAGGTATAGAGATAATTATTATTATTATTATTATTATTTTGTGATAAGTAACTGATTATTAGTAGCCATGAACAAAATAGTTCATGAGTCATCAGATCTTCTTGTTATCATATTTATAGCACGGCGCCCTCGTTATTCGCCCTATTCCTCTCAATAGCAAATACCCTTTACCATCATCATCTCTTTAAATGGAAAGCCAAATTCAGGGGAGACTATAGTCGAATCGATGTTACACTCGAACACAAGGTGTTCGATAAAATGCCACTAAGGTGGTTGACATAATTTCCACAAATGTAGTTTAGGGTTATGTGAATAGAGTAGATTGTATTGAGATTTAATTGTTTTTATATATTTTTTGGGCTGAGATTTCTTTATTTTACGGTTAATTGTTATATCGTTTATTTAATTGCAACTAGGGATGGTTTTAAAAAAGGTGAAATTAATTATAAAAAATGCCTTTTAAATCTAATACTATTTAATATATCAAATTTTAATTTTAGATTGTGTGCTATTGTTATAATGGATAGAAGTTGGATTAGTAAACCACGATTATCCAAAGAGTACCGGGATGGTATTAAAGATTTTATTATCTTTGCCAAACGACATTCCTGTGATCCCAACCTAATTCTTTGTCCATGCATCTGGTGTACAAATTGTAATTTAAGAACATGTGACGTAGTACATACACATTTGGTTGTCAATGGTTTTCTTCAAGGGTACACACGGTGGTTTTGTCATGGAGAGGATCATACGTCAGCTCCTGTTTGTTCGGTTGTATTAGAAAATGAAGATGAGCCCTTAGTGAACGAAGACTTAAATATTCCCGATGAGATGCATGCTTTGGTGCAAGACGCCTTGGGAATTCAGAATGTTTCTTTCCACACAAATGATCCAACAATCCAAGTTCATAATGAGTCAACAGAAACGTCACACATTGGTGGTGGGGTGAACGAGGAAATGCCTGACCCCGGCCCTGAAAATAATAAACAGCAAGAATCCTTCGCTAAGTTGCTTGAAGATGCTAGTACTCTGGTGTACCGGGATTGTACCAAATTCTCTAAATTCTCATTCATTGTCAGACTATTTCAGATTAAAAGTTTAAACGGGTGGTCTGCTAAGTCCTTCACTATGCTACTTGAACTGTTGAATGAAGCATTTTCAGAAATCTGTATTCCAAACTCCGCCTATAAAATCAAAAAATTCCTAAATTCTTTCGATCTAGGGTATGAGAAGATAGCAGTATGTCCAAATGACTATATGCTTTTCACGAGAGATAAGGAAAGTCTGGAGAATTGCGAAGTCTGTGGTTCTTCAAAATGGTCAGAAACACCAAATCAAGACTATCAAGCCATTAGATCTACTAAAGAAAGTAAGAGAAAGAAGCCTGCCAAACTATTGCGTTACTTTCCTCTGATTCCTAGACTACAAAGGTTGTTTATGTCTTCGAAAACTTCTTTTGATGAAATGGCATGCTGAAGGTCGCATTAATGATGAGATTGTTAGACATCCTGCTGATTCTCAATCTTGGAAAAAATTTGATGAAAGATATCCCGATTTTGCGGAAGATCCTCGGAATGTGAGACTTGGATTAGCTAGTGATGGTTTCAACCCTTTTAGGCAAATGAGTAGTACATACAATATATGGCCTATTGTGTTAATACCATACAATTTACCGCCTTGAAAATGCATAAAGTAGTCCTCATTTATTTTGTCCATGATAGTTCTTGGACCGAAAGGCCCTGGAAATGATATAGATGTGTACCTACAGCCGTTAATAGATGAATTTCAGAAATTGTGGGTGGGTGTTCCAACCTATGATGCAGTGGCTAAAGAAATATTTTCTCTTCGGGTCGTGTTGTCTTAGACAATCAATGATTTTTCAGCATATACAAATTTATCTGGATATAGTACTAAAGGAAGTTATGCACGTCCTTGTTGTGCTGACCAAACTAGTTCAAGGTGGTTGTACAATGGCAGAAAGTTTTGCTATATGGGTCATAGGAGATGGTTGCCTAACACACATATATTTCGGGCAGAGAGCGATATTTGATGGTACCAACGAGTGAGAACATGCTCCTGGAGCTTCTTCTGGGTCAGATATTTTGAGGCGGGTAGATGGTCATCAGTTCAAATATGGAAAAGAACCACAAGTCAGCAAAAAAGGCAAGAAAGGGGCAAGGGAGGAGCAAGATGAGAAGACCGATCTATGTGGCGAAGATGAGTATCAGAACATGACGAATTTAGGTGCATGGAAGAAGAAGAGTATTTTCTTCAAGTTGCCATATTGGAAATTCAACTTATTGCGACATAATTTAGATGTGATGCATATCGGAAACAATATTGGTGAAAATTGTATAGGAACAATTATGAGAGATGACCAGAAGACAAAGGACAATCTCAACAGCCGCCTTGATTTGAAGTCAATGGGCATCCGACATGAGTTGCACCCAGAGGAATTACTGAACGGGAGAGTATGCCTACCTCCTGCAATCTATTCAATGTCAAAATCAGAGTTGAAATTGTTTTGCAAAGTTCTACTGGAACTTAAAGTTCCTGATGGCTATTCTTCTAACATAGCAAGGTGTGTCAACTTTAAGGAGAAGAGGCTTTAGGATCTAAAGTCATACGACTACCACATCCTAATGCAGGATCTCCTTCCTGTGGCCCTAAGATCTTCAATGTGTGAGTAAATCACTACTGTCTTGAAAGATCTTTGTAGCATATATAAAGGTATTTGTTCAAGAATGCTTTGTATTGAAGATATTGACCAATTGGAGCAGTGCGCGGCATTGACACTTAGTAAAATGGAGATGATATTTCCTCCATCGTTCTTCACTATAATGATTCACTTGATAATCCACCTTGCTGGTGAAGCCAGAATCGGCGGTCCTGTTCATTATCGGTGGATGTACCCTATTGAGAGTTAAAAGAATTCATGCATCTTACAAAACTAAATTCTCAAAAACTCATTTCTTTTATTCCCTTACATCGATCTAATTCATTAATTGTACATGTTTAGGTACCTATACCGACTTAAGGGTTATGTTAAAAATAGAGCATATCCTGAAGGGTCAATAGCTCAAGGATATCTATTAGAGGAGTGTTCAATTTTTTGTTCCAGGTATCTGTAGGCTGTAGAGACATCTTTGACTAGACCAAGGAGAAATCCAAACATTTCTAACCTTGATGGTGCTAAATATCTTTTCGATACCGTTGGCACTACAATTGGTAAAGTTGATGCATTTGAATTAGATAACTTAACGTGGGAACAAGCACATCGATATGTGCTAGACCACCATGCATCAGTGGAGCCATTTCGAAAGTAAGTCACTTTTGAATTTAAATCGAATATAGTGAAAACCGCAGAGTACGATATTAACTTACATTTGTTATTCCTTATTTCAATTGCCTATATTTCAGCGAATTTGTCAGGGACATCAAACGAAAGGCTAGACCAAGAAGACTGCCACCACATGAACAAAACAAGTTGTTGAATGAAAAATTTCATAAGTGGTTTGAATCTCATGTAGGTGAATTAAGAAAATGCAAGTCCTTCTTGATTATATCTAAATTATCCACGGTGCTGATACAATTTGCGCAAAATTTATAGGTACATTCTTTGGGTCCTGAAGGTGTGTCATTTGAAATAAAAGTACTTGCCAAAGGTCCCTATAAGATGGTCAAAAGATACGGAGGATACATATTCAAAGGCTATAAATTTCATACTAAGGATCGTGAATGTAATTTGAAATCTCAAAATAGTGGAATGGTAGTGACTTCTAAGACTAGAAGTTATGTTTCCAAGACCAACACGAGACCTGTAGATGGAGATCTCGACTACTATGGAGTGCTCACGGATATCATTGAGTTGAATTATTTTGGTCATTTTCGTGTTGTCTTATTTCGTGGGGATTGGGCTGAGTTTGATAGGAATTTTGCTAATAACAAGGATAAGTTAGGCTTCACAATTGTAAACTTCTCAAAATTGATTCACATCAGTACACACATTAGCCACGAACCATTTGTGTTCCCATCCCAAGTGCAACAAGTGTTCTACATTGAAGATCCAACCCTGTCAAAATTGTATGTGGCTCTCATTATGCAACCAAGAGATGTATTCCAACTGGGCGATACTTCAGAAGATGAAGACGATGAAATCATGAACAGTTACATTGCCTCTGAGTTTTCTTATGTTTGATGTAAATACAACCGACGGCAGAATTTGCGGGACTTGGCTCCGCAAGGATGGAGAAGAGGGTGATGTATTGGAAGATGTCGTATTGTAGTTTACTTGATTTTCAATCTTAATATTATATGTCCTGTAATTTTTGGGTCTTAAATCTTGTTGTAATATTATGTCTTGTAATTCCGAACATGTTGTATGTGAATTTAATAATTGGTTTAATTATCTGTTAATTTAAGAATGGAACGATTTCTATAGATTGAAAATTAATTAACAAGATTGGACTTGCATGATATTAAATTCTATAGTTCTATCACCTCTAAGAACCACAGACTCTAAATTGCATGCTATCCCCTTTAGCATATCTTTTCGAAAGATTCTAGTTCGATTACTAGTTTGGGGATTACTGGTTTAGTGTGCTAAAGATTCTAGTTCGATTACCTGCTCCTTGTGAGGGTAACAAGTAGTGTTTGTCTGAAAGATTTCACCCTTTTTTGTTTGGAATGTTTAGTTGATGGAACAAGTTTTAAACTAGGGATGTACCTAGGTTATGGTTAAGTGGGTGTAGTGTACATGTAGAATCCTTCTTTATGGTTAAGTGGTGTAGTGTACATGTAGGATCATTCTTTTCAGTCATTTCAAGATGGTCGGTGTAAGTGTCTTAAGGAAAGAAAACTGTTTTGAAGCTCGACGCTATTATTGACAATGTGTGTGATAGTGATTTTTAAGCGGAGGACGAGATAGAGGAGAAAATGGAGACATAACATGGTAGTTTATGTTGAATAGTGGAACTTAATTATAGAGTTTGTTTAATGTGGTGAAGGAGAGGATGTAAGGGAATTTAGGATTTTACATGAATTTGAGACCAACACTGTGCAGCCTGCTTAGAATGTAATGCAGTTTTGACAGATGTGTGGTTGAAGCTCCGGTTCTTTGTAGTTAATAAGTAACAACTTTTTTGACAGATGTGTAGTTTTGACATATCCTATACACTTCTTGAGTACTTTTTTGGTATCATAAGTAACAACTTTTAGAAGACCTTTTCACATTTTTGAACTAGTTGATCAGATAATTAATTGCATATGCACTAAGAATTTTCTTTGATTATGTTGGACCATGAAGTAGTTACTTTCCTGGGAAAAATGGACTATAAATATTTTTTCATGCAGTAGTAGTCTGTGTAAGCCTCCTGCATTGCAAAAATGAAATATGTTTCTTTTTTCACTAAGCTTCCACATAAAATGCACATTCAGCGCAAATGTTTTTTTCTCTGGAGACGAGGCCTCTAACAATTGATTCGAAAATGTTTTTTTTTGATGATGTGTTTTTGTAATATGACATCTAATACTTGTTGAGCTTGGTGTCTTTTAATACAAGTAGTATTTATTCCATCTGATACATGAATTTAAGACATGTTGTTGAATAAAATATTTGAGTTTCTTTTTGTGATGCTTTTTTTTTTGAATATGGTACTGGTTTGGACAAAAGTAAGGAAATTTGTTGAAGAGTTGAGAGCATTATAACCGAACTAGGTAATGTACCATGCTGTCCACTTGACAGAAAGCCTGGTTAGCCAACACTGGTGTTTTGTATATACTCGATTGTCTTTTATCTGCTTAAAGATTTAGGTTTAATTATGGTGTGGTGATGCAGTCCAAACAAAGTAATTAAATACATAATATATAGGCTAAATTTAAAAAAAGTAATTAAAAATAGAATTAGATAGTTCATTTAATAGTTTGTTTTAATTTTGCTCATCTAATGAATTTATTGAATCTTTGACAGGTACAAGATGCCGAGGCGAGGAAAAAGGATCAACATAAATGATGGCAACGAAGTGCAGGGGGATGGGCAGCCATTACATAATAGTGATAGTCAAACGGAGGAGGGAGAGGGTAGCACGCCCATTGTCAAAAAACATCGAGGGCGAACTAAGATGGCGGACGTATGGAAACTTAAGAACGACGAACGGATTGTGGTGGAGGAAAACAGTGTCAGGCAACCGGTGGGAGATAATGCAAGCAAATTCTCGTCGTTTATTGGGGTAATTGCAAGGAAACCACGGATAATCCCTTTGTCATACGAGAGTTGGCCGAAGGTGTCCACCACGACAAAGGCAACTGCAATTACAACAATCAAGGTATTTCCCATCTAAAATAACTAATTGGTTTATGCAATTCATATGTTCTTGTGGTTCAGATTGTTGTTCAGACTGTGTAGGTTGCTTGACTTTGCATTGTAATCAGTCAATAGAAAGTAAATTATTCAGCGGTAGAAGCTATAGAATTATATACTCTTATTTTTACAGAAGCTTCTACTGTGATATACATCACCATTTATATGGAGTAAAAATCGGAAAGTCTTATGTTAACAATCATTTGAAACAAAAAATCAAAATGAATGTTGCTGAGAAGGACATAAAGAATCATTTGATGTAGACAAAATTGGTTATTGTATCTGGCAGAAATAGTTTTGGAACTGAATTAATGACATATCCTATGCATCTTGATTTTTCAGAAATATGTCATTTTTCCTAACTAGTTTGTTATCAATGGTGAAGCCTCATCTAGATCAACATGGAAACCTGTTATCGAGCAGTTCTTTTAATGCATTATGAATCCTCTGTTTAGCCTGAGAAAATGTAGGTTCAAATGAAATCAAACCATGTACAGTATTGTCATTGACAAAGTCATTATCATTTTGGGACACTGATTGCTTGACATAGTCATCGAGTATTTGTTTAACCTATATTCATTCAACTGCTTGCTTTTCTACTTCATGATGACACTGATTAACTCAATATATACTGATATTTAACTGCCACTTTCAAATCTGAATGACCCATGGATTGCAATAACTACTACTTGGTTTTCTCTTTGAATTAGTAACTGATGATTTTTCATATGAAAGTTAGATTTTGTATACCATCATCATCATTGCCTTTTCCCACAAAAAATAGATGGGACTTCATAGCGTCACTATTGAAGGGAACTTTTCCCACAAACATGAGTTTGGCTAAGAGAAAGGGAACTTTCATCACGTTTAATTTCTTTCACTGGTAATTTGTTTTTACATTGTTGCAAATAAATTGCTTCCTACAAGTATATATTATCAAACATGTATTTTAGTGATGGGTAGTTGGTTTATACAATTCAGTTATCCTTTTGTTAAACTTCTCAAATTTTGCAGCAATACTTCTCGTTCCCAGACTCACTTACGCCTTGGGTTGAAAAGTTATTGTCCAAAAAGTGGAGAGACTACAAGAGTGACTTGAAGGCAAGGTATTATGACAAAAACCGGTCAGAGGCGGATAATGCAAGGGATGTGCCACCCGAGGTGGAGCCTTCGGATTGGCAATTCCTTGTGCACTACTGGAGTTCGGCGGTCGGTCAGGTATTTACATTACTAACCAAAATTTAATGACTTTGTGGTTGTATGGCTACTCTAATTAAATTTTTTCTGAACTTCATTGTGGCATGTATAGAAAAGGGCGGAGGTCGGTGTTGCCAGTCGTTCAAAGCAGCTTGTGTTGCACACCGCTGGTACACAGAGCTTCGCTCTCGTTCGAGAGGAATTGGTAAGCACAATCAAATTGAACAGTTTTGACTTACAGTTATTTGTTTATAATAAATTCATCTTACTAATATATAGGAAGAAGATTTGGGGGGTCCTACGAAGTTCGGCGATATAGATTTTTTCGATGCCACCCACAAGTCGAAAGATGGGACGTATGCGACCCCTGAGGCACAACGGATTGTGGTAATTTGTGAACTAATATCTATCAGATCTAGAATTGACTATCATTATTACTATTTTAGGATTGTGGTACATTCAGGTGGTCATATTTCTTAATTACTTCAGCTGTGAAGGTGAAAAATTTATTTTTTGATGTCATGATTCGTAACTTTTTTTCTCAAACTTGAGCACAAATAATTTATGTTCTGGTATATGGTATATCATAGTGTCAAAATTGTCGATTGCAATTCATAAGAAAAATTTATGCCTAAAAAACAAAATATTAGTATATAAGAGATGACTAGTTATTAAATAGAAACCACAGAAAGTGAGTTGTGATGGACACTTTCACTGGATATGAATCAGCAAAACAGATATCACTTGTGCTAAGAGTATCACACACTGTTCATGAAGTGAACGTAGTAACTCATTTGATTCTAAGTAATAAATAATTAGGAAAACAACATTAAGTGGTCATAAGACTCATAACCTGTTTTCGATAGCATATAACTCCAACGTTGACCAATTCCCCAACATCACTTTCTGTACTTTGTGATAACTTTTCACCATCTATCCATTGTGTAGTAAGAACTTTTCTTGATGTATACTTGGTATACGTCTTCGGTACGACAACCTGACATTTGAAGATGAATTATGTTACTACATAAACCAACTTGGCATTTCAGTTGAATAACAGCATATGGAAAGAATATCAAATTGCAAGTCAAAAAATATCAGTGCTTCATGACCAAAATTGCAAAACCTGAGTCGGTAAGAGATAAACTGAGGAGGTTAATTAAAATATGGATGTCATAATTGCTGCGGCAATAAATATTCATTGAGCAAAAGGTAAAAGACACTTCCTTGGGGAAGCTATTTAAATGGTGTTTCATATACATTGAGAACAAACCATTGCTAATGATAGCTTATTTTTGTAAATGGCTAATGATAGTCGAAATCTCTTCCGCTTTTAACTTTGAATATATGTCCTTTTACAGACTAACGCTCGGAAAAAGTATGATGAAATCTCTTCCGCTTCAGACTCTGACCGTACGGCGGTTTCCACAGACTTTCGTACCCGGCAGCGACTTGCCTTGACTGCAGTGAGGGGAAAGGAGAGGCATGGACTTGTCCGTGGTATGGGGCTAGGACCAACCCTTTCGCGGTTATTCGAACGGAGTGCATCTACTTCAAGTGGGACTCGGGACGAGGAGATGACATAATTGAAGGCACAAGTGGCACTCCTCCAAGAACAAATGTCCCAATTAATAAGGCAGCAATCTCAAGTCCCACCACCGGTAAGTCTTAAAGTTGGTAATTTTGAAGAGCTTATAATTATTGTTTTAATGTAATTTTCGAACAATCTTCTTTTTACCAACAGAAGATTGATCAATTAGATATTACAAGTTCGCGAATCTTGTAGTGTGTTGCTGACATACACTTCATTAGGTATAGATATTACATAAAAAAACATGGTGAACATGTACAGACACCCTTGGGATCCTCCTACAGACACCCTTGGTGAACATGTACATGTACAGACATTCTTTTCCTTGGGATCCTCCTATTTTATCAAAAATTTTAACCACCTTACATCAAGCAAACACCCTTAGGAGGTTAAACTTGTCCAGCAGAAAAGGGAAAAATGATTTGGGAAGGAGGGAGCAAGTCAAGAATGATTACAGGCAAACAATATCATTCTTGGATCTAAAGATAAAAATAAATCAATTGTGTGTTTGAATGTGAGCATCAGAGCAATGTATCCTTCTTTCACTTGTACTGATAATAATAGCCTTGTTCCGGGGGGTAAACAAAAGAGGAAAAAAAGGGGGAAAAAGTAATAAGTTTCTTGTTGAATTCTACCTCTCTTAATGACTGTAAGTTTCTGGAATTATGTTAGACATTTTGCGGTCTACCAGGTTCTTATGTTCTATCTAACGAAGTGGTCTTTCCGTTCCGTAAAGAGCAAAATGAAATAAAAATAAAACCTTCCAATATTTTTATGACATATCAGATGTAAGGATCATCCTATTATTTATTAATATTAGTAGAGAATGACTTATTGGGTATAGTGCAATTGATAGACTAAAAATCTACCCACAATTGTTCTTACACTAATAAAAGTTCCTTCAGTTGTAAAGCTACGAAGAACTGAAAATCCTATTTGTAAGTCATATTGTGTCATACACGCACATATGTGACACACTACTACCTATTTGGATATAGTTCTTAAAATCTTTAGTTTGTCGTATCATGTGTTTTCTATGTTGGTATGTTCATGTCCACGATTCTTAGAATCTTAGGTGCAAAGCAAAATAGTATGATCATAATGTGTATCGGTGTATGTGTGTTGGTTTTGCTTCTTGTTATTCTATCAACTTGATTGTAAATGAGGAGTTGAGTAATTTCATCTTGGTGAATTTCTACGAGGATTTTCTGAATGTAATTCCCTAACATGTAATTTACAATAAGCAGGTTTACTGTTTTGAGGACCTTTATTCATTAAAATTTATGTAGGTGAAAATTTGCCCCAAAAAAGTTGAACGTTGTTGTTTTTTGGTGAGTGAGCGAGCTGGTGAAAATACACCAAAATTTTGATCTAAATTTGTTAGGATTTGAATGGGTTGTGGATTGTTAGGGTTTTGTGAAGATGGATGAGAAGAGAGGAGGAAGAAGAAGATGTCGGCTGCTGTGTGAGAGAGATTAGGGCAAAATGTTGATTAGTATTCATTTGATTCTAAGTATTACATATATGAAGATTCTAAGCCCAATGGGCCCTAAGAGCAATTTGGGTCATAACATAACAATCTCCACCATGAATCAAATTGCATCTAAAACAAACCAAAAAAATATAAAACCAACATAACCTAAAACAAACTAGCAACATGCTAGAAACAAAACAAGCTCAAACTAGCTAGAAACAAACCTACATCAAACTTGAACAAAGCTTGAACTTTGCAATTGGAAGAGGCTTTGTGAGCATATCGGCCGGATTCGATTCGGTACCAATTTTCTTCACGGCAACCTTGCCTTCCGAGATCACATCTCGAACAAAATGGTATCGAATGTCAATGTGCTTCGTCTTCTCATGGTACATGCAGTCCTTAGTCAAATGAATCGCACTTTGGTTGTCACAAAACACCACAACAGGACCCTCAAGTGAAGACATCTCACCAACAAACGCCTTGAGCCAAATAGCCTCCTTAATAGCCTCAGTAATTGCCATATATTCGGCCTCAGTGCTTGAGAGTGCAACGGTGGCTTGAAGTGTAGACTTCCAACTAATTGCACAATCTCCAAGGGTAAAAACATAACCCGTCAAGGAACGCCTCTTGTCCAAATCACCTGCAAAATCCGCATCCACAAAGCCCGTCAGTTTCTTGCCATTACCAAACTCCAAGCAAGCATCAATAGTACCTCTCAAATAGCGGAAGATCCACTTCACTGCTTCCCAATGCCCTTTCCCCGGACAAGAGAGATATCTACTTACCACACTAACGGCTTGAGCAATGTCTGGTCGAGTGCACACCATCAAGTACATGAGACTCCCAACTGCACTCGAATATGGAACCTTTTCCATATATTTCTTCTCATCATCGGATTTTGGGCTTAAAGCGGCCGAAAGCTTGAAATGCGCCGCAAGAGGTGTTGAAACAACTTTCGCTTTCTCCATGCCAAAACGGCGTAGCACTTTCTTGGCAAAACTCCTTTGTGAAAGAAATAACTTTCTCTTGGACCTATCCCTTGTGATCTCCATCCCGAGAATCCTTTTGGCGGCCCCCAAATCTTTCATCTCAAATGCCGAACTTAGTTGCTCTTTCAACCTCCTAACTTCTTTCAAGTTTGAGGATGCAATCAACATATCATCCACATAGAGCAACAAGTAAATGAAATCCCCACCATCCAACTTCTTGAAGTAAACACAACTATCATAATTGGAACGATGGAAATTAATACTCACCATGAATGAGTCAAACTTCTTGTACCATTGCCGCGGTGATTGCTTAAGGTCATAAAGGGACTTCTTCAAAAGACACACACGGTCCTCCTTTCCCGCAACCTCAAAACCCTCCGGTTGGCTCATGTAAATCTGCTCCTCCAAATCACCATGCAAGAAGGCAGTTTTCACATCCATTTGCTCCAATTCCAAATCCTTCATTGCCACCAAAGAGAGCAAAACTCGAATGGAGGTGTGCTTAACTACGGGAGAGAACACATCATTGAAGTCCACACCTTGGACTTGACTGTACCCTTTAGCCACTAGCCTTGCCTTGTATCGAAAATCCGCGGGATTTGAGCCATCAATCTTCCTCTTAAACACCCACTTGCAACCCACAATCCTCTTACCACTGGGAGGCTTCACAAGAGACCAAGTCTCATTTTGTTGCAAAGATTGTAACTCTTCATTCATAGCGGCAACCCAATTGGCCGCATCTTTAGAAGAAATAGCTTCTCTGTAGGAAGATGGCTCACAATACTCCACATCCTCTGCAATTGCCAAACAATAAGCAAAGTCGGAGTATCCATACCTCGTAGGTGGTCTTGTTTCTCTTCTAGCTCGGTCCCTTGCCAATGCATATGGTTGTACCTCTTCTTGGGCTTCCTCCAAATTGACATCATCATGTGAGATCAAATCATCACCTTCTTGGACCGGCACCTCAAACTCCACCTTCTTCTCAACCTTCTCATTCTCCTTAATAGTCGGCTCGGGTGCAACATCATTTGCCTTCAACATGGCCGACTCATTGAAAATGACATCTCTTGAAATAAGGAATTTGGATGATTCGGGACACCACAACTTATACCCCTTCACATTTCTGGGATACCCAACAAAAATACACTTCTTCGATCTAGGCTCCAACTTTCCTTCATTCACATGTACATAAGCGGGACAACCAAACACCCTCAAATTCGAATAATCGGCCGTCTTACCCGACCACACTTCTTCGGGTGTCTTCAACTCAATTGAAGTGGTAGGAGATCGATTCACCAAATAGCAGGATGTGTTAATGGCTTCCGCCCAAAACTCCTTACCCAAACCCGCATTTGAAAGCATACTTCTAGATCTTTCAAGTAGTGTCCTATTCATCCTTTCTGCAACACCATTTTGTTGTGGAGTGTTGACCACCGTCTTGTGCCGAACAATCCCTTCAGCCTTGCAAAAATTATCAAACTCACGGTTGCAAAACTCCAAACCGTTGTCGGTTCTCAACCTCTTAACTTTCTTTCCTGTTTGGTTCTCCAAAAGTGACTTCCATTCTTTGAAGGTGCTAAACACATCACTTTTCTCTTTCAAGAAATAAACTCAAACCTTCCTTGAGAAATCATCAATGAAAGTAAGCAAATAACGAAAACCATTACCTTTGGAAGGCTCACGAGAAGGTCCCCAAAGATCCGAATGGATGTAGTCAAGTGTTCCCTTGGTCGAATGAATGGCCGTGGAGAAGCTCAACTTCTTATGCTTGCCAAATACACAATGCTCACAAAACTCCAAGTTGCCCGTGCATTGGCCACACAACAAGCCTCTCTTGCTCAAAATGGTCATTCCTCGCTCGCTCATATGCCCCAATCTCATATGCCAAAGCCTAGTAGTCTCCTCATCTGACATAGTACCCGAACGTGCAATGGCAGCCGAGCCCGTGACCGTGGAACCTTGTAAGAAATAAAGAGTTCCAATTCTCTTCGCCTTCATGATTGTGAGAGCCCCTTTAGAGACTCTGAGGACTCCACCTTCACTTTGGAACTTACACCCCTTCTCTTCGAGAGACCCCAAAGAAATCAAATTCTTAGACAAATCGGGTATATGCCTCACACCCGTCAACCTTCGGACCTTTCCATCATGGAACTTAATTGTCACCGAACCAATCCCGGCAACCTTACACATATTGTTGTTCCCCATGAGAACCTTACCATCCGTAGGCTCATAAGTCTCAAACCAATCTCTATTCGGAGTCATGTGTTGCGAAGCACCCGTATCCATCACCCAACAATGCATATCATCAACATTAGTGTCTGTCACACAAAGAGTATCAACCGTGTCACATTCAGCCACATTGGCCTCCTCCTCCGAAGAACCATTACTATCCGCCTTTTGTTTATTTTTGAGCTTGAAACAATCGGCCTTAATGTGTCCCTTCTTCTTACAATAGTTGCACGTCAAATTCTTGTGCCTAGACTTCGAACGGGTCCTTGTATCTCTCGAGTTTCGGTCCCATGACCTACCTCGATCAACAACTAAACCAACACCTTGGCTCCCTTTCTCATTATTGGTCATCTCACTATCAATGTGCAACTTGGCTTGCAAATTGCTCTTAACATCTTCTAGAGAAATTTTATCTCTACTGTAAATCAACATGTCTCTAAACGCCTTGTATGATGCGGGCAATGAGCATAATAACAAAAGGGCTTGGTCCTCATCCTCCACCTTAACTTAAATCATTCAAAATAGATGCAAACTCCGTAATATGATCGGAAATTGATGTACCTTCAACCATGCGAAGAGTGTAGAGGCGCAACTTCAACCGCAGTCGATTGGTGAGGGACTTCTTCATGTAGATGTTCTCCAACTTCTCCCACAAAGCCTTAGCGGTCTTCTCCGATAGGACCTCTTGCAATGTCGAATCGCTCAAACACAATTGGATAATAGAGAGCGCTTTATCATTCATCTCTCTCCATTTCTTATCCGGCACCGCATCAATCAACTTTTCTCGACCAAAAATGGCATCCTTAACGCCTTGGCTCGACAAAATCGCTGCCATACGTACTTGCCATAATGCAAAACTCGTCTTCCCATCATACTTCTCAATATCATACTTTCCCGACATATCCATACAAATTTCTTGAACCCAAATCAACAAAACACCAAAAATTTCTCCCCCAAAAATTGATTACTTAAATCACAAAAACAATCAAACCTCCCTTCTTGAAGCAATCAGATCTGCAATCACCACGGGATGGCAGCAATCACCACGGGACGAAGCAATCACCCGAGATCCGGACTGGACGATCTGGACTGGACGAACTGGAATGATTCTGGACCGGACGGGATCTGATCTGGACCGGACGAGAACCAAACAGGACCGGACGGGATCTGATCTGGACTGATCGGTCGATAGGGTCTGGTCTGAAGTCGTCGGAAGTGTGGTCGGGAGTAGGGATCGGGAGAAGAGGAGGTGTTGGCTCTGATACCAGTTTGTTAGGATTTGAATGGGTTGTGGATTGTTAGGGTTTTGTGAAGATGGATGAGAAGAGAGGAAGAAGAAGAAGATGTCGGCTGCTGTGTGAGAGAGATTAGGGCAAAATGTTGATTAGTATTCATTTGATTCTAAGTATTACATATATGAAGATACTAAGCCCAATGGGCCCTAAGAGCAATTTGGGTTTAGTATCTTCATATATGTAATATTTAGAATCAAATGAATACTAATCAACATTTTGCCCTAATCTCTCTCACACAGCAGCCGACATCTTGGAAAAACAGTGCCCTTAAAATTGAGAAAAAAGACATCTGCTGGACTAGAACTTGTTAAATTTGGCATGTTGAAAATTTGCGCTGGAAGTTAGGAAAACCAGCTCCAGTAGGTTAAAATACATGAATTTTGGCCTTTTTATAAAATTATTCCGAAGTTGTAAATTGCTATCTGGGCCAAAACAACTCAGGGAACTATAAATTTTACCGGCAGGAAAATTACCCTCTAAAGTAAAAATTGTTGTTCTCGGGCGTAAATGAGCTGAAGGGATTGTTAGCGGACTATAATACACCGAATTCTTGTCCTAGAAAGACATTTATTATTGTTATTACTTTTTGGTAGAACAAGATCAACAAAAGGAAAAGGAGGAATACAAGAATCAGCTACCCTGGTTCCACATAGAGACACAAGCTATCAACATCTAAAATCGTCCTTGTAGAAAGACAATTGCAGGAAACCTGAAACGTGCTGCTTTTGGGAAAGGAGGTCTGTGAGGTAATACACTAAAAATCATCGAGTAAAGATTGTGAAAAGTTAAGAACTACTGTGGCAGGCCCTAAACAAGCTCAATGTACTAACACACTGAAATTGGGGGCGTAAATAACACTAGTTGGCACATCACCGTTAGTTATTAAGACTTGCCAACTAATGGTTCTCTGACATATCTAGACTTGTAGCGGTAAAGGTTTTGTTGAGTGGAGTTAATTTGTATTCACATGTATTGTAGGGGCTTACTGCTGTTGTTAATCTTCTGAATGTTTTGCCTTATGAAACAGAAGGTCGTTATTATAAGTTTTTTATGACGCTCTTTTGTAGAGGCTTGCCACCTACTAACAAGTTTTTTTTATGCACATTGCTAGACTAGTTGGGATCCTTTGTTATTGAAGACGAATATGGTTTTCCTTTTTTCTCATTCTGCAGATCAAGTTCTCATCAGCAGTTTGCGGTATTAACTATCATACTTGATTGCTTTCTATCCCCTTATTGACAATCCATTTACCATTTTCCTGCTTTTTAGATTGTCACCGTGACATGTAAGATTTTAAGAATGTTCTGTGACACTGCTGTCATCCATCTTAGTCATATTTCACATCTATATGTGGAATTTGGGTGACTTGACTACTTGTCTTTTCCACAACCTGTATCTTCTTTATATGGGTTTTTTATGATCTCATATTATTTGTTTGGATGCGAGTGAATTCATGTGGAGGAAAATCCTTCCAAACTATTTATTAAATACACAGATCTTTTTAACTTTCTTTTGTTCTGCAAACATGCTGTTCTAGGATATACCTACAGAAGAGTGAATTTTGGTTTGGTGCGAGCACTAGAAATGCATAGGCTGGCTTGAAGCTCGAGTGCTTCAACTCTACTTATTTCTATTTTGAAGTGAAGGATTGGGTATTACCCCTATTAGATTTCTCCCCATGATCCTCTAATTTATGTTATTCTATAATATTCTTCTTGAATATCTTTCCTTCAATGCGGTGTGATTTCTCACTGGCAGGAATTACAGATCGGTTTTGGTAATATGTCGTGCTCTTGTTCAGTTTAACGTATATCAAGTGAACTCATGTTATGGTAAAGAGGATACAGAGGAAGAAGATGGAGTCGCTGAGAAATCGCCTGTTTTTGGTAAAGAAGGAGTTAATGATGCTAGGGTTACTGTGCCACTTTTTTTGAGCCAGGGGCCTGTCAAACCAACCGCAGTCCCCCCCTGTGAGGAGAGGCCACGTGGAGAGGGGCACAGATCGATTGTCGCGCCTAGCTCAGTCGACGCGGAGCTCGAGATTCCAACCGTCGCTCCCTCCACTCATGAGGTGCCAGCTGTCCTTGGCGGTAAAGATACCGCCTTGGACAGCGCGGAGTGTGGGGGTGTTTTCGAGAATGCTGATAAGTTGCTGCGCGGAGCAACGAATCCCTATCTGGTGGCTGGGGCGTCTCAAGGCGTGGGCGATGGGCCTTTTATAGAGAGTGTTGGGCCCACAGAGGGGTCCAAGGAGCAGTTTTACTTACAGACAATTTGTAATTTTGAGAACGGGCCCAATGAGGGGACCGTTACTGAGAACTCTATTATTAGTAAGGCAACAACCTGTGGGCCCACAGAGGGGTCCATGGGGAAGGAGCTTTACTCACTTCAACAGGATAGTCGACACACTGATAGTGAGGAGGATCGAGAAGGGCGGCTCAATCTGGATGTAGATTTCTCTTTCTCAGATGAGGACTCAGATGATCTTGAGTTCATTGCAAACACTCAGAGAGATGTCTCACCAGAGATGGTACTATCCACAGTCCCAGAAACTGCACCAGGGATCGGATCAGGAGTGTCTCAGAAGTCAATTGGGTTCAGAGTGCATCGTTCGCCCAAAAGGGCTCATAGGGAGTCCTTGGATGACTACCTGGAGGTAGCAGCAGCTGCCAAAGCTGCTAAGCTCGATACTGGAGGTACGACTTATTTTTTAGCTTCCATTTTAAATTTCATGTCAGATAATGAGGTTTTTTTACTTGCCGAGACATGTGGGTTAGAGGTTTGGGATTTAGAGCGCAATGCGTTACTCCTCAATAAAATTAGAGGGTGGGAAGTGGATAGGGTTAATTCTAGTTCGGAGAACGCCCTTCGCGATGGTACTGGGCAGACTACCATTCTCGAGGATGTAGCTGGCCCTGCACCCTCTCCAACGATCTCTGATGATGATGTCCCCCAATGAATACGCTCTTCTGGAATGTGAGGGGACTGGGGGGTAGAGGGAAGAGAGATATGGTGAGGGACGTAATTAACAACTCCAAGGCGGAAGTTGTAGGACTGCAGCATGGCCTCAAACTCAAAAGAGTAGGGGGTCATAGAATCAAGGAGTGGTTGTGGCGGCCATCGGTAGGCGCCTCAGCGGGGATTGCTATTGGCTTCAACTCGGACCTATTCTCCTGCTTAGAGGTACACGATGGTACGTTTTCTTTGATGGCCCGTCTAAAACGTCGATCTGATGATTGGATGCAGACAGTGACTGTGGTCTACGGACCGAATGTGGCCACTGACAGAGAGGCTTTCTGGCAAGATCTGGTCGAAATTCGTAGAAGGTGGTCGGGACCATGGATTGTGGGTGGAGACTTCAACATCACTAGATTTGCTTTTGAGCATAAGGGGAGAGGCGCTAGTGATAGGCACAGAGAGGAGTTCAATAAGCTGATCACGGAGCTGGAACTTATCGATATCCCAATCAATGATAGACTTTTTACTTGGTCTAATATGCAAGCGGTCCCGGTTATGGCCAAGCTGGATAGAATTCTAGTCTCCATGGAATGGGAAGCAAAATTCCCTCTAGTTTCGGCTAGAGCGATCCCCAGGTCAACTTCAGATCACACCCCGATCCTGCTAGACACAGGAATTAGAGGGCAACGTAGACCCAGGAAATTTAGATTTGAAAAGGCCTGACTGGAAATCCGAGGATTCCATCATATGGTAATGGAGAATTGGGCGCTCCCAATGGCGGGCAGGGACGCCGCATCGCGATGGTGTGGAAAAATCCGAAGGTTGAGAAAGAGGCTTGCAAAATGGAACCGATCTAGGTTCTCTTCCATCTGGCAGGCTAAGGAATCCTTTCTGGAAGGAATTGATGAGCTTGAGAGGATAGAAGAATCTAGAATCCTTTTGCAGGAGGAGCGAGGCAGGCTTCTACAACTCCGTGAGAATTTAGCCAATCTTTATAGGCTAGAGGAGATCAAATGGCAGCAGAGGTCTAGGATCTCGTGGCTCAAAGAAGGAGACGCGAATACGGCCTACTTCCATCGGGTAGCAAGCGCTAGAAGGCGATCCAATCTTATCCTCTCAATTCAGACAGGTTCGGGTACTTCACAGGATGAAAAGGTGATCTCCACGGCCTTTCACACCTACTATAAGGACCTCTTCGGGAGGAAGAATGAATTTAGGATCCCAATGAGTGAGGGCTACTGGCAGGAGTATAATAATGACCCAGGTCAAAACCTTTCATCTTTGGAGGCGCCTTTCTCAGAAAAAGAAGTCAAAATGGCTGTGGATCAGATGGGAGGAGACAAATCACCTGGACCAGATGGCTTTCCTATAATGTTCTTCCAAGTGTTCTGGGAAGAAATTAAAGGAGACTTCATGGAGCTTATGGAGGAATTTTACCACAACAATCTGAGACTAGGAATGTTCAACTTTGCAGAGGTGGTATTGATTCCCAAACGAGAGGAATCCAGACGCGTGGGGGATTTTAGACCGATTAGCCTGATTAACTGCTCGGCAAAAATCATCACTAAGGTCCTAGCGATCTGCTTGGGTAGCATGATGGACAGTCTTGTCAATAAAACCCAGACGGGTTTTATTAAGGGCCGTTGTATACTGGACTGTGTGGCCACCGCTGAACAAGTTATTCACCATTGCCACACGAACAACTCGAAGAACTTTCTTCTGAAGTTGGACTTTGAGAAGGCATATGATTCCGTGGATTGGGAATGTCTGCTGGAGGCACTCAAAGGGAGAGGTTTCGGAGAGAAATGGATAAGATGGATCAAACAGTGTTTGTATTCTAGCAAAACGGCAATTTCGGTGAATGGGAGGTCAGGTCCAACGTTTCCATGCAAGAAGGGACTCCGGCAGGGAGATCCGCTATCCCCACTGTTATTCACTATCGTTGCGGATGTGCTTAGAGGAATGTTGGAAAACTGTCAAAAAAAAGGTTGGATTAAACCTGTGGCAGGCAGCACCACTAAACAGGGATGCACGATTCTACAATATGCTGATGATACCCTACTCTTTGGAAATGGTAATACAACTGAAACAATCTGCTTTAAAGGGGCCCTGTATTGTTTTGAGGCATGGTCAGGCCTCAGAATTAACTTCCACAAGAGCGCGTTGGTCCCAATTACTCTATCTGAAGCGGAAGCTCGGGAACATGCCACCATTCTAAACTGCGTGACAGAGGAGTTTCCGATCAAATATTTAGGGCTCCCGCTCAAACCAGGGAGACTCACCAAGGCTGACTGGTTGCCTATTATTGACAGGGTGGAAGAAAGACTGTCTGGGTGGAAAGGCAAATTGCTCTCGATCGGGGGAAGAGTGATTCTCATCAATTCTGTACTCTCCAACCTGCCCATTTACTACATGTCCTTTTTCGAACTTCCAAAGTGGGTAATACAGAGGATTTACCGAATCCGTAAAAGATTCCTCTGGAAAGGGGCAGACTCAAATAAGGGTGGCTACCACCTTATTAAGTGGAATATCGCCTGCATGAAGAAGAAACATGGAGGGCTAGGTATCATTGACCTTAGAGATATGAACCTTGCTCTGCTAGGAAAATGGTGGTGGAAGGTGTTTCACCAGTGTGGCGAAGGATGGCAGGACTTCATTCAACCCTACCTTCGAGGAAAAGGGACGAGGTGTTTAGGCTTCCGAGTAGGATCTAAAACCTCCAGATTCTGGAAAGGCATTACAAAGGCAAGCGGACCGTTCAATTCAGCAGTAACGTCTATTATCGGTAATGGGTGGTCCACTAGGTTTTGGTGGGACAAATGGTGTGGTCCACAGGCTCTTAAGGACAGTTTCCCAGAGCTGTTTGAAAAAGCGAATCGTCCGAATATGTCGGTGGCAGAAGCCTGGAAAAGAGGGACTTGGAAACCCTCGTTCCAAGGAAGGCTTTCTACAGGTTTACTCCAGCAGCTGCGTGAACTACAGTCGATAATTGCACAATCTGGAGTGCTCTGTGCCCAAGGCCCAGACCAGTTGCGGTGGGGGCTTGAGAAGAAAGGAGTGTTCTCGGTTAGATCCCTTTACCACAGAATTCACTTTCGTGGATGCAAACCCAGCTGGGCAACGGTGTTATGGAAGGCAAAAACACCTCTTAAAGTCAGAGTCTTCCTTTGGCTAGTGCTTAACAATGCTATTCTCACCAGAGAGAACCTAGCCAAGAGACAACCGCACATTGAGACCAATTGTGGTTTCTGCAACACACATACAGAAGATCTCAACCACCTGTTTATTGGCTGTACAAGGAGTAAAGCTACCATGATAGAGGTCCTTAGTGCCTTGGGCACAAGTGACTACCTAAGAGAGTATGAGGAACTATGGGTAGGCCCCAGATTTGCATCGATCCGACATGACATGAAGGACGCGTGGTACATTGCCATTGCGGCAACCACATGGGTGTTATGGCTAGATAGGAACAATTTTTATTTCCGTGCTTCATGTAATTCTATTTCTGGTAACCTTACCCAAATCATGCATCTAATCTCTTTTTGGGCTACAGCAGCGGCATCAGGAGCGAGAGGGAGGATCGCACGAGTCTTCCAGGTGGAAGAATATGACGATGAGGAGATAGAGTTCGGGCCGACTATGGAGTGAGGAGTGCTCCCAGCGTACCACCCAGTTGATCCAGTGGCTCCCATTGTGTCCTTTTGGTTAGCTCACTTCTATGTATTTTGGCTGTATGAGGGTTAGATGTAGAAACCCATCCCCCAGGGATTTGTTGGGGGTTTATGTTTGTTGTCCTGTTCTCTGAGGTTTAGATGAGGAAGCCCACCCCCCAAGGTTCTGTTGGGGGTTTATGTTTTATTTCCTGCTCTGTACTGTTCCCGGTTATGCGGGGTGTTTATTAATTTCTTATTAATGAAACAGGGTGGTGTTATCCCACCTTTCAACTCAAAAAAAAAAAAAAAGTGAACTCATGTTTGTGTTTCTAAGTAAGAACAATGAATTGACACATCTTATAGCCCTGAATGCATTCAAAGAGCAGATTACTCCCCAGTTATGTTCCAGTCTATGTTTTTTGGCGTTTATTATGCATTTTGAAGTACGAAAATGCTAATGCAGCTCAATTTACCTCATAAGCTGTTGTATATACCAACAAAAATTTGTGTGTATATATATATATATTTTTTTTGCAGAACTGCTACAGTTCACATGTTTTGCTAATTTATAGGAAGAGACCAGAAAAAATTGTTATTCATCTTTCTTTGAATATGTTTGAACATCTATGACTGACTTTATGATCTTGTTCTTCATCTTCATTCATTCTTAAGTACAAAATTAGTACAATTTTTGTACTCTTTCTTTTAATATGTGTTTTCCTGTATTTAATTTCTTTTACTATTAATTTCATGGAGACATTGGGTTTCATAAACATTATTACCTACAATTACTCAAAAACAAAATTAAGTACTAGCTTTTTAGCACTGCAGTATAATTATTTTACCTCTCTATATATCATTGAAAATTGCATTTGTAATTGGCACTTTGATCTTAGACTTTATGATTTGGTTACATCTTTTTGCATGTTCAAAAAATATGTATATTCTGTATTGTGGTCTAGTGTTGAACTAAATTATTATTATTTTTTCACAGAGCGGTCCGATTAATCCATCAAATGTGAGTCGTGCAGATCAAGGAAATTCTGATGATGAGAACTGAAGCGACTCGAGGGGTATGAATCTGTGGTCGGCCTAGTCTAGATGTCCTTGTTGTTGTTATGTCATAATTGCTGAGATACTTGGGATGTTCATTACTGTATCTGTTAAGTATGACACTTTGTGTTAATATTGCGGTGAATTTGGACCATTAATGGAATATGTGTGACACTTTATTATCTTTAATTCTTGTGTTTGGTTTTGAATTGCGCAATAATATGCCTGAAATTGGTTGAATCAGTTGTGAATTAGTTTACAGGTTTTTGAAATGAAATTGTGAATTGAAATCAAATGAAAAACTGGAGGGGAAAAATCAAACGATCATACACCGGCGTTTCATAAAATGCAGGTCTATCCAATTGATCAGTTGTAAATTTCGATAGAGAGGCGTTCGATACACGCCGGTGTACCCATAAGCAGCAACAGCACCAAGAAACACTGGCGTTTTATAAAACGCCGGCATTTTACGACACGCCGGTGCATGTATATAGGAAAAATAGGGCACTCAGAAACAAACATGCATCGGCGTTTTTAGACTGCTGGTAAATATTGAATATACACCGACATTTTATAAAAACGCTGGTGTAAAGATATATAGAGGCGTTTATTGACCGCCGGTGAATGTATATTGGGGAAAAGTATGGCACTTAGAAATACCCATATACCGGCGTTAGCTGGCCGCCGGTGTATACTCAAGATCTACCGGCGTTCGGTAGAAACGCCGATGTAGACCCCTAGTATTCTGCGACGCTCGCTTCGGCGGCATTTGCACCGGCATTTTTATAAATGCCGGTGAATTTTTTCCCTGCGTTTTTAAACGGCGGTGAATATTTGAAAAAATGCCAAACCATAGTCTGATGTTCCTTTCACATACCACAATATCTGTTTTGCGGCTATCACGTGCCCAACACATGGTTGGTTCATAAACTGAGATACGACGCCCACAGAATAAGCCAAATTGGGACGGGTGATTGTTATGTACAGCAAACTCCCCACAAGTCTATGGTACTTGGTTACATCATCTAAGAGTTCTCCTTCGACCTTTTGTATCTTGAGTCCTGGGTCCATAAGAGTGGTTGCATCATTAGAGTCTTCCATGCCAAAATGCTTTAATAATTTTACAACATATACCCTTTGCGAGAGAAAATAACCATTTGACTGATCCACTTCTAAACCAAGAAAATGGTAAGCTTTACCCAAATTTTTCATGTCGAAACGTATCGATAACTCATCTTGAAGACATATGATTTTAGCCGTATCATCTCCCGTAATTATCATATCATCCACATAGAGAAGGATCATTGTAGAAAATGATGCTTTTGTCTTAACAAAGAGACTCGGATCTGAATTCGAAGACTGAAATCCAAAAAAATAAAATATTCGGCTATCTTACCGTACACCGCACGCGGTGCTTGTTTGAGACCGTACAACACTTTTTTGAGTCAACACACATGATCAGGGAATTCCATTGAAACAAATCCTTGTGTTTGTTCCATATTTATATCACGATTTTGCCAAAGAGTCCAGCCTTTGCATGCAGCCAAGGAAATTACAGTACGAACAGTGACCATCTTTGCAACAGGACTAAAGGTCTCCTCGTAATCCAAACCATATTGTTGACAAAAGCCACAAGCAATTAAGTGAGCTTTGTGCCTTGCAGTGGTCCCATCTGCTGCCCTCTTAAACTTATAAACCCATTTGCATGTGACAAGATTGGTATTCTTTGGCTTAGATACAAGATCCCAGGTAGAGTTCTTCTTTAGGGTTGTGATTTCTTCTGGCATTGCATCTTCCCAGTTAGAATTCCCTTGAGCTTCATTGTACGATGTAGGCTCATTTTCGAGTGTATCTCCCATCATAAAACAAGAAAGAACGGTGCATTGATTTAACTAAACTTCATAATCAGTTAAGTAGTTAGGTGGCCTTCTTTGCCTTGACGTCCTTCACAGAATGTCTTCGCCTTGTGGAGTATTATGCTGGGATGAGGGCTCAATCCTCCCCCTTTCACTGGAATCTGTTTGAAGTGGAAGAGACTTGAGTGCAGAGTCAATTAATGGCACATGCTCACTGGTTTCTTCATGAACAGGAGTTGAGTATAAGGTTGGCACCTCATCAAATATGACATCTCGAGTGGTAATGATCTTTTTAGTGCCAGGATCCATACATCTGCAGCCTTTCCTGTGAGGATCATAACCAACAAACACACATTTTTTGGCCTTGGGGTCAAGTTTAATTTGACTATGCTTAGATACATGAACAAAACATAGAGAACCAAAAATTCTGTAATAACTAAAATCTGGCTTAGAGTTATATAACATCTCAAAAGGAGTTTTTGATGTACCTGGCCATAGAGGCAATCGATTGATCACATGACAAGCACATTGCATAGCTACTGCCCACAACTACCGAGGAAGGTTCTTGTCATGCAACCATGACAGGATCATTGCCGTAAGGTGCACCAATTTTCGTTCAGTCTCGATTTTGTTGTGGGGTATCCGGACATGTCATTTGCTGGTGAATACCTTGTTCTTTGCAAAATTGGGAGAATTCATGAGAAAAATATTCTCCCCCATTGTCGGTGCGCAAACACTTTAGTACAGACCCAAAATCCTTCTCAACCATTAACTTAAACTGCATGAAGTGGGAGAGGGCTTCACTCTTGTTTTTCAGAAAATACACCCAACTATAGAGAGTAAAATCGTCAACAATGACCATCATATATTTGAAACCACTATATCTCGGTGTTCTAGTTGGCCCCATGAGATCTGAATGCACCAATTGGAACGTAAATGATGCATGATTCATAGATCGTTGGAATGGAAGACGATGAGACTTACCATATTGACAACCAACACAAACTGGATCTTGATGAACTGTTTTTAAGAAAGGAACACCTTCCAAAAATCTTTTTGTCGAGATTAGCTGTATAACCAACATGCCCAAGTCGAGCATGCCAAAGTGAGGTACTGGTATTTTGACTTGTCTTCTCAACATACGTATCACTTGCAGATAATACGTATAAAGACTCCTTCCTTTGCCCAATGAAAAGAACATCAGCAACAAGATTCTTCACATTTGTAAAAACTTGAACATCATCTGGGCCAAAAAGGACATAGTTCTCCTTACTAGTTATTTGTGAAACTGACGTTAGATTCTTTGTCAAACCAGGAACATGGTAAACATTCTACAGAGAGACTCCATTTCCATTTGAGTTTGTAACCTCGACATGGCCTTCCTTAACGACTGGGTGAACTGAATTGTCTGCAGTAACAATAGCACGCTTCCCACTATGTGGACGAACATCTGAAAGTAAGGTATCATCTCTTGTGGCATGATGCGAGCAGCCTGAATCGATGATCCACTCCTTCTTATAATCGATGGAGACGTTAGCATCCATATATGCGTCGGTCTGGTGCACAACAGAAGCCATGTTGTCTTGTTGATCAATAACCTTGATGGAGAAACAATGCTCGGACTTTGGCTCATCGGAATCATTGACTTCATGAACTGCATTTGCATCCTCACCACCAATCTTTACACGACAATTCTTTAAGACATGGCCAGATTTTCCACACCTAGAGCATTTCACCTTCATACGACAACCACGTTTGATGTGCCCCGCCTTTCTTCATCTGTAGCACATTTTGGAGCTGCTCAGTGACTCCCTTTCCGTTCTTGATTGCTTACCACCATTTTGTGAGTGTTTGAAATCATTTTTGTATTTGGACTTGTCTCTTGTAAATAGCACATCATCAGTGTTAGAAGGAGACTTGCAAGACATCTGCTTAATAAGTGCTTCCTGATTAGAAAGCAGATTTCCAAATCAATAATAGACGGCTGTTCCGCCCACCCTTGGATAGATGAAATAAACGGCATGAACTCTTTTCTCAATCCATGAACAAGATATCGCCGTAACCTCGCATTGCTTATAGGCTCTTCCTTGTCCAAATCTGAAATTTCTGGACATACATTTTTAACCTTGAGAAAGTATTCTGAAATGGACATATTACCTTGAATTAGGGAAGCAAGCTCATTCTCAAGGTACTGCAGCCGTATTTTATTTTTGTGGGTAAATAGCCTTTCGAGCGTATCCCATGTTTGCTTCGATGAATTCAACTCACGAACTTGATCAATGTACTCCTTGCTGATCGAGATTCTGAGCGCAAACAAAGCTTTGCCACACTTTATCTTCCACTTTCTTCTTTCATTGAAAAGCTGTGGAGTATCGTTCGGAATTGTTGCCTCATCACCGGAGATGAGATCCCACAAATCTTGTCCTTTAAGGTAGGCCTCCATACACAGTCGCCAATATTGATAATTGGTATCGACAAGCTTCTCGATTGAAATTTGAGGCACCACCACTACTATTCTTGGGTGAGTAGGTAGTAGTAAAACAATAATGTTTCACTGAGAAATTTAATCAAGAACTTGTTGGGCAACCAAGTAGCTATGATACCATAACACAAGCAAACACAGTTGCAAAGCCTTAAAAGAACAGCAAGTCAAATATTTATTTAGTGAAGAAATAAGGAATGAAGTGCAAAACTTTGATTTTTTAATAAGATGAGATAACAGAGTTACATGACATTTATTTATAACTGTTGAACTGTTTTGCTAACAAACTGCAAAACCGACTCCTAGTTTTGCTCATCAAACTAAGACCAAATACCAAATAAAATAACTACAGCTGAATAAATCAACTAACAGACTCCAAAATAAGAGGACAATAGTTTGACTAGAGTGATTTAGTTGGAGAGGATGCACTAATTTGTAACAGAAATATTATCAAAATTGAATATATTTTGCCCTTATGTTAAGTGGCCGCAATTGTTCTATTGTTGAAAAAAAATGTTTATTTTTGCACCCTCATTGATGATTGATGAGTGAAAAATATATTCAAATTCAGTGATTTTACATCACTATATGTTCTATGGTATGATGATCAACTTGAACTATATAAATCTTGAATTTCAATAGTAGGAATTGAGTTCTTAGTGCACAATAAAAGGAAGTTTTATCCAAAACCATAGGACCTTCCTTAATCTCTTCAAAATATCCTACTTTTTATAAAACGAATGAAAGCAAATAATCTCTAATATTATAATGGGAGAGTTGTCATTTGTAGATAACCTGTGATTTGTATGCATTCAACCTCAATTAAATCTACACCACACAATTAGAAATCGGTGATTTGTATGCATTCAACCTCAATTAAATCTACACCAGACAATTAGATTAGATCTAACCCTAATCTAACTAAATCTCTCAATTAAATCTACACCACACAATTAGATCTAACCCTAACATAACTAATTCTAAACCACACATCCTAATCGCACCACAACCTATTTAAACTCCAATTAATTATTTAAATAAATTAAAAAAAACCCACTCGCCACTCCATCTCTCTCGAAACTCCCTTTTTCTCCCAAAAAAAACTAAGATTGATCGCGCTTCCTATCAATCTATATTTTTTGTAGGAGTGCATTGCACGTACATTATACTAGTTTAATTAAATGTAAAAGTGAAATAGATTGTGATAAAGATACAAAAAAGGGTGGTTGGATTTCACATTTTGAGGAAAATTGCAAATTGCTCAAAATGCAAATTTTAAGCAATTTGCAATTTCCCCCAATTTACTAAACCCTTTGACAATTACAACTAAGCTTTTCAAAATTAGTGTGGGCTCCCACCTCCACCTCACCATTTTTTTCTAAAATGAAGTGTCAGAATTTATAGTCCCTAAGAGCATCTGTAGTCATTGTAACCCAAATTTTGGGTATTTGACATTTAAATATAGAAATTATTAGTTGGAGCTGTAGTCGTCAAATGCTAAAAAAAAATTTGAGAAAGATTAAAGAAAAAAATTTGTATGCATATTTATGCATAACATTTTCTATTGACCCATTTCATCTTAGCTCTTGATCCCCAAATGTAAGGGAATATCAAAGCTACAAGATTGTATAATAATTCCTATAGTGATAATTACATAAAAATATCCTTGGAATTTTTGGGAAATAAATACTTGGACGGTGCTTCATTTACCATCCGAGATATTTTTTGTATATTTTAAAACATGATCGGACGGGGAATGATTTCCCGAATGATCAATTTTTTATAAAAAAGGCTAGGACGGGAAATCATTTCGCTATATTTTTTTTAAAAAAAAAAAGGAGCAACGAAAGATGATCTTTCGTCCGATTCCCATTTTTAAAAAAAAAACTAAACGAACGAAAGATTATCGTTCGTACAGCTATATTTTCCAAATTCTTATATATTCTTTCAAATATAGCCGATTATTGTTCTCCTACAAGCCAAAACTTGGGTATATAGCCAACGACTATAACACTTTTTTGTTGTTGAAAAAATAGTTTTTTAGCCAACGACCACATATGCTCTGTGGGTTTTGTGCATTGGGCAGAAAGCATTGAAGGGTTTTTAGCATTTTATAATAAAAATATGGTAAGCTTGTTTTCGGGAGTTAATATGGTAAGCTTGTGAATAGAGCTGGTATCGGGTCCTATCGGGTTGGGTCCTCCACTACCCGGACCCGGACTCGATACCTCACGGGTCCAAAAATTGTACCCGGGACCCATACTTGCAAGAATCAGGTCCGGGTCCGGGTCCGGGTCCTATTTTAAAAAAAGTTACTTGTCGGGTCCAGTAGTAGAGAATAAATATTTGCACTTAAGTATTTTTTCACCCGATACCCTACGATTCTAACAATTTTTGCACTTACGTACATGAATTAATATTAGATTTACATATCTATCTTCAACAATTACTTTTATATGTATATTCCTATAACCCTATTATTCAAATTCTATATGTTTGGGGATATTTTTTAACGTGACCGGGTCCGGGTCCGGGTCGGTTCTATTTTAAGCGGATCCGAACCCGAACTCGGACCCGGACCCGAAAGTGCATCGGATCTTATTTTAGGACCCGGACCCATATAGATCGGGTCGGTTCCGGTCCAATGTCGGGTCTGGATCGGGTCCGGGTCGGGTCCGGGTAGGGATGTCAACTGGGCCTGGTCGACCCGCGACCCACTCGCTCTAACTCGGCCTGCAATATGGCGGTTCGGGTTCGGGTCAAACCCGCGATTCTAAGTGGGTTGACCTGGGTCGTCGAAATTGAATAGCCGACCCATTGAACCCGGCCCGCTCGACCCGATGAAATGACTCAACCTGCCCACCAATCAGCGGGTCGACCCGCGGGTTTCGAACCGTTTGACCCGTACGGGCCAAACGTTCGACCCGCGGGTCCAACAGACGAAATCACTGCCAGCCAACGACTGTTTTAGCCTTTTTTTCCCCTATAAATATCCCCCTTAAACTACTCTGAAAATTTCACACCTTATTCTCTTACTCTCTCTACTACTACTAATCAATTCAATCTAAATTATTTGAATTTTTTTCAACAAAGAAGCTAGCAACATAGAAGCGACAAATTCCGATCGTATCGAATTCAACTTTCAACTACGTCTACTTAAGGTCTTCAACTCCTCCAAGGCTCCAACAAAGAAGCTTTCTGTAACACCCCGAATTCCAAATAAGGCTGAATTCGAAGTTCCACAGGATCTTTACACTTCACTTCGTACAATTTTACAAGGAATTAAAAACTTTTATTACAACAATGATTACATTTTACACAGCAGGAGCAAATTACAACATTATACATGAATTAATAACAACTTGGACATTTCTTTAAGCAGCAATTAATCTTTAGTCTTGTTAATCACTTTATCGTGCATAGAAACTGTGGGTACGTCAGTTGCGCACAACTGATGCTATGATATAATACATCAATTTCTCTTACTTAGAAAGTACACACTTGTCACAAAACAAAGCTAAGGAGGACTATCCTATTGATATCGTGTGTGAATGTGCACTTAGTCCTTAATGCAGTTATTTATATTACATGCCACTAATGTGCACTTGTTCGGATTCTATGCATCCCATACTACATAGATCCAAGGGCAAGCCCTTAATCGTTCTTCATCTTGTAGGATTGATTCCCTCTCCATGATTTAAACTACTACGGTAACTACGGTAAGTATCCTAGGTGTTCTATGGGTTACGAGTCCATGTTCAGACATCCTGGAGAGAACTCCACACACTGACACATAACACATCATGCAGGCATCCTGTGGACAATTCACCTCCGCTATGGACAATGGCACCACCCGTAGTCACCAAACACCCCACAAGCGTCGCCACCGGTACGATATCCTGGAGTATTATCTACGCCCTAACATGATGCATCATGAGGACATCCTGTGAACACTCTCACACCGCAGATCCAATAACCTTCATACTTATATTTTTCTCTTACTTTCATCACATCTCCACTATGTGTCTAATCCTTAGATAATTAAATCATGAATAAATGTCAATACTCTAGAATTAGCGTTACCTCTACATCGGTCTTAAATATCGATTATTAACCATGACCCAAACTTGGTCTTTATTTATCACATTTCTCTTTTCAAAATTTTCATTCTTGCCGACGTGACGACTTACCTAAAATTCTAGACTCAATTCTCTTTTCATGCTCATCAAAATGAGAGTACACATAATCACAAAATTTCACATTTCATCATGTTTCCTTTCAAATTATTTTCCATGCACAACTTGCATAATTCTTAAACAATCTTATATTAAATTTTACTCAATAATTTATATGTCAAAATCTCATTTTTGAACTCTTCACAATTTTTCCATGTTCAACAAAATTATTTTCATCTTTAATTACAAAAAGAATAATATCCAATTTTTTATAGTAATTCTCATTCTCAAAAATTCACTTCTAATTCTCATTATAATAGTTCAAAATGTTGTAGAAAAATTTTCATGAAGTCATAATATTTTTCTAAGATTTCTAATATTTTTCTCGATTTTTATAACATTAAAAAACCTTAGAAACATCAAAAATATAATAAAAAATCAAAAAAATGGCCAGAGGCCGGTTGCGAACCACGCACAGAGGCCCCACGGGTGAACAGTAATGTCACCAAACCACACCCAATAACTAGAATGACTGAAGTGACTAACTTTCTAGTAGAGAACTTAAAATATACTTGAGTTTTGGGTTCGGGTTTTGAATAAAAAATCACATTTTTGAAAAAACGAAGTCTTTGCCGAGACTCAAACCCAAACACACGGTGCCGCCGTGCTACAGTAACGCTCTAAGGGTGCACCTGAAGACCAGTATGACCAAGGCGACTAATCGATATGAGATGAGTTGAGTTATTTTTAACTCAACTCTCTGTTTGTTACTAATACTTCATATTTCAAAACTCTTACACTCTTTTCTCCTCTAATTTGTTCCATGAAAATTTCCAGATTACTAATCTTAGAGATTTGCAGCATAACAATATTTTAAAATTATTATTTTGACATAAAAACATGAAATTTTCTTTCTAATTTGTATTCTATGTCTACAATTCGACATTTAAAAGCAACCAGGATTTCCACCAAATTTAGTACTACAATTATCACGTAAAGTGGTTTTCTGGTTTTCTTTTATTTCCACAATATTTCTAGAACACAATTCTCTTCTATCACACTAGTGTCACAATACTTAATATAGCATATAACTAATATTTCAATCAACCAACTAGCCATTTACCAACATATATTCTACATCTAGTATGGTTAAAAATTCACATTTTCATAGCAACATGATAATTCTAATGTAAAAATCACAATTTATAGCAACTATCAATTAATTCATCAAGCCTTCACTTCATTTCTAACTAGTCTCTTTTAAAGCAACGCATGCCCAAATTAACTAGTTTTTTCTTAGCAATTTCATCAATTTAATCCCTAACATGATATCTACATTAGAAGCTTGAGAAATCACGCACCTTGTTGAAGGAAAACAATTAGAAAGCTCCTAGAAATCTCCTTGAACACACGAACGGTTCCTTCTCCTCCTAGATTGTGCCACCAAAATGCCTTCTCCTCCTTGTACTAGATGAAACCAGAGCACCTCCTCTCCTTGATGAATGGTCGACCTCCAAAATGAAAGCGAATACACACACAACTCTCTCAATCTTTTTACTCACAATTGCTCTCAATCTTTTTCTCACAACTAGTTTTCTTTTCTTTCTTTTTCTCTTGTAAGTTTTTCTAGTGCATTTCATGAAGAGAACGAGGGAGTATTATACTTTTTTCAAAGCAAAATGGAGGGCTAAGATTGATCTAGATGGATGTAGATTAGGGACTAGGATGTATTAGGGAGTTAGAACAACTACACATGAACAAAAAACTACCTCTCCACTACTCCATCTCTCCCACTCTCTCTTGAAGCCATCCGGCCTACACCTCCTATGCAGATGGCACGTGCATGTCACACAATGCACCCCTAGTTACTAGTTGTTCATGTTAATTTAATTAATTTGTTACAAAAACAAGTCTATCCTACAAGTTGTGTTATTAAAAGAGAATTAAGTTAGTGGGCTCAATCTAGTGAGCTAAAAGTCTATGGGCTTCAAATTAAAAATAGTTAAATTAATTAGTGTAGGCTAGTTAGAAAATTAGGCCTAGTGTTTAAATAGGCTTTTAAATTAAAAAGAGAAGAATTAGAATTCTTGTTCAGAATATGAAAAAATAAATATTTTTTTAGGGAAAAATGTACATAAATTTGCACGTGCAAAACACGTGAAATCAAACAAACTTATATTAAATTATAATAAAAAATTCAGGATGTTACAACACTCCCTTAGAATAGTTCCGTCCCAAGGAACTAAGCTTAAAGAGTAAGAAACAAAACACAACAAGAAAGAAAACAAAAACAAATCAAACAAAGAGCTCAGGATGATCCTTCGACTTCCTCTCCGTGGATTCCCAAGTAGCCTCTTCAAACAACTAGTTTCTCTAGACTACTTTGACTATCGGTATCGTCTTATTCCTCAAGAATTTCTCCCGACGATCCACGATCTCAACCGGTAGCTCAATGTAACTCAGATCCAGTTGCAAACCCTCCGGCACTTCGGGCAAATGGTGACCTGGATCTGGAATGTAACCTCTCAGCATAGACACATGAAAGACATTGTGCACCTGAGACAACTCTTCTGGTAACTCCAACTGGTAAGCATTTTTCCCAATCCTCTTCAATATCTTGTACGGGCCTATGAACCTCGGGGCTAACTTTCCACCTCTGTCGAAGCGAATCACACCTTTACTAGGTGATACCTTCAGAAAGACAAAGTCACAAACCTCGAACTCAAAGTCCCTCCTCCAGTTGTCTGCATAGCTCTTCTGCATACTCTGACCATCCACCAACCTCTTCCTGATCAAGACGATCTTTTCAGAGGTCTGCTGCACGATCTCGGGCCCAAACATCTGCTGCTTCCCAACTTTAAACCAGCAAACAGGTGTTCTGCGCTTCCTGCCATACATAGCTTCATACGGCGCCATCTCGATACTAGTCCGAAAAATATTGTTGTAGGAAAACTCTATAAGAGCTAGATGCCTTTCCTAACTGCCTCCAAAATCTAGAACACAACACCGAAGCATATCCTCAAGAACTCGATTGACTCTCTCATTCTATCCATCAGTCTGAGGATGGAAGGCAGCGCTTGATGCCGTTCATTCTCCACTACTAGGAGAGCAACACGTGGCACATTGACCATTGACCAGTCAACGCATTTTCTTGTTCTTTGACGTCGGTGGCAAGAGTGCTCGGCGCTTGATGCCAAAGTCTAGGAGAGCGACACATGGCGTGTTAACTGTTGATCGTTGATCCGTCAACGTATTTTCTTGTGTTTTGACGTCGGTGGCAAGAGTGCTCGGTGCTTGATGCCAAAGTCCAGGAGAGCAACACGTGTCATGTTGACCATTGACCATTGACCGTTGACCAGTCAAGTATCTACTGAGTTTCCCCTATTTTTGTTGTTTTTATGGTAAATGGGCTAGGCCTTTGCGTCATTGGGGGCCTTTTGCAATGGTTAGTGTGCCAACAACCCCTCTTTCTATAAAACTTCACCCCCCTCTCATTTGCTCATTCTCTAATTTTTACTCAGGCGACTTCTTTCTTTCTAGCGGGAGCCTCAGGCGAGAATTTCTTATTTCGACAATCTTTTCCGGCCGTAGCTGTCAAATCAAGGTAACCTTTGACATTTAGTTTATTTTTAGAGAATGTCTAGCGTTCCTTTGAGGCAAACCTCCCCTACCCATGCCCCCAAGGCGACCTCTAGTCGGGTTCCCCCAATCGATAAGGGTAAGGCCGTAGCGGGGTCATCTTTGGTGGTAGTGGAGACTGTGGTAGAGAACGAGCGGAGGATGGGAGAGTTCGGCCGACTATCGGGGGTGCTGAACGGACTTCAAAGGGTTCGGGATCTTCCGGACCACGAGGCCGAGCGCATTATGTATGGTATGGTGCGGAGTTTCGAGGAGAATGCGGCAAGGGAGACTTCGGATGCCGACGAAATGACTTCCATTCTCAACGAGACGGATTTGTTGGCAATTCTGGAGTGTTTTCGGATCCCAAAGGAGTACGACTTGATGCTGCCCGACCCCGGGGTAAGGGCCAACTTGCTGATGCCAGTAGACTTGTGCTTCTGGCCCGTTGATGCTTTCTTGGCCGGTGTTCAGCTTCCTCTTCATCCGTTCGTCGTCGAAGTACTACAATGGTACCGAATCAGTCCAGTTCAGTACATGCCGAACGTGTTGAGGCTGATCAACGGGTTCATTCTCCATTGCTAGGCTGCAGGCCTTAAGCCGAAGTTGAGCGTGCTTCGGACCGTGTGCCGGGTGCATCAACAGTAGAAGTCGAAGTTCAGGTTCTACTTGGCTCCGAGACATGGTGCAAAGCTCGTCAGCTGCCCCGAATCGATTAAAAAATGGAGGGATAAGTATTTCCTTATCCGAAGTCGAGAGCCCTGGGTCATCCAGATGACTTGGATCGAAGAAGTTTGAGGCGGGTAAAGGAGAGCCCGGTGCTCAGTCTTGAAGAAGACGAGATGGTGCGGATGCTTCTCGATCGGCCGAAGTTCGATTGGAAGGACCTGACGGAGGAAGTGCTCTTCAGGAGGGTCTCAGCCTTATAAACCCCAGTATGATTTTTATTTTTATTCTTGCTCCTCCTTTTAGGTCGTCTTATTTGCTCTTAACCTCGGCCTTCTAACGTCTCTGCAAAATCCATGGACTTCGACGACATGCTGACACAGCGTGGGGTCTTGGGTGGCAAGACACCACGGAAAAGGAAGAGGGTGGCTTCGAAAGCATCATCGCCGAGCGTGAAGACCCTCGCAGCTGCCGTAGAGCACCCGGTGAAGCATGTCGCAGTTGTTCAGCAGCCGCCGACCCCTGCACCGATGTCGACTTCTGCCGAGACCGGAGCCTTCCCCTTATCGGCAACATTGGGCTTGGAGGTCCCGCCATTAACTGCCGAGGCCGAGGTGTTCCTAACCGAGGAACACAAGAAGATATTTGTTTCGGACTGGCAGGTCCAGAAGTTCGATAGATTCCTCGGCGAATCGTCGATTTGTATGCAAGTTGTTCGGCACCTTGCCACGCCGAAGGACAGGGCTTCAATTGAGGCAGGGAACGTTGGAGACGACGCGCTCGAGATCGCATGAGCGGCTATGTCGGTAAGTTGCATCGATCTATAGCTTCCATCTTCTGTAAATTTGTTTGTTTATTTTTTTAAACAGTGGTTTGTTTCTCGTAGATAACTTGCCACTTTGGTCATCTGATGGAGAAGATGACCGAGCGAGAGAGCTGAAGCAAGAGGCTGAATGGGCTCAATGCGAAAAAGCTCGGATCGCCAAAGACCTCGAGCAATCGAGGCTTGAAGCTGAGATGAAGGCTTCGAGATTGGATCACCTCGAGGCTGTTGTTGTGATGCTCGAGGCAGATAACGCTCGACTGCTCCAAGAGAAAGAGTCGGCGGAGAAGATCAAGGAAGATGTCATTGCCGCCGCGAAGGTTACCACAGTGAAGGAGTCCGAGGACCAAGCGATGGAGAAGGCAAAGGGGTACCTCTATGTCAACATGGCGAAGGCGTATGCTCGCGCGATTGACAAAGTGAGGGAGACCTTTCTGGAGGTAGACTACACCGGATGGCGTTTGTTCCCCGATCCGATCCCCAGATTTGACGACGCTTCCGAGGAGGACGAAGGAGACGAGGAGGTAAAAGTGTTCGAGGAATTGACCAACGAAGCCAAGGTCGAGGTCGGGGCGGATGTTATGCCCTTAGCAATTGTCGCCAAAACACAAGGGTCGGAGCCCTCGCTGACCGGTGTTCGCACGAAAGAAGTCTTCCCTTGACCTCGTTGCACTTTTCATTCTTTATTTTGGACCTCATGTATTGTAGTCTAATTGCGGACTGGCCACCACTTGTACTTTTGTTTTGCTGAAGTTGAACGAAACTTTTTTTTTGAACAAGTGTTGTTAAATTCTGAAATTGTTGTGGGCTTGTTTGCTTTCGGAGCTCAGTAGTAGCACCATATGGCTTCCCAACCTTAGTGATTTACACTTTCTTTTGGTCTACCTCCTAGGTCGGTGAAGCGCTATGTCTCCGTTCTGAGCTAGGCGTCATCAAGTTGGGGCTAGCTCGGTACGGGAGGTGGGTCATTTGAGAGTGGCCCTGGCTTGTCGAGACATCGAGTTGAGGCGCTTTGAGAAGAGAACTCGCGAAGTGGCACCCGAAGGCGAAGAGTCCTGCCCCTCAATGGCTATCAGCCAAGGCTTAAGGCTCAAATTTCTTCGTCACTCTTTGTTCGAGGCGAGATTCGAGTGAGAGTGGTGCTCGAGAAGAGTCTAGAGTCGGCACATCTCCGAAGGGCTATTTCTGAGGTCTCACGAGGGAGTAATTCGAGATGACTGCCTCGTCTGAAGATCAAAGTGACAAACGACTCTCGGAAAGAGTGGGTCATTAAGCTAGAGGCAGAGAATCTGCGCCTGAGATGCCTTTCAGAGGGGAGCAATGTCAGAAGCACTTTCTGCCCTTGGGTTGAGTATGCTCAAGGGAGTTCGTTCCATGAGTTGGCACTTCGTTCATCTCCCATTTTGCGGAATTCAGGTGATGCGCAAAGTGGATTAGCTTGCTCGTCGAGCGGGGCATCCGTCGGAGCGACTGTTAGACTCTTGGGAGCTAACGACGTGACTCGACTCGTTGGCCTAGCGACCTCCAACGAGGCAAGGTGGGATCAGCATGATGCTCGCCGTCCTCGTGTATCGCTCAATAGGAGCATCCCACTCCCTAGAAGGAGCTAGGGCGGAGTTCTTTAATCTTGTAGTCTTTGTATTGTATGAGTCCTTAGTTCAGAATAGGTATTGTATCTCCTATCTTGATGAGATGATGTATCAATTTTTTTGGTCTGGAGTTAGACTTGTATCTCAAACTTTGATGAAATAATATACCCATTCTTTGAGCTTCTTGTGAGAATTTTTGTTTCGCTAATTTTTGCAAGAGTATCAACGGTTGTAGGAGCAATTCCGAATGGTAAGCTACTTTGTGCCCGCTCGTTCGCAAGTAGAAAAAGCAGCATCGAACCAAGTGTTGGACTCCAAACGTGTCGTTAAGAGAGTATCAACAGTTGTAGGAGCAATTTCGAATGGTGAGCTACTTTGTACTCATTCGCTTGCAATTAGAAAAAGCGGCATCGAACCAAGTGTTGGACTCCGAACTTGTCGTTAAGAGAGTATCAACAGTTGTAGGAGCAATTCCGAATGGTGAGCTACTTTGTACTCGCTCATTTGCAAGTAGCAAAAGCGGCATCGAACGAAGTGTTGGACTCCGAACTTGTCGTTTAGAGAGTTTACGCTTGGTGAAAGAACATTAAGACAATAGTTTTTTTTCTGAGAGAGAACTATTTTTTATTAAAAACAACTACCGAGTGGCTGCTTCTGAGTTGCAAGCCACTATTACATTTGCAAAAAAAAAGAGACAAATTAAGAAAGGAACGATATAGGAATGCTCTAGAGCTAGATAGAAATTACTTGGAGCGGTGTTTTGACACCCTTTTGGTACTTCAATAAGTGCTTCGCATTCAATGTCCTTGACACTCTCTTGCCCCCCGGGTCTTAAAGTTGATAGGCACCAGGTCCGACAACTTTGGAGATCCTGTATGGACTTTCCCAATTAGGTGCTAGTTTGCCTCTCTTGGTTGGAAAAAAAATTGACAACTTCTTGAGCACAAGATCTCCTTCTTTGAGATTTGTTGGGCAGACTCTCTTGTTGTAGGATTGCTCGATTCTACGTTGATAAATTTCTTGCCGAATGGAGGATCTCTCGCGTATCTCATCGATGAGGTCCAAGTTGCCACGAAGCTCATTCACGTTTTGCTCTTCGTTGTAGGCGATCAAGTGGGAGGAGGGTAGACCGACCTCTAGTGGGATAACGGCTTCGGAGCCGTAAGTGATGTTTAAGGGAGACTCTCCCGTGGGGGTTCTCTTCGTAGTGCGATAGCTCCAGAGCACATTGGGGAGCTGCTCTACCTATAACCCCTTAGCAGACCTGCTCAATCTCTTTTTCAGGTCGGAGAGAATTTGCCGATTGGCATTCTCTGCTTGACCGTTGGACTGTGGGTGGAAGACCGAGGAGAATCATTGCTGAATTTCCAGATTTGCGCAAAAAAGTGCGGAAGGCTGTCCCCGTAAACTAGGTACCATTGTCCGTTACCAAGACTCGAGGAACACCGAATCTGCAGACAATGTTTTTCCAAAAGAAGCGCTGCACTCTATTCTCCGTGATCGTCGCTAGGGGTTCTGCTTTGATCCATTTAGAGAAATAGTCAATCGCTACAACGAGGAACTTTAGCTGGCTTGATGCTGGAGGAAAAGGCCCGAGCAGGTCCATTCCCTACATTGCAAAAGGGGTTGGACTGGATAGAGAGGAGAGCTGGGCTTGAGGTAAGCGGCAGATTGTTGAGAATTTTTGGCAAAGGCCACATTGGCAAACGTGTTGTTCGGCATCGCGAAGGAGAGTGGGCCAGAAGTATCCATAATTCAAGATTTTGCGAGTGAGGGACCTTCCTCCTAACTGAGCGCCACATATCCCTTCATGGACCTCTTCCAAAGCATATTGGGCTTCTTCGGGGGAGAGACATCTCAAGTAAGGTCTGCCATCAACTTGAGTGTAGGAGCATTTTTACATGACTCCCTCGATGAGTGTGTACCGCTTAGCTCTGGTTCGGATTTTTTGAGCCTCTTTAGGGTCTAAGGGAAGGATCCCATCTTTGAGGGACTCGAGCAGAAGCCTCATCCAATTCTCACCGAGTTGTAAGGGCAGTGCCTCCATTAGCTCGGGATCTTCTTCCTTGATGTTGGGCCTCAGGATAACTCCTATTAAGACAGTTTGTTCGGGACCTTGGAGGGAAGAGGTAATAATAAGGAAAAAGGTAGAAAAAACCTTACCAAATCTCATTCTTGAATATGACACTGCAATCATCCCAGTTTTCGACCATTACACTTCCCCAAATCCAAATTTTGAGATTTCAAAAACAAAAATACGAGATTAAAAATGAAATTTGGTAGTAAATTATGGTTTTAGAAATTAATGCATGCACCACACATAGATACAATTGAGTTAGCTAAACAAATATTTTCCAAAGCATTTCACAAACACATGCATGCTACATATGCATTTCATCGAACAATTGATGATTAAAGCACAATTCTTGAAATTAAGTACATATTTCTAGGGTTTCAAGTGTTTCTTGTTTAACTATAAATAAGGCAATAGCCAAAAGGTAAAAGTAGAAGAAACCTTACAAAATCTCATTCTTGAATCCGACATTGTAATCATCCCCGTCTTCAACCCGTACTCTTCCCTAATTCCACTAGAAATACTGTCTTGATGAACGTGGTGGTTCGAAAATGACGAAGGAGGTAGCGCGGTGCGTAGGAGGCGGCAATGTCGGAGGCGAGGTCGAGGTTTGGGTAGGACCACACAGGAGGGGGCAACATTGGAGGCGAAGAGGCCACATGGGAGGAGGCGGCAACGTTCGAGGTGAGGGGGGTGAGGGGGGTGTGGGGGGAGCGGGAGGCGGCTTGGAGAAGAGGATGGTTCGAGAGTCCGGTTGGAGGTAGGTTGTGAACCCGTGGAGAGTGTAGCCGGCGGGCTTGAGTCGATCCCTAGACAACTTAAAACCCTGAAAAACCTCGAGAAAGAGAATGTTGACCGAACTGCCGTTGTCGACTAGGACTCGGCGCACATCAAAGTTGTCTATATGGAGGTTTATTACCAATGCGTCACAATGGGGCGTTCGGACGCCCTCCATATCTTTATCTGAAAAAGTGACAGGGACCCCCAGGCCCTTGGGGGAGGTCAGTTTTGCACGGAATTTACTTTCCGGACGAAGGCTTTTTGGGAGGAGTTCGAATCTCCCCCCATTGGGCCTCCATGGATGAGATCTAGAATGGCCTCTGTTTCAGAGTCCGGGGTCTCTGCATGCCGCTCGGTTCGTTTATTAGTCCCCTATGGGCGGAGAAGGATCTGCCCTGACCTCTCACGAACCTGGAGAGTTGCCCTCTCTGAATAAGGGCCTCGATCTCATCTTCTAGGGCTCGACAGTCATCCGTATCGTGGCCGTGGTCCCTGTGGAAGCGGCACCACTTGTCCCTGTTCCTCTTTTTGCCTGGAGTGTTCATCTTTGGAGGCGGTGGGAGAAGAACCTCCTTCCCAACCTCCATCAGGATGGCTGAGACACTCGCATTGAGCGGAGTGAACTTCTCGAAGCGGGGAGGAGGGCGACGTTGGCATCCGTTGTTTTTCTGGAGCTTCTTAGCTCCTTCTTCTTAAGCGCCCTTCCATTTGTTCCCGGAGGAAGGTCCCTCAAGAGCGGGGCGGGTGAGAGCCTCTTCCGCTCGGATGTATTTGTCACTCCTAAGAAGAAGTTCTGAGAAATCCCGAGGAGGCTTCTTGGCAAGGGATGCCCTAAGGCTGTCGTTAGTGACTTTGGATTGGAAGGCTGTAGAGGCCACAGACTGTTCCAGGAAGGCGACGGATCTAGCCTCCATGGTGAAACGTTTGACATAGTCTTTTAGCCGCTCGCCCTTCCTTTGATGAAGCAATAGCAAGGAGGTGCTCGTCTTTTCAGCTTGACGGCTGCTCACGAAGTAAGTAAGAAAGAGCCCCTCGAGTTGGTCGAAGGAGAATATGGAGGTCGGGGCTAGTCGTGTGTATCACTCTCTTGTTGGCCCGTTCAGGGTGGCCGGAAAAGTTTTGCAGAGAAGTGCGTCTGATGCCTGGTGTATCATCATGAGAGTTTTAAAACTCTCGATGTGGTCAGCGGGGTCAGACTCCTCGTTGTATGATTCGAAATGAGGGGGCTTGAAGTTATATGGAACTAGTGCCTCTATTATGGTCCGGGAGAATGAAGGTTTGCAGGGGCGGAGATTCCTCACCCGCTGCTGATCTTCTCTGTCCAGTCGGCCAAGGCGCCTCTCCATTTTGAGTAGACGACAGTAAACCAAATCTTTTTTTCGGTCATACCTTGTCGAGGCCTGGGACTCGTCCTCGCGCGATAGGGGACTGGGAGTGCGAAGACGATAGCTCGGGGTAGGTTGAGGACTGGGAGTACGACACCGATAGCTTGGGGCAAGTTGAGGACTAGGGGTACGACGCCTATGGTTTGGGGCAGGTTGAGAACTGGGTGCCTGCTGACCGTGGTCGGGGGCAACATTGAGGGCCCTCAGGACTGCCTCTTGAAATTGCTGGAACTTGCCCTCGTAATAGGTGCCTCCTGCTCTCGGTGGTCCCGAGGGGTGGGTTGGCCGATTGGAGTGCGGCTTCTCATTTGACGATGCTGGGGTGACTCCCTTTGCCTCCTGGGAGAGTTAGACCTTCTGCGATCTGACCTGCGAGGGGATTGCGCCCTAGGGGACCGAATCTCTGGACCCCTTTGATGTTCTCGACGGGGGATCCCATCATGGGTCTGCCTTTCATCCAAGCCGGTCTGAAGGTCTATCCCGTGCTACCAGTTGATGAGAACATCGCGAAGATCCTTCGGCGTTGGGGGGCTGTGAGAGGCCATGGAGTCGGAAGAGGGGTTATGTATGGAAACGTGGTCATGATGAAGATGTTGTTTTTGGTGACTCTGGCGGGAGGGTCCTACGGTAGCCCCTTGAGGCCCTTCAGAAGCTTACTGGGCCTGAGGTTGCTTTGGAAGGGGCTGCCCAGGCTGCGGTTGCTGGGCAGGTTGAGGGAGAGACTTTCTAGGCTGCTAGACTTGTTGAGCGTGTTGAGGGAGGACCTCCTGGAGTGGAGGAGGAGAAGGAGCGAGAGTGGCTCTATGGTTAAAGGTCTTCATCTTCCCCTTCTTTGGAGGCATAGCTTGAAACTACTTTTGCTGATGAAATAGGACGGGATTGCTTTTTCTGTTTCCCACAGACGGCACCAATCTGTTGCTGCTAATTTTCGTATAGGAGCAAATAGATGAATTTGTGGATTCTTTTTGGAAACAATAAAGCAAACCTGTTGACCTTCACCGACGTTTGATTGGTTTCTTGCCGCTGCCGTTGACCTGCAAAAATGCTCGATACACCGGGATGGATCCCAGCGATAAACCTTTCGACGCTCTTGTCAGTAATCAGAGAGATTATGAAAGAGATTTAGGTAGGAAAAGATCGAATGATCGATTACCTTGTCACGGTGGGGGGAGAAGGGTATTTATAGTCGCCTTAGGAACCACTTTCGAGGTAAGGGTAAATCTCTACTTCCGGATATGTATGGATAAGAAGAGAGTTTGACTTGTTTCGTGATAAGAGGGACAACTGAAACTATCTCTTAGAGATAATCACAAATTTGAATCACTCTTTATCCATCTGGGTTGGTTTGTAACGGGTTGCTACCCATACCCAGTAGGACAGACCCGTTGTTGGGTTATTGGGCTTTGAAGAAAGACTCAGTTCTCAATTCGGACCCGTTTATAGGTGAAATTATTGCCTTACCCCTGAGAGCTTTAGGATCTGTGCCCAATTTGAATGGTCCCGATTTAATCCAATTTTTAGCCATATCATCTACATATTGATTGTGTTCTTGTGAGATCTTGCATATATTGTGGTGGCTTGTTCTTGATTCATCTAAGTCTTGGGAGTTTGTATTGCTTGTGGTGTGTTTCCGCTATTAGCACTATGAGTTGTGGTAGATTCTTCAACTAGTGGTATCAGAAAAGTTGGTTCGAGATGGCCGATAACTAGACGAAGATCGAAAAATTCGATGAAAGTGACTCCACGATGTGGAAGATTCAGATGGTAGCGTATCTTTGTCAGAAAGATCTTAATGGTCCGCTGTTTGATGAGAAGCCTGTAGGTGCAGACAAGGATGCGAAGGTCTTGACGAATTGAAATCGTTTGGACTAGAAGCCGCTGGGGCAGATTCAGTTAGGGGTGAGTAAGAAGGCGTTATTTCATATCTCAAAGGCAAAGACCACAAAAGAGGCTATGGATATTCTCACGGATATGTATGAGAAACCGTCGGCATCTAATCAAATTCTTCATCTGAAGAAATTGGTTAATATGAAGTTGAGGGAAGGGATTCAGTAGCAGAGCATGTGAACAATTACTGTATGGTTTACAACCAGATGGAAGCTGCAGGTTTGAAGTTTTCAGAGAGGGGGCATTCATTGTTACTTCTGTCTACTTTACCCGATAGTTAAGTTACGGTGGAACAGACTATTACAGGAAGTATGACAGATTCAACGACTCTAAGGATGTCGTGAGTAGCATTCTGAACGAGAAGGTGAGAAGGGTGAGAAATGGGGGATGTGGGATATCCATCATCATATTCTAGAGATTCCGCCATGTACGTTGAGAAGAGACGTGGGAGATCTAAGAGCAGTCGATGAAGAAAGGATCAGAGTGTAATACCCTTGATAATATAATGCTTTTGTGTGTGTGTGTGTGTGTATATATATAGGGAAAGGATCCGTTGCACACTAGCCTAGTGTGCAAGCCCGTGCGCACTAGTGGTGAACCGTCCGATCTGGATGTTCCATCTTGATGATAATCCAACGGTTCATAACCTTTCCGATTATATGCTTAATATGGGGGGGGGGGGTATAATCGGAAATCCCCCCCCCCCCCACAGTCCCTATCTCCTTTTCCCTCTCTCTCCCGCTCATCTCCTTCACTAGCTGCGAAAAGAAAAGAAAAAACCCTAGCCCCTTTCTCACCCGCTCATCTGCGTCCCTACCTTCGATCGGAAAAAAACCTAGCCCCCTTTCTCTTCCGCTCATCTCCTTCGAAGCTTTCGATTGGAAAATATACTAGCCCAGTGTTCAATCCCGCTCATCTCAAACCCTAACCCTTCGATTGGAAAAAACCCTAGACCCCAAATCATCTCCTCTCCCCCTCTCAACGCGATCCAGATCTTGAGGCTCTTTTCATTTTCGAATCGAAAGCACCCCATCTTTATTGAAGGTAGCGGTTTTTTTTTCTTTTCTTTTTTTTTGTTTAATTTTTTTGGGAAAAGGTCGAATGAGCACGACTTTTCAACTTGTCATCAAATTTTCTTTCAAAAATTTATCCATGTACATTCTTCCCGAATCTTCAAAATATATTCTTTCTGTGTGTGTTTTTAAAAGACTGCTGCATCTCTTCCTCTATATATTCAAACAATGCGGACTCAATTTTCAAACGAAAATTAGTCTGTTCATTATTCGTGGACAACACACATTTTTCTTTTAGTAGTACAATGAGCATTACTTAAAATTTATGTCGTCGATCTTTATAAACATGAACATATTGGTAATATGCTAATGCATGGCATTATTAATGATAGTGTAGGTCACGAAATTAGTAATTGATTACAGCACTTCTATTTAAAAAAGAACTTTCAACTATCCATCAAAAACATAAGCGGATGGTGTGAATCTTACTGCATCGCTAGACAGCTAGGTATTGTGGATTGACTAAAGAAATTAGATTTATATCAAGTGAAGTGTAATGACACCAAGGTTACAACCTTCATATTATGCATTCAATTCAGTTTGATAGAACAAACACAAATATAATCCTCCAGTTGTATGCATGTGCAAGTTGAACGTGTAGCATGTCTTTTTTTGTAACATTTGTTAGAACAAGAAGTCACTTATTTTATATTTCGGAATTAGTTAATAGCATGTCTCTCTTTTGTAAGTTTATTGGCTTGAACATTACAACATCTTGTAGGATGACATCAAACTATTCTTCCAACCAAATCCACAATCATTACAGTTGTAGCTCTAGGTCCTCCCGAGCTAGTTCGGGGGAGAGAATTGTAGGTCCTAAATTTTTCTGCCGAATACAGACAAGAGTAAAATATTCTTCTTCGAGGAAGAATCCTGGAAAAGCTTATTATAATTGTCCCAATTTTCCAAGTGGTTGCGAATTTTTTTGCTGGGTGGAGAATTATGGGCCAGATGAGGATAAAGATGCAAAAATCAGGGATTTGCATGATGAGCTTTCGATCCAGTCATTGATAAGGTCGATAGATGTTGATGGTGCGTACAATTGTGGTTACAGGAGAGCTTCCCAGGTTTATGGAGTTGTGGGGTTGATTGGTGGGGTGTTGTTGTCTTTGTTGTTGTTTCTGGCTTTCTTCAAGCAGTACTGATATGTAATGTTCTCTGAAGTGTCGAGAAAAATGTAATTTGTAGTTATTATATTTTGTGGACCTGGTCACGAAGCTAGTATGAGAAGTTGTAGCCACATTTTGATGAAAAAATGTAATGTTGTCTGGCTTTCTATAAGTACTGATGTTAAATTTTGTTAATTTCTGTATCTAATATCACTATTATTTCGATATTTTGTTGAACATGATGGAAATTTTGTGAAGTATGTGAATCTATTATTCCATACAAACCTATACTCGCTCTTGTATTGCTTGAGAATAAGACTCATTAATTCTCAACAATGTTTCAAACCAATATATAATGATGCAAATATGAAATTTTTGGATCTCAAGTCTCAGCTAAACCATCAATATATAATGATGCAAATATACAATTATGGTCTCAAGTCTCAGCTAAACCATCATACACAGTTAGCAAGGGCTTGGTTAGAAGAAATCTGGGCGGAGATCATTGGAAAAGGTTGTGCTGTGTCTGTGTTACCCTTATGTCACATGGGGATTCTGTTAGAGAGAGTAAGTGGGCTGAATGTAGAGAATGGTTTCCTCTATAGTTGTTTGTGTGAATCAAATTCGGTAGTTTCTGATCTAAAAGAACACAATTTCATAGCAAAAAATTAACTTCAATTGTGTAGTATTCTCAAAGGGAAACTACTGATTGACATCAATAACAGTTTCAATCGCATCACAAAAAAAGAATATGAAACTCTGGGGCTTAAAGCAAGGTTGAACTCTTTTGAAGAGAAAATCATGCGATTGCAGTTGCAGGAAGAGTCCATGCTTGATAGGTCAAATTCAATAGGTACTGAACTTGCTATTTTGAAGAGAAGATGATAACACAAGTATTTTGATATCAGCCAATTGTCAAAAATAAGTATCTTCCAACTTCCTTTCATAAGTAGTGCACAAAAATTTAACCACAAAGCCAAAGCCAAGTTTCAGCCAAAGCCAAAGCCAAGTAACCACAAAGCAGTTCATATATGAGAGTACTGCATAAACATTAACAGATGAGCCAAAGTAGTATTTTGATATCAGCCAATTGTCAAAAATCAGTATCTTCCAACTTCCTTTCATAAGTAGTGCAAAAAAATTTAACCACAAAGCCAAAGCCAAGTTTCAGCCAAAGCCAAAGCCAAGTAACCACAAAGCAGTTCATATATGAGAGTACTGCATAAACATTAACAAATGAGCCAAAGTAGTATTTTGATATCAGCCAATTGTCAAAAATCAGTATCTTCCAACTTCCTTTCATAAGTAGTGCACATAACTTTACGCACAAAGCCAAAGCCAAGTATCAGCCAAAGCCGAAGCCAAGTAACCACAAAGCAAATTGATGAAGTTAAATATTTTGTATCTTCAAAGATTGATCAAGTTAAATATTTTGTGATAAACTAGCATCCATTCAGTTATATTACACCATCCAGAATTTGACATTTGATGATAGAACTAGCATCCATCCACTATTATTCTGACAGAATTACACTCTTAATCATACAAAGTATTCAACTGTCAACTAGCGTCTTCATTAACTGACTAAAATAAAAGAAGCAGCAGCATCAGCAGCATCAGCAGTAGGCATCATCAGCATCCGCAACATTAGCAGTAGGCATCAGCTTCATTAGCCAAAGCTGCAGCAGCAGCAGCAGCATCAGCAGCATCAGCAGCACCAGCATTAATGAAATACCTGCAGCATCAGCAGCATCAGCAGTAGGCATCACTTTTCCTATCACGCCTACATTCATTTGTGCATAACGTTACTTGGCTGCAAAAATAAAAGAAGCGTGCGATGAATTTCATACTGATTTATTAGATACCATAAAGTAATTGTACATTACAGGATGATTGTGTTCATGAAATGAATTTAAGTAGGCTCAGAAATGACTTCAATTCATGAGACTGCGATGTTGTAGTCACATTTGGCTGCAGTTGGACTGCCACGCCAAAATTGACGCCTAACAATCACAATCCCAATCATGTGGTACCACAATTTCAATTAAATGCATCTGCAGTTCATATGAGCCAAATTTCAACCAGTGAAACCAAAACAAAATAAAATTTGGTCACTACAAATGTTGAAATGAGCAGGTATAAGTTCAAGCAAAATCAACCATAAAGAGTACTGCATAACTTTCAACTATGATAAGCCAAAGATCTGCAAGAAATATATACAGACAAGCCACTCACTGAGTAGCAAAATAGGGAAAGGATCCGTTGCACACTAGTCCAGTGTTCAATCCCGTGCGATCTGATTGTGCACACTAGCCAAAGCCAAAGCCAAAGCCAATTGTCAAAAATAAGTATCAGCCAAGGCCAAAGCCAGGTAACCAGAAAGCAAAAATGATGAGAGTACTGCCTAAACAAAAGTATCAGCCAAACTAGTATTTTGATATCAGCCAAAGCCAAAGCCAAGTATCTTCCAAATTCCTTACATAAGGAGTGCACTAAACGTTAACCACAAAGCCAAAGCCAAGTATCAGCCAAACTTATACCCCCCCATGCAAACTATCACACGTAGTGCACAACCAAGTCAAGTTTGGTGTTTTGATATCAGCCAAATTTCAACCAGTGAAACCAAAACAAATTAAAATTTGGTCACTACAAGTATAGTTGAAATGAGCTCTAATTAAATGCAACAACTGTAACAATGTACAACTAGTGCGCACGGGATTGCACACTAAGATGTTTACGGATAGCAAATATATCCCTATATATGTAGTTGGTAAACAAGAAAATAAATTCATCACTGCCTATCAATTCATCCCGTACTCAAAAATAAAAGTAGGGTATCGATAGTTACCAAAATTGATTAGGAATGAAATACTTCCATCAGTTGATACTATCGTGAGATTCCTCGGAACCATTGTCAGTAGATGAATTCACATCTTCTTCGTCGAATGCACGCTTGCCACTGAAAAAAAACAAAACACGTAAAAGTCATTAAACAGCAAAACTATAAAATAGATAATAACTAAGTGCAAATTAATTGACAACTTTCTTAATTACACAAAAAACATTAAATACCTTTCATTTTTCTTTGGGCAAGTTCGCGCATCATGGCCTTGCCCACGTAAACCGCAACAATTGCACTTCCTAGGTGGCTTTCTTAATTTCTCCCGCATTGGTTTCAACCTTTTCCCGCTTGGTCTTCCCTTCGTATTACATTGACGAGGTTCTTCCACCGATACTTGAGACAAGACCAATTGCTTCCCATGTACCCGTGTTCCACTACCTTTAGCCCCACCACTACACCCTTCGGGAGCTATCATATTGAAGCCTTCAAGTGACTTGATCATAGCTTCACGCATGAACTCATACCCTTCATCGCAAGACAGTCCGATTTCAACATGTTGCTTGGACAAGTTATTTAACTCACAATAGCGGGAAGCAAAATTCTCGCTATTATTGCCATCGGCTTTACCAAAATTTATGGGGGTGTAGCTTCTTCTAATAACCTCATGGTTCCATCTTCTCATCATATATTGTTTGGGAAGTTCATTACAATTTGAATATTTAAGGAAGGCCAAGAGATGCCTACAAGGGAGGCCAACAAATTCAAACATACAACATGAACAACACCCATGCCGAGTCTCTTTGGAGTAAGTAATGATGGTCTCTTTTTCCGACCTACCAATGAATGTCACTGTGTAGTAAGTGTTGACAGTATTCACGTCATCTTCCAGTAAATTCACATTAAACAGTAGGCTTTCCTTGAGTTCTTTTTGAAACTTTAAAAACATTGATAAAGTATAGACTTGGGCCATTTGTTCCTCCATATACCACCCGGTCTTCAATTTGGGTTTCCTATCTAATGTACGGTGGTTCTCTTTAACTTCTTCTTCTCTTTGCCTACAAATAACTCTTTCAAAAATCAAAGCAAACTCATGAAGTGAATACTTCTTTTGGGTGTGCTTCTTTAAAAAGGAATTCATTCTCTCGCTTCTTTGACTACTAGACATACCCGCCCAAAAATGAGACCTATGGTATACGGGGGCCCATTTTTCACGAATATAAAAAATATCACTTAACCATTTGTTGTTTTCTGCCCCAAATTCCACAACCAAAGCCTTCCATTGTTCTTCAAAAGAGACACAGTCGTAAGAATTCCAAATATTAGCTTTAAAAGCTTCCATGAACTTAGAATTTTGTACCAATTGAGGCACCTCGGAAGGGATTTTATCTAAAATATGCCATATGCAATATCTATGGCGAATATGAGAAAAAACTTGTTGAATTGCAGCACCAATACCCCGGTCTTGGTCCGTTACAATGCCAACGGGAGCTTTTTTCATGACTCCTACCCATGTTTGGAATAACCACACAAAAGATGAAGCCGTCTCATTTGGGATGAACCCACAACCAAGAAAAATAGACTGCCAATGATGGTTAATCCCAACAAATGGAACAAATAGCATACCATAACGGTTGGTACTATGTGTAGCATCAAAAGAAACTACATCACCAAAAACCTCATAGTTCAAACGAGCAATCCCATCAACCCAAAAACAATGAGACAGTCTACCAGATTCATCTTGCTTGAATGCATAAAAGAAAGAAGGATCTTTTTCCTTATGCCATTTAAAAAAGTCTACCAACATTTGACCGTCGTGACCTTTTAATGACTCCCTCAAATCTCTTTCATGGTTTCTAGCATCTTTTAGAGTAAATCCAACCCTATCATATCCCCCACTTGAACCTTCAAAAAAAAAGCATTTGTTTGCATGTGGAAATATTTGCACCCGCAAGTTGCTCCATTATGATTTTATCTGAACTTGACACAACACAATTACGCGGCAACAAATGCCTTCTACCGGGTGTGGTTAATGCATGATTGTGCACCTCATGGAAAGAATAAACAGACCATGAATTTGTTTCTTTGTTTAATCTCACCCTAACCAATGCATTGCAAGATGTCCTGGATGTAAACCTATTCTAATTTCATTATTCTTGCTTTTTGTCACCCCCGCTTAATTACATAAAAAAGTTTTTTCCACCACCTGACCATCCTTCAATTTATTACCTCCTTTACGCATTTGAAAACCCGAACGTTTTGCAGAGCTATCATAGTATTTTTCTACTAGCTCAAGGGTCTCAAATATCATACCTATCTTAGGGATTAGATGCTCTTCAACAGTGGGGGTAAATTCACCTTCTTCAACATACAAAAAATTGTCATCCAATTGTGAGCAACCTTCACCTAAGTCCATACCTGCACCAAATTTGAAATGTTAATCAATCTCATAATTTGGGATTTTATTTAGACAGTAGCAATTAACGATGGGGTGCGAAATTAAACAAAAAAATTGAAAAGAAATCTCATAATATGGGGTGCGAAATCAATCTCATAATATGGGGTGCTCATTCGACCTTTTCCCAAAAAAAATTAAACAAAAAAAAAAAAACCGCTACCTTCAATAAAGATGGGGTGCCTTCGATTCGAAAATGAAAAGAGCCTCAAGATCTAGATCGCATCGCGAGGGGGAGAGGAGATGATTTAGGGTCTAGGGTTTTTTCCAATCGAAGGGTTAGGGTTTGAGATGAGCGGGATTGAACACTGGGCTAGTATATTTTCCAATCGAAAGCTTCGAAGGAGATGAGCGGAAGAGAAAGGGGGCTAGGTTTTTTTCCGATCGAAGGCAGGGACGTAGATGAGCGGGTGAGAAAGGGGGCTAGGGTTTTTTCTTTTCTTTTCATAGCTAGTGAAGGAGATGAGCGGGAGAGAGAGGGAAAAGGAAATAGGGACTGTGGGGGGGGGGGGGGAATTTCCGATTATACCCCCCATATTAAGCATATAATCGCAAAGGTTGTGAACCGTTGGATTATCATCAAGATGGAACATCCAGATCGGACGGTTCACCACTAGTGAGCACGGGCTTGCACACTGGGCTAGTGTGCAACGGATCCTTTCCAGATCGGACGGTTCACCACTAGTGAGCACGGGCTTGCACACTGGGCTAGTGTGCAACGGATCCTTTCCAGATCGGACGGTTCACCACTAGTGAGCACGGGCTTGCACACTGGGCTAGTGTGCAACGGATCCTTTCCCTATATATATATATATATATATATATATATATATATATATATATATATATATATATATATATATATATATATATATATATTGTCTGTGTGTATATATATATTGCAGTGTTGTTTGATTATATGTGTATGAATGATGGAGTGCGTTTTTTGTTTGTGGGGCGGTTCGGGTGGATGGTTGTGTTCTTGATAATGCGCGAGAATGAGAAGGACTGGTGCTAGTACATACACTAGTTTTGAGTGCGGTACGTATGTAAATGTTTAATTGTATGGTAATAAAATGGATATACTTTGTATGCACTCAAATCTAACATCTCATCTCTCATTTAGAGCTTAATCAAGACCAAAGAATTTCAGCCCAAGCTTTGTCTCAAAAACAAGGAGTAAGACCATGGTTTTTGGCAAAACCACCTAGCCACCTCACCCCTACCCCCTATCCTATTGGCCGACCCCCTTCCCCTCTCTTTCCCTCAATCCTCTCTTGATAAAACCCCCCCTTTCCCACCTTTTGAGCTCTGGAATTTCAGAAAAGAAAAAAAAGAAAGGAGAGAGTGAAAAGAGCAAGAAAGAAGGAGCATTCTCAAGCTTTGGAGTATGATTTTGGAAGAGCAAGCTCAAGGAACACCTCATCTTCTCAAGCCAACTAAGGGTGGGGAGTTCTCTGAACTTGTTCTTGTTCATTCTTGTTTAGTTTCTTGCATGCATGAGTAGTAGTAGTTTGAGAATTGTTGATTTAAGAGTAGATTGTTAGAATCTGAAACTAAAACAGAGAACCATGATCTGCAAGCCTTAGTTCAGAATTTTCAGAAAACAAACTAATTGGAATTTGATGATGAAATTTATATAGAATGGTCTCATACATGTCTAGTAGATGCATGATTTATTTCAGAATTTTATGATGATGTTTGATATTTTAATAAAATCCAATTTGAGGACTGAGCAATAAGGCAGGAACAGGATCTGTCTATTGTGATAACTGAGCTTGTGGGAATTCTTATAATTAATTGCAATATGATATTATTCTGAAATTTTTACCATGATTTCTTGCATGCTTCTAGACACTACCGAAAAATTACGAAATTATTTGGATGAAATTTTATGCACGTTCAAAATTAATCAATCAACAGTAGTCAAGACTGTAACTGAAGAACAACAGAGTTTTTATGCATGTTTACAACAGGTACAACTCATTGATTACTTAGAATTTGGATATGAAACTTTTTGCATGTTACACCTGAAGATGTCTAGTTTCTGTAATGTAAATTTTGTGACCATTTGATAATTATGTGATTTATGATGGATTTTTTAGCATATACTATGCTTAACTCAGTCAGTTTGACACTTTGAATAAAAGATACTTTTGTGGCTCTGTAAGAGCATAATTTGAGGGAGTGTTCTACTAGGAAATTGCAGTAGACATCTAGAAATTTCCAACAAGACTTATTTGAAGAAATTCCTGTTAGTAGATTATTAAATACGATTTTTGCAAGATTGGACAGAAACCAGGTTTTGAGCTGAAGGCTCTGTTTGAGTAAGGCTTAGTGTGTGGTTTTGTATACCTGAGAGTAATGTTTGTTTAGGGTGATCAAATTATATAATTTGGATTGGTGATCAACTAGGAAATTGTAGAAGAAATTCATACCTTTCTACAGAACCTGGATTTGTATCATTCCGATGAGCAGATAAGGTTTTGTGCTATCGGTAAGGTGCAGCCAGTATACAAGAAGTACACAGGCTGAGGTTTGTGAGGCTAATTTGAGGATTTAGATGACTGAATCTGATGTGATGATCAACTAGAGAGTTGTAGCCTAGGTCTTTAACTTTCCTGATTGGGCTTGAACATCCAAATCCGAGATTTATTGTGGGAGATATGACCTTTCTAAGTTTCAGGCAGAAGCAACGTAGTTGGCTAGTCATGATTTCTGACTAAGTATTGGAAGTACTATTTCCCTTCTTGTAGATAAGAGTTAATGGTCTCACTTTTGGGGGTAATAGGTGGTATTCATGCAACCCAGTACATGGATTAGAAGTTATGGACTTGTGAACTGTAGCGTTGCAATACTCAAGAAATGGACCTTATCGCATTTGGAGTATGTTTTATCGTGTTTATCTCCTTGGTCTGTCAATAGTTTAGTTTATGATTGAAAGCATTGCCGGTAAAAGGCATTTCTTGGGCACCGTTGTATCACTCGCTGAGGGTCATGGGCTGGGAATTGGTCAAAGACCAACTGGAGTGTAACGCCCCGAATCCCAAATACACTGAATTCGAGATGTTCTACAGGATCTTTTCACTTTCTTAGTACACTTTTACAGGGAAATAAAAACTTTTCATCATACATCAGAGTTTACATCATAATTACATCTTTCTTTTGCACAGCGGAAGTAAAATACAACAATTTGATATAAATACAACAGCATAATGTAATCTTTAAGCATCCATCCTCTTTAATCTTTAACATGATATTTACCTGCATATAAGACTGTGGGTACGTCAGTTTATTCAACCGACGAACATTATACACGGCCGTCCTCGCTTTGCCGGAAATAGTATAACTTAATATTTCATATTTAGCAAACACAAACTTGTCACATTTCAAACTAAAAGGGACTACCCTATTGATGTCGTATTGTGATTGTGCACTTAGTCCTTAATGCAGTTTATTATGTTACATGACACTAATGCGCACTTGTTCGGATTCTATGCATCCCATACTACATAGGTCTGAGGGCAAGCCCTTATTCGTTCTTCATCTTGATAGGGTTCAATCCCCCGTTATGCCTTAAACTACTACTGTAACTACGGTAGTGTCTTAGATGTCCTATGATCTATGAGCCCATGTCCAGGCAGCCTGGAGGGGAATCCCACGCACTGTCACGACGCATCGAGTAGGCAACCTATGGACAATTCAGCCTCCGCCATGGAACAATGGCACCACCCATAGCCACTCAAACATCCCACGAGCGTCGCCACCGGGACGATAATTCCGGAGTAGCGCCCACGCACTGTCTTGACGCATCAAGCAGGCAACCTGTGAATCGCTCTCACACCGCTATCCGTTGGCCCTCATACTCATATTTTTCTTCTACTTTCATCACATCTCCACTATGTACTAGTCCTTAGTTTTATTTAAAAATCATGAACAAAATAATCACTAGAGTTAGCCTCTCCATCAACCGGACTTATTCATTTGTTTCATCATGACCAACCTTGGTCTAATTTCAATTCAATTCATTTTTTCTCAATCCGGGGAGACTTAGCTACTCTATTTTAAATTTCATTTCACAATCTTTAACTCCTGACAATTTCCATGTCGAGTTTTTATACTCATTCTTTTTCAATTCATGATTACACTTTATTCACAAGTCCACAATGAATACTTTTAATTCACGAGTTCATAATGAAAACAATTCATACTTATAGCCAACAATTTCTTTTCCTCTTTCATAAATCATGGTTTTAATTTCATAACCATACATGAATTTATACAACTTCATAAAATCACATTTCAACCTTCATATTTCATATCTTGCACAATACTCATAATGAAAATAAATAAAATCATGTCACGCCACAAGCACTTATGCCAATTACTTTGTAATAGCCTAACTTTATAAGTTATAAAATCCACAAGTGTATATCTCATAACTCAAAGCTCCATTTATGCCTTTTATTCACAAACCATATTGTATTTCATTCTAAAAATACCCAAATCACTCTTAGAAAATTCCTTGTATTTTTATGAGAATTACCATATTTATTTCATAATTTTTGGACTTCAAAAACACCCAAAAAAAATTATTTTTCCTTATATGCCAAAGGCAAGAATCGAACCAGGCGCCGCACCAAGACAGCACAGAGCCCGACCGCTAGGCTGTTCGCCGAACACGTCATAAGAGCGACTGGGGTTTATATAAACCCTTAGGTTCGCTGCTATAGTTTTTTAGGGAATTTAACCAAAAAGAAGTGTTCTGCTCGGATTCGAACTGAGCAACACAGAGAAGCCAACCGGGTCCAAACCACCTGAGCCACTGGCTCGGGTTGTCACAAACCCAAATAAAATTTCTTATATGTTATATTCGTACTGTTTTGAAAATAATTCGACATTCAAATAGCCATAGTTGCTTATTGCTTTGATAAAATTTTCTAAAAACTTCCAGATTAAATCCTCAGTCATAAAAGTTCATACCAGTAAAATAATATAATTTTTGGTGCTAATGAAATGTATTTTTCACACACAAAAATCCAAAATTAATTCATTAAACTACAAAAATTTGTATTTTCGACATTGCCATATAATTAATCTACTAGTCTTTTTATTCACTAATTTCATGGTGATAATTTACTGATATTAGTTCTTAATTCAACCATCACATATGATTTCCATAGTCCACATTCATATCAACATGAAGGTCCATCTACCACAATTAACAAGTGTACTTTATGTCTCTAATCATAATAACAACACTCTTAATTTAATTTAATCACCATCACAACTTCACACTAATAAACATGGGGCAATCTACACACAATTTAATCTTAACACTAGAGCCATATAAGTTAATCAATACATTTCAATCAATTCACATGCTAACTACTCAATTTAAGTGGGCTCTTCATAATATTTTTCATGCATCTTTAAGGGTGTAAAATTAGCATGGATCTACTTTAGAAATATAAAATGTTTTACCCACCTCAATTGGAGAGAAAATACAAATAAAAGCAATCAAGTCCTTGTAGATGAAAGCACCACTTCCTAGCCAAAAGCGCTCAAGCTCCAAGCCTCCAAGCCTATGCCGAATGCTCCTTCAAATCCACACCGAAAGCTTCCTTGGTGATGCCGGCCACTCCAAGTAACAACACCCACACAATCTCTTATCTTTTATAACTCACACAATGATAATACTATAACTTAGAGATTATACTTTGCATATGAAAAATTAGCCATGAGAAGGGGGGTATTTATACTAAAAAATGAGGGGAATGGAGGGCCAAGATTGTCTTGGTGGTTGTTGGATGAAGGGTTTAGATCAAAGTAGAAGTTACAAGAACTACCCACTTCCTTGAAACTACTCCCATGTTCTCCACACCCAAAATCAAAATTTCCCTCCAAAAAGAATGCTACCGGCCATCCAAAGTGAGTGTGCATTGCACGTGTACGTGTAGTGCACGTGCATGCAACTAGGCCAAATTTGTACATTCTAAAATTGTATAAAAATAATTTTGTTTAAAAAAAGTCTTCTACATGACAAGTTTAATTAAAATAAATTAATTCATGGGCTTTCTTTTTGGGCCAAAATAATTTTATAAAAATAATTAAAATAAAAAATGCTTTTGGGCTTTTTAAGAAGAGGCTTTTTAGTTAAATCAAATAAGGCTTTTAAAGAAGGCTTTTTGTACAAATAATTTGAGAAAATTATATTTAAATATACACATCATGATAAAAAATAATCCAAACAAAATATTGCACGTGCACAACACGTGCAAAATAAATAATTTCTCATTAATTGAAAAATCAGGGTATTACATGGAGTGTGGCAGCCGATAAGTATCGACTCGCCAGATTATTATTTGACAGATCAGTCAGGGATCATTTGTTCGATAGAACTACGTACATGATTTTGGATGACAAGCATATTTTAGTAATTGCTATTAATTAAGTTTCTTACTTCCGCTTAAGGACCAAGTTGGTATTAGGAGTGATTCCCTATAATTCAACTTATTTTGAGGGCTAACACTAGGCGGTAATAACCAGGGTTGTTCTCTACCTGTCGTAGGGACACGGGATGTGTTCGCTCACTAGCTGAGCACATGGAAGCCGTATCTCGCTCTGTTAATTCCTGAAGTACCGTGGTAAAAATGGAGAGAAACTCTGTCAGCTAGGGGGCTTAGACCCTTGAGACCGTCATGTTCTTATATTGGTGGACACGAACGGACCATAAGGGGCAGTAGTCTCATGGATCTTCGGTGCCATGGAAATGCAGGATGCATATCTGTAAGATCGTCACGACATTTGGTGTGATCCAGACCGGATTGGGCACGAGTGGAAATGGGGACACCACTGTGTTAGTAGTAATAACTGTAGGATTAACTAGCCACATGGTATCTATCAGGAACAGGTTGAGTACAATAGTTGAATGCATTTGCATGGCGAGGGTTCGAAATCCTGAATTTGGAGAAGGCGGCTTGATTTAGAGCGTATATAGTATAGGATGCATGCGCATCTAGAGTCTTGCTGATATTAGATTAAGTACATTTGTTTCTATGTCTTGTATTATGCATTAGATTTCAGGTCATGGCATGCACGAACACTAGGGAATTAGGATGAACATTTCTTTTCCCATTCAAGATGGTTTGTGGTTGCCCATTTGGAGATCGATGTTTCTTATCAGCATTGTGTCAATTGAAGTACTGACATTCCCCACCTTTTAGATACCGGTTCTACCTTTCGAGCAGGTGCAGAAATATCAGAGTCATGCAGCAGAAGACCCAAGCCGAGGAGCAAGTCCCAGAGAAGCAGATTGACCACTCGGCGAAGCTTCGGCAGTGATCAGTCGATTACCATTTCGAGAAACAGCTGATAGCTTTACAAGAGGAGTTGATATATATTTTGTAATAAGATGTAATGAGTTAATGTAATAGGTATTTTTGTTCAAGTATAAGATATTGGTTGTAATCGATGATGTAATAATCTTATTTGGCAATAAAAAGTTTTTAAATTTCTGTGTTATTACTGTGTTGAGATGCATTTGAATGCAAAGATTCTGGTTGCATCACGGATGTCCGGTAACGGAGATCCGGGGCATTACACAAAGTAGTTCATCTGAGAGTGGGTCTGATGATAGCGATGGGGGACATGGACCTGAGTTTTAGTATTGTCACAAGAAGAGTCACATGATGCGCAGTTGAAAGGCTTATATGAAGAAGAAGCAGGAGAAACCGGAGAAAGATACCCCAAAGGAAGTTCAAGTGGGACTTGTTGAGGATCTATGCTTATCAGCTTGGGAGGAGTTGGGCACTCAAGATTGGTGTATTGATTCAGGAGCTTCTTTTCACTTCACTTTGAGGAGAGAGGTATTTGATGACTACGAGAAGGGCTCTTTTGGAGATGTGATCGTGGGGAATGGTTATCGGTATCCTGTACGTGGGGTTGGTACTGTTCGCGTGAACACCAATGATAATCAAAGTGTTGTCTTGCGGGAGACAAGGCATGTTCCAGACTTGAAGGAAAATCTTATTTTGATTGGAAGGCTAGACAAAGAGGGTATGTCTACTACAATTTTTAGTGGGTAGTGGTGTATAGCTGCAAGTTCAAGGGTGATTTCAAAAGGAAAGCATGAGGGAACGCTGTATTTGCTTAGAGACGTGAGGGGCGTTTCTCCTGTAGTTGACTCTTAGCCGAGACCGAGTAGTAGGCTGTGTGGGGTGCAACCGAGTTCTTTCAGTTGTGGAGGAGAGGTTACTAATTTAGTGGGAGATATTGGTCATGGAAGTGATCCTAGAGGAAAAGACGTTGCTGCGGTGAGGGTACTTTGCGAATTGGCAGTTGAAGCTTCAAGTCGCTCTTGTGTGATAGAGAGTACTGGTATCGATATGCAGGGTGATTTCGATGAGGGTAACCGAATTGGGACTGTAGGGGTTGAACAGTCTGCGGATATTGTGGAGGTGTCGTCCACGGAGACTTCTAATGTAGAGGGTACATTGAGAGGTTTTGAACCATATCCGGTGTTGTTGGAGATTTTGTGAGTTGGGGAGTCTCATAACATGGAATCCGATATGGGAGATTGTTTCTCTGGTATTCGTGCTCTATGCGATTGGTGGAGCACATCCTTCATGAGGCGATGAGAGGTGGTTGGTGCACTCCACATGGTGGAGTGGCAGAGTTTCTCTTTATGAGAGTGGGGAGTACTTGGGTCTTCCATGAAAGTGGGAGATTGGCAGAGATAATGCGGGGTAAAGATTGCAATAACTTTGAAGCATGATGTATTTGGTTCAAATGGGAGATTGTTAGGAATTTTGGCCTCAAATACGCGTAGGCACTGAGTACTTGAAGTTGGAGAAGAAGATGTGGAGACAAAGAAAGCAAGAGAAGACAAGAACAAGTAAAAGAATGTAGCCTGGAAAGTTGCGGTCGACCGACCTGGGGGTGCGGTCGACCGACTTGGGCTGCTGAGAGTTCTTCGAGTGTATAGGGTCCAACAGAGGAGAGGATGGTTGACCGACCATGGGGGTGCAGTCGACCGGTCGAGTCACGGGTCTGACTCTACACATTGTAGTCGACCGACCTTTGGGATGCGGTCGACCAACTTCGGCGCTGATTGTTTTTGGGCTTACGAGTTTAAGGCCCAATTGCTAGATTTTTGTTTATCTTTTAGGGTTTACTTGGGGGCTATATATATGCATGTAGACTCTATGGTTTAGATATCTTTGATGATCCAAAGAGAGAGATTTGGTGAGCCGTTATCATTGTTCAACTTCAAGAGGGGATTGTGCTGAGTGTTTCAAAGGTGAGAGAGAGAGATAGAGAGTTGTAATCTCTTTTGTAATTTTTGTATTTCTTAGGAAATAAGAAGTATTATTTATCTCTGCATATTGATTGTATTCTTGTGAGATCTTGTATATATTGTGGTGACTTGTTCTTGGTTCATCTAAGTCTTGGGAGTTTCTATTGCTTATAGTGTGTTTCCACTATTAGCACTACGAGTTATGGTAGATTCTTCAAAAAAATCCAAATTGTCCTCCACTCCTCCCTCCTCTCTTGTGTCTTCACCATCATCAACCACCACGACGTCCCCCTCTCCAACAGCCCCATTCACATCTATGTTTGTCTCACCCTGCCCTCTACCACCCCCTCCTTACCAAATCTCATTCTTGGATCCGACACCGCAGTTATCCCCGTCTTCAACCCGTACTCTTCGCTAAATTCAAATTTCAGGATTTCAAAAACATAAATTACAAATTAAAAATGAAATCAGGTAGTAAAGTATGGTTTCAGAAATTAATATATATAGCGCACATAGATACAATTGATTTAGTTAATTAAAAATTTTCAAAAGCTTTTTCACAAACACCTGCATGCTATATAAGCATTTTACCGAACACTTGATGAGGAAATCACAATTTGAAACATTAAGTAGCAGATTTCTAGGTTTTCCTATTCAAATATGCATGAGGCAATAATAAAAAGAAAAAAGGTAGAAGAAACCTTACCAAATCTCATTCTTGAATATGACACTGCAATCATCCCAGTTTTCGACCATTACACTTCCCCAAATCCAAATTTTGAGATTTCAAAAACAAAAATATAAGATTAAAAATGAAATCTGGTAGTAAATTATGGTTTTAGAAATTAATGCATGCACCACACATAGATACAATTGAGTTAGTTAAACAAATATTTTCCAAAGCATTTTCACAAACACATGCATGCTACATATGCATTTCATCGAACATGATGATTAAAGCACAGTTCTTGAAATTAATTACATATTTCTAGGGTTTCAAGTGTTTCTTGTTTAACTATAAATGAGGCAATAGCCAAAAGGTAAAAGTAAAAGAAACCTTCAAATCACATTCTTGAATCCGACATTGTAATCATCCCCGTCTTCAACCCATACTCTTCCTTAATTCCACTAGAAATACTGCCTTGATGAACGTGGTAGTTCGAAAATGACGAAGGAGGCAGCGCGGTGCGTAGGAGGCGGTAGCAATGGAGGCGAGGTCGAGGTTTGGGTAGGGTCGCACAGGAGGGGGCAACGTTGGAGGCGAGGAGGCCACGTGGGAGGCGGCGGCAACGTCCGAGGTGAGGGGGTGCAGGGGAGCGGGAGGCAGCTTGGAGAAGTGGATGGTGCACGAGTCCGATTGGAGGCAGGTTCGATGAAAGGACGCGTGGGAGGCAGCTAGGAAGGGGCAGCGTGAGGCTAGTCGAAGCCAAAGAGGGTGTGTGGTTGGTAGGTCGGAGGCAAGGAGGGCACGTGGCTTGTCGTTTGGGGAGGATTTTGAAAGTGGAAGAGGAAGAGATCATACCTGGGGAGGGTTTGATGTTTTTTATTGTTATTATTTTTTAAATGAAAACATGCGAAATACGCTTGTTGGTTTAAATGTGATTTCTACTTTTGCTCCCCTTTCTCTATTTCAAAATAGAGGATGGGGAGAGGGGATTGACCTAATAGCTTAATATATAGTTATAATTATAATGTGGTTTGCACATGTTAAGGTAGGTGTGAATACCAACTTTTATTCTCCTTTCTCTATTTCAAAATAAAGAAAGAAGTGAGGGGTTAGACTTATTAGTATAATATATAGTATAATTTTGTCTAGATCTCTTGTCTACTCATTTTTTGCAAAATTTCATTGATGCCTGAATACAACCAACTCTTTCACACACTAATTTTGCCTAATGTAGTCACTAGTATACCCTTGTGCAAATTGCACAGACTTTACCAAAAGATGCCCCAAATTTAAATAAATTATTTAAAAATGTATATTAGAACATCATTAACATTCAATGAGAAATTTGGCAGAGCCTACCCATACATACAAAATTTTTCCTGTATAAATAACATCCAGTATATCAACATTTTCAACAATTATTTAATTAAGAATAATATACCCCTGTGCATGCACATACTTTAAAAAAAAATTAAAATTAAAAACCTTTTGTTGCGATTAATTATCATTTGTTATGTCTATTTCTTTTAAGAAATGAGAAGTTATATTTTTCTTTACAATTTTTAAAATAATTTTTATAAACACATGGAATATTTTTTTTGATCGAAGATCTAAGATTCAACCTAAATAAATCATCCATATCAATGCTCAAATTCCAAGTGTAGTTTCATCTAGTTGACTCGTCATACATATAGTTCTTCTAAGTTAAATTTGCTAACTATAACTTCATCGACGTGCAATAAAAGATTAAGAGTGTAAAGAACATATCTATATGAAAATGCAGTAAGCCTCGCCATTGAAATGGTCTACCAATGAACTCTTCTTTTAGTTGTATGTTTTTATTCCCGTTCTAGCAAATAAACAATAGCATAGATACAATATAACAAAATGGTTCAATAAAAATCATAATTCCAACACAGGCATATATTGTCACGAAATCATAATTAGCATAGTTTATTATCAACTAAAAGTCGAAGATTTGCCTGTACATTTTCCAAATGCATTTATAAATACTATTAAAGCTCTAAATATTACACATCTTTGGCTCGATTTTTTTTTTAATACATAATTGGAACCTCTAACAAAATACAGTATGTCTTAATCGTTGTAACCTATTGGAGAGCGATCGCCCATGCCACCATCAAGGTTCCATATTCACACAAGCAATGAAATTTGTTAACCTTGGCCATAAAAACTTCAACCTCCAGATAAGAAAAACATGTAAAGATGTGGGGTAGCCAAACTGATGTTTGTAGCCAACATATTCATTCACACAAATAAAAACCTGTAATTTTTTAAGAACATACAACAATTTCATTACAAAAAAATGTGCAATTTTAAGAATGATTTAGGGATGAGGAAGTCTTGAGAGTGAGTATGTACATATACATATTTTCACAAATAAAGTTAGATCAATTTCTCTCTAAATTTACTTGTACTATTTTCAGCCTATAACTACCTTTCGCTAGTTCCACTAATGTGTTGTTTGCTCTTATGTAGATTTTCTTCTTCATTTCCTTCTGATCCAAGCTGGCTCCATCGAATCTTTTTTCAACTACTAATGTTCTAAACCATAATGACATACATTGATCTCTTTACATAATTAGTGACTAATATCTATAAAAGAACACCAACCTTATGTGCTCCTGACTTTGAAAAAATACTAAAATGTGGTTAGCCTTCATTAACTAATAGAGGTGGATCTGTATAGTTGTTTGTCAAAGGAGGTGGATCCCTCCCTGTGGTGAAATCTAGAAAACCATGTTGATGTTTATTTGCAGTGAACCTTACATAAGTTGTCGTGAAGGGGCAACATTGTTTTTGATATCTTTAAGGACTTGAGAGTTGCAGTGATCTCATAAATTAACTGTTCATCAATACTTCAAAAGCTGTCTGGCTTTCTTAAAAGTTTTGTGGCTCTCTTTTCATATATCAATCAATCCAACTTATGTCTCAATTTGTTACAAAGTAATTTAAGAAAAGAGAGAGAGAGAGAGAGAGAGAGAGAGAGAGGGAAAAATCAAAGTTACAAAGTAATCTATAATATAGAAGATATTTAACATCCACAACAAACTAAAGAATTCAAAATATAATCATACAAACAAACTCTGCACTTTAAACATCAACGTTCTAAATCTTGCTATTAGTATTCTTAGATAACAATTCTTAATTTGATCATTGCGTACCTCAACTCAGTTCATACTAGGAAAGCCGTGGTAATGTGTTAGACGGGTCTAACCAACTTCTACTTTCCTGAATTAATTTTGTCCCATTATTAAACTAAATATCAGATCATCAAAAGTAAGAAGCCATTTAGTCATAGTATTATGGTGCTTGTGGTACTTATGAGTACCCAGACGGTACCAAGACAAATCCTCATCTTTGAGAATTTTTCATAACCATTTATTGAGGATAGCTAAATTCTGATGGCGGAGATTAATGATACCCACTCCGCCCTCAAACTTTGATTTGCATAATATTTTCCATTTACAAAGATGTTCACCCACCAACAACACATACGAACCAGACCAGAAGAAATTTTACCTAATTTGGTCAATCTGCTTGATGACCCACGAAGGCACATAAAAAAAAGACATCATGTAGATAGAATAGAATTAATAAGAATAAGCCTACCGCCTCTAGAAAGGAGGTGACCAGACCAAGCATTGAGTCTAGATTCGACATTCTCAATCATCGGAATCCAATCATTGTTCTGCAGTTTGCCCCAACGTAAGGGATTCCTAGATAAGATATAGGGAATGAAGTGGAAGCACAATTAAAAAAGTAAGCAACCTCGAGTCAACAGTTCGCAGAACCACCCAGCCAGACGACCGAGGTTTTATTGAAATTAATCGACAAACCCGATGCTTGTTCGAAAATATAAAAAAGAAGTTTAAGATTGCAAAGGGTAGGTCCATCGGGTCTGACAAAAAGAATAGTTTCATCCACATATTGGAGATTCAAAACACCCCTAAAACCACGATAACAACCTAACCCTTTAATAATATTGGCCTCCCAAGCCTTAAGAAGAAGTTTGCTGGATACATCGGCCACAAAGGAAAAAAGGAGAGAAGAAATGGGGTCCCACTGTCTAAGATCACGCTTGCATAAGAACTTCTTACCTTCAATATCGTTAATTAAAATAAATGAAGTACTATTGAAGAGACTGAATTTGATCCATAAGATCCATATGAGACTGAAACCACTATGTAAGAGAACCTCGAAGAGGAATTCCCAATTCACCTTATCATAGGCTTTTTCGAAATCCAATTTTAAAAGGATCCCTTCCGATTTCGAGTGATGGCAACAAGAGATAATTTCTTGGACGCAAACCACACTATCAAAAATAAGTCTATCTTTGATAAAACTAGATTGTGCCCGACCAATCATAGGAGAGATAACCGAATTGACACGATTAGCAAACACTTTCAACACAATTTTAAAGAGCGTGTTAAGGAGACTGATATGTCTAAAAGCCGAGACCTTATTGGCCCCTCACATTTTGGGAATAAGCACAATGTGTGCATAGTTAGTTCTATCAAAGGATAACTAACCATGAAAAATGTCCGAGAACATATCGAATAGATCATCTTTAAGAAGGTTCCATAATTTTTTAGAAGAAAAATGAAGGAAACCGTCAAGACCAGGCGTGAAATCACAGCGCATGGAGAAGACTGCCGATTTAATCTCGTCTAAGGAAAATGGTTCTTCAGTACTAGATAAATCATGAAATTCAACTCCATAAAGAGAATCCCAATCAAGTTTGATAGGGCAAGCTACGGTGGAGCCCATAAGGTTTTAAAAAAAAGAAAGGAACATCTTATGAAAACCCTCATTAGACCGTAATTCGGAATCACCTTCCATAATGGAAAGTATCATGTTACATCTTTGATAATGAGAAGCGAAATTATGGATGAAAGAGGTGTATCAGTCGCCAGCTTTAAGCCATTTGACTTTAGCCTATTGAGCCCATTTGATGTGATCAAGATGCACGATACAATGGAATTCATTCCTAGATTAACTCCTTTTTTTTTCCTATCTATGTCTGAAATGAGACCCATTTCTTCTAATTGATCAATGTAGTGGACAGAAGAGAAAGAATTGTTTCAAAGCATTAGATGTAACACCCCAAATTTCAAATACAGGCTAAATTCGAGTTCCACAGAATTTTTTCACTTCTCTTCATACAATTTTACAAGGAAATAAAACTTTACTATACATTCGAGTTACATTTACATTTAAACCTTAAAAACAGCGGAAGCAATGTTACAATTATTACAAGAATGAAATACAATAATACTTGAATAGTCTTTAAGCATCAATTCCTCTTTAGTCTTTTTCATGTGCTTTACCCTGCATAGAAACTGTGGATACGTCAGTTCATTCAACTTACGAAATATTATACACGGCCATCATCTCTATGCCGAAACAGTATAACGATTCTCAATACTTAACAAACCACAAACTTGTTCACAAACACAGCTAAGGGACTATCATATTGATGTCGTGTTGTGAAAGTGTGGTTAGTCCTTAATGTAACTATTTACTTTATATGACACTAATGTGCACTTGTTCAGAGTCTATGCAGCCCATACTACATAGGTCCGAGGGCAAGCTCTTAATTGTTCTTGATCTTGTAGGGTTCAATCCCTCGCCATGATTTAATCTACTACTGTAACTATGGTAAGTATCCTAGATGTTCTACGAACTACGAACTCATGTTTAGGCGCCCTAGAGAGAATTCCAACGCACTGACACATGACTCATCATGCAGGCATCTTGTGGTAATTCACCTCCTACCATAGACATGACACCACCCGCAGTCGTCAAACATCCCACGAGCGTTGCCACTGGAATGGTACTCTGGAGCAGTATCCATGTCCTACTCATGATGCATCATGGAACATCCTGTGAATACTCTCATACTCAATATTTTTTTCTTACTTTCATCACATCTTCACTATGTAACTAGTCCTTAATTTAATTGAATCATGAACAAAATCAATTCCTTAGGGTTAGCACTCCCACTACGGGTCTTATTCACTTGTTTCACATGACCCAAATCTTGGTCTTTTCATTTCAAATATCATTTCAACTTTTCTTTCATTTTGCCGGTGTGAGACTTATCTACACCCTAGTTCTTAATTTCAACTCATAATTACAATATCGAGTTTTTCATACTCTTAAGTTCTCTTTCACAATTAACATAATTCCCATCTTTCCTATGAATCAAATCTCATATAAATAATTCGATTGCAATTCATGTATCTCATTTTAATCAATAATAATTTTATTTGATTCTCATACTAATGTTTACTTCATTTATTTAACTCAAAGCCACAAAGTCGTATTTTTCATACATAACCCAATTCAATTTGACAATAATAGACCATAGAAAACACAATTAGATTTCCTTTCATTCAAAAATTCTTCTTTATCACTGAACATAATTTCTCATAAAAATAAATCACTTTTATAATTTTCCAAAGGTAGATTTCAATAGTCGTTTGATACAATTTCACTTCTAACTCAATGTTATTTTAGTCAAATAGTTCCCAAATATTTTTCATGAGTTCTACATGATTTTAGAATAATTAACACAATTTTCCCCAATTTTTAGAAGCTAAGAATCTGTTTTAAAACTCAAAAAAATCAATTTTTTATACAGGTCGAGACCATGAATCGAACCCGCAACCTGAAGGAAAACAACCGCAACAGCAAGCCAACTGTGCTACGGTGCACACATAATAGGTAAAAGGAAACAATACTTAAGTATCTTAGGGATCGGATTTTGGGTTTTATTCGAATTTCGAAACAAAAGAGCAAAGCTTAAGACTCAAACCCGCGACCAAGAGTAGCCCACGCTATAGTCAGCGCCCAACACACCTACCGACCAACTGGTCTAAGCGACCAAGTCGTCCAGAATGGGGGTTTTAATGGTTTTGTTCCTACTCTCTATTCATCTCTAGTTTCTCAATTTTTCAAAAAATGATTTTGGTTTCTTTTTCTACTCTTTTTTAACTCAAATTTTTCAGATCTTAATATGTATACAAATACAGTAAATCAGTATTTTTAAAATTATTATTCATTAATAAAAACATGCATTTATAATCTCATTTTGCGTTCTAATGTCCATAATTTCGACATTTAGAACAACCACATTTGCACACAATTCGAAGTATAAATTTCTACAAAAATATTCTATTTCTTCATTCCTTTATTTATTAGCCAATCACACTAATTTAGAACACCAAAATTTCCTTGCTAAAATGAAATTGCTTACAATTAGCCAATTCAATTTCACATGAAACATTCAATTTTGTCTCATAGGCATAGATTTTCACACAACATGATTCTTAATTATCTAGCATGGTAAACAGATAGTTTTTAGTATTGTAATTCACAAATAGCACAATAACAATCATTTCACAAACATTATCATCTCATCACTAATTAAGCAATATGAGTCAAATCTCAACTAGGTGTCTCTGATAACTTCATCAAAACACTCCTAGCATGGTATCTAGATTTAGAAGTCAAGAGAAACACCCACCTATTTGAAGTAAAACGAATTGAAAGCTCCTAGAACGCAAGAAAGTAGCCTTCTCCTCCTAGACTGTATTGCAAAATGCTCCTTCTCCTTGCTCCTTGGTGCAACCCGAGCTCCCTTGTACTTGTTGGTGATGGCCGGCCTCCTTTTGGTTGGGACACACACAAAGATTTCACACTTTAATCTTTTGCTCACAAATCTCCTCAATCTTTTACTCTCTTATCTTTTTTCTTTTTTCTTCTTTCTTAACAAATGTTTAGTGCACTAATGGGAAGAAAAGCTACGGGTATTTATACACTTTTAGGGTGGAAATAGATGACTAGGATTAATCAAGGAGTTAGAGATTAAGGACCAAGATGAGTTGGGAAGTTGTAGCAATTTCCATGAACTCAATAACTACCCCTCAACTCAATCCCACTGTCCCTCTCTCTTGGCCACAACCCGGCCTCCCCAAAGGTGTGCAAAGCACACCCTAGTGTGTGCACGTGCCCCTTTTAGTACCCCCTATTAAAAGTTGTACAAATTTAATTAATCAATTGTCCACTAATGTGTCCACATGACAAGTTGTGATAAGTAAAAGATTGATTAAGTTTGTGAGCTTCAAAATAGTGGGCTTTAGGCTCATGGGCTATTTAATAAAATATTTAATTTATTAGGGTGGGCTTACAAATAAGAAAACAAGTTTAGGCTTTATAAAATAGGCTTTTTTTTATAAGAAAAATGAAGAGAAAGAAGGAAATAATTGTCCATGTTATAAAATATAATTTTATAAGAAAATATGCATACAAAATTTGTACGTGCACAACATGTAAAAATCAACATTTCTCATTAAATAAAAATTTTGGGTATTACATTAGAGTAGTCGAATCTCTCTTTACGCCAAATTTTACAACCATACTTAACAACATGAAGTTTAAATAAAATCAGGCCAAGCCCACGACACCCAACAACCAAGGAGTGGTAATGACGAATCAGATTAACAAAGATCTGGTATTCTAACCAAAATTTCTTGAAACAGAATTTGAAAGGTTTAGAAAAGTTAGAATTGGAATGTAATCCAATGGGAACGTGATCAGAACACGAATTGGGGAAGGTTTGAACAAAAGAGTTATGAAAGAAGGGATACCCAATCATGAGAGACCAGAAAATGATATAATTTCTCCATAGAGGGCAATAGTCGCATGTTGGACCAAGTATAAGTTCTACCATTAATCGATAGGTCCACAAGCTCGAGAGAGCGGATACAGTCATTAAAACACTGGGAGTCTCTAAATCTTGAAGAATTTTCAAGTCTTTCATGACTGAATCTCGTGACATTAAAGTCACCACAAAAGATCCAAAACCCATGAATTCCACCATTAAAAGAAAAGAATTCTTCCCAAAATTCTTGGTGTCGATCAGTGGTGGATGGACCATAAACCGAAACGATAGTATAGTTACAGTTAAAATCTAACTAATCAAGACAGACCATCAGAATGAATTTGAGGCGATGGACAAAAACCAAGTTAAAGAGGAAAATTTTAGAACCAAAAAGGATGCCTTTGCAAGAGTTGATAGCATTAAGGGAAATCCAGTGGGTGATTAAACTTCCACCAAGAGAGCGAGTAGTAGAAGGGGAAATAGAGTCAAGTTTCGATTGATTATAGATAATGTCACAGTGAATAGTGGAAATAAGATGATAGATAGCTTCTCGTTTATGGGTGCTACCAAGTCCACAAATATTCCAAAAAATGTTAATCATAATGAAAGTTCTCAACACCAACACTAGAAGTTTAAATAAAACGTTTATGAAGGAAGAAGAAGGCCGGTGGAGGGAGGAGAGAGGATGCCGGAGAGAAGGTGGAAGAGGTTCCGCAAATTTCGGATCTGGGATTCAAAAAATGGAACAATTAACAAGTAGAGAATCCCTTTACTTTTAATACTGATATACTTCACTATTATTGTGTTTTATGGATACTACTATATAATTATTCCTCCTTTGACATTTTTCCTGTTGATCAGAATCTTTGCTACTATTTAAGCAAAGAGTTCCTTCACTGATTTCAGTCCTTAACATATTGGGAGAGGTGCTCCATTCCACTCTGACAAGCATTCTAACAACGGATCGATCAACTTCCCTTTGGACATCGCATCAAACACCTTGTCGAACTCCTCTCCTGGCGACCTAACCTTCTCTCCGGTCAGAAAACCAGTTGCAAGTTCCTCTCTCACAAACCGGTACAGAGGATAAGATCTGCACTCCTTGATCCTATTTGCAATCGTCAAGTTTCCATTCTCGAAAGCAACCCTGATTCCCTCCACTTCCTTTGGCAAAATATTTCGCAGTTCATTTTCAAATGTTTCTATCTTATGAAAGATTGAGGTAGTTGAGTCCTTCTCTTTCTCGGCGTTGTTAAGGGCATGCTCGACGAGCACCTGCCTCAGTTTCTGCATTAAAGGGTATGTTGCGAGACATGGGTCATCAATGTAGGCAAACACGTACTCACGGTCAATCACCTTGATTAAGTCCTTCTCGCAAAACCTAGAGGGATGGAGCTCCCCATTCAACCCCATTGCGAGCACTCTCTTTGTGACTTGGCTCACTGTGTTCTTGACAGTGCTCTTGAGGTTCTCTTCGAGATGCCTCAAGTCGATAGCCTGACAGAGCCCAACCAAGAATGTCGACGACATGAGCTTCAAGATTTCTACTGCCTCTGAAGTTTTCCTTGAAGAGATGAGCCCAAGTGAGTTCACAGCTTGGTTGTGTTGCTCTGCACTTTGCACGTGGTTAGTCACCGGGTTTGCGAGGAATTGAAGCTCTGAACAGTATGAAGCCATAGCAATCTCTGCCCCTTTGAATCCATAATCCAAACTAGGGTTACGTCCACCTGATAAATTTGAAGGAAGCCCATTGTTGTAGAAGTCGTTTACAAGTTCGGAGAACTGAGCAAACATTAGCTTCCCAATTGCAGCAATTGCTAGCCTAGTGTTGTCCATGGAAACACCAATCGGCGTGCCTTGGAAGTTCCCACCATGTAGTGCCTTGTTCCTCGAGACATCAATGAGGGGGTTGTCGTTCACCGAATTTATTTCTCTTTCAATCGATTTAGTAGCTGATCGAATGACTTCAATTTGAGGACCGAGCCATTGAGGTGAAGTTCGAAGAGCGTATCTGTCTTGTTTTGGCTTCTGAAGGGGGTCAAGATCATGGAGCTTCTTAGCCATCTTCATATAGGAGCTACCATCTAAGATGTGCTCCATAATTGCTGCAGCCTCAATTTGGCCCGGATGGTGCTTTAATTTGTGCGTCAAGTGGTCGGTGTACTCCGGTTTGCCTTGCATTACTTCGCAAAAAATTGCTGATAAGACTTCAGCTAACACAACTTGTACATTAGCCTCGAAGAGTACTATAGAGGCTAGACCCGAGCCCACCGCAGTCCCATTGACTAAAGCCAACCCCTCTTTTGGTTGCAAGTCGAAGAATCCACCACTAAGCCCGGCACGCTCAAACGCCTCTGCTGCACCAAAGGTAGTGCCATCAGGCCCAATTGCTTTTGCGTTGGGTCGGCCTGTTAGGATGCCAGCAATGTAGGACAAGGAGACGAGGTCACTGCAGGCGGCGATGGTTCCTCGAAGAGGAAGGCATGGGGTGATGTTGTTGTTGAGTTGGCTAGTTATGGCCTCGAGGATCTCAAACCGGATTCCAGAGTAACCCTGAAGGAGGGTGTTGACTCGGACTAGCATCGCTGCTCGTGTTGCTGATGCCGGTAATGTGTTGCCGGACTCAGTGCTAGAGCCGAAGATCCCAGCATTAAGAAATCTGCAAAACAAGTATTCTGTCAGATAATTCAGCACATTTAATATTTTAGCCGAAATTTGAAATTGAAAAAAATCCATGGGGACTACAAGGATCAAAAATCATGTGGAGGCATGGAATTCATGCCAAAGAAAGCAGAAAAAAAAAATTGTTGTTACTTTAAGACTTGGGAGGCTGCCGGCAAAATTGAAAAATTAAATTTAATCCATATATAAATTGAGATATTAATCTTGACATCTATCTCTACTACTATAATGGGAGAACCCCTTAGTCCTTAACCCAACCTGTGCAACGCACGTGTTGGGTTATGGACCAGTTTGGCAAATATTTTCGAAAGTGGACCAGTTTGGTAAATATTTTCGAAAGTAGATCAGTTTGGTAATTATTCTCTTTTGACCTTTTCATTATCCCTTCAATTTTTTTCACAAAAAAATATAAAAAAATATTGTTCGAACGTGCATTGCACGTGTATTTACTAGTATTTAACACATGCGTTGCACGTTTCAATTAATATATAGTTTGTAAACTAATATAATATAGCACTTGTTAATATATTTTTTTAAAGTAATATAAATAAAGAATATAATGGGAAGGTTTGAGTTGTACGTGTAATGCACGTAAGATGGTAGATTTAAATAAAGTTAAAAGTTGGAGTAATAAATGCTTTACTAGTTATATTATATATATTATATACTATTATAATGGGAGAAGGGCTTAGTGTCATTTGTCATCGTTTGTCATTTTGTCAACACGTGCAGCGCACGTGTTGATTTTTTTTTATCCTTTTCATTCCTCCTCCCCATTTTTCCACGGACCAGTTTGGTAAATAATTTCGAAAGTGGATCAGTTTGGAAATTATTTTCTTTTTATCCTTTTCATTACCTTTTTTTTTCCTTTTCATTCGTTTTTTTTTTGGTGGTCTTTTTCCTTCTTCCTCCACGTGCATCGCACCTGCATTTTTTTTTTAAAAATCCTTTTCATCCGGTTTTTTTTGGGGGGGTCTTTTTCCTTCTCCCTCCATGTGCATCGCACGTGCATGATACTAGTAACTATTATAATGGGAGAGTTGGGGTTGGAAACAAATAAACAATATTTTATTCCTTTTTGTATGTGTGCAAACACGTGCAGCGCACGTGTTGGTAGTTTTTTTTGTCCTTTTCATTCTCCTCCACGTGCATCGCACGTGCATGATACTAGATTTTTTCTTTTTTGTCCTTTTCATTTCCCCTCCACGTGCATCGCACGTGCATTATACTAGTATAATAAGTTGGACCGTTCACATGTTTAGTGTTAATTGCTTTATAGTTGTCAATTTATCGTTCGCATAGAATACAGTGGGTAAGTAGACTAATTACTAAAGAACATGTGAAATCTCTGTACATGTCTCTAAATTTCTTTAAATACTTGCAAAATAAGCAGTGATCTTCATATCTAACAAAATCTCATCTAATAATTGCCGAATGCGGTACTTTAAAAAAAAATCACTCACCTTCAGATCAGAATACTTTTAATACGTTCAGAATATCATTTTCACTAACTAATAAATAGGACCCGCCTAAAATACACCAAACAATCTTTTGAACATATTATAAGGAGACAACCACTCCAACCTGATATGAAATCTGAATTCTATTTGATCAAAGGATATTCTTTAAGCAATTCTGGGTAATTTAAAATGCATATTTCAAAAAAAGAAAAAACCTCCAAATCAGCATCAAAAAAAAAAAAAAAAAAAACATGCTTCTTGGTTCTTGCTCATAATTAACTACATACCAATGCACGCATAAAAATTAACCCTTACGACCTAGTACAAAATATAAAACAACAAAAAAATCAAAGAGTCGGTAGGTCACCTGATAAGCTCCTTTTGAAGGGCACCTCCTTCTTTGGTCCTCCTATGAGAAGTAGCCCCGAACCCCGTCGTCACCCCGTTACTATCCGTCCCCTTCCCCATACTCTCCATCACCCAATCACTACTTGCCTTAACTCCGGCACGAGCCGTCTCAGCCAGTTCCACCCTAACACCACTTCCAGCAGTTGCAACTGCTGCAACTTTTGCAATGTTTAAATTCACCCCTTCAAGCTTGACACAAGGGTTCCTATATTCCTCCACCATTCTCTTCACCTCGTCGAGTGGCTGCATGATAACGCCTCCGCCGCTGCACCCCATTTGAGTGGGTCCTTGGCAACGACACAAAGCCCGTCGCCGTTACCGTTCTCCATGTTAACTTGGTGGAGTTTGTTAGGGTTTGTGTCTAAAAAGGAGGGTGAAAAGAATGAAACGGAAATGTGAGTATCTAAGTTTGATAGTAATGTTGAAGGGTAGAGTGGGTATATATACATTATAGACTATAGAGAGGGTCTGTGATTTTGGGTTGTTGGGTGAATTGGGGTTAGTTGAGGAGGAATATGAGCCGTTGGATGTAGGGGGTGTGATATTGAGGGTTGGAGTCAAGACACGTGGAGGGAGGGTTTGGTCAGTGGCGATTCTTACTTGTTCAAGGGAGATGGTTGAAGGGGCGACATATTCCAATTTTGGCAATTTAAATTTGATAATATATTTTTGTATTTCTTTACGATATTGGTTTTGATTTTTTCATCCTTTCAAGTGGGTAGTGGTTGGATGGGGAAAACCCGCCCATCTAATTGGTTAGAGTTTAAACTAAAAAATGTCATATTTGGCTTTTAAAAATAGAAATTTTGAGTTTCGTTTGTAGTCGTTTAAATCTAAAATTTGAACTAATGGTGGATGATCATTTTAATTTTGAATCTCAGCCGTTGATTTTTGTATAAAAAAAATCAGTCCAAAATATTTATTTAAAAAAAATTTGTACGTATACGAACCTATTATAATTCCTATAGGCCCATTCCATCTCATCCCTAGATCAAATAATCAAATCAACCTCAAATTAACTTTATATGCATAAATAATTCTATAGGTTCTATTTCATAGAAATTAAAATTTCAAATTGGGGGCAAATTTGATGGATGTAACATGATGTTGCGTCCATGGATTTATTTATTTATTTTTATTTTTTTCAATTTTGATCGGACGTAAGATGATCTTGTGTCTGATTGACGTGACCACTTACTTTCATATAATTTGTGCCTCTTTCGGGAAGTGCCATAACCTTAACTAGGTTGCTGGCAATTTTCAGAACTCTTCGACAAAAATCCTTCACGACCAATGGAGAAGTTATCTGGGCTTAGTTCCCCACTAGCCTCAGATGATCTGAACTTACTTGAGAAAGCATAACCAAGCATCTGATTATATTCCTGTGAAGTTTTAATTTTACACGTTTAAGAGAGCAATGGACGTTGAAGACGAACAGACAAGGAGATCGAAATTAGCTGAGGAAGATGCAGTTCAAAAGGGTAAATGGCAGCCGCTCATCATGGCAGAGCGGGATTTGGGAGAAGATCAGACCGCAGAGGAGTTTTCGTTTGGAAAATCAACTAGGTTGGTCAGGCATACAGGGGGTCACAGTAGGTTGCTACGTCAGGAAATTTTTACAGCTGGTGATAAGGGACTAGAGGGCGGTTCGGGGCTTGAGGCGGTATCAGAGGGGCAGAGTCTTGGCACATGTGATGAGGGGCCCAAGGCTAAAGCTACTGGTTTATTAGGGCCGGGGACGTCACCTCAGGTGGTGATTCCCAAACTAAGGAGGGGATAACAAGTACCAGGTTGGCAAATCACACACGGCTCGAGGAAGGGGCGAAGATGGTGCCAAAAAGAGGGTCATTTCAATTCAAAAAGTGGTGCTTTTGGGCCCAAATACAAACATGGGTTGTGGGGTAAATAATCGAGACAGGAAGAAGGGAAGTGAGGTTGGTGGGGAGTCGTATTAAATCAAGGGTGTCGGAGAAGCTTTCGAAAACAAAAATTACCAGATTACACAAGGAGATAATGGCGATGAGGGGGAAGCGGAAATCGAGGACCTACTAAAAAAAAGGTCGAAAAGAGGGTACAAGGAGAAGTGAAGAAGAGGGTCAAAGCACTGCTAGGAAACTGGGCGACAGGACAGACAAAGAACTCAGAAGGGTCGGATGAATCTGATAATGAATCCATCAGGTCGGAGGAGCTCATTTCTGGGGATGAGAGAGGAATAGAGATCTTATCAGAAGTTGGCCCAAGGGTGGAGGAGGTTGCGAAACATAAAGGGGTGGAAAAAGCCAAGGAGGGATACTGGCGAAGTGACAGGCAAGGAAATAGGGGGAAAAGCTGCTCACAGTCAAGGAAATATACCAAAGGGTGGGGAAAAGAAAGAGCTACGAAAAAATTATAGGTACAGAAACGCAAATATCTATATTTGGTTTAATCCCTGATTCTGTGTTAATTCAATTGGCTACACTACAAAAGGCACTTGTTTTAGTGGCGAATATTCCCCGGCGTTTTACTAGTAGCGCCGGGGTAGGGAGCGAATAGGAATGGGCGCCAGATGGGATGGTTATACACCGGCGGTCGATTTAAAACGCCGGTCAATGTTCGTATTCACCGGAGTTTTATTTAGAAACGCCGGTGAATCCTATTATTCACCGGCGTTTATTATTAAAACGCCGGTGAATATACGGACACATTCACGGGCGTGACTAATTGAAACGCCGGTAAATAAGCGGCGATAAAACTCGCGAACCCTATTCCTTCGCTCGCCATTATCCCAGACCCCCAAAAAAAAAAAGGTGCTTCATTTCCCTCCTTCCTCGCTCTACTTCCCGCGCATTTGCCTCCGCCGCTTCGTCCTCTTCGACGGCCTTCGACCTTTCGAAATCGTCCCTTCTTCCCTTCGTCATTTTCGATTTCCCTCTTCCTTCTCTCTATTTGGAGGTGAATCGGCGATCGCCCCGCTCTCTCTCTCTCCTACGCCCCCGTGCTTGTCGCCCCGCTCTCTCTCTCTTCGGTATTATCTCTTGATTTCCCTTATTTTTCAAAAAAAGCATGTTTTTTCAGATTATGCTTCTTGATTTCCTTAACATGAATGGTTTAGTTGGGATGAAGAATGAATAGAAAAATATATGCTTAGATACTGGAAATTTTCATCTTCTTTTACTGTTAATGAAGCTTATTTCATGCATCTGATTGTCATATTGGTATGTTTTTTTGACCAAAATGGGTTCACTGTGAACAGAGGATGCTATAGGTACGTATGCCAAAATCCTCCGGCCGGATATGCACAACAATTGGGTTTTAGATTTAGTTGGGCACAGTGAATTAGTAGAGCAACATATAAGCTCAGATAATGGAAATTTTCAATTTTTCAGATACTGTTAATGAAGCTGATTGCCATCTTTGGCATGATTTTTTAACAAAAAATGGGTTCACTTCCAAACTAAGTATGCTGCTAGCATACCCATTTTCTTTCACTGTTAATGAAGCTGATTTCATGCATCTGATTGTCTTCTTGGCATGCATGTTTTTTTGACCAAAATGGGTTCACTGTTAACTGAGGATGCTATAGGTACGTATGCCAAAATCCTCCGGCCGGATATGCACAACAATTGGATTTTAGATTTAGTTGGGCTAAAGAAGTAGTAGAGCAACATATAAGCTCAGATAATGGAAATTTTCATTTTAAGATACTGTTAATGTAACCTGATTGCCATCTTTGGCATGATTTTTTAACCAAAAATGGGTTCACTTCCAAACAAAGTATGCTGCTAGCATCCTCATCTTCTTTTACTGTTAGTGAATCTTATTTTCATGCATCTGATTGTCTTCTTGGCATGCATGTTTTTTGACCAAAATGGGTTCACTGTGAACTGAGGATGCTATAGGTACGTATGCCAAAATACTCCGGCCGGATATGCACAACAATTGGGTTTTAGATTTAGTTGGGCTAAAGAATTAGTAGAGCAACATATACGCTCAGATAATGGGTATTTTCATTTTCAGATACTGTTAGATAACCTGATTGCCATCTTAGGCATGATTTTTTAACCAAAAATGGGTTAACTTCCAAACTCAGTATGCTGCTAGCATACCCATTGTTCTTTCACTATTAATGAAGCTGATTTCATGCATCTGATTGTCTTCTTGGCATGTATATTTTTTGACCAAAATGGGTTCACTGTGAACTGAGGATGCTATAGGTACGTATGCCACAATACTCCGGCTGGATATGCACAACAATTGGGTTTTAGATTTAGTTGGGCTAAAGAATTAGTAGAGCAACATATACGCTCAGATAATGGGTATTTTCATTTTCAGATACTGTTAGATAGCCTGATTGCCATCTTAGGCATGATTTTTTAACCAAAAATGGGTTCACTTCCAAACTACGTATGCTGCTAGCATCCCCATTTTCTTTCACTGTTAATGAAGCTGATTTCATGCATCTGATTGTCTTCTTGGCATGCATGTTTTTTGACCAAAATGGGTTCACTGTGAACTGAGGATGCTATAGGTACGTATGCCAAAATCCTCCGGTCGGATATGCACAACAATTGGGTTTTAGATTTAGTTGGGCTAAAGAATTAGTAGAGCAACATATACGCTCAGATAATGGGTATTTTCATTTTCAGATACTGTTAGATAACCTGATTGCCATCTTAGGCATGATTTTTTAACCAAAAAAGGGTTCACTTCCAAACTAAGTATGCTGCTAGCATCCTCATCTTCTTTTACTGTTAGTGAAGCTTATTTTCATGCATCTGATTGTCATCTTGGCATGCATGTTTTTTGCCAACCAAAATGGGTTCACTGTGAACTGAGGATGGTATAGGTACGTATGCCAAAATCCTCCGGCCGGATATGCACAACAATTGGGTTTTAGATTTAGTTGGGCACAGTGAATTAGTAGAGCAACATATAAGCTCAGATAATGGAAATTTTTATTTTTTCAGATACTGTTAATGAAGCTGATTGCCATCTTTGGCATGATTTTTTAACAAAATGGGTTCACTTCCAAACTAAGTATGCTGCTAGCATACCCATTTTCCTTTTACTATTAATGAAGCTTATCCCATGCATCTGATTGTCATCTTGGCATGTTTTTTTGACCAAAATGGGTTCACTGTTAACTGAGGATGCTATAGCTGTATGCCAAAATCCTCCGGATATGTACAACAATTGGTTCACTATGAAAAATATATGCTTACATACTGGACATTATCATTTTTCTTTTAGTGTTAATGAAGCTGATTTCATGCATCTGATTGGCATCTTGGCATGTTTTTTACCAAAATCCTCCAAATCTGTACAAGATATGGGCTGAACAAACCTCGTGCAGGTTTCTTTTGGCGCTACAAACATCAATGATTTAGTTGGGATGAAGAATTATTTTAGAAAAACTTATTAGTAGCCATATTAGTTTCTTTTGTTTAGTATTATTATTATTATTATTATTATTATTATTATTATTATGAGATAAGTAAGTGATTATTAGTAGCCATGAACAGAATACCCTTTAGTTACAGCACGACGCGCTCATTATTCGGCCGATACCTCTTCATCAGCAAAATACCCTTCACCATCATCATCTCCTTGAACGGAAAGCCAAATACAGGGGAGACTATAGTCGATTTTTTTTTGGCATTCGAACACAGGGTGTGCGATAAAATACCACTAAGGTGGTTGTGATAATTTCTACAAAAGGGTTATGTGAATAGAGTAGATTGTGTTAAGATGTATTTTTTTTTTGTACATTTTTTGGAACCACAATTTCTTTATTTTACAGTTAAAGATTATATCGTTTATTTATTTGCAGCTAGAGATGGTTTTCAAATAGGTGAAATTTAATATACAAAATGCCTTTTACTGTTATTACTATTTAATATATCAAATTTTAATTTCAGATTGTGTGCTATTGTTATAATAGATAGAAGTTGGATTAGTAAACCACGATTATCCAAGGAGTACCGTGATGGTATTAAAGATTTTATTATCTTTGCCAAACGACATTCCCGTGATCCCAACCTAATCCTTTGTCCATACCTCCGGTGTACAAATTGTATGCTGAGGGCATGTGACGTAGTACATACACACTTGGTTGTCAACGGTTTTCTTCAAGGGTACACAAGGTGGTTTTGTCATGGAGAGGATCATACGTCAGCTCCTGTTCGTCCGGTTGTATTAGAAAATGAAGCTGAGCCCTTAGTGAACGAAGACTTAAGCGTTTCCGATGAGATGCATGCTTTGTTGCAAGATGCCATGGGGAATCATAATGTTCATTTCTACACCAATAACCCAACAACCCAAGTTCACAATGAGTCAACAGAAACAAACCAGATTGGTGGTGGGGTGGACGAGGAAATGTCTGGCCCCACCCCTGAAAATAATAAGCAGCAAGAATCCTTCGCTAAGTTACTTGAAGATGCTAGTACTCCGTTGTACCGCGATTGCACCAAATTTTCCAAATTCTCATTCATTGTCAGACTATTTCAGATTAAATGTTTAAACGGGTGGTCTGCTAAGTCCTTCACTATGCTACTTGAATTTTTGAATGAAGCATTTCCTGAAATCTATATTCCAAACTCAGCCTATAAAATCAAAAAATTCCTAAGTTCTTTCGATCTAGGATATGAGAAGATAGCAGCATGTCCAAATGACTGTATGCTTTTCACGAGTGGTAAGGAAGGTCTGGAGAATTGCGAAGTGTGTGGTTCTTCGAAATGGAAAGACCAAATCAAGACGAGGGAGCCAGTGGATCTACTAAGCGAAGTAGGAAAAAGAAGCCTGCCAAAATACTGCATTACTTTCCTCTGATTCCTAGGCTACAAAGGTTGTTTATGTCTACGAAAACTTTTTCTGATATGAAATGGCATGCTGAAGATCGCACTAATGATGGAATTCTTAGACATCCTGCTGATTCTCAATCTTGGAAAAAATTTGATGAAAGATATCTTGATTTTGCAGAAGATCCTCGAAATGTGAGACTTGGACTAGCTAGTGATGGTTTCAACCCTTTCAGGCAAATGAGTAGTACATACAGCATATGGCTGGTTGTGTTGATACCATACAATTTGCCGCCTTGGAAATGCATGAAGCAGTCCTCATTTATTTTGTCCATGATAGTTCCTGGACCGAAAGGTCCTGGAAATGATATAGATGTGTACCTACAACCATTAATAGATGAACTTCAGAAGTTGTGGGTGGGTGTTCCAACCTATGATGCTGTGGCTAAAGAAACATTTTCTCTTCGGGCCGTGTTGTCTTGGACAATCAATGATTTTCCAGCATATGCAAATTTATCTGGATATAGTACTAAAGGACGTTATGCATGTCCATGTTGTGCTGACCAAACTAGTTCAAGGTGGTTGTACAATGGCAGAAAGTTTTGCTATATGGGTCATAGGAGATGGTTGCCTGACACACATATATTTCGGGCAGAGGCAGCGACATTTGATGGTACCGACGAGTGGGAACATGCTCCTGGGTCTTCTTCTGGTTCAGATATTTTGAGGCGGGTAGATGGTCATCAATTCAAATATGGAAAAGAACCAGAAGTCAGGACAAAGGGCAAGAAAAGGGCAAGGCCGGAGCAAGGTGAGAAGACCGATCTATATGGCGAAGATGAGGATCAAAACATGACGAGTTTAGGTGCATGGAAGAAGAAGAGTATTTTCTTCAAGTTGTCGTATTGGGAATTCAACTTATTGCGACAAAATTTAGATGTGATGCATATCGGAAAAAATATTGGTGAAAATTGTATAGGAACAGTTATGGGAGATGATCGGAAGACAAAGGACAATCTCAAGAGCCGACTTGATTTGAAGTCAATGGGCATCCGACATGAGTTGCACCCAGAAGAATTACCGAACGGGAAAGAACTCCTACCTCCTGCAATCTATTCAATGTCAAAATCGGAATTGGAATTGTTTTGCAAAGTACTACTGGAACTTAAAGTCCCTAATGGCTATTCTTCTAACATGGCAAGATGTGTCAACTTTAAAGAGAAGAGGCTTCAGGGTCTAAAGTCGCAAGACTACCACAGCCTAATGCAGGATCTCCTTCCTGTGGCCCTAAGGTCTTCAATGTGTGAGCAAGTCACTACTGTCCTGAAAGATCTTTGTAGCATATATAAAGGTATTTGCTCAAGAATGCTTCGTGTTGAAGATCTGGACCAATTGGAGCAGCAGGCGGCATTGACACTTAGTAAAATGGAGATGATATTTCCTCCATCGTTCTTCACTATAATGATTCACTTGATAATCCACCTTGCTGGTGAAGCCAAAATCGGCGGCCCTGTTCACTATCGGTGGATGTACCCCATTGAGAGGTAAAAGAATTCATTCATCTTACGAAATTGAATTTTCAAAAGCTTATTTCTTTTAATCCCCTAATCCGCTCTAATTTATTAATTGTCCATGTTCAGGTACCTATACCGGCTAAAGGGTTATGTGAAAAATAGAGCATATCCTGAAGGGTCAATAGCCCAGGGATATCTATCAGAGGAGTGCTCACATTTTATTTCCAGGTATTTTTCTGGTGTGGAGACATCTTCCAGTAGACCACGTAGAAATCCAGACATTTCCAACCTTGATGGTGCTCAATATCTTTTTGATACCGCTGGCACTACTGTTGGTAAAGTTGATGCATTTGAGCTCGATAGCTTAGCGTGGGAACAGGCACATCGATATGTGCTAGACCACCATGCATCAGTGGAACCATTTCAAAAGTAAGTTGCTTTTGAATTTAAATCGAATACAGTGAAAACCGCGGAGTTCGATATTGTTGATACTTTTGTTATTCCTGATTTCAATTGCTTGTTTTTTAGCGAATTTGTCAGGGACATCAAACGAAGGGCTAGACCAAGAAGACTACCACCACGTGAACAAAACAAGTTGATGAATGAAAAATTTCATAAGTGGTTTGAATCTCATGTAGGTGAATTACTGTTATGCAAGTTAATCTTTATTATAGATACATTTTCTATGGTGCTGATACGATTTGCGCAAAATTAATAGGTACATTCTTTGGGTCCTGAAGGTGCGTCATCTGAAATACAAGTACTTGCCAAAGGTCCCTATCAGATGGTCAAAAGATACGGAGGATACATATTCAATGGTTTTAGATTTCGTACTAAGGATCGTGAATGTAATTTGAAGTCTCAAAATAGTGGAATGGTAGTGACGTCTAAGACTAGAAGTTATGCTTCCAAATTGGACACGAGGCCTGTAGATGGAGATCTTGACTACTATGGAGTGCTCACGGATATCATTGAGTTGAATTATTTTGGCCATTTCCGTGTTGCCTTATTTCGTGGGGATTGGGCTGAGTTTGATAGGAATTTTGCTAACAACAAAGATAAGCTTGGCTTCACAGTTGTAAACTTCTCAAAATTGATTCACATCGGTACACACATTAGCCATGAGCCATTTGTGTTTCCATCCCAAGTGCAACAAGTGTTCTACATTGAAGATCCAACCCTGCCAAAATCGTATGTGGCTCTCCCTATGCAACCAAGAGATGTATTCCAACTGGGCGATACTTCAGACGATGAAGACGGTGAAGTCATGAACAGTTACATTGCTTCTGAGTTTCCTGTGTTTGATGTAAACACAACCGATGTTGGAATTTGCGGGACTTGGCTCCGCAAGGATGGAGAAGAGGGCGATGTACTGGAAGATGTCGTATTATAGTTTACATGATTTTCAATTGGGTTTATTATATGTCTGTAATTTTATGTCTTAAATCTTGTTGTAATATTATGTCTGTAATTTCGAATATATTCATTGTGAATTTAATACACCGGTTTAATTATCTTTCTATTTTCTACTGCTTGGTATTATTTACATTAAACTATGCTTAGTGTCATTTGAACCAAACTATCGTTGTAATTTAATCTGTTACAAATCTCATTTTTTAAATTTTTTTACAATTATGTTGGTTTGTTAATCCTACTAAAGTACAAATTTTATGATAGTTATTATAAACATGTTATTAATTAAATTTGCATCTCTAAGGAAGTTATCGAATCCTTGACAGGTACAACATGCCGAGGCATGGAAAGAGGATAAATATAAATGATGGCAATGAGAGCCATGGGGATGAGCAGCCACTAAATAATAGTGGCAGTCAAACATATGAGAGTGAGGGTAGCACGCCGCCCACTGTCAAAAAAACATCGGTAAGTCTTTAAATTGGTATTTTAAAAGAGATTATGGTCTTGAATGCATGAAAGACACGTACTAGTGTTTGTGAGTCTGCATTGTGGCTGTCATCTATAAGCATTTCGTCTATGTTTCTTAAGTTGGCTGTGATTAGAAAGAAAGGGCTGGAGTGGAGATCTGGAAACCTAAATAGAGACATCTCGTTTATTATAATCTACACTTATTGTTGGACCAACCCCCTCTTGCTGTTGTTGCTGATGTCTCTTTGTGTGCGTGTGTTGAAGAGAATGAAGGGATGAGAGAGAGTTGAGGAAAATGCCGCTATGTTAGCCTGGTGTATCCTCATTCTCTACCATCCCTCTTTCTGGCTCCATATATGGCTTCAATATTAAATTGGTTTCCTTCCACGGTGACAATCCGAAATACTACACTTGATATGAGCCCTGTTCATAGCTGCACCCTATTGCATACTCACAAACAACTAATACGTGTCGTTCATGCATTGAATGACCAACACCACTTTGGCACATAACATGGTGTAGATGACATTGTATGACCTGCAAACAAGGTTTGTTCAGCCGTGTTGTTATTTTGATTTGGAGGATTTTGGTATGCTAGCAGCATACTTAGTTTGGAAGTGAACCCATTTTGGTTAAAAAATCATGCCAAAGATAGCAATCAGATGCATGAAATCAGCTTCTTAAACAATATCTGAAAATGAAAATTTCCATAATCTGAGCATATATGTTTCTTTAACAGTGACTGTGAACAATTGTTCTTAATTGGGCTGTGATTAGAAAGAGACGAGTTGGAGTGGAGATCTGGAAACCCATATATAGACATCTTGTTCATAATAATTTATTATTATTGTTGTTCTTGTCGCTCTTGCTATTGTTGCTGATGTCTCTATGTGTTCATGTGCTGAAGGGAAAGAAGGGATGAGAGAGAGATGAGGAAAATGCCGCTATGTTAGCCTGGTGTATCCTCATTCTCTACCATTCCTCTTTCTGGCTTCTATATTTGGTTTCCTTCCACGATGACAATTCCTTAAAACTACACTTGATATGAGCCCTATTCGTATTTTTAAGATACTTTGGAAATTTTCATTGTAAGATACCATTAAAGTAACCTGATTGCCATCTGTGGCATGATTTTTTAACCAGAAATGGGTTCACTTCCAAACTCAGTATGCTGCTAGCATACCCATTGTTCCTTCACTGTAAATGAAGCTTATTTTCATGCATCTGGTTGTCTTCTTGGCATGCATGTTTTTTTAACCAAAATGGGTTCACTGTGCTGTGAGGATGCTATAGGTACGTATGCCAAAGGCCTCCGGCCGGATATGCACAACAATTGGATTTTAGATTTGGTTGGGCTAAAGAAGTAGTAGAGCAACATATAAGCTCAGACATTGGAAATTTTCATTTTAAGATACAGTTAAAGTAACCTGATTGCCATCTGTGGCATGATTTTTTTAACCAAAAATGGGTTCACTTCCAAAATCAGTATGCTGCTAGCATACCCATTGTTCTTTAACTGTTAATGAAGCTTATTTTCATGCATCTGGTTGTCTTCTTGGCATGCATGTTTTTTTAACCAAAATGGGTTCACTGTGCTGTGAGGATGCTATAGGTACGTATGCCAAAGGCCTCCGGCCGGATATGCACAACAATTGGATTTTAGATTTGGTTGGGCTAAAGAAGTAGTAGAGCAACATATAAGCTCAGATACTGGAAATTTTCATTTTAAGATACTGTTAAAGTAACCTGATTGCCATCTGTGGCATGATTTTTTAACCAAAAATGGGTTCACTTCCAAACTCAGTATGCTGCTAGCATACCCATTGTTCTTTCACTGTTAATGAAGCTTATTTTCATGCATCTGGTTGTCTTCTTAGCATGCATGTTTTTTTGACCAAAATGGGTTCACTGTGCTGTGAGGATGCTATAGGTACGTATGCCAAAATCCTCCGGCCGGATATGCACAACAATTGGATTTTAGATTTGGTTGGGCTAAAGAAGTAGTAGAGCAACATATAAGCTCAGACATTGGAAATTTTCATTTTAAGATACCGTTAAAGTAACCTGATTGCCATCTGTGGCATGATTTTTTTAACCAAAAATGGGTTCACTTCCAAACTCAGTATGCTGCTAGCATACCCATTGTTCTTTCACTGTAAATGAAGCTTATTTTCATGCATCTGGTTGTCTTCTTGGCATGCATGTTTTTTTGACCAAAATGGGTTCACTGTGCTGTGAGGATGCTATAGGTACGTATGCCAAAATCCTCCGGCCGGATATGCACAACAATTGGATTTTAGATTTGGTTGGGCTAAAGAAGTAGTAGAGCAACATATAAGCTCAGATACTGGAAATTTTCATTTTAAGATACCGTTAAAGTAACCTGATTGCCATCTGTGGCATGATTTTTTAACCAAAAATGGGTTCACTTCCAAACTCAGTATGCTGCTAGCAAACCCATTGTTCTTTCACTGTTAATGAAGCTTACTTTCATGCATCTGGTTGTCTTCTTGGCATGCATGTTTTTTTGACCAAAATGGGTTCATTGTGCTGTGAGGATGCTATAGGTACGTATGCCAAAGGCCTCCGGCCGGATATGCACAATAATTGGATTTTAGATTTGGTTGGGCTAAAGAAGTAGTAGAGCAACATATAAGCTTAGACATTGGAAATTTTCATTTTAAGATACAGTTAAAGTAACCTGATTGCCATCTGTGGCATGATTTTTTAACCAAAAATGGGTTCACTTCCAAACTCAGTATGCTGCTAGCATACCCATTGTTCTTTCACTGTTAATGAAGCTTATTTTCATGCATCTGGTTGTCTTCTTGGCATGCATGTTTTTTTGACCAAAATGGGTTCACTGTGCTGTGAGGATGCTATAGGTACGTATGCCAACGGCCTCCGGCCGGATATGCACAACAATTGGATTTTAGATTTGGTTGGGTTAAAGAAGTAGAAGAGCAACATATAAGCTCAGATACTGGAAATTTTCATTTTAAGATACCGTTAAAGTAACCTGATTGCCATCTGTGGCATGATTTTTTAACCAAAAATGGGTACACTTCCAAACTCAGTATGCTGCTAGCATCTGATTGTTCTTTCACTGTTAATGAAGCTGATTTCATGCATCTGATTGTCTTCTTGGCATGCATGTTTTTTTGACCAAAATGGGTTCACTGTGAACTGAGGATGCTATAGCTGTATGCCAGAACCCTCCGGGTATGCACAACAATTGGGTTTTAGATTTAGTTGGGCTAAAGAAGTAGTAGAGCAACATATAAGCTCAGATAATGGAAATTTTCATTTTCAGATACTGTTAAAGTAACCTGATTGCCATCTGTGGCATGATTTTTAACCAAAAATGGGTACACTTCCAAACTAAGTATGCTGCTAGCATCCTCATCTTCTTTTACTATTAGTGAAGCTTATTTTCATGCATCTGATTGTCATCTTGGCATGCATGTTTTTTGCCAACCAAAATGGGTTCACTGTGAACTGAGGATGGTATAGGTACATATGCCAAAATCCTCCGGCCGGATATGCACAACAATTGGGTTTTAGATTTAGTTGGGCTAAAGAATTAGTAGAGCAACATATACGCTCAGATAATGGGTATTTTCATTTTCAGATACTGTTAGATAACCTGATTGCCATCTTAGGCATGATTTTCTAACAAAAAATGGGTGCACTTCCAAACTAAGTATGCTGATACCATCCTCATTTTCTTTCCCTGTTAATGAAGCTTATTTCATTAAGATCCAGGATGGCAAATTTTGGTACGGCTGTGATTGGATTGTTTAGTGGCTGTTGTCTATGTTCTTAATTGGGCTGTGATTAGAAAAAGAGGGCTCGAGTGGAGATCTGGAAACCCATATGAGACATCTTGTTCATAATAATTTATTATTATTGTTTTTCTTGTCGCTCTTGCTGTTGTTGCTGATGTCTCTTTGTGTTCGTGTGCTGAAGGGAAACAAGGGATGAGAGAGAGATGAGGAAAATGCCGCTATGTTAGCCTGGTGTATCCAAAGTCTCTACCATTCTTCTTTCTGTTTCCATTTCTAGCTTCTATATTTGGTTTTCTTCCACGATGACAGATCCCTAAAAATACACTTGATATGAGCCCTATCTTATTTTTCTTATTTTTCTTATATTTGGTTTCCGTCCACGATGACAGTTTCATGGATTGTCTGAACAATCCATGAAAGACATGCTTAGATACTGAATTTTCATTTGTGTTACTGTTTTAGATAGTGGATATTCCCAATAAGAGGAGAATATAAAGGTTTCAAGTTAGATACTGAATTTTCATTTGTTTTGTTATTTTAGATATATTTAAAAACAAAATTAAGTACTAGATTTTTAGCATTGCAATGTAATTATTTTACCTCTGTATATATCATTAACAATTCCATTTGCAATTGGTACTTTCATCTTATAATTTAAGATACAGGTAGTTCTTTTTGCAAGTTCAAAAAATATGTATATTCTGTATTGTGGTCTACTGTTGAATTAAACTATTGTTTTTTTTTTCACAGGGCGGTCGCCCAGATGAAGGAAATTCTGATGATCAGAGCTGAAGCTACTCGAGGGGTATGAATCTGCGGTCCTCCTTGCTGTTCTTATGTCCTCCTTGCTGTATGGTTGTTGTTTATATTTCCTCCTCCTTGCTGTTGTTATGTCAGACTGGTTTTTTTTTTATGAGAGTTATGTCAGACTTTTAATTTGGGATATTTTGGATATTTGTCAGACTGGTTTGTTTGGATATTTGGGATGTTAGTCCCTATATTATTTTGTTAATTATGACACTGTTAATTAATCAATGAATTTGGACGTTGATATGACACGTGTGAAACTTGATTATCTTTAATTATTCTTGTGTGGTTGTGATTTGCGCAGTAATATGCAACGAAATTGGTTGAATCAGTTGTAAATTAGTTTACAGGTTTTGTAAATGAAACTGTGAATTGAAATCGAACGGAAAATCGGAGTATCGAAAATAAACGGGCATAGCTAGACCGGCATTTTAAAAACGCCGGTCTATCTAATCAATTTGTTTGAGTATGCGATATATCGGCGTTTCCACACACGCCGGTGAATGTCGCCAGCTGTAACGGCATCGACGAACACCGGCATTTTAGATAACGCCGGTGTTTATAAATACACCGGCATTTTTTGGACACGCCGGGGATTGTACGTAGGGAAACCCGGGCACTCATAAACGCATATACACCGGCGCTTTATGACCGCCGGTATACTTTCGTTCTACACCGGCGTTTATAGAAACGCCGGTGAATGTACAAACACCGGCGGTTTGCGACCGCCGGTGGATGTATATAGTGGCAAAAGAACGGCACTCAGAGACCGACATACACCGGCATTTTATGACCGCCGGTGTATCTTTCGCATTTACCGGCGTCCATTAAAACCGCCGGTGTAGACCCCTTCATTTCCGCGACGCCCGCTTCGGCGGCATTTGGACCGGTGCTATTATAAACGCCGGTGAAAGTTTCACCGGTGAAAAAAAACACCGGTAAAGCCCTAAAAAACCACTGGGAAATCGTGTTTCTTTTGTTGTGCTAATGTGTATGGAATAAATTTGCATAACTTTAATAATGCACACACAAACATTATTGATGAATTTCGGGATAGGGAGGGGGGAAATATTGACAAAGTAAAGCGGGTTTTCGGAGGGGAGTTAAATAAGGATTGTGTTTCACGTGATCTGGTACAGTTGGGGACAACTTATCAGGAGGAGGGGAGGAGCAACACTTTTAATGTTTAACGTCCTTTTTTGGAACGTTAGAGGACTTGGCCAAATAGCCAAGCGTAGGATGGTTGGGGAGGTTATTAAGAATAACAACATTGAAGTTGTCTGCCTGGAAGAGACCAAACTGTCACAACCAACATACAGGGTTATTAGGGGACTTAGGTTAAATCACATTAAGTAGTGGAGGATACGAGACGCTATAGGAGTGTCGGAGGGGGGGGTCATGGTGGGGGTAAATACCAGTAATTTCGACTTACTGGAGTAATGGGTAGGCCAATTCATTGTAATAGTGATTGTCGAAAGAAGGAGGGATAATTGGAAGTAGATGATCACGGCAGGATATGGACCGAATGATAGGAGCCAAAGACAAGAGTTTTGGGATGAGCTAACTTACATCAGAGGTAGATGGAACCTACCTTGGGTGGTAGGGGGACTTCAATATCGTCAGATACTCGCATGAAAGAAGAGGAGCGATGGGTAATGGCCACGATATAAGGAAGTTTAATCAGGCCATCTCATCCCTGACTTTGATGGAAATCCCTGTGAATGATCGAAGCTTTACTTGGTCGAATCGACGATAGGTACCTGTGTTGGCAAAACTTGATCGAAGACTAGTCTCAACCGATTCGGAAACAAGGTTCCTGTGGTCAGCGACGAAATCGTGCATCCGAAACACGTCGAATCATGTACCAATAATTATAAGCTCCGGGGAAGAAGGGGAATGGCTAAAGAAGGTCTTCCGGTTCGAGAAAATGTTGCTGACTATGGAGGAATGTCATGACATAGTCAGAACAAGCTGGGAAGGGGATGTCAGTTCGACGGAACCAGCTACAAGACTGGTGGGGAAACTCTCTAGACTAAGAAGAAGACTTAAAAAATGGAACAACGACAAAATTGGGAACATACTGTAGAGGAAGGAATCCACTTTGAAAGAGATCGAGGAACTGGAAAGGAAGGAGGAGGCGGGCAACTTGGATGATAACCAATTCCAGAAATTAGGTCATGTAGGGAAGAAATTCTGGAAACATATAATAGGGAGGAAATCATGTGGCGTCAAAGGTCGAGGATTAAATGGCTGAAAGAAGGGGATGCAAATACTAGTTACTTCCATACAGTCGCAAGCATGCGACGGAGGAATAACTTCAACCGGTCCTTGGATATTGATGGAATCACTGTCAGAGAGGAATGGCAGATAGAAAAGCATGTGCATGAAACATACAAGGAGCTGTTCGGACATAACAGATTAGGAGTGTGCGAGTCAGCGGAAGATCTCTGGGAGGAGCTACAAGGCCAGACTCGGGAACGAGTTGCAGCACTACAAGAGCCATTTACCATGGAAGAGGTCAAGAGGGCGGAATGGGGGATGGGGCAGGACCTGATGGTTTCCCTATTTTCTTCTATAAGCAGTTCTGGAATATTGTAAAGATGGACATTATGGAAGTGATGAAGGCCTTCTTTGAGGGCTCATTAGAGTTGGGCCGATTAAACTACGCCAACGTGTGTCTAATCCCGAAGAGAAAGGTGGCCACGGAGGTGGGGGACTATAGGCCAATCAGCCTGATTAATTGCTCAGTAAAGATCATCACAAAAGTTTTGCCAAATAGACTTAGAGGGATCATCGGGGATATCGTGAAAGAGTACCAGACCGGTTTTATTGTGGGGAGAGATATTTTAGATGGGGTGGCCTGAGTAGGAGGGGGTTTGTATGAACCTTCAGGAGGTCATACAAGATACAAAGCGATGAAAGAGGAGTGGGTTTCTGCTAAAACTAGACTTTGAAAAGGCGTACGATAAGGTGGAATGGAAATGATTACTAGAGATCCTGAGTAGGAGGGGGTTTGGGGCGGGTGGATTGGATGGATCGAGAATTGGCTTACAACGGCAAAGGTGAGCGTTGTAGTTAACGGGAAACCAGGCAAGGAAATCAGGCGTAGAAGGGGTCTTAGGCAGGGGCATCCTCTTTCACTGTTGCTGTTCACAATGGTGGCGGATGGCCTACATAGAATGCTCAACACATACAGAGAAAATGGGCTTATCAAGGGGCTGGGTATGAAGAGGGGGGTTTCAGCGGTCACTAACATCCAATATGTGGACGACACTCTCATATTCGGGGAATGTGATATTGCGCATGCCACATTCCTTAAGTAGGGGTTATATATCTTTGAAGATTGGTCGGGTTTGAAGGTGAACTTTCATAAAAGCACTATCACGTTGTTAGGAGAGACGGGGGACGCTGGAAGCGCAGTTGTAGGTATACTAAATTGTCAGATCCAAAAGTTACTAATTAGGTATCTGGGTCTGCTAATTGGTACTGGCAAAATACGGATGGTGGATTGGACTGAGTTAATTGAGAAAGTTGCGAATAGACTAGAGGGTTGGAAAGGGAAAATGCTATCTTTTGGTGGGTGACTTGTACTGCTGAACTCGGTAGTTAGCTCCATACCGTTATACTACATGTCCTTTTTTGAGATACCAGTTTGGGCTATTAAGAAAATTGGCAGATTAAGAAGACGGCTCCTTTAGCACGGGACGGGTCCAGAAGGGTAAGGGTACTCGCTACTTAGGTGGGGGATCGTGTGCAAAAGGAAAGAATTTGGGGGGTTAGGAGTCATCAATATCAGACAGATGAATTAGACCCTACTTTGTAAATGGTGGTGGAAGCTCAAAATAAGAAAAAAGGCTACATGGGCAGCAATCATCAGGGCGACCTACATCAGGGATGGGTGCATACACCGGAAACATAAGAACATGGCATCCATGTCAGGATTCTGGCGGGGGGTTTCGCGCACTAAAGATATCTTTCTGGCAGGGGTTAACTTCTCTATTGGGAACGGAAAAACAATATGCTTCTAGAAAGACAAGTGGTGTGGGGCAATTAGATTAAAAAGAAGATTCCAGGAGATTTACAAGTTTGCAACAGATAAAAACGACTGGGTCGCTAGATAGTGGAGGAACGACAGTTGGAGACCGAGGGTCTCTGGCAGAATTAGCAGGGAAGCCAGAAGACAAAAGCCGGAGCTAATTAGTTACCTTCAAGACTGGAAGCCAGCAAGTAATGAACACACAGATAAGATGAGCTAGTCGGTTGAGAAAGGGGGGGGGGCATTTCAGTTAGATCATCGTACAAGTGGCTAAACGATGGGGGGATGCGGACAATAGACCCAATATGGAAGGTTACTGTACCCCTGAAGATTAGGACGTTTAACTGGTTGGCTATTAGAAATGCCATTCTCACAAGGGATAACCTGGCAAAACGAAAATGACAAGGGCCTGGGGAGTGTGTTATGTGCAACCTGGAGAGCGAAACGGTAAACCACCTACTCGTACAGTACATATATGCAAGGGTAGTTTGGGGGGATACATTATGCAGATTCACCGTCCAAGGACCCTTACCAGAATCGGTACAGGACCTTTGGGGAATCTGGAGAGACGCTAATGTTAATAATAGTCTCATTGACAGCTGGGGAATTCGGGTTGCAGCTATATGCTGGGGGATATGATTAGAAAGGAATAATAGAATATTCAGACCAACACACAGACATATCATGCACCAACAACTTATATTCAGGATTTATGCTAATATTGTATTCTAGTCTCGAATGGCAGGGGTGGAGCAAGCAAAGAAAATGAAGGAAATATTTGCAGATATCATCACTTCGAACCTTGAAGGTGAGGGCGATCGGGAGGGGGGGGAACGAAGGGGAGGAGTGAACGGCAGGTGCAGGATGGGGCACCTATGGTGGGGATTGAGGAACTTGCACTTTTGGTGGACTCGGTAGTATGCTAGATCGAATCTTGCTGTAATATTTGTAATTTTTGTGGTTTTTGGGTAGGGAGCTGCTTTGTTTTTGGGGGGGGGGGGGGAGGTTTGCTCTTTTTCCGGGAAATGAGACTCGTGGCCCAATGTTGGGACTCATGATTATCATTTCCCGTTCATGGTTGTTGTTTTTTTAAAAATCTTTTTAATGAAGCATGGGGGTTTTATACCCACCATTTATGATTAAAAAAAAAGATAGAGATTTAGAATTATTGACAAACTTTTCTTATAAAGTGCAAGAAAACTAAAGTGATATAGACAGGAGGCAAACTCGAGAACAATGCAAACTCGGAATGTGGTTATCACCTTAGATTTTGACTTCGGAAAACATGGGGTTAAACAAGGGTTCAAGTCCTTGAGGAACATTTCATATGGGCTACAATGAGCTGTAATGAGACATCCAGAGCTATATTCCTACACAAAGATAACATGACTTCAAACACAGTGCACATACCCTTGGAAGGAACTGCCCTTGATCAAACACAGGAGCTATATTCCATCATAGCATGTTTTTGCAACATACTGATCTGCCCTCACCTATCCATTTCACAATAGTTTCAGTAATCGTATCTTTCAAAAAGAAGACTAAAGAGTTAATTAAGAGCTACAATTTCACATAATAATATAATTGGCATTCGTAAGGCAGTGAATCCAGCAGTAAAATGGCCTTTTCTAGTTTTAATGGTTGGAAGCGACCAAAAGGTGTTGGTAAAATTTTTTGAGTAGTATCAAAGAAAATATAAGAAAATTAGTTTACAGTAGACTAGCAACTTATCATTATTTGCAGAATCAAAAATATATGAAAATTTCTCAAAAGAGAAATAGCTGAATAAGAGCAGAACTTATATAACATTGCAATAATCTCAACATTAATTAAGAATATATTAATTGAGAACTTGAGAATATAGGCTATTATTGCTCTATAGAGCCTAGGACCACAACTGTAAATCTATGGTGTGGATTTGCATAATTTATATGACAAAGTGATTATCAGAAGTGATAAATTTAAATAATAATATTACATTCGATGTAATCCTAAACCTTCAACTCTTTTTTCTTCTAACTTGAATTGTTCTTGTCGGCATAAATCCTCACTCAAGTTCTGACAGGACCCACATACATTGTGCAGCAGCATCAAATTTCAAGAATTAACTGATTATTAAATATTGCACACAAATGCTAGTAATGCAATCTCATGTTGTAGGCCTCAACAGAGCGCTCTGGAAGTATTAAAGCCGCTCCCATAATACATATACATATACTATCCTAGTGATTGTGCACTCGACTTCAAATTAGTCAAACTTTAAACCAATGGATTCAGTGCACTATGTATATTCCGTTCAAGACCAAATATTGGATGTTAAAAAACCAAAAGCAAACAACTTTTCTATATGTAAGTAATCGAATAACAAGAAATACTATATTCTAAGAAAATCTTCTCACCCTTTTATACTGTTGTTCTCTTTTCTCCTTGCCAGAGACAGCATTAGCATTCTTATGATCTGTAATGTAATTTTTATATAAGGTCACAATGAAAGATCAGCAAAGACATCAGCAATTCTAAAATGGAATTGAGATGCTAAAAAAGAATGGTTCTTACAAGAAGTTTTTCGCTTGAACATGGAATTCATCTTGCGCTTCCTCTGACAAACAGACTGAAGGTTCTTCTTTGCGAACTTCCTCGCTTTCTTCCCCAACTTACCCATCACTGTTTTCAGAATAAAAACCAGGAAATTCATCAAGACCGAGGGAATTAGGTTATACAAAACCAGGAACTTATATAAATCAGCTTCAATCCAACCAAATTTATTTTTTAAAGCTAAAAATGTACGCAACCTGTACATTGCATGCCTCTACCTCTACTTAAAATTTATCTATAGGTATCCTAGCTCCATCAAAACTTTTCTGATCTTCGAAATTTTCTTATGTATTGCACTATGAGAGTATCTAATCATGTCAAATTTTATAATACACGACAAATAAAGAATAACTATGGTTACTGATGTTATTTACATTGTGAGCCTGAAACTTTGTCACTGAATAATAACCTATATTCTCAAGTTCTCAATTTGTGGATAATTACACAATTTAATTTATTCTCAAGTTCTCACGTTCTCAATTTCATACATAGGGCTTGAAGAGGGAGGAAGAAGATGTTGATCGGAGTGAGGAGAAATGAACGGCGACGGCGACGTGGAACGACAACGGCGACGGACACGGCACGAGGGGGGCGGTGGTTTGTGAGAGAGAGAGGGACGCGGGGGGGGGGGGGGGGGGGGGGATAATTTTGGGGGAAATTGAGATGTGAAATTGGAGGAGGGGGTTAAGGGATTTCAATCCCTCTAGCATGGCTTTTGTGAGCTTGAATGCTGGGCTAGATACCTTGTATACCGGCATTTTCGAAAAATGCCGGCTTACACGTGCTGTTTTTCTTTTTTTTTAAAACCGTTGTTTTACCCCGGCGTTTTAGATAAATGCCAGAATAGAGCTTCATGATTAGTAATTATTTGAGGAGTTTATGATAAAATTAGTTACGCCTGCTGCCTAAACCATATTTGTCCTTGTAATAATAGAGAGCCATTCAAAATTATTAAGAGTTAATTAGAGAAGAAAAATGTTATATGAAAGACCAAAGAAAAGGCTTAGTTACAACCAGTCTAAAAAATGACTCACCAAAGAAGAGATGGTCCATCTACAGCAATAACACTTTAACAAGAGCTAAGCAGTTAAAATCCCCGATTACGTCGGATTAATTCCTGATTAATCTCTAATCGGAAGCTAAGCGATTATTTTTTTAGCGATTTATAATATTTCAATAGTTAGCGATTGAATCGGAAATAATCGGCCGATTTTAAATGGCCGATTAACCGATTAAATCTCTTCCTATAATTTTCATGTTCGTTTGCATTATTTGGGCTCAATCCGGCCAAAATCCAAAATTCAAATTCAAAATTCAAATCTCTTTTGGTCATCGCGCAAACCCAAATCCGACATATCGCCGCTCTCTTTTTCTTCCTCCTGCAAACCCAAACCCAAACCCAAACTGATTCTCTTCTTTTTCCTCGAGAAAACCTAAACCCGACCTGCTGTCGCTCTCCCCGTACCGTTGGATACTTGACCCGGCCCGCATCTGCACCTCCTCCTAGTTGCTCGCACTGCTCCTCCCCAATTGTTTTTGTTTGATAGAACCGACTAGCAAACCCGACCCAACCTACATCCAGAATCCAAACTCAGCTCAAACCAAGTACTCTTCTTTTTTCTCTATAACTATATGTTCGTATTTGATAATCTCATAATAGTTTTATATTAGAATTTAATGTTGCTAGATAATGAGGATATATCTTTTTTTAATTATATTTATAATAATTTTTTCGATTTAATCTCCGATTATTTTCCGATTAACCGATTAATCACTAATCATTTCTAGACCGATTAGTTCCAAAACCCGATTTTAACTACCTAGCAAGAGATGACTTACAAATTAAAGACTCAAACAAAATAATAATCTCTAATATTATAATGGAAGAAGGCCTTAGTGTCATTTGTAAATGTTTTGTCAATCTACCAGCCCGTGTAACACACGTGCATAACTATTATAAAGAAGGTCCTAGGTTCAAATCAAGACAACGTCTAAATTTTTATTTTAAAAAATTATATTTATTAAAACGTGCATGACACGTGTAAACTATTAGTAACAATAATTAGATATGCTTGGCTAGTAAAATAAAGAGGAAAGGTTCTCTAGTGTTCACTCATTCAAAGGAGTGCCGCGGACACCACAAAAATTTGGACTCTGCACTTGTTGAAATAAAATAATCAAAAAGTGAATATTAAATGTCACATATTTTTTAAACTAGTCAAAGGCCCACTAATCTACTCCTTTAACCCATTCAAACCATGCTTAACCCTTCAACAAGATTACCATATTAACTCAAAAACTTAAAAAAAAAATTTAAAAAAAAATAAAAACTTACCTGTTATGAAAAAGAGAGAGATAGAGATGTAGTCAAACCTAAGTGTTGTGGTTATTTATTCATATATATATGGGAAAGTTAGGGTTAGAGTTTGGTAGTATGGTTGGACCGAGTCTCGGCTTTTTTGGAGGTTCATCTATGGATCCATCAACTAACCAGGTCTCGGCTTTTAGGACCCAACCAGGTCTTAGCTTTTAGACCCATTAGCCTAATAAATTTTCTTTTTTAAATTGTTATGAAAGTGCTTTCTAACCGTCTTTTTTCTGTTATCTCTCCTTTAATTGATCCGGCTCAATCTGGTTTCATCAAAGATAGATTCATTCTTGATAGTGTGGTTTGCGCCCAAGAAATTATTTCGGGTTGTCACCAATCCAAGTCGGAAGGTATTCTCCTCAAGCTTGATTTCGAGAAAGCCTACGACAACGTTAATTGAGATTTCTTATTAGATATTCTTTTACATCGCGGGGTTGGTCTTAGATGGATTTTTTGGATTAAATTCGGTCTCTTCTGTGACGCTTATTCTATTATCATTAATGGTATTGAAGAGAATAATTCATGTGTAAGCGTGGCCTTCGTCAAGGAGATCTCATTTCCTCTTCGTTTTTTCTCTAGTGGCTGATATCTTCAGTAGACTTATCCTTAAGGCATGGGAAGCCTACATTATTGAAGGTCGTGGAGGATTTCGTGGTTTTAGAGGGATCCTTAATCTCCAATATGCGGATGACACTGTTCAGTTTGCAAAACCGAATGGTCCGACTCTTCGAAATCTTAAACTAGTTCTTTATATCTTCGAGCAAGCTTCAAGCCTTTCAATTAGTTTTCATAAAACTTCAGTTATGCGGCTTGGCAGTCCTGCTAATCGTCAGATTGAGATAGCTCATTTCTTCAGTTGTGCTTATGCTTCTTTCCATATCTCTTATCTTGGAATCCATTTACGTTGGGGTAAACTTCACCGTACTGACTGGATTCTGATGATTGATAAAGCAGTATCTAGAATCAACACCTGGTCTGGTCGACACCTCTCGAGAGGTGATAGATTGATTCTTATTGATTATATTCTTACTTAAATCCCTCTATACATGATGTCATTCTTCATTGTACCATTATCGGTCATTAAGCAAATTGATAATATTAGAAGGAACTTCTTCTTTCTGGCTCTTCCGTCTTGAATACTGGTAAACACCTTTGCAATTGGAACCTTTTATGCAAATCTAAACGTGAAGGTGGTCTTGGGATTTTGAATTACAGACATCAGAACTTGGCCCTTCTTGAGAAATGGTTGTGGAAGTTGCTCAAACAAGCAGATTTGGGCTAGGTTCACCTAGTGACCCATAAATATCATAAACGCCACAAGTCTTGGGAACTACACCCTTACCTCTCTACTATTACCTCTCCCTTTTGGAAAGGTATTTAGAAAGTCATGGCTCCATTCAAATGTGGGGTTTTAAACTGTGTGGTGATGGTTTGACGGTCCACTTCTGGACCGATTTCTGGATAGGCTACATCTCTTTAGCTTCTAATTTCCCCGAACTTTATCATATTACTGCTAACTCTCTCGCCACGGTGGCTAATTATCTTATTCGCAATAGCGATCAGCGGAACTGGAATATTACTTTCTGTCGAACTCTCCCGACTGTGCTATACCCAAATTTTTTAAGATTACTTTTATTATTAAGATCTTATCATTGGCATCCGAATGATGATATTTTATGGCGGTGGCACAGTTCAGGCTCCTACACTATCAAATATTTTTATAACTTTCTCAACTCTGGAGGTATTATCTCTTCGTTCTCCAATACTGTAAGGAAGGGTATAGCTCCGCTAAAGGTTTGTATCCTCACGTGGCTTGCGATACATAAACTCCCCACGGTGGATATTCTCAACAACAAAAAAAACTTGCTATTGGCCACTTGTGTGTTTTATCCTTACGCATCATGAAACTGCTCATCATTTATTTATCAACTCCTTTTTCATTATCCCACTCTGGAAGATTTGTAAGATAGCGTGGAAATTCCATGGTAAACCTAGCTCTGTGAGTTCGTGATGGGACTCTTGGAGATTGCGTCGTGTCATGAATTCGATTCGTCCATCATGGGATTTATTTGTGATGGCGATGATTTGGACTATTTGGAAGAAAGAAATAACTGTATTTTCTCCAACACCTCATGACCCATTAACTGTTTAATCGATGATCTTCTTTTCTACAATAATTTATTGGTTAGTGTTTTATCCCATTCCAAATTGGCTAAGCTTCATTTAAACTACCTTGACATTGTTGTCAATTCTTTCTCTCATGCTAACTAAACTTTATGCCACTCTATCTTTTTTAACGCACTCTATTCTGTTACTTAGTCTTACTTTTTGAGTATCTTCTTTGTGGATCTAAACTACTCCAGTTGTCGTTACTGTATTTCTATTTTAGTCTCTTCATTTTGGTGGTTTTGTGTGCAGGTCCTTTGCCTGGTGTTACTCTTATCACCCCGGTCCTCTACTACTACCTCTGATGTACTGGACTTTTGTTTTTTTGATGCGCTCGTTGTTTTCTTCTAAATGTTCTATTGTTTAGCTGAATGAATGTACAATTTTCTTTTCTCTTACATTTTCTGCTCTGTATGTTGTCCTCACTGTGTTTTGATATTGTTGCTGCTTATTTCGGTGTAGGAGCAAATAGATAGTGAGTTAATAATGGATGAAAACTACTAAAAGTCCAAACTGTGCCTTGGCCGTTAAAAGAGGTTAGAGCTCCCGAGATTGAATCTGGATCGTTGATTGACCTCCTGTGATATGAATTCGACGATTGGTGATGCGGCCGATGGACCTGCAAAATGCCTGAAACACCGGGGGGTGGCCCCCGGCGACAGACCTTCCGACGCTCAAGTCAGAACAAGAAAGAGAGAAAGTATGAAAATAAAAACTGGTGAATTGTTGATTACTTGGTGATTGAAGAGGGGAAGGAGTATTTATAGGCCTGAGAGACATTCTAGAGATCGAATCGTGACCGTTGGATCTTTCATGTCTCCCCTCCTAAAGAGATAAGATATCCCTTTTAGGGGATACGAGATTTGAATCCTAGCCAACATGGGCTGGGTGTCTCTCTTAGTGGGCCTAGTCTGTCACTTTCTATGGGCTTGAGAGAAGCCCATGTTTTGGTTTGGGCCTAGGCCTGTAAAATAGGCATGTGATGGTTGATCTCCTAGTAGATGCTTTGAGATCTGCGTAGGGATCGTATGGCTCTGATTTGCTGTAATTTTTACCATCATCATAAGCCCCCCTCCAAGAAGGCGATTTCATGGCTTTCAGGAAGTCGTACGTCTTATTTTTAGAATCTGGCGAATAATCTTAGCAGTCGGAGTGTTCGGAGATACCCGGAACTGATATGTGACTTCTGAAGGTAGTGAATATTTTCCTGGATTTTTTCATATTTTTCGAATTTTTTCGAATTTTCTGGAATTTTTTGGGAATTTTCCCTTAGTTCTTCGGATTTCTCCGAATTTTATGGAACGTTTCACAGTCTCAAAACCACTCTTCGAATTTTATAATTAATAAATTCAATTTTAATTATTTTTTCAGATTTTTAAATTATTTTCCAAATTTAAATAATTATTTTTGGATTTTTTAATTAACTTTTCGAATTAAAAATGATTTTAAAATGATTTTTTTAATTATCAAATCTGGGCTCGCATTTTGAAGCAATTTGAGGTGCAGATCATTGCCTGGCTCGCGCGCTGAGGAGATCTGATGGCTGAGGTGCGAGATCAGGGCTCGAAATTTCTAAAGCATTGATCAAGGAGCTAACGCGGATTTCGTGGAGATCCGACGGCCTCTAGTCATCTTCTTCTACCCCTCAGCTAGGCGAACCAATTTGCCAAGCTATGCTTCTGCCGTCGATTTCTCTTGAAAATAGCAGTACGCTCCTGCATGCATATGATTTCTCTTTAAGTATACTCTTAATCTTGGATCTTTAATTTGTCATAAGATTTCCATCATAATGGTATGTGTATATGCCACAAGATTACTGACAGTTTCAGTTTATACAGTTACGAATGTAGAAATATATATATTTTATTTTGGTTTGATGTAGTTGAATATTTTATCTCAAAAAATGTCAGGAATAAATGATAGGTGGATTGAGTGGCTGCTAGCCTGCTGCTACACTTGTTAACCTTGTGTGCTTTAGAAATCTTTTTGTTGTCTCTCTATGAATTTCATCTACATTTTGTATGAACTGGTTCTGCCAGATATGCACACTTTGCTGAGAGCTTGTGATCAATTTGTTATCACTATTTTGTTATTGCTCCAGCAACTATTATTGTACTTTATTTTTATTTCAATTTAGCTGGGATCCCTTGAAACTCTATCTATTTCTGTCACACACAAACACACAAAAACAACAATAACAAAAAAAGAAAACAACAACTACAATTACCTTCCATCAATAATATAATGCACGGGCCGTACAACAGAGGCTGTGGGGCTTAAGGGAACACAGTTGTTAACAGCTGGCACGGAGACAGGTGGCAAGAGGGGAGAGGGTGACAGGCTAAAGGGAGCGGGGCTGCTTCAGAAAAAAGGGGATGGGACTGGCTTTAATGAGGTTAAGGAAGTGTACGATGAGAAGGGGAGAGGTCAAGTCGCTATCATCGACAAAAATGAGGTGCTAACTGTGACTAGGAAGGAATTCGACGAGGCTGTTGAGGGCGTGGTAGCTTTGCTTTCAAAACACATGGGCCCGCTTGGGTCAGTGGGCCAAATCTATACCGCGGGAGAGTCTGGGGCTTGTTTTGAAGGAGACAAATTGGTTTTGAAAGAAGCTTATGTGGGGGAATTGGGGCTGTGTAAGGAAGAGGAAAAGTTGGGTGTGGCAGGGAACTATCAACCTAGCCCGTGTGCACACTCGATCCAAAATGCTGGTCTACAGGAGGGAGATATGGGAGAAATTCTCGAGCAGGGAAATAGGAAGGAGACCCAAGAGGAGGAGGGAGAGATGATGATTGATGCAACGGACCAAGAATAAGGAGGCGAGGAAGATGAAGAGGACGATCGATTTGAAGACTTAGAAGAGGGACATTGAGGGACAAAGTCCGATAGCGACGAGGCGAGATTTAAGAGGTAGGTCAGATCGCTCACGGGGGAGAAAGACAGAGGGAGCGCAAGACGTGGGGAAGAATCTACGAGGAAAAGTAAGAGGCAACTGATCATTGGGGATCGACAGGTCCAAGTGAAGAGGACCTTATCAAGTCGGCCGCTAAAGCAAAGGAGCCGGCATCGGCATGCGGAGGTAACCTAATTATTTACATGTCTATTTTAAATGCTATCTCAGACGATATGTTGCTTTATTACGCGTCCATGTTTGGTCTAGCCATGAAGTCCACCTTAGATGAGCAAACCAAAAGGTGAGAGCATTGAGAGATGAGGCGTACAAGTTAAGTCTGTAGAAAGAATTGGGTGAGAACAGGAGGGTAGATAGACGATCTAGGTTTTCCAATGTTATACACGTTTTGGAATGTAGAGGATTGAGATCTAAAGTTAAGAAGAAGCTTGTTGGCAACACAATTGCTAAGAGGAAGCCAACTTTTTGTGGTTTAATGGATACTAGAATGGTGAATCCGAGCAAGGGAGAACTAGAGCACCTCAGGTCTCTAGGATCTTTTCGATGGCATTTTTTATCAGCTACGAGCTTCTCGGGGGGGACTGTGCTAGAGTATGACTCAAATTTATTTGATTGTATCGACCAGGTCATTGGGGGTTTCACAGTCACCATTAGGGTTAGAAGAAAGCGTGATGGGTGGAAACATATGATCACATCGGTTTACGGTCCTTACTTGAGGGAGAGAAGGGGTCAATTTTTGAGTGAATTAATTGCTATTCGAGAAAGTTGGGAGGGTCCTTGGGTTCTGGGAGGAGACTTCAACATCCCTAGATTTGGGTACGAACATAGAGGTAGAGGTGCTCCCGAGAGCGAGAGACAAGACTTCAATAGAGTTATTAATTTACTAAATCTTTTGGAGATTGAGGTCAACGACCGACAATTCACGTGGACCAATATGCAGGCCGATCCTATTTTAGCTAAGCTGGATAGGATTCTGGTCTCTTCAGAGTGGGAAAGTCTCTTTCCAACAACAACAACGTCTATAATTCCAAGACTTACGTCGGACCATATACCTTTGATTTTAGATTACGGAATCGAGACCGATAAGGAACCGTGTCAATTCAAATTTGAAAAGGCCTGGCTTAGGAATGACAGCATCAGAGGGATTATAGAAGTCCTAGAACAAGCCTGTTAGGGGAGATAATGCGGTCTCAAAATGGATTCTGAAACTTAGACGACTACGTGGTCACTTGAAAGCCTGGGCAAAATTCGAATTCGGTGAGAGTCATAAAAATAAGGAGAGGTTGGGTAAACGAATCCAAGAGTTGGAGAAATTAGAGGAAGGCCAGAACATGGACAATAGAGAGTATGAAGAACTGGCAGCCAGTAGACTCGAACTGCAAAGACTAGGGGAGATGGAGGAAGTATTCTGGCGCCAAAGAACAAGGGTGCAGTGGCTGAAGGAGGGGGACGCTAACACGACTTTCTTTCACAAAGTTGCAAACGGGAGAAGAAGGAATAATTTCATAACCGGGATGTATGTGGGGGAGAATTGGACTGAAGACAACAACAATTAGCCAACATATTGATGCATCGTTTAGGGAGTTGTTCGGGTAAGATAAGAAGGTATCAATGCGCCTAAACTGTGACATGTGGGAGGAGTTGAGAGTTTTAAATAGCGAGGTGTTAGAGGGTAACTTTACAGAAGATGAGATCCTCAAGGCGATCAAGGCACTGGGTCAAGATAAAGCACCAGGACCAGATGTGTTCCCAATATTTTTCTGTAGATTTTTTTGGAATGTGATCAAGTGGGACTTAATAGAGAATTTCAAGGAATTGAAGCGGGGAGAGGCACAACTGGAATGGCTAAAATACGCAAATGTCATACTCATCCCAAAAACAACATTGATCCAGAGAGTTTCTGACCTATGACCCATTAGCCTGTTAAATGGGTCTTTCAAAATTATCACAAAGGTGCTGGCTATGAGACTGACCCCTCTTTTGAGCGAGATCATAGATGATTCACAATGTGGCTTCATCAAAGGAAGGGGCATCATGGATAGTATTGCTTCGGCTAATGAAATGATCTTCAGAGCGAACAAGGATCAGGCTAATAATTTTTTTGCTTAAGCTGGACTTTGAAAAGGCTTATGACACAATAGAATGGGATTGCATAGATGAAGCCTTAAAGTTAAGAGGGTTGGGGCAAAAATGGAGACATTGGATGATGAAATGTGTTACAAATGGAAAGTCTTTCATCCGGGTTAATGGAGTATTCGGAAGAGAAATTCGGTGTTGCAGAGGCCTGATGAAAGGAGATCCACTGTCGCCATTAATTTTTACTCTTATCGGAGACGGATTAGCGAAAATGATCTAGAGAGGAAGACAAAGTCAAATTGTTAAAGGGGTTAAAGTTAGGGGGTGCAGGAGCCATTGGCAATTTTACAATATGCGGATGACACCCTAATCTTTAGAAACATGAATTAGGAGGAAATTATGGCATTGCAGGTTATGTTACGGTGTTTCGAATACTGGTCGGGGTTGGCGGTAAACTTGCATAAGAGCTGTGTCACGACTCTAAGCCGAAGCTCAGGGGAGGTTATACAGGGAATTGCTAATGTAATGGAGTGTACGAAGGGAGATTATCCAATCCGATACTTGGGGACACCTATCAGATCAGGGAGGCTACGAAAAGAGGATTGGATCTCGTTGGTTGAAAGGATTGAAAAGAAATTAGCAGGCTGGAAAGGAAAATGCCTCTCTCTGGGAGGTAGAATCACCCTTATCAATGCGGTGTTAAGCAACATTCTGACTTACCTATGGCTATCTATGAACTACCAGGATGGGTAATTGAGCGAATAGACAAGTGTAGGAGACACTTCCTGTGGAAAGGTTGCCAAGATAACAGCAAAGGGCTCCACCTGGTCAAATGGGGAAGGGTGTGTAAGAAGGAGTTTAGGGGGCTGAGAATAGTTAATTTATGGGACATGAATAGAGCCCTGCTAAGCAAGTGGTGGTGGAAGATGAATAAGCATCGGAATTCTTGGTGGGCCAAATCCTTTGAATTGTATAGAAGAAGGAAAAAATTAAGATTTGGCGGGAGATGTAGGCAGGGAAGACATCACAGTTGTAGAAAGGAATTGCAAGGGGGGGGGGGGGGGGTTTCACTTAAACACTAGTTCGTTGATTGGAAACGGTAAACAGACAAGGTTTGGGAAGGACAAATGGAGTGGGGACAATACGCTGCAATCACTAAATCTTATCCTAGCAAAGGAGACTACTAACGAAGAACTCATGGTGTGTGATATCTGGCAAAACAGGAGAGTATCGATTGAATTCCAAGGAGCACTTTCGAACAATAATTGTATAAGACTTCAAAGTTTACAGGCACTGGTCACGCAAATAGGCCAACGGTATAATACGGATAAGGACACTAGGGAGTGGAGCCCGGGGGCTAATAGATCCTTCACAGTAGCGTCAACATACCGGATCCTTAATGATGGAGGTGTGAGAAGTCTAGAGGTGAACGTTATCTGGAAATCGACGGCGCCGCACAAAGTGAAAGCCTTCCTATGGTTAGTTATGAACAACGCCATCCTCTCAAAGGCGAACCTCGTAAAGCGAAACATTCCTATTGATAGTTTGTGCCCGATATGTAACCAAGGGGTCAAGGGTGTCAATCACATTTTCTTATAATGTCTTAGAGCCAAAGTTTCATGGGAAATCCTAGTTTTGAGTTTCGGGCTTATGGAAAGTCCCACAAGGGTGGAGGACTTCTGGGGCGAGTGGCGGGCCAAGTGGGTTAGATTGGAGTTTAGGGAGTCGTGGGATGTCATGGTAGTAGCTACTTGTTGGACTCTATGGCTAGACAGAAACGACGCTTGTTTTCGTAACAATAGATGTACTTTTAACCTTATGCTGCATAATATACTGAATCACATTTATGCTTGGTCAGGCAAGATAGGGGTCAAGAGGAGGCTACAACCGGATCTTCAAGATTAAGCCACTGTGGGAGAGGAGGAAGAGGGCTCGGGGGCACAAGATAGGGGACTCTTGTATGACGGTGTCTCATTTTGTTGTAGTTGGGCTTGTAGCACTTTCGAATTTATTTTGATGTATGTGGATGTATTTTGTATCTAGTCCAGGGTGGGCTAGTAGGACTATGAATGATGTAATATTATTGGTGCATGTTGTTTCCTTAATTACTCATTAATGAAACCGGTGACTAGTGGGTCACTTTATTCTCAAAAAAATAATATAATGCACAATGAAAATAATCAAATTTCAATTTCAGTAGGCTTCACCACTTTATGTAAGTACACATTACAGTAAATCATAAAACAAAACTGTAAGAATAAAACTAAACGTGAATTGGATAGAAGAGCATTGCTCTTCTCTTTGTTTCCTTCACTGCTTTTTTTTTAATCGTTAAACGGTGGGTGTAAAACCTCCCGCATTTCATTAAAAAGAATTTAACAAAACATACAACAAAAAATAAGGCTTATGAAGTTCAGATCCCAACAGGCTGGATTCCGGACCTCATTCATCCCAACCAACAAACAAAAACTACATCGAAATTTATTCCTACAGATCGGTCACCCCCGCCAGAGCAAATTTCTCACACTACAACAGACGCTGGATTTACCGGCGTATTTTTTCCGGCATTTTACCAATCGCGCCGAGGTAGGATAAGACCAGGATAGGGTCGCAAAAATGTATAGTTATACACCGACGGACTCTAAAAAACGCCGGTGAATTATAATATTCACCGGCATTTTTATAATAACACGCAGGTGAATAGAAAGCGGAAATATACCCCCACAAATCCTCTCACATTTACCGGCGTTTATTAATAAAAATGCCGGTGAATATACAGGGATTAATTCCCCAATCCTGCCGCGAAACCCTTAGCACATTTCGTTTTTTTATTTACCAAACCCTAAGTTTCCCCGCGCCGTCGCCATTGGGCCTCCTTCCCTTCCTCGACCCCCGCTTAGTCATTTCTCTCTCATCGCAAGTACTCTCTCTCTCTCTCGCTCTCTCTCTCTCTCTCTCTACATCTTGATTTTGTGATGGTAATGGTTTGATTATAATGGTGCAATTTTGTGATGGTAATGGTGCGATTGATTCTGTGATGTTTATGTTTGTGGAAATTTTGGGTGGTAATGGTTTGATACTCAATTTAGGAGAGATCTCGATTTAGGGATAGCTAGCTTCGTTTATGATACTCAATTTTGGGTGGTAATGGTTTGATACTCAATTTTGGGTGGTAATGATGCGATTGATTCTGTAATGTTTATGTTTGTGATAGCTAGCTTCGTTGATTTTATTTTCATCAACTGAAACTTTAGCATGATGGTTCAAGAGGCTTGTTGGTTCTTCTTGGTTCTTGTTGATTATCGGCTGAAACTTTAGCAAAATCCGAGCATGATCGTAAATTAATAAACTAGCATTGGTTCTTGTTGGTTCTTCTTGTTGATTATCGGCTAAGCTAGCTTCTTATTGGTTCTTCTTGTTGATTTTCGGCTAGGCTAGCTTCTTGTTGATTCTTGTTGAACCTAGTGTTTTTGGTGAACTTAGCATGGTTTGGGTAATTACATCCCAACTAAATCATTGATGTTTCTGGCTCCAAAAGAAACCCGCACAAGGTTTGTTCTGACCAATTCTTGTACAGATTTTGGGAATTCTAAAGTTTTTAGATCCAGGATCACAAATTTTCATTAGGCTGTGATTGGATTGTTTAGTGACTGTCAACAAGTGTTCTTAATTGGGCTGTGATTAGAAAGAGACGAGTTGGAGTGGAGATCTGGAAACCCATATAGAGACATCTCGTTCATAATAATTTATTATTATTGTTGTTCTTGTCGCTCTTGCTGTTGTTGCTGATGTCTCTTTATGTGCGTTTGCTGAAGAGAAAGCAGGGATGAGAGAGAGATGAGGAAAATGCCGCTATGTTAGCCTGGTGTATCGTCATTCTCTACCATTCCTCTTTCTGGCTTCTATATTTGGTTTCCTTCCACGATGACAGTTCCTTAAACTACACTTGATATGAGCCCTATTCTTATTTTTCTTCAATAAAAATGGGAGTTTTGGTGATCCAACAAACATGTACCCGCATACTTCCAAATGGCATTTTCTTTAGAAAGTCGGGCTCCAAAGAATCGATCTATGACTAGAATCTCCATTCAAAGCCCAATCAAAATTTGTCATCCTGGATCTAAAATCTTCTTTGAGCCACAAACATCAATGGTTTAGTTGGGATGAAGAATTAATAGAGAAACATATATGCTTAGATACTGGAAATTTTCATTTTCTTTGACTATTAAAGAAGCTGAATTCATGCATCTGATTGTCATCTTAGCATGATTTTTTTACCAAAATGGGTTAACTGTCAACTAAGGATGTTGTATGTATACCAAAATCCTCCAAATCTGTACAAGAATTGGGCTGAACAAACCTTGTGCAGGTTTCTTTTGGAGCCACAAACATCAATGGTTTAGTTGGGATGAAGAATTAATAGACAAACATATATGCTTAGATACTGGAAATTTTTATTTTCTTTTACTGTTAAAGAAGCTGAATTCATGCATCTGATTGTCATCTTAGCGTGATTTTTTTACCAAAATGGGTTAACTGTCAACTAAGGATGCTGTATGTATACCAAAATCCTCCAAATCTGTACAAGAATTGGGCTGAACAAATCTTGTGCAGGTTTCTTTTGGAGCCACAAACATCAATGGTTTAGTTGGGATGAAGAATTAATAGACAAACATATATGCTTAGATACTGGAAATTTTTATTTTCTTTTACTGTTAAAGAAGCTGAATTCATGCATCTGATTGTCATCTTAGCATGATTTTTTTACCAAAATGGATTAACTATCAACTAAGGATGCTGTATGTATACCAAAATCCTCCAAATCTGTACAAGAATTGGGCTGAACAAACCTTGTGCAGGTTTCTTTTGGAGCCACAAACATCAATGATTTAGTTGGGATGAAGAATTAATAGACAAACATATATGCTTAGATACAGGAAATTTTCATTTTCTTTTACTGTTAAAGAAGCTGAATTCATGCATCTGATTGTCATCTTAGTATGATTGTTTTACCAAAATGGGTTAACTGTCAACTAAGGATGCTGTATGTATATCAAAATCCTCCAAATCTGTACAAGAATTGGGCTGAACAAACCTTGTGCAGGTTTCTTTTGGAGCCACAAACATCAATGATTTAGTTGGGATGAAGAATTAATAGACAAACATATATGCTTAGATACTGAAAATTTTCATTTTCTTTTACTATTAAAGAAGCTGAATTCATGCATCTGATTGTCATCTTAGCATGATTTTTTTACCAAAATGGGTTAACTGTCAACTAAGGATGCTGTATATATACCAAAATGCTCCAATTCTGTACAAGAATTGGACTGAACAAACCTTGTGCAGGTTTCTTTTGGAGCCACAAACATCAATGATTTAGTTGGAATGAAGAATTAATAGACACATATATGCTTAGATACTGGAAATTTTCATTTTCTTTTACTGTTAAAGAAGTTGAATTCATGCATCTGATTGTCATCTTAGCATGATTTTTTTACCAAAATGGGTTGACTGTCATCTAAGGTTTCTTTTTTGGTGAACGGGAAAGAAGCTAGTGTTCTTGTTTATGCTTGGGTTTTAAGTTAATTTGGAGATGCTTTTTTGTCTGGATTTGGAGATGAGATGGATCATATCTCATGAGTATTGTAAAAGTATAAGATTCATTTCAGTTAGTAGCATTTTTGCCTGAATATGAGAGTAAAAGTATTCTCTTTCACTGTTTGTAGTTCAATAATTTGAACTCCATATTTTGGTTTTGATTGTAAGAGTTCTGCATGTTTTTTTTTTGTTTTTTTTTTAAAAAAAATTATATACCTACACCGGCGTTTGTAAAAATGCCGGTATAGCTTCCAAACAAAATTACAGCTTCTACGGCGGCGTTTGTATAACGCCGATGAATGTATATCAGCTGAAAAATATGGCACTTAGAAATACCCATACACTGGCATTTTTACGGCCGCCTATGTGTATACACAAGATTTACAGGCGGCATGAAAAAATGCCGGTGTAGACCCATAGTATTCCGCGACGCTCACTTCGGCGGCATTTGGACCGGCGGTTTTAAAAACGCTGGTGAATGTTTCACCGGCATTTTTAAACGCCGGTAAATCTAACGTGTGTTGTAGTGTCATGCCAATTTGGGCTCACTCTCTCACTCAGCCCCTCGCTTGTACACCGTTTATCCTCTCCAACTATCGTACGCTCTCTCTCATCGCCCCCAGTAGTAACCCAAATGACAAGTGTAAGCACCATATGAGAGACACCGCAGACACTCTACCAATCTGACAACTGCATGTCAAGATTAAGTCTTCATTCTCATCCCCTCACTTCACCCTCGATGACTCTCACCGCAGCTTCGCAGCGAGGGTAGACGTCACACATAACCCCTGCGAGCCCTCTGACATGAAAGAAACAAAAAATACCCCTCACTTTGACCAACCATGATCAAAGTAGAGCCCAAACTATAATCTTATCTAACAACAGTCGTACACACCAACTAGGATACATTTCATTGCTAATTATAAGTTGGTTGTAATTTGAATTTAGGGAAAAGAAATTTGGATATTAGGGAAGCAATGTTGGAGGAGGAAGAGAGGGGGAGCCCCCCCCCCCCCCCCCCCCCCCCCCCCGGTTACTGACCGGGAGGGAGAGAAGAGGGGAAGGGAAGGGTTTTGGCCAGGAGGGGAAAATGGAGGAAGGTGGTCGGCGGAGGGAGGAGGTGGGCGGGGCGGGGTGGGGCGGATCGGAGGAGGGCAAGACGGGAGGGTTACCGGAAGGGGGTGGATGAAGGGTTTCGGCAAGGGAGGTTGAGAGAGGAGGGTCGAAAGATGACTTTTTCGGCCGGTGACAGAGAAGGAAAGAGGTCGGAGGAAGTGAACGGGTAGGAAGGAAGAAGGAGGCCAGTGGAGGGAGGAGAGAGGATGCCGGAGTGAAGGTGGAAGAGGCTCCGCAAATTCCGGATCTGGGATTCAAAAAATCGAACACATATAACAATTAACAAGTAGAGAATCCCTTTACTTTTAATACTGATATACTTCACTATTATTGTGTTTTATGGATACTACTATATAATTATTCCTCCTTTGACATTTTTCTTGTTGATCAGAATCTCTGCTACCATCTAAGCAAAGAGTTCCTTCACTGATTTCAGTCCTTAACATATTGGGAGAGGTGCTCCATTCCACTCTGACAAGCATTCTAACAACGGATCGATCAACTTCCCTTTGGACATCGCATTAAACACCTTGTCGAACTCCTCTCCTGGCGACCTAACCTTCTCTCCGGTCAGAAAACCAGTCGCAAGTTCCTCTCTCACAAACCGGTACAGGGGATAAGATCTGCACTCCTTGATCCTATTTGCAATCGTCAAGTTTCCATTCTCGAAAGCTACCCTGATTCCCTCCACCTCCTTTGGCAAAATATTTCGCAGTTCATCTTCAAATGTTTCTATCTTTTGAAAGATTGAGGTAGTTGAGTCCTTCTCTTTCTCGCCATTGTTAAGAGCATGCTCGACGAGCACCTGCCTCAGTTTCTGCATTAAAGGGTATGTTGCGAGACACGGGTCATCAATGTAGGCAAACACGTACTCACGGTCAATCACCTTGATTAAGTCCTTATCGCAAAACCTAGAGGGATGGAGCTCCCCGTTCAACCCCATTGTGAGCACTCTCTTTGCGACTTGGCTCACTGTGTTCTTGACAGTGCTCTTGAGGTTCTCTTCGAGATGCCTCAAGTCGATAGCCTGACACAGCCCAACCAAGAATGTCGACGACATGAGCTTCAAGATTTCTACTGCCTCTGAAGTTTTCCTTGAAGAGATGAGCCCAAGTGAGTTCACATCTTGGTTGTGTTGCTCTGCACTTTGCACGTGGTTAGTCACTGGGTTTGCGAGGAATTGAAGCTCCGAACAGTATGAAGCCATAGCAATCTCTGCCCCTTTGAATCCATAATCCAAACTAGGGTTACGTCCACCTGATAAATTTGAAGGAAGCCCATTGTTGTAGAAGTCGTTTACAAGTTCGGAGAACTGAGCAAACATTAGCTTCCCAATTGCAGCAATTGCTAGCCTAGTGTTGTCCATGGAAACACCAATCGGCGTGCCTTGGAAGTTCCCACCATGTAGTGCCTTGTTCCTCGAGACATCAATGAGGGGGTTGTCGTTCACCGAATTTATTTCTCTTTCAATCGATTTAGTAGCTGATCGAATGACTTCAATTTGAGGACCGAGCCATTGAGGTGAAGTTCGAAGAGCATATCTGTCTTGTTTTGGCTTCTGAAGGGGGTCAAGATCATGGAGCTTCTTAGCCATCTTCATATAGGAGCTACCATCTAAGATGTGCTCCATAATTGCTGCAGCCTCAATTTGGCCCGGGTGGTGCTTTAATTTGTGCGTCAAGTGATCGGTGTACTCCGGCTTGCCTTGCATTACTTCGCAAAAAATTGCTGATAAGACTTCAGCTAACACAGCTTGTACATTAGCCTCGAACAGTACTATAGAGGCTAGACCCGAGCCCACTGCAGTCCCATTGACTAAAGCAAAGCCCTCTTTTGGTCGCAAATCGAAGAATCCACCACTAAGCCCGACACGCTCAAAGGCCTCTGCTGCGCTAAAGGTAGTGCCATCAGGCCCAATTGCTTTTGTGTTGGGTCGGCCTGTTAGGATGCCAGCAATGTAGGATAAGGGGACTAGGTCACCGGAGGCAGTGATGGTTCCTCGAAGAGGAAGGCATGGGGTGATGCTGTTGTTGAGTAGGCTAGTTATGGCCTCGAGGATCTCAAACCGGATTCCAGAGTAACCCTGAAGGAGGGTGTTGACTCGGACTAGCATCGCTGCCCGTGTTACTGATGTCGGTAATGTGTTGCCGGACTCGGTGCTAGAGCCGAAGATCCCAGCATTAAGAAATCTGCAAGAGAGATATTCTGTCAGATAATTCAACACTTCTAACATTTTAACCAGATTTTAAAATTGAAAAAAGTCCATGGAGACTACAAGGATAAAAAATCATGTGGGGCATCATGGTTCATGCCAATGAAAAAAAAAAAGCAGTGATCTTCTTATCTAACAAAATCTCATCTAATAATTGCCGAATGCGTTACTTAAAAGAAATAAATAAATAAATAAATAAATATAAAAAAAAAATCTAGGTACTTTTAATACTTTCAGAATATCATCTTCACTAACTAATAAATAGGGCTGCCTAAAATACACCAAACAATCTTTTGAACATATTATAAGGATTAAGGAGACAACCACTCCAGCCTGATATGAAATCTGAATTCTATTTGATCAAAGGATATTCTTTGAGCAATTCTACGTACTTTCAAAATGCATATTTCCAAAAAAAAAAAAAATTCCTCCAAATCAGCATCAAACTCACAAAAACAAAAAAACAAAAACCATGCTTCTTGGTTCTTGCCCATAATTAACTTGGTTCTTGCCCATAATTAACTACATACCTATGTACGCATAAAAATTAACCCTTACGACCTAGTGTAAAATATAAAACAACAAAAAAACTAAAGAGTCGGTAGGTCACCTGATAAGCTCCTTTTGAAGGGCACCTCCTTCCTTGGTCCTCCTATGAGAAGTAGCCCCGAACCCCGTCGTCATCCCATAACTATCCGTCCCCTTCCCCATGCTCTCCATCACCCAATCACTACTTGCCTTAACTCCGGCTCGAGCCGACTCAGCCAGTTCCACCCTAACACCACTTCCAGCAGTTGCAACTGCTGCAACTTTTGCGATGTTTAAAGTCACCCCTTCAAGCTTGACACAGGGGTTCCTATATTCCTCCACCATTCTCTTCACTTCGTCGAGGTGGCTGCCTGATAACGCCTCGGCTGCTGCACCCCAGATGAGTGCGTCCTTGGTGGCGACACAGAACCTGTTACCGTTACTGTTACCGTTCTCCATGTTAACTTGGTGGAATTGGTTAGGGTTTGTGTCTAAATAAGGAGGAGAAAAGAATGAAGAAGAAATGTGAGTATGAAACGGAATGGATCGAGTTTGATAGTGTTGTTGAAGGGTGGAGTGGGTATATGTAGACTACAGAGAGGGTCTGTGAGTTTGGGTTGTTGGCTGAATTGGGGTTAGTTGAGGAGGAATATGAGCCGTTGGATGTAGGGGGTGTGATATTGAGGGTTGGAGTCAAGACACGTGGAAGCAGGGTTTGGTCAGTAGCGATTCTTAGAGCATCCACAGTCGTTTTTCTCATTTGCTATAATATGGCAGTTACAGTAATAGCAAATACGATCGTTCACTGCAGTCGTCGTTTGCTATATTTTTTCTATTTTTTAGAGAGACGGTATATGATATATCGTCCGATCGTTTCAAATAAATTAAAAAAAGTTAATTACTTATTAACTATTAAACTATATTAATTAACTAAATTAAATAATATAAAAATAACTAAACCTAATTAATATACTAACTAAACCTAATAACTACTAATAACTACTCCTAAATTATCCCCAATCACCCAATCATCATTAATTATGGCAGCACCTTTCATGGACGGGGTATCATACCCCGTCCGGGGTATGTATCCCCGTCCCACAATTTTTTTTTTTTTTTTCTATCACTCAATCCTGGCCATTAGTTTTATTAAAAAAAAAAAAAGAAAGAAAGAAAACAAATAAAATAAAAGGGAGAGACGGGGTTTGATACCCCGTCAGGGGTATCATTCCCCGTCTGAGGGATTACTAAAAAAAATCCTTTTTTATTTGGAGAGACGGGGTATCATACCCCGTCCGACCTTTTAAAAAAAAAAAAATTAAGAAAATAGGAGAGACGGTATATGATCGTCCGTCTGAATCGATTAAAAAATAATTAAATCGAAGAGACGGGGTATCATACCCCGTCCTTTATATTTTGAGAAAGTTCATTTCGTTTCTCATATTTGAGAAATGAGAATAGGAGCTTTGCCAAAAAATGAGAAAATGAGAAACGACTGCAGCGCAACTTTGCTATTCGTTTGCTATAAAATGGGAATATGGGATATATAGCAAACGACTGTGGATGCTCTTACTTGTTCAAGGGAGATGGTTGAAGGGGCGACATATTCCAATTTTGGCAATTTAAATTTGATAATATATTTTTGTATTTCTTTACGATATTGGTTTTGATTTTTTCATCCTTTCAAGTGGGTAGTGGTTGGATGGGGAAAACCCGCCCATCTAATTGGGTAGAGCATCTATAGTTGTTTAAACTCAAAATTGCCATATTTGATTTTTAAAAATAAAAATTTGGAGTTCGGTTTGTAGCCGTTGAAATCCAAAATTTGGTCCAACGGTGGATGATCATTTTAATTTTGAATCTCAGCCGTTGGTTTTTAAAATTAAAAAAATCAGTCCAAAATATTTATAAAAAAAAAGTCTGCCAGGATTATTATTGATGAAGTAGCTTGATGAAGACATTACATCAACACAAATGTGGAGCATGTGAACATGTCTGCCAGGAGGAATCTCTTTTTCTAGAGTAGTCCACAAGGCAATTATTAAAGACTGATGTAAGCAGCAGTTATCTGATGTAAGCAGCAGTTATTTGACTTGTGATATAAGCAATGATGTATGTAAACTTGTTGTAAGCTGTTCTCTTGGTCTATAAAAGGGTAGGCCGAGTAAGGCAGAAGACAGATCATCTAGGAGGAAAGAAATTCTATATAAGTTTGTAAGAGAAGTCTGTAAAGGGATTGAGAGAAATAAAATTATCTTTTTATGAGTTCTACTACAAGATCTTGTACAAAATAAAGTATGAAAAACTAATTTTTCTTACTTAGGGAGAGTTTTGTAAGGCTCTGTCTGAAGGATCTTGCAAAAAGACCCATTTGTAACCTTCTATAGTTAGACTGTACACCTAGTAGCAGGAAACGAGCTAGGTTGTGGTTGCCTGTATCGAAGTGCTACTAGTTGTTCCAGACGTATCTCTCGGATAAAGCTCTCTTCTGAGCATAGTAATCCTGATATGAGAGGAACGTAAAAGGAGCATTGAAATCGGAGTGCATATAGGAGGTATTTTATCCACTGGTAGTAACTGGTACAGAGCAGCTCGAAGAAGTTTAACTAGGTCAGAAGCATGATGGGCCGTTTTGTTTTGATTTTTAAGGTATCCATAAAAATCTCTCTCTACTCCTGATTTTATAATTATTGTTATTCAATAGAACTAATGGATAATAATAGTTTGAGTATTGCCTCAGAAAATTTTGAATTAATGATTAATTATCAAGTAAGTGATAGAATGCTAGTTTTTTATGTTTATTATCTTCATAGAGTAACAAGCATGAATGATTATTATGAATTCAAATTATTCTTCTTTTGTGTACAACGAGTAATAATTATAACAATAAATCAAATAAATCATGGAGAAACTAGTAATATAAATGTCAAAATAATTGATGATTTAACTTTTTATGAGCGATCTTTATTATTCTATGAGAATGGTGTATTTAGTAGTTATATCTAGAGTCCTACAACAGCATATAGGCAAAATCTAGAAGAAAATAAACAGATTGGAGAAGAAAATAGACATATAGAAGAACTCGAAGAACCCCCATATGATAGTAATAGTGAAATATCTGAGACAAAATTAGAATATATGGGAGATCTTGAAGACACGTTTGATTACTTCTTTGAGATAGACTATATACATTATTTCGAAGAATATTATTTTACAGAAAATTATCATCTTTAAAATTTTTGATCCTTTAAAAGTTTTAAAGTTTTTTGATACTCTCCTTAATTCTATTTTGCAGGAGAGATTTCACTCTGCCCAACCCCAGTTGATATCAGAGCCAGTACAGAGTAAGTACTTTTAATTTAATTTCTTTAATTTTCTTTAAATTAATCCCTAATTTATAAGCTATAGAATAGAAAACTAAAATTTAATAATAAAACTAGAATTTATCTTAAAACCCAAAAACTTTTAGAATTAAAAGAAATGTCACACATCCTATAGAAATTATTATAGGAAGTATACTATAGAAATTTAAATAGTAATTAGGTCATTTAGCTAAATAGTTTTCAAACTAGGTCATTTTGTCAAATAATCCTACAAAGTGGGTCATTTTGCTAATTAGCTCAGGGTTTAGTCAGAGGCGATTGGTACTGTTCTTTTTTTTTCCTCTTATAAGAGGTTACCTCTTATAAGAGATTTACAGTAAGAGCCTCTTGTAAGAGTCGCTTTTTGAGGTGTTCTTTTTATATAAAAATAACCTCTTATAAGAACCTCTTATAAGAGATTTCTGTTCTTTTTTCACCTCTTACAAGAGCCTATATTACCCCAAAGTCTATATTACCCCAAAGTATAAAAATAGTGAGATGAAGGATAAGAAAAGATAAGTTCAAATTACTAATATATAAACTAGTTTAATGGCAAGTTAAATTCACAAATCAGTGTAAATCATCAATTATAATTCCGGGCTACTATAAACTTTTAATTAGTATGAAAAGTAGTATGTATAAATATAAATAATAATAATTTGTTTCAAAGAAGTTGGATTAAAAAAATTTAAGGTCAATGGGCTAATATAAAATCTCCCTTAGCTGTAAATAAATAAATAAAAAATTTAAAAAAAATTATAAAAAAAAACCTGACCGGCTGCAGGATTTGGACATGGTGGCATCATAACAGGACAAATCAACTAGCCACAACTCAAGTAATGTACTTACTGGACGTAAATATATATATCGTTAAACAAATCAGTATTTCGACAGTATCCCTAACATAATTGTTCGAGATTGTGAAGAATGTGTTGATTCTTGATTTTGATGATCACAACACAGTGCAACATGCGTCTATGTTATACAGCTAACATTGCAGTGTACATACAAAAGACTATTCTAGCTGAACAAATGAATAAGCTCAAAAGGATACAGATGAAAACTTCACTCAGACAAGATCCAAGATTTCACTCAAGACAAGACTCAAGACTCAAGACCTTAGCTCAATTGTGTCAAATTATAATGTCTTGTAAAAACAATTGTATCTTACTTTCTGTTGAGTCTTAGTCTGATGTAAAGTCTTGTCACACACACACACTCAAAATTTTATAATGTGTGTCTCTTAAAAACCCCCAAAAAGAGTCAAAACAGTTTGGAGAAATTTAACTTTTGAGTACCAGTCGACTTAAGCTTCTGCCAGTCGACTGACAGTACAAAACTGTTTAAATTTATTCAAACTCTGATCAATCGACTCATATGGCAACCCAGTCGACTGTTCGAGAGCTTTTGACCATTTTCTGTTTTTTTAAAATCGAATTTTTTTTTAAACTCAAAAGCTTAGATCCGTTGGTTGACAGTTGAGTAACTGTCTCCCAACGTTCAGGAGATCAAACTCTTTAAGTAGAGTTCAGATCTCACTGAAAAGATCATCAGAATTCTCTCTTTGAAAATCCGAGCATTCCTTGTGAAAATTTCTAAGTGATTTTTTGAGAAACAAAGCTTTCAAGATCATACTCTCTGGTTCTCTACACTCAGTCCAGTATAGTAACGAATTCGCTCTGGACTGAGTATAGAAGTCGACCTTGTTTATTAGCCACGTGCATCAACACATACACCAACAAGGCTATAGGTTGACTGTAAAGTATTTCTTGTTCTCTTGCTCTCGGTTGGAGAGTGTTTTTGACTCTAGGTTGTAGAGTCGGTTTTGTTTCACTCTTGGTAGTAGAGTGGGTCGGCTTTCTCTGGTTGAGAGAAAGGACTACGGGTTAGACAAGATTGTTGTCGTAACGCCGTAGGGTATTCTTGTAATTTGTTTCAAGAATAGTAGAAATCTCAAGTGGGTTGCTTGGGGACTGGATGTAGGTCAGGAGGACCGAACCAGGATATATCTTGTGTACTCTGTGATTGATTATCTTGTGTTTGCATTCACTCTTGTTTTTTTAAATTTTGCAAAAAGTTTCTGGACAGTCGACTCCTTGCACTATCAGTCGACTGGTCAGTGCCATTTGTAGTTGTAGTTTCATTGTGCCTTCAATCGTCTGTTTCATTCATCAGTCGTCTGCACAGAGTTATTGTTTTCAATTATTTTGGGCATATCAGTCGACTGGTTCATAACCAAGTCGACTGCACTGAGAAAAAATTTCTGCAGTTTTTTATTAAACACTATTCACCCCCCTCTAGTGTTTGTTGTCTCGCCTATAGGATCCAACACTTGGTATCAGAGCAAGATTACAGGCTATGGCAACTACGTCAAATACAAATCAGTACCATGAAGACCAATCTACATAACGGCCACCACTATTTGATGGAACAAACTACAATTATTGGAAGTGCCGAATGAGAATTTACCTCCAATCAATCAACTACGAGATATGGCTAATGACAGAGACGGAATACACTGCCCCTTCCATTCCATATGCACAGTGGAATGATGATCGAAAGAATCAGACTATGAACAATGCCAAAGCAATGAATGCCTTATTTTGTGCACTTACAAAGGAAGAATTCAACCGTGTACCCAATGCTACAACCGCACATCAAATTTGGCATACACTCGAGGTAACACATGAAGGAACAAATAAAGTAAAAGAGTCTAAAATTTCTGTTCTTGTCTACAGGTTTGAGATGTTCAGAATGAAGGACAATGAGACTGTGTCCGAGATGATCACCAGATTTACAGACATCACAAACTCTCTTGTGGCGCTTGGAAAGACTTATACTCAAGCAGAGATGGTTAGAAAAGTCCTACGTGCACTCACTCCAGAATGGGAGAAGAAAACCACAGCAATAGAGGAAGCGAATGACTTGTCAACACTTTCTCTCGAGAATCTTGTTGGCAATCTCATGGCATATGAGGTCCAACTTGAAGATCGAAAGAAGGATACAGAATCACACCAAGCAAAGAAGAAATTATTGGCTTTTAAAGCCATGACAGACTCAGAAGATGAGGAAGAAGATGAAGAAGAAATAGCAATGTTCACTCGGAGATTCAAGAAGTTCTTAAAGAAGGGTAAGTTTCATTCTAAAGTTAGAGATTCTAATGACCCTCCTACATGTTTCAGGTGCAATAAAATAGGTCACATGAAGAAGGATTGTCCCTTAGAAAATGCAAAGAACAAAGGAAAATCATCCAACTTCAAGAAGGACAAATATTCAAAGAACAAATTTGCCAAGAACAAGAAGGCTTATCAAGCTACATGAGATGATAGTGATTCATCTTCCGAAGAAGAAACGGATGAAAATAACGAAGTGGCAAATGTGTGTTTCATGGCTGCACAAGAACATGTAAGTAATGATTATGATTCCGAAGATCTTCTTGATGCTTTTAATGAAATATTCCAAGAGTTAAAGAAAGAAAAGATTAGAGTTAAGAATCTTGAGAAAGTGAATCAAACACTTAATCAAGAAAATCTTAACCTTGATAAGGAAGTAAAATCCTTAAATTCTCCCATTGCAAGTTTAGATACTGATCTTGAAACTCTCAAAAAGAATTATGAAGAGATTTCAAAGAACGTATCTAAGTTTAACAAAGGCAAAGAGAATTTAAATGATATGCTTCATCATCAAGTTATATCTAGTAAAAAATATGGACTTGGTTTTAAAAAATCTTCTGTAAAAGAATCTTCTGTTGTAAACACTAGTAAAAATAAATCAGCATCTATTTCTAGTGTTACACACAAGTTGTATGATTTCTTTGAAAAGCCTAAGGTTGATAAAAGCAAGACTACCGTTCGGTTAAGTCGACTGAACCATACAACCAGTCGTCTGTCCAGAGAAATTGGATCTTATTCAACGAGATCAAAACCTCTTATAAGTCGACCTAGTGTATCAGCCAGTCGACTGATGTACACCAACGGTCGACTGAAAGACACTGATAAGTCGACTGGACAGAACAAGTTAGTATGGGTTCCAGTTAGTCTAAATCAGAATGATAGAATTGCTTATATTAACTCATATATGTTAAATGTGTGTAATTCTATTTATTATATTCCTGCTTATGGAGGAAGGTCAAACTCTTCATGGGTTTGGTTTCCCCCAAACTAATGTGTTTTGGACCCAATAAAAAGGGTACCATATTTACCTTAAACTTTTTATAGGTACCCAAGAAAGAACGCTGGATATTAGACAACGGATGTTCAAAACACATGACAGGACATGCCAACCTACTATCCACTATTCAAAGCATAGATGGAGGAACCGTCACCTTTGGAGATAACAACAAAGGCAAAGTCATAGGTATTGGCATGGTCGGTAAAACTTCTAACCCAACTATAGAAAATGTGTTATTGGTTAGTGGTTTAAAGCATAATCTTTTAAGCATTAGTCAATTGTGTGATAAAGGATATAAAATAGTTTTTGAAAAAGATGCATGCTTGATTTATGATTCTACTATGCAAAATGTTATTTTTCAAGGTTTTCGTAAAAATAATATTTATGAATTGTGTTTGAATGCAATTTATTTTTCAAATGACTTTTGTTTAATAGCCTCTAACAATGAATCTTGGCTATGACATAGAAGATTTGGACATGTGAACATGAAAAATCTCTCAAAACTATCTAAATATAACCTAGTTAAATGACTGCCAAAACTATCCTTTAAAAAGGATAAGTTATGTGATGCATGTCAACTAGGAAAACAAATCAAATCCACTTTTAAAACAAAAGAAGTAATTTCTACTAGTAGGCCGCTCGAATTAATTCATATGGATTTATTTGGCCCTACTAGAGTTGCTTCTTTAAATAAAAGTAGATATGTGTTTGTTTTAGTAGATGATTTTTCAAGATTCACTTGGACATTCTTTTTAAAACATAAAAATGATGCTTTTGAGGAATTTGCACATTTTTGTAAACGTGTTCAAAATCAAAAATCTCTAACCATAGTCACTATTAGAAGTGATCATGGTGGAGAATTTGAAAATGAAACATTTACAGAATATTGCAACAAGAATGGTATAACACATTCATTTGCATTTCCTAGAGCTTCACCACAAAATGGAGTGGTTGAAAGGAAAAATAGGACTTTGCAAGAATGCACACGTACTATGCTTGTTGAAAGCAATCTACCAAAGCATTTTTGGGCTGAAGCTGTTGCTACAGCTTGTTATATTTTAAATAGAATTCTTCTAAGACCTAAACTAAAGAAGACTTGTTATGAGTTATTTTTTAATAAAATTCCTAAAGTCTCTTACTTCAAGACATTTGGTTGTAAGTGTTTTATTCTAAACACAAAAGATAATTTAGACAAATTTGATCCTAAATCTAATGAGGGTATCTTTTTAGGATACTCAAATAGGAGTAAAGCATATAGAATTTTCAATAAGTCTACAATGACTATTGAAGAATCAATGCATGTGACATTCGATGAATCTTTACCTTCATCAACCTTAAATAAAGATGATGAAACTGATTTATCACCTTTAGATAATGTGATTAAAACCTTAGAGCAAACTAATCTGACTGATAAGTCGACTGATAAGGTCTACCAGTCGACTGAAGTAAAGAAGTCGACTGAAGAACAAGTCAAGTCGACTGATCCGATTGAGATATCTTCAACTTTACCAAAGTCATTTGTTGAAATCCTCATGACTTAATAATTGGTGACATCTTCCATAGTATTCAGATACGTTCACATGTTAATATGATCTCTCATACAACATTCTTGTCAGATTTTGAACCGAAAAATATACAAGAAGCTTGTGAGAATGAATATTGGATGAATGTCATGCAAGATGAACTAAACCAATTTATAAGGAATGATGTATGGGATTTAGTTTCTAGACCTCCTGATCAGACTATTATTGGTACCAAATGGGTATTCAAAAATAAGTTAGATGAATCAGGACAAGTTGTAAGGAACAAGGCTAGATTAGTTGCTCAAGGATATAATCAAGAAGAAGGTATAGATTTTGATGAAACATATGCTCCTGTTGCTAGACTAGAATCTATTCGTATTTTATTATCTTTTGCTTATTTCATGAATTTTATACTTTATCAAATGGATGTTAAAAGTGCTTTTCTTAATGGGTTTATTAAGGAAAATGTTTATGTTAAACAACCACCAGGTTTTGAACATGAACAATTTCCAGATCATGTTTATAAATTGAAAAAGGCTTTATACGGTCTTAAACAAGCACCTCGTGCTTGGTATGATCGTCTGAAAACATTTCTTTTAGAAACAGGATTTGAAATAGGTAAAGTAGACACTACTTTGTTTATCAAAAGAGTTAAGAATGATATCTTAATCATACAAATATATGTTGATGATATAATTTTTGGTTCTACTAATAATAATCTATGTCAAGAATTTGCTAATACCATGAAAAATGAATTTGAGATGAGTCACATAGGTGAACTCAATTATTTCCTTGGACTTCAAATCAAACAGTCCTCAAATGGCATATTTATCAATCAAGGCAAATATGCAAAGGAACTACTCAAACGTTTTAACATGGATAGTACTAGTAGTAAATCCACACCTATGGCTACTACTACTACTCTTGACAAAGACTTATTAGGTAAGAGTGTTGATCAAAAACTCTATCGAGGTATGATTGGTTCACTCTTATATATTACTGCAAGTAGACCAGATATTATGTTCAGTGTATGTTTATGTGCTAGATATCAATCTAGTCCTAAAGAGTCTCATTTAAAAGCAGTGAAACGAATTTTAAGATATATTAAAGGCACATCTGAATATGATTTATTTTATCCACACACCGATAATTTTCAACTTTTGTCATATAGCGATGCCGATTTTGCTGGAAGCAAAACTGATCGCAAGAGTACTAGTGGTACATGTCACTTTTTGGGACATTTCCTAGTATCTTGGTGCAGTAAAAAGCAAAACTCCGTATCCCTATCAACTACAGAAGCTGAGTATATCGCTGCAAGTTTGGCATGTGCACAAATTTTATGGATGAAACAAACCTTATTAGATTATGGTATTTCCTTTGAGAAACCCTCAATTATGTGTGATAATACCAGTGCAATTAATTTATCTAAAAATCCGATTCAACATTCACGTACGAAACATATTGATATTCGACATCATTTTCTACGTGATCATGTTTTAAAAGGAGATATATCTTTAGACTTTATCTCTACTGATAAACAAGTAGCAGATATATTTACCAAGCCCCTTAAAGAAGATACTTTCATTAACTTAAGAAGAGAACTTGGAATTTGTGATTTTATTGATATTTGCTGAAAATTGTTTCTGTTAAGTCGACTGTACTCTTGAATAAGTCGACTATACTGGTTTTTAAACAAATCAATTTTTGTATCAGACCAGTCGCCTGGTTCCTATACCAGTCGACTGATTAGTAGACATAAAATTTCTATTTTCTTCTCGACTCAGTCGACTGATATACCCTACCAGTCGACTGTCGCGAGCTAAATCGTCTTCAGCGACTATTCATCGTGTCTTTTGAGATGGAATTCACCTCTCTTTTCACCCGTGATCTCTAATCTCTACCGTCGATTTCATCTCTCTTTGATCTCAGCCGTTTATTCGCAATTAAAACCCTCTTTACCAACCGTTTTTCCCTTACCAATCTCAAGTTTTTACCCCCAATTTCAAAACCCTAGCTTGTGGAGAAGAAGGTGGTCGGCTCTCACAGTGCTGCTAGTGCTTGCCCTTGATCGAATCTTTCTCTTTTCTTAGGTAAAATCCTTTCCCCTCTCTTTTCATGGCACCCAAAAGATCTAAACGATCTCATGAGGGTAGTTCTTCTTCCCAAGACTACACTCAATATCTCTTGAGTCCCGATCTCATTGATCGATGGTATCTTTTTTGTACCATTACAATCTTCCCTGGAAGATTTGTAAATTTCAATGACCTTGATCGTTTCAATCTCATCCCTTTATTCCAAAATAGTAGTCATTATGATTTTCTCTCTTTATCAAACCAACCCAATTACTATCCCCAACTCATCTATTTGTTTTATACAAATATGAGAGTTGTACAAAAACCAGATGGGGATGTTTTAATCCGTTCGTCTGTGAAGAATGTTAAAATGACATTCACACCGACTAGGATTAATCAAATATTGGGTATTGATGATGGGGGATTCTCTCTTGATGAAATTCTTTTAGATGATGCTTCCATTTTATCTAAAATTTTCTTACCTAATCATGGCCCTCCAATGACAAGCAAAAATATCAAACCAATTACTAATCTTGTAGGTAGAATATTAGCCTATAACATCCTTCCTAAAAAGGGTAGTTATGACCAATATTCTATAGAATTACAAAAAGCTATGTATGCAATTTTTGGTAAAATTGCTGTTAATTGGGGTCAAGTTATCTTTTCTAAACTTAATCAAGACCACACTCACTTTCTACCTTTTGGAGGTCTTCTTACTAGAGTTTTTATAGCTTTTGGTGTTGATCTCGATTCCGAGACAAATGTTGTTACTCGTTATGAGTGTTTCGATCGTGCTAGTTTGGCACGTATGAAACTTCTTGATACTCCTACTAGATCACCCCCTAGGTCTCCTCCTCTTTCTCAAGCTCCTTTAGGTTCTACTTCTAGACCCTCTAGACCTTCTACATCTTCTGATCCACTTCTTCAAGCCAATTATGATAACCCTCGTACCCTATATGACTGTGTTTCCTATCTAATGAAGCATTCAGCCACTGTAGATACCCAACTCCATAATCTAGATTCCAAACTCGACCACATTGATTCTAAGCTTGACAACCTCACCCATCTCTTCAACTCTCAATTTCATCCTCCTTCTCAAGATGACGATGAAGACTCAGATGACGAAGATTGAAGATTTTTATTTTTTTATTATGTACTTTTCTTTCTTAATGCACTTATTTTTGTATAAGACTTTATCTTCAGTTTTTTCTTTTTAAATGCAAAAGTTTGTTACTTTGTGCTTTTTGATGATAACAAAGGGGGGGAGATATCTTTGATGGTATATTGCTTATTATCTGTGTTATATTGTTTTGATATATTACTTTGTTCTATGACTGGATATTGGACAACTCTCTGGTCAGTCGACTGCCCAAAGGCATATCAGTCGACTGATGCTACTATATCTATTTTTTTCTTATGATTTTTCTAAGTATGGTTTCCTGATCAGTCGCCTGCTATTTTCTATAAGTCGACTGATACATGTTACATTTTTTTAAGACAATGCATTTTGTGTTTTTAAAAGGGGGAGCATGTCTTCACTATGCTTGTATATTATCTTTTATTATCAGCTATTGTGTTGTCATCATCAAAAAGGGGGAGAATGTTGATTCTTGATTTTGATGATCACAACACAGTGCAACATGCGTTTATGTTATACAGCTAACATTGCAGTGTACATACAAAAGACTATTCTAGCTGAACAAATGAATAAGCTCAAAAGGATACAGATGAAGACTTCACTCAGACAAGATCCAAGATTTCACTCAAGACAAGACTCAAGACTCAAGACCTTAGCTCAATTGTGTCAAATTATAATGTCTTGTAAAAACAATTGTATCTTACTTTCTGTTGAGTCTTAGTCTGATGTAAAGCCTTGTCACACACACACACTCAAAATTTTATAATGTGTGTCTTTTAAAAACTCCCAAAAAGAGTCAAAACAGTTTGGAGAAATTTAACTTTTGAGTACCAGTCGACTTAAGCTTCTGCCAGTCGACTGACAGTACAAAACTGTTTAAATTTATTCAAACTCTGATCAGTCGACTCATATGGCAACCCAGTCGACTGTTCGAGAGCTTTTGACCGTTTTCTGTTTTTCAAAATCGAATTTTTTTTAAACTCAAAAGCTTAGATCCGTTGGTTGACAGTTGAGTAACTGTCTCCCAACGTTCAGGAGATCAAACTCTTTAAGTAGAGTTCAGATCTCACTGAAAAGATCATCAGAATTCTCTCTTTGAAAATCCGAGCATTCCTTGTGAAAATTTCTAAGTGATTTTTTGAGAAACAAAGCTTTCAAGATCATACTCTCTGGTTCTCTACACTCAGTCCAGTATAGCAACGAATTCGCTCTGGACTGAGTATAGAAGTCGACCTTGTTTATTAGCCACGTGCATCAACACATACACCAACAAGGCTATAGGTTGACTGTAAAGTATTTCTTGTTCTCTTGTTCTCGGTTGGAGAGTGTTTTTGACTCTAGGTTGTAGAGTCGGTTTTGTTTCACTCTTGGTAGTAGAGTGGGTCGGCTTTCTCTGGTTGAGAGAAAGGACTACGGGTTAGACAAGGTTGTTGTCGTAACGCCGTAGGGTATTCTTGTAATTTGTTTCAAGAATAGTGGAAATCTCAAGTGGGTTGCTTGGGGACTGGATGTAGGTCGGGAGGACCGAACCAGGATATATCTTGTGTACTCTGTGATTGATTATCTTGTGTTTGCATTCACTCTTGTTTTTTTAAGTTCTGCAAAAAGTTTCTGGACAGTCGACTCCTTGCACTATCAGTCGACTGGTCAGTGCCATTTGTAGTTGTAGTTTCATTGTGCCTTCTGTCGTCTGTCTCATTGATCAGTCGACTGCACAGAGTTATTGTTTTTAATTATTTTGGGCATATCAGTCGACTGGTTCATAACCAAGTCGACTGCACCGAGAAAAAATTTCCGCAGTTTTTATTTAACACTATTCACCCCCCTCTAGTGTTTGTTGTCTCGCCTACAGGATCCAACAGAATGAATTCCCACACTTTTTCTAGGATAGCATATTACAGTCAACTACGTATATGATTACACTTTTTCTAGGATGGCATATTCCGGGCTACTATAGACTAATATATAAACTAGTTTAATTAGTAACAATTATAATATAGACTTTGGGGTAATATAGACTTTTTAAGTGATAGAAGTCTTATAAGAATTTGAAAGAGGCTACTAGAAGTCTTTTATGCTTATAAGATATTTTGAGAAAAATATCTTATAAAAGAGGTAAAAAAAGAACACTAAAAAAACTCGAGGTAAATCTCTTATAAGAGGAGAAAAAGAACACTACCTTACTCGTTCAAGGGAGATGGTTGAAGGGGTTGGTGCCTGGTGGGAGCAAAAGAGAGGCATCATTTTTTTTGTCAATGGATGGTTGGTGTAGCAAAAGAGAGGCCTAAAAGTTTGACACATTATCTCGAAACTAAATAATTGAGATTTGAGCCGATTCCATGTAAGTGAGAGGTTGTAACATGTACTTCTGGCAACCCCAACTGTATTTTTTGCGTAACCCCAACTGTATTCATAACACATAACACTCTCCACTTGCAATATGTATTTCTGGCATACCTCCTCTTACTTTTTTGTCTGCCTATCTTTAGCTGTTTTTTTTAACTTGTTTCTTTTTGTAAACACTAATATCTATTCATGAAATTTCGTCTCATTGTATTTGTCTGTCTCTATTGCTATCTTTTTTTTAAATATTTTTTTCTGTAAATTTGACAACATATTGGTGACATATTCATATTTTGGCAATTTAAATTTGATAATATATTTTTTATATTTCTTTATGATAGTGATTTTGGCATTTTCTTCCATCGAGATGGTAGTGGGTGGACAGGAAAACCCAACCTATCTAATTGGTTATAATATAGCTAGGCTAGAAGATTTCTCAGCATGCATATATGTAGGTGCCTCTGCTAGTTTTCCTTCTTGTCTTACTCGTATTATTCTTTTATAATTTTGACAACATATTTTTTCTTTGTTTTAGGTTTGGCAGTAGATTCATCATCTTAATATTTGGCAGTAGGTTTTAGGCATTGCTTAAAATCCCCACTGGTAATTGAAGTTAGAATACAATGTGCACATATAATTTATTGCTTGTATGTCCTTGATTGTGCATAAGTTGGCACCATTCTATTATGTTAAGTTTATTATAGAGAATTTTTCCCCCCTCCTAAAATGCATTATAGACTATAAGATGTGTATAGGCACCGCATGCATGCATGCTTCCAACGTATATTCCTTACCTACATGGTTTTCTCAAATTTTCAAAAAAGTGCAAAGGAAGCCTTTTAGTTTAGAAGTATGATCTCTTTGGCATTCAAGCAGACCAGGAATGGCATTTTTTGTTGGAATTAATTTTTGTAGTTTTTCGGGTCAGATTCCGGCAAGCTTCGGCCACCGGCGGTGCGGAAAATGAGTGGATTGCGATCCTCTCGACGAGTACTGCTCTGTGGTGTACTCACTTACCAAAAACAAATTCCGTATGAATGAGAAATGTTGGTCCAAAGTTAGGTACTTGAAATGTACTAACTTGGCTACTTGGAAAAAATGAAAAATCCCATATCGGAAATTGGGAAAAAAAATTTCTAGTATATATACTAAAAAACTGGACTAAAGGGCGTGGTCCGGGGGTTACCACTAACATGTAGTGGAGAGATGACTTAGCCAAAATGACAAACACACACGCGCGCACGCGCACGCCCGGCCCGGCACGGCTCGGCTTGGCGATGAGGCTTTTCACATTTAGTAACTGATACCATTACTCTGTGACAACAGAGTAATGGCTCATTACTCTACTATTACAGAGTAATGGGCCTCTAAAGAGTCTCCATTTCTCTCCTATAAGGCTACTAAATCCTGTAGAGTCTTGGGATAATCCGAATTTTATTATTATTCTTCTTCTTCTCCTCTCTGTCTACAACTGAGAGTACAATACAGGCAACAGTTCGCTGGAATCTCTGAAGCAAGGGTGTTGTTCTTCAGAGAAGGTACAGTTGTATCCTAGGAAGCAATTTGACAGCCACCGTCACACTACGGGGCAAATTTTGCTTTAAGGAGAGAGATTTTAATCTCGACTCTGTACAAAGTATTTGGTTTACTAATTTTCTTTACTGTATTTCTGTTCTTCACAAATGCTGTTAGTATTTTTCATATTTATAAAATCGAGTTCTAACAATCTTAAAGCAAAATTTTCCTCACTGATTCTAATAGTTTTTTGTGAAGTTTGTTTACAGGTACTGTTATCAATTCGGAAAAAACAACAACAACTAACAGTTCTGTTTCATACTGTTTCAGATAAGAACATGGAGAACACACAAAATGATATTGCCAGTGGGCTTATCAGTACCGAAACACTAGTGACCCAAAATGTGACTGCACAAT